>JAHZTW010000004.1:66253632-66267546 GCA_020283515.1 Alliaria petiolata | reverse complement strand
AAAAAAGACATATATCAATTAAGAAAAGGAAAATCAAAACAAAAGTAAACAAGAAATTTTAATTTTACTAAAAAAATGTCAAAGTTAGTAATTAATATGATCATGACACGTGGCAAGTTAATCAATAAGATTTCGACACATGTCAATTTTATCGCTTTAGATTTTGATACGTTTCTGACACGTGGCAAGTTAATCAATAAGATTTCGACACATGTCAATTTTATCGCTTTAAATTTTGATACATTTCTTGGTAAAATATTATTTTTAAAGAAAAAAATTAATTTTAAAAAAAAATTTTAATTTTTTTTATTATTTTTTTAAATTTAAATTAAATTTATTTTGATTTTTTTTTATTTTTTTAAAATTAATTTAAATTTAATTTTTTTTTTTTTTTTTATTAAATGTAAATTAAAATTAAAATTTAATTTTTTTTATTTATTTTTTTTTTAATTTAAAAAAAACAAATTCTAGATGGTAATGATATGACATTAGACGATGATGAGTTCAATGTGGAAGAGGATAGCAAGAATCATGTAGAGAAGCTTTTGATGCGAGTCTTGAGAAGCATAACTTCTCTAGAGAGCAGAAATATCATATAAGGAAGAAACAAAAAAAAAATGTTAAAAAAATTTGATTAACTAGGATATATTTCAATTAAAAAAAGAAAATTCTAGATGCTAATGATATGACATTAAACGATGATGAGCTCAATGAGGAGGGGATATAAAAAATCACGTAGAGAGGCTTTTGATGCGAGTCTTGAGAAATATAACTTCTCTAGAGAGCAGAGAGATCATATTAGGGAGATGAATTTGAAGAGAAACAGAGACTTTATTTGCTTGAAAAGAGTTAATGGAAAAATTGTTAACATACTCAAAGGACTCGAATTGCATACCCAATTTTTTAACTATACGGAACAGAAAAAGATAGTTGATAAAGTGTGTGAACTATATGAAAAGTATGGTTAATGTTGTTCAGGACCCGCAACAGATTATGTGTTTTGAATGTTTTAATTGAAAATAAATAAAATTTAAAATAAATAAATAACTCTTAGGTTTCGATTTTGAAATTTAAAATAAATAAATAATTCATATATATTTCTTGGTAGTAATCATATTTTGTTTTTTATTTTCTTAAAAAAATATTTTAATGACTTTTAAATTTTATTATAATATATTTGCGTATACGCGGATCATAATCTAGATTTTAATTATGATAAAAATAGGATAATTAATTTGTCAAAATTATATATATATATATATATATATCTTATTATATAAAGTAGGATGAATCAAAGTTAATAATTAACATGATCGCGACACGAGTCAAGTTAATCGATAAGATTTTGACACGTGTCATAGTAAAAAAAATAAATAAATAAAAGGATATATCTAAAGAAAACGGAATATAAAACAAAATGATCTATTAGAATAAAATATATTTCAATATAAAAAAGAAAACAAAACAAAAGTATCTATTAGAATTTTAAAAAAGGAAAAAAAAAATTAATAAGAGACTTTGACGCGAGTCTTGAGAAGCATAACTTCTATAGAGAGCCGAGAGATCATATACGGGATATGACTATGAAGAGAAAGAAAGACTTTGTTTGCTTGGAGAGAGTTAATGGGGAGATCGTTAACATACTTGAATGACACGAATTGCATACCCAATTTTTTAACGCAGCAGAACAGAAAAAAATAGTTGATAAAGTGTGTGAACTACAAAAGAAGTTGGGTTAATGTTGCTTATGTTGCTTAGGATCCGCAACAGTTTTTGTGTTTTGAATATTTTAATTGAAAACATATGAGAATTAAAATAAATAAATAACTCTTAGGTTTCGATTTTGTGTTTTTAATATATATATTTTTTTTAAAGTAGCGATCCGATTTTGTTTTCTATTTATTTGAAAAAAAAAATCATTTTAACGGGTTTAAAATTTTGTTATTATAAAACAAAGGGATCTATTAGAATTTAAGAAAAGGAAAAAAACGTAATAAGATTAACTATGATATATTTCAATTAAAAAAATAAAATCATATATGCTAATGATATGACATTGGACGATGATGAGCTCACTGAGGAGGAAGATCATGTAGAGAGATTTTTGACACGAATCTTGATAAGCATAACTTCGATAGAGAGCAGAGAGATCATATACGGAAGATGACTATGAAGAGAAAGAAAGACATTGTTTGCTTGGAGAGAGTTAATGGAGAGATCGTTAACATACTCGAATGACTCGAGTTGCATCCAAGTTTTTAACTTAGCAGAATAGAAAAAAGATAGTTGATAAAATATGTGAACTACAAAAGAAATATGGTTAATGTTGCTTAGGATCCGCAACAGATTCTGTGTTTTGAATATTTCAATTGAAAACTTATGAGAATTAAAATAAATACATAACTCTTAAGTTTCAATTTTGTGTTTTTAATATATATTTTTTTAAAGTAGTAATCCGATTTTGTTTTTTTTTTTTTTTTAAAAAAAATTTTAACGGGTTTAAAATTTTGTTATTATAAACCCGCGTAAAACGCGGGTCCTAATCTAGTTACTTATATATTAGACCATTATTGTCTAATCTTTCTATGTGGAACTTGGATTGATATCCCTTGGATTGATATCCCAATAATCCCCTCCTTCAAGCCAAGGACCACACGAACCCTTGGCCTCCAACCTCGTGCGAAACTTGGCTCCATCTTGTACCACCGTACTCATTAACGAAACTCTTGTATTGGCACCTTTAATCGCAAGGTCACCTTGAAGGCTCTCCTCCCACAACGAACATGTGGCCCAACCCACTTCTCAAAGTCTACATTTTTAGAACCTTGCCTCTGATTCCAATTGTTGGGCTTTTCAAGTCCATGTTCAACTCCCCCTTTAGTATGGTATTGTACGCTCTGGGCCTAGATGGCAAAGCCCACACGTATTTGTTTTTGGACTCTTTCCCAAAAGGCCTCCTACTAATCTGAGTTGGACATTAATTATATATTAGATCATTACTGTATAATCTTTTGATGTGAGACTTAGATTGATATCCCAATAATTTTAAATAATTCAATTAGCATGATTGGTTAATCTTATGTTCAGATGTTCTAGAGGTTGAGGATTCTAATCTCAGGTTTGTGATTTAAGGTTAAATTGTAGTTATTCCAAATATATATATTAACAAAAAAAAAAGTAAGTGTGATTGCATTTTTTATTTCCAAATGATAATGGTTGCTTATAAACAACAGGAAGAGCCATCGCCTTTGTACTTGAAAGATTTATATATACGTGGTGAAGACGTCACAAGAGAAACTAATCAAGTAGACGGTGAAACGAACATATTGGAGACCAAACTCATGGTGTGTGTCTTATAGTATGTAAATGCTTTCTATCCTTTAGGCCAGCCTTTTCTAACTTTGTACATACATGTTGCAGGTTAATGGTACAGTGCACGTTCATGTGATGAGACCGATTCACATAGGGGAGCTTGACGAAAAAGCAGATTGCAACATATGTAAAGAAAAAATACTTGACAGACCATGTAAATGCACATCATGCAGCTTCCAGACACATCATTTGTGTGCAGAGCTCGGGCAACCATCAAAAAATCGGCTTCTTCACTGGGACCACCCTTTAACACTCCTGCCTAATTTCCCTACACATGAGTTAATGGACTGTAACATCTGCAGAAGTAGTATTTGGGGGTACAATCTCTTCTGTCGAATATGCAATTTTACCATTGACATCAAGTGCGCCTTGAGAGGCAAACATTCTCTTGGGATGTTTGGGATAAAAGTCATCGGTGAATGGAGAGGATATTGCATTAATGACAGGCACAAGATAGTTCAAGTTATCGTATCGAGGTCGTATATGACTGATTGTGCTATTTGTTTTGAGAAGCTCTATGGAAAAGCTCTATCATGTATGACGTGTGGAGAGATATATCATTCTCTCTGTATTGAGTTTTGGGATAGGCCAGAATTTGATCATCCACTTCATTCGAATCACAGGCTTGCAATGAAAGTTGCAAGTGGAGCCAACTGCTTTGCCTGCAAGATGAATATTCCAAAGCATGGGTATTGTTGTCAATTTTGCAAGATCAGTTTCCACATCGAATGCATCAAAGCTGTGGGTATATCAACAAATATCAAGTTTCACATGCACTATCTTTATAATTTTTGGATGGAAGACTCACGGTTGACACAAGCCTGCAGTGTTTGTGCTAGACCATGTGGTGTTTCGTTCTACGGTTGTGTTGGCTGTAACTTTAACGCCCATGTAGAGTGTCTTGGGATTGCAACCATTGTGAGGAGCCAGTAACATCAACATACTGTCGTGGAATGGTATATTTCTGACAAGAAAAGTTGTTCTCTCTGTGGATCAAAATGCTCTCAGCATATTTACCGCTGCGAGTACTGCGAGGACGAAGTGTTTCATATCAAATGCTTAATGCCTAAGGTGAATTAGATTCGATAAATCATTCATTCTCTTGTTGTTATTTATTTATTTCAACATTTTTTTGTGTGTGTGTGACTCATACAGGATGACCGTAAAGCAGCAACAGAAGAGGAACAACTTTGTGACATATATCTTATGTACCTTGAGCGGGATCTCTTAAACCTTTTAAAAGACAGTAAATCTTAGTTTGATACTAAGTTTTACAGCTTCTCTTGTGCTTCTAAATCCTCTAAATTTATTCATGTCATGTTTAGGATCCGAAAGGGGAATCACATTTTTTTTTTTTTCCCTTTTTCTTGACTTCCAATTTTCTTTTTATTTGCAATTTTATCGATTATTTAGTTGTGTTTTGTCGGATTATTGGTTTGTGTGTGTGTGTAAGTGACATGGATATTATGTTTCATATATTTCTGCTGTTGAAATTCATTTCAAAGATTCTGGGTTGTTAACAAGTAATCACCACCAAGATATATCAAGTCTGATTTGGTTGTTAACAAGTAATCACCACCAAGATATATCAAGGATTATGGAAACTATTTTATTTTGAAGAAGGGATCTTTTCTTTGTTGAAGAAGAAAAACTTAGTTGACAAAAATGTTGATTTGGAAAGGGAATGTAAAGAGAAAAGGGTGTCCCAAAGTGTTCGGCGTTAGTGGACATATTGGACCAAATTTTTCTCAAAATCATCATTACGACTCAAAAGCTACTCCATTTATTCAAAGATTTACAAATGAAAAATGGAAATTTATTGATGATCCTGATCTCATCATTTGCTTCTCTGTATAACCTCAATATAATTATATAAAGTTCGACAAAAGAACTACCTAAACACATAATATAGTTTAGACTAACCAAGAAGCATCGAAAGGAAAGTATAGAATTTCATTATCATCTGTACTAACCAAGATATGTAAAAGTTTTAGCAAATTTTTTTTTTTTTTTTTTAATATAAATTTTGATTTGTCCATTTAGGACTAAAGCTGCAAATGGTGCGAACATTTTAACGTTTTTAGTCAAAAGCTTACTTAGAAAAGAAAAGCTGCGTTTTCTTTTTTTGCCATTGACATTTTGGTCATATAATTACTTCAAAAAAAAAACTTTTTAGTGGATTCCCTAAAACTGATTTTGTTACAGAACAAAAAAGACTCCGCTTGGTAACGTTGGTTTTCGTAGATTCTTAGCTTTTATTCTTTTTTTTTCATATATGGTTTTCTTCTTTCTTTTTTTGTGTGTAAAACAATAAATATATATTATACTAATCAATAAAAGCGTGTAAATGGGATGTCTCAAGCAGTTCATGCTGATGCTAGTGATGAATCTGATGATGATACAAACAAAAGTCATTCTTTAAGCTTTTTTTTCTGAAATGGGGCCCCTAACTTTCTCACTACATACATTCTTTTTTTTTTTTGAAAAGGCACTAGATACATTCTTATCTTAGCTTCTTTATCTGTCACATAGAGACTCTGCTTCTTCTGCTTTTCTTTATCTAAGGAAACAAAGCAGAGTTACTTTATACAAGAGAACATCAGAAAATCTTGTGAAGAGATGGGGAATTACAAGTTCAGAATTTCAGAAATGATCC
Source organism: Alliaria petiolata (assembly GCA_020283515.1). Classification (NCBI taxonomy): domain Eukaryota; kingdom Viridiplantae; phylum Streptophyta; class Magnoliopsida; order Brassicales; family Brassicaceae; genus Alliaria; species Alliaria petiolata. Next base: position 66,261,518 of record JAHZTW010000004.1, on the reverse strand, counting down.
CAAATGCATGGTTTCACAAGCTCAAAGACATGACCAAACAGTCTAAACCCAAAAACAAACCTTTGTCTTCTTCTTCTTCTTCCTCAAACACTTGTAACAAGAAGAAACCCTCCCCCTCAGATTCTCTTCCTCATCAGTCTTCAACCTCTCATTTCTCCAACAGCTTCGTAGCTAACAATCCTCACCATAACTCACCAAGAAACTCTCTTCACACAAAAAGGATGAGTAAAAGAAAGACACTTTACAAGCCATCTCTTAAACCAATCACTCCTCCTTTTGCATCTGAAGGTTTTAACAAGAGCAAGATCAACGGTCAAGATTCCTCTCACCGCTTGTTTCCAGCTCTTGAAAGCTCTCCTGACTCTTTTGTGTATAGTTTCTACGAGGAGGAGGAAGAGGATGATAATTTCGTTAATTCTTCAAACTTCAAGATCGACTCAAAGAACAGAGCTTTCACCAAGCACAAGCTCAAAGAGTATGATTTGACGGAGGAAGATTGTCCCGCAAGTAAGCTAAAGAAGAAACCGCAGAAAAGCTATCTTTCTGTGAAGATTAATAGAGATATAGAAGAAGATGAATGTCGAGACGAGAAGAAATACCAGAAGCAAGTTTCAAGTGGACGAAAATCCTCTGCAGGGATAAACCTCAGAAGAGTAAATTCACCTAGAATTCAACTCTCAGGTACGCGTAGAAGCACTTCGAGATCAGAGAGCAAACAAGTTGTTCTTGAGAGTTTCGCAGTGATGAAGCGTTCCGTTGATCCAAAGAAAGATTTCAGAGAGTCAATGGTGGAGATGATAGAAGAGAACAACATCAGAGCTTCAAAAGACTTGGAGGATCTTCTTGCTTGTTACCTTACATTGAATCCAAAAGAGTATCATGATCTAATCATCCAGGTTTTCGAACAAATCTGGCGTCAACTCACAAAAAACTAAGTAAAAAACCCTCTTAATATTAGTTTAACTTCTGGTAAAATTAGTATCATATCTTGTGAAATTGTAGTAGTTGTTGATGATGTTCATAAGAAGTTAGATGGAACTGTGGAGATTCTCTTTGAAGCTCAGTTTTATGTTTTTTTTTTCTTTCTTTAGTTCTCCTTTTATCAGTGGAACCAAATAATAAAAAAGTTGTTATCATATTGTCGTTTTAATTCAAACATGATCACTATGGGCGTGGAGGCACTGTTAAGACTTAAGACAGGATTGATCACTAAGAAATATTCTTGTCTTTTCTGTGATTATGTACATATAAACAGATTTAAACTACTCACGAAAGATGCTTAAAGATTTATTAGTGTTATTTCTTGGAGTTTGGGGATGGATTTGCGCCATTACCCTTTGAATATTTTGAAATTACAAAGTTGAAAATGGCGGCAAGACAGCTTACAACAAAACAAGAAAAAGCCAACAGTGAACCGACAGCAACAATTTTGAAACCCAACTAGTACGGAGTACATATATATGAAGAGCATGGTCGCTAGAGACCGAGAGGACCACCTCACTGACACATAAACTAAGATGAGATTAAAGAAGAAAGAAAGAGAGATGAGATTTAAAAGCCTTGAGGACCACTGTTCCAAATGTTGCAAATCCCATTTCCTAACTCTGTGGTTGTTTTGTGGTTTGTGTTTGATGTGCAAAACCTTTCAGAGTTTTATAATCTCAAACACCATTGTCTCGGAAGACGTTTTGAATTCGGATTCGGTCGTTTTAGAAACTTGTGTGTGGTTTTAAGCTTTAAAAATGTCACTTGGTGTTAATTATATAGGAGAAAAACATCAAAAGTTTTGTGTGATTCTTGAAACTTTAGTTTGGGTAGATGTGCAAACCACTGTTTCAATAGAGGTTAAAACTTTAAATCACACTAATCACGTTTTCGTCAAATACAATGACGAAAATCTCATTCTTCAACAAATTACAAATTCTGTAAAAATGTATTTTTGATAAATTAATTATTTAAATAAAAATTGGAAGCGAAAGAAAGAAAAAAAAAAAAAAAAAAAAAAACTCCTTAAAAGCTATCAGCAAATATCAAATAAGGAAAAACCCGAGTTTCTTCTTCGATTAATCTCCCTCATTCTCAAGACTAAATCATCCGAAGCAAGAGCTTCTTCTTCGATCGTCGTCTGGTTCGTTTCTAAACGCTNTGCCAACAAGTGTTACATTCGAAAGAGGAGCTCTTCTTCTTGCTATGACGGTAGGCGATGTCCATTAATTAGTATTGGTAAATGGAAGAAGATTACTACTTCGTTTGTTAGTACATAAAAAAAAAAAAAAAAAAAAGAAGGTAAAGTGGTACGAGTCGCCGTAACTCGTAAAGTGGTTTGTTTCTTCTTCGATTAATCTCCCTCATTCTCAAGACTAAATCATCCGAAGCAAGAGCTTCTTCTTCGATCGTCGTCTGGTTCGTTTCTAAACGCTACTCCTCTCTTTTCTATACATTATCATGGTTTTTGATTTCAATCGATGATTTGTGACGACCTCAAAGTAGATCGGAATCAAGTAAAGAGATCGATAAATCTAAGTGTTCCCGATCTATTGTAATGTATACATTAGTCTGGATCTAATCGTCCGTTTTCAAAATTGGGAATCAAATCAATCGCAAACTAGTTATGGAATCGTTGCGTCTGAATTGTTCGCAGCCCTAATTTATCACTGTATTTGGGGGGGGCAGGAATCAAATGGCAACGATTAGGAACTTGAAGATACAAACATCAACTTGTAAAAGGATTGTGAAAGAGCTTCACTCTTATGAGAAAGAGGTTGAGAGAGAAGCTGCTAAGACCGCTGATATGAAGGACAAAGGAGCTGACCCTTACGACCTTAAACAGCAGGTCTTCTTCTCTCCTAATCTCTGGTTAAGCAATGATGATGATTCAGGACTTTTGTCTTTGTTCGTCAGATTGTTTTTATCTAGGCAAATGCTTCAGTTTCTTTGATGATAGGATTGTGTTTGTGTTGCAAGGATTGCATTTTCTTGTGATTAGTCATTTGTATGTATCATCATGTATAAAGCTAAATGGCGACAGGTTTCAGATTCTGAATTCGGGTTTTGGTTTTTTTTTTCGTAATTGTTCATGTGGGTGATGCAGGAAAACGTTTTGGGTGAGTCAAGGATGATGATTCCGGATTGCCACAAGCGTCTCGAGGCTGCAATAGCTGACCTGAAGTCGACTTTGGTAATAACACACTTTCCATCGTTATAGCCTTTATATATAAGTCTGTAACAAAAACGTAGAGCGTGATCTGAAGTTTAGGAGAACACTGAATCCTCAAAATTAGAAGTTTTATGTTATCTATATTGATCAGATTTATCATCCCCTGCATGAAACCATCTTTAAGTCCCTTTTTGAAGAAAACAAGATGAATAAGCGCACACAGAGGAACCGTGACATTCCTACTCTGTGTTTTGTCTCTAACAAAAACTTAAATTTGCAGGCTGTAACAAAAACGTAGAGCGTGATCTGAAGTTTAGGAGAACACTTAATCCTCAAAATTAGATTTATCACTCCCTGCATGAAACCATCTTTAAGTCCCTTTTTCTGAAGAAAAAAAAAACACGATAAATAAGCACATACAGAGGAACCGTGACATTCCTTACTCTGTGTTTTGTCTCTTAACAAAAAAATTAAATTTGCAGGCGGGACTGGAAGAGACAGATGAGAAAGATGGTCCAGAAGTTGAAGATGCAAAGAAGACAGTCGCGGACTTGGAGAAGCAGTTTCCCACAGAAGATGCCTGACTGACTTAGCCGTCGGTGAGTGTTTTTGGTCTGTATTCTGAGACTAGTAAAATGCAGAGGGCTTGACGATAATCAATTGTGTAAGAATCTTCTTCTTCTTCTTCTTCTTCTTCTCTCATCGCCTACCTACTGTGTGTTACACTAAAACTGTTTCCGTTTTTGCTCATTGAATACACATTTTGGTGATTGTTCTTTCCTTCGGTATTTTTTGAAACAACACACGAGTTACATTAGGTATTGCTGGAACAAAAAGACCGACACAACTTGTAGGATTAACTTAACTTGGGGCTTCTGCTTTATTTAGGTGGAATCATTTGACACTTCATATAAGTGTGTATAAATATATCGAATAAGATTTTATTTGAACAGAGAGAGATAAATTTTTTTTTTTTTTGTCAACAGAGAGAGATAAATATATCAACAGAAAAAGAAATTGCCAACAAGTGTTACATTCGAAAGAGGAGCTCTTCTTCTTGCTATGACGGTAGGCGATGTCCATTAATTAGTATTGGTAAATGGAAGAAGATTACTACTTCGTTTGTTAGTACATAAAAAAAAAAAAAAAAAAAAACTGATAAATTTAGACAAAGGTAATAAATTCGAGCGAGGAACATCAATATCAACAGTAACACAACATCAATATCAATAGTTATCAACGTTGTCCTACCATTTTAATCATGGATTTTTTTTTTTTTTGGTTACGTATGGGAGATGGCTGTGGAGAGAGAGATCTGTTAACTTTTCCAATATCATTTCAGATTTTTTGTTTGCCCTAATTTTTCTACATCGTTCGTGAAAAAATTGGTTAGACAAAAAAAAAACATATAGTTAATTTTGTGTTTGTGATACAGTTCCGATAGGTCGTAATCGTACTTGTGTAGTAGAGCCTAGCTAGTAGCCAGCCACATGTAGTGCCCCTGCCCTGCCCCCACCAAACGGATCTTCTGTTTTCTTTTGCCTTTTTTTTTTGTTTTATATAAATAAATTAAAAAAAACTTTTTTGGCATTCTACATATATATGCACTAAAGCCTAAAGGTAATAACTAGTACTATTCATGTTTTTTTGTTTGTTTGTTAACAAGTCCGATTTTATGTTTCTAGTCAATTAATCGTCTCGCAGTGATAATAAATTAATGTAAGAAACTGACGTATCGATTCTTTTCTAGGTATTGAAGTTGCATCGGGGTGACTCAAGGATTTTGCATTAATTAGCTGACTTTGATAAATTCATTTTCCATTGCTAAAGCCTTAAATTGGTCTTTCGAGAAGAAGGAAATGACCAGAAATTGAAGATGCAAAGGACAAATAATGGAAATGGAGAATTAATTTCACACTGAAGAATCAACACTATAATTTTGGAATGTCTCTCCCACAAGCTGACACTTCAGCTTTTTAAGTGATTGTGGAGCTGCCATGTCAATAAATGAAAAAACTTAAACAGTCAGTAGGAACATTTCGTTTTAACATGTCACATTTTTATATGAGTCTAGATGTTTAATTTGGTTGGGTCTTAAAAGAAAATCCAATGTATTATTATTCATTAAATTAGAAAACAATTATTATTATATCAAATAAAGAAATATGTTAAAGTATAGAAAATTAAAGAAGCGAGGTGTAAACGGCACAATCATTTCTTCAGGGTGGAAACGGCATAATCATTTCTTCAAGGGTAATTTTTGATATATTTTCAACTTGCTCACTGAGGGTAAAAAATGGCTTCGGGAGTCAGTGAGAAAAGCAAATCGTATGAGAGATGATTTCTCAAGATCAATTAATCTAAACTCTAAAGTTCGTGTTTCTTTATGCAATTTTTCAACACTTTGTAAGATCGTTTTTGAGACAGTCTTCTTCTTCTCTTTGTGGTGGAATCTATGGGATTGATGACTAAACTAAGACCCTTTGTTCAATCGTTTATGAGAGAATCAAATGAGATGTTTGTGATGTATATATACACGATGGGGTGATATGCGTTACACTTGGGAGATGTCTAAGCTGTTATATCTAAAAGGTGAGTATTTTTGGGATCATATTATATCTTGTGATGATTGTATCATTGTGATGATTGTATCATCTATGGTGAGACATAAGAAGAGTCTTGATATTGTCTTGGGAAACGACGAAGTTGTTGTTATCGCCGATGACTCAAAGAATGTTTTTGGTCAAATGAGCATCAAGGTAACTTCATAGAGATTGAGAGGTATCACTTATTTGCTTCAAGCTCCAAACACAGAACTATAATTCGTTATCAGAGATAAAAATGGATGAAAGTGAATCTGATGGAGCTCTTAGTACAATTCTTAAAATTCTAAAACAAACACATCACCTATTATTTTAGGACACAAATAAGGATCTAACTTATAAAAATGTGAGATCGATACTGAAACAAGCGCTACAAAGAAAAATATGACATTGAGTCAATGTTATTCTAATAAGTATCATATATGTAAATGTAAATTATGTAAATAAAATAAATAATTTCATTGTCCAAAAAAAATGTAAATAAAATGTTCAAATAAACTTTCCCGCACGTAGGGCGGAGGTCAACACCTAGTGATCATAATAACATCAGAGTATTTATTGTCAGAATGGTGAATGGTAAGTTTCACCGGTAGCCAAAATCGTAAGAAATCTCTCTCTCTCTCTCTCTCTTTAATTTTGTTATCTACAGTAGAACCTCTATAAATTAATAATCATTATAAATTAATAAATTTTGCTGCTCCCGAGTCGGGGCAATGTAAAAATTAGCAGAATTCGATAAGATAATAAGATAATCATTTTTTGAAACTCTTATGTAAATATATGGTCCCAATAATAATTTAAATTAATAATTATATATCTAAGCATATATATCTACATATATCACTAAGGTCATATAGTAAAATATGATTAAATTATTGTATTAAGTTTAAAAACATTGTTGATTTATCCTTAAATTTTTTGATATGATATTTTCTAAATGAATTTTATAATTTCGAAAATATTTTTGTATTGTTTCTTTATGAACATTAAAAGTTCAAATCGAAAATATCTCTATAAATTAATAAATTATTAATTTATCGATAAATTAATAATTTATTAATTTATAGACTCTATAAGATAATAAAATCTTGAAGTGCAAAGATTATTAATGTATAGAGGTTTTACTGTACTCTGTTTTACCTAAAATGTCATTAGCGTTTACTCTTCCTAGTTCCTACACTGTGAAATACTGAAATGTTTGTATTTCCTTCTTTCAGTTTTTGAAATGATAGAGGTTTTTTATATCTTATGATCGATTTTCGTGAGTGACCATGGAAGAAGATGAAGGTAAACAAACACATTGACGATTAGTTGTTCCACACGACAACATCAAAGCTTGTCTTCTTTCTTGTCCACATATATAATAAAAGAAATTAAGGATGAGAAACAGAAAAACAGGGAGAATATTTAAGAGAGTTGAGTTGGCGTCGTTTGCGGGAGAAATAGTCACAGTTTCTCATTATCCAATACCTCTCTATCTCCTTTGCCTCTCGTCCTGCCACTCTTCCTGCTATTAAATCCCACCTGATCATATATATATAGATTATTCAGTTTGATGATTGTTAATTCCATTTCATTATAGATTTATGAACTAACAGGGATAAAACTAAAGTTTAAAAATATTAAAAGTTCTTTACCAAAACAGTTATAATAACGGAGAAAATATAATTTACTTAAATGTAACATATATTTAAAATTAATAGTAACGTTTATGCAGGGCAAGCTAGGGAAGCACAGGATTAGGGCAGCAACATTTAAAGGGCATGTATTTTTAAATTTTTTTTTTTTATTAGGCTTCTTTATTAATAATATTGTTCTTAGGGCTTTTTGAAAATAATAATGTTTATAGGGCTTTTGTTTGCAATGTAATGGACTTTTTATCAACAAACATACTAATTAAGTTTTTAGTGTCACATAACTATTAATTTTATTAGTAAAATTGTTATAAGAAAAAAATTAAAACCCTGCCTTCAATTACAAACGCCGACGAGAGTTTCTCAGAAGAAAAAAATGCCCCCTTCCTCTACTACTTCTTCCTTCAAGTTACAATCATTCGTCAAGCATCATTGTCGCTGTCCCACTCCCCATATGTGAGTTATTAATGTTTCAGTTTTTTTTTTTATTTT
>JAHZTW010000004.1:66216539-66243649 GCA_020283515.1 Alliaria petiolata | reverse complement strand
CCCTTCCTCTACTACTTCTTCCTTCAAGTTACAATCATTCGTCAAGCATCATTGTCGCTGTCCCACTCCCCATATGTGAGTTATTAATGTTTCAGTTTTTTTTTTTGATTTTCTGAGAAACTAATAAAAAAGGAAAATTCTGAGATAGGAGTTTGTAACAGTTATAGCATTATTGGTAATTGGAATTTGGAAATACTTGATATTGATCACACTTTTGAAGTTTTGTATTATTATATTTGATTGGTTTGATCTCTTTTTTCTGTGCAACAGTAGAAACATGCCACCATTGGGATTTGAGAGTTAAAAAAAACAAACCATGAGTGACGAAAATGTGCTACTATCCCCAGAGGAGAGCTTCAGAATTGATTACTTCAACACAATTATGGAGCAAGCTCTAGTTTCTCTTGAGTTTAGGTTTGAACAATTTCAAAGGTATGAACAAACTTTTGGATTTTTGTTTGATTTAAAAATTAATTATATTTGCGATATTAAATATAATATATGAAAATACATATTTTTTAAATTTGTATAAGGCATTAAAATTGTTGTACCGGCACTGCGTTTATGAGCAAGAGGTACCCTACGTTTTGCTCGAACATAAACATAATATATGAACTAAAACTTAGGCGTGGGTCGGTTTACCCGACTTAACCCGATCTTAAATGTACCCAACCGAACTAATATGAACTTTTTGGGTAAAGATAACTGATTATTCAGTTGGATAATAATAATTTATTTGAACGGATAAAGATACGGATCGAGTAATTACCTATCGTATCCGAATTACCCATTTGGATAACTATTTTTTTTTTTGGAAAAACATACACATATTAATCAATAAATATTATGATTTTAATTTTATTTTAGTGTGGTTATTTTTTTTTAATCATATTATTGCTTCTATTCGAATAATTAGATGATAACCTTCCATAGATATATTTTAAATAAATATTAAATTCTATTTTTTGAATAATATTAAAATTATACATTGCGAGTTAAGATATTAAAAGGGTGGTGATTTTAGGTACCCAAAATACTTTTATTTTTATCGGTAAATTTCAGATAATAATTTTAGGTACCCTCGACCAAAAAAAAAAAAAAAGTTAGGTACTTACACTATATGTACCCTCCTACTCTTACCGGCTATTACCCGACTCTTTCCCTGTAATGCCACTAATTTTTTTATAATTTTGAACACAAAAAAACCTTTTACTAGATATTTGAAAATTTGTTATATAAGGTAATGTTATTAAAATGGTAAGAAAGATGACAAACAAAAATGGTAAGAATTTTTTTTTTTTTTATCAATATACTGACTTAATGGTTTGAAAAAAAAAGTACATGAAAGAATACAAAGAAAAAGTAAAATACAGAAAAATCATGAATAAGCGTTGTTATTAATAAATGGGTTTAACGTAATATTTAACTACGATGAGATTATAGAGAGTTACCATTTCAAAGAACAAAAAAAAGCATTCACTTGAAAAAGAAAAGAAAAAAAAACTCTTTTTTTTTGATCAAATAGAAAGAAAAAAAAAACTCTTAAACCCCCAAAAAGTACTGTCTACAATCAATTTTTTTTTAAAAAAAAATAATACTTCTGCTTTAGTTACGATGAATTATTGGACAAATTAGGCTCGTAATTTGATATAAGTGTGTGCATCATAAATATCTTTTTTAAATAATATTGTGGACGCCATTGCTTCACGTAATAAATATCTTCACGTTATACTTCCCTAAATTCATACACACACACACATATTACATATACAGAATTTAGGTCAAGAAATTTTATCTGGAACGATAAATATATAAACAGAATAAGAAAATGTTACCTATTACCGACAAGTCTGTGCATTCGAAAGATAAGATCTTCTTCTTGTTCGGTCATATTGATAAACTCCCATTCGACACTATTCACTTCTGCATTTTAGTTAGTTATATTCAACCAAAAATCATTTAAAACATATGGGAAAAGAATTTGCGGTTCAGAAGTTAAATGGATGAGTATATAGATACCCAAAGGAAGAAAGGAAGAGAACCCTTAGATATTAAAAAAAAAAAATTAAAGAGAGACCTTCGGAGTCATGTCGAGTGAACTTGGTTTGCTTACGACTGCGAACGCGACGAAGACGGTTGGTGTTATCCATTAGTATTGGAAAATGGAAGAAGACAAATATTATAGAGATGGAGAAACTGAAAATATGGAGTTTGAAGAGGTAGACAAAACTATAGAGAGAGAAGCACTCAAGGAAAAAATAAGAAGAGGTAGACAAAAGTTTATAGAGGAGTAGTGAAGAAGAGGGAAGTGAGACATAAAAAAGAATTGACCCTCATCACAACACAAATGAGAGAGAAGCGAAGACGGAGATGGATTATTTATTTTTTTCGAATTTTGCATGTAATTTTTTATCACCTAAAACGTTTACATAGTGGTCATAGTGAAAATACTGTATATGGTGGAATTTAGATATTTCAGCTGAATACATAGGAAAATTACGTTTATATAGTGGTCATGGTGAAAATACTGTATATGGTGTAATCCTTTGATTTATTTTGTGTAGAAACAGCAAAAACCTAACATAGTTTTTGAATTACGTTTTTCTTTCTTTCTAGAAAGGACTTAATTTCGAGTGACGAAACATCACATATACTACTAAGTAAGTTATAATTAATAAGACAGCATTCGTATCAATTATTATCACAGTTATTATTTTTTTTAATAAAATTTGTAATTCTTACGGACAGAGATGGTTATGGACCACAATATCCTAATTTTCTAATTGGACAAAGAAAGAAAACGCGTTATTTTTATGTTGTGATATAGATTTGTCAAACGTGATCTTGCTTGCTACCACGCACAGCAACAAAATTCTGTTTTTTTGGCATTTTTAATTAAATTTTGGCATTCTACACATATTAGCTTTTTCATAATTAGACAAGATAGAAATATAGATATATGCACTATAGATAAATCATACACCCTCCATTTTTTATTTTATTTGATGTTTTATGAGTTTAAAATAAGAAAATAATAAGTGATGTTTTCAGAAATATATATAAAAATTCATTTCAAATAATTTTTTCTACCCTCATATTAATTAATAAATTGAAAATTTTAACAATAAAAATGAAGGTTATAATAGATATATTATACAAGTTTTCTTAATTTAAGTGAATAATTCTAAAACATCAACAACAAAAGTACGGAGGTAGTATTTTTTTGTCTAGTCGTTATTGTATCTAGGTCTGAGCACGGAGCGGATATCCAATTTTTTTATAGTATTTGTGGTTTGCTCCGTTTTATTGGATATTTAATTTTATAATTTTTATAATATTTTTTTAATAAAAGGATCAAACTGAACACCCGCAAATATCCGAAAATTTTACGGATATTTTCGGGAGTTTAGTTTGATCCTTTTATTACAAACAAAAAACTAAAAATACATACATTTTTATAAAAAATATATTTTTTAATCTAAACTATCAAGTAAAATATTAAAATAATTAAAAATCAAAATTTAACTTATAAATGAAAAAATTTCATATAAAAAATAAATTTCTTTTTAATTTTAATTTGTTAAAATTCAGTATTAAAATAACTAATATAATAAATATAAATTCACAAAAACTTATATATACATATAATAATTTTATAATATATATGTAATTGTTTATATACATATACATATATCGGAGTAAATCGGATATCCGTCTTTTAAAATTTTAGTATTTGTGATTTGTTCTATTTTCAACGGATATTGATTTTTAGTATTTGCTTTGTTCCATACAATTACGGATATCCGGAATTTTTGAATCGAATCGAAACAAATAACAGATAGAATTAAATTTAACAGATATTTTGCCCAGTCCAAATTGTGTTTGTGATAATAAATACGGTGACCTTTTGAAACTGACATTTCAACTTCATTTCTATCGTTGCCAGAAAAGGAAAAAAACTGTCTCAAAGAAATAGCAAGCTGGTTCCTGGACCAGTGGGATTTTTTTTTTTTTTAAAGAGGACCAGTGGGATTTGTCTCGTGTAATTTCGTTTCTCAGCGCGAACTTATTAAAAATCAAATATATTATAATATGATTTATAAGTTCAAAACATGATATATCCTTCTGGTCCAAAAACCACCGAATTATTTAACTAAAGGAATCAAGGCTTTACTTCGACTAAGCTCTCAGCTAATGACATAAGCAAAGGCCTTGGATTGAAGAACCTTAAGTTCTTTTGCGTAGGGTTTAGTTTCTCATCACGCAGGAAGTGGTTTATCGTATTAGACCAACTCAAGAAAAATTAAAGTCTCTAATTTATCATTATGTGACAGTGATTATACTGGCTATTAAGATTACACGTAAACATAAAACAGTAGCTTATCTATGTGGAGTCTCGATCTTTTCGCATATACCCAAAAAAGAGTAGAAAAAGCTAAAACTCTCAAACATACATTGGGACGTATCAATTGATGTGTCCTTTCTCTTTCGTTAGTATATAATACACATATATTTTATATGTTACGTATACATATAGACACATATAGACACATACATGAGACGGATATTTGAGTTACCTTTTTCAATGTTTGATTCATGTTTTTGCTTCTCCATTGATCATGTTGTAAAAATACTTCATTTTTTTATCGTCTGAAATATGATTTCTACTATAAATTATGAGAACAATTATAAGGATATTTTTTAATGGACAATTTATCTATTTCACAAAGATCACAATAGTTATGCGGGTCCACCACGAACATATCTTCATGCATCGTCCTGAAAATTTTCCTTTTTATGTTTGCCTCCAATAACATGTAGAAATTGCATCTTCTGGAAATCGAAACCAATATCTTCTTGTGTAAAAGCATTAATAAACCATATAGTCGACCACTGAACTAATAGGGCTTCCAAAAAAAAAATACTTCGTTTAAATGTTCGAAAAACTTGATTTTTTGGCAGGTTGACGCATCATGGACCCAAGAGAGAAACTTGTTTGGTGGAGGCATTGTCACTGAATTTGCAAATGGTTGCAAGACTTATGGGTTATTTGCAAAAGCTAGAGTGCTCTCACCTCTTCACACTGAATTCATCTCTCTCATTTGGGCGATGCAGGGTATCATCAATATGGGTATCCTATCCATGCGTTTTGAATCAGATTGCCTTCAATTGGTCAACTTGATAGGAAATGATGAAGAGTGGCCGTCATTATCCTCGGAATTAGAAGAATTCAACATCATTCGATCCTCTTTTTTACATTTCTCCTTTTCTTATATTCCACGTGATCTGAATATCCGTGTCGACTTTCTTGCAAAAGAAGCTCGGAGACGTGAGGTTGTATTTTCCCATTGGGACTCTTCGTTTCCAACGTGGCTAACCTTAGGGTCAAGCGCTTTTGAAACGTGATCTTAATATATTTTTGTTTGCTGTCAAAAAAAAAAAAATTATTTGAGTTACCTTTTTAAATGTTTGAAATTTGTCCACTCTTACGTTCAAAACGTATTGACTCTCGAAGGTGTTATGATGCGTCCAAGAAATATAGAAAAAGATCGTAGTGATAATAATTTTCGAGTTTTTTTTCCTTTGTTTACAGATTAAAATGTTATTTTGTTATTTCACTAAACATCTTTTTGTAAACACAAACGGAGTGGTAAAAACAAATTGTGTAGATCTTTGTGTTAGATGTTTATAATTTTCATGTTGTCCACCTAAAATTTGTAGACTGAAATCTGATTTTTTTGATGTTTTGATGCTTGATGTTTTGTAGGCATGGAAAACTAGTTTCCAAACGTCTGTTTACAGCATGACATGAGCCATAAGTGGAACGGAGTAACAACAATTGCAAAATGTCTATTCCAAAAACTGTAGAAAACACGTTGTAAAATTCACATAACATGAGATGAGGATTAGGCAAAATATGTATTATGCGTTGTCGTAAAACATAGAAAAATCGCAGAAGACACATTCTAAAACTCACAAAAGATTTAGATTAAGCAGAATATATACTCTACGCTGTCGTAAAATATAGAAAAACTGCAGAAGACACATACTAAAATTCGCACAACGTAGCGAGATTCTATACTACGTATTCTACAGTTCGTAGAACATATCTAAAAAGATCTTGTATATATTTAGTTTCCATTTTAATATTTAATTTGGTATTAAAAATATTTTTCTAAAATAAATTAAATATTTTTAAACACAATTGTGCCTACAAAATTAAAATTAAAGGTGTAGCGGCACAATATCATAAGATAAAATGTCATTTATTTCAAACTTTCCCCACTAACATTAACTCTTAGAGCTTACCCAGACAAAATGATGTCTTATCTGTAACGTATCCTATATGAGTAAGTATACGAGTCCTGCCAAATTTAAAAACCAGATAATTCAATATCAACCAGAAAAATAAAAAACAATTTAAATGAATACATAGTTAATTTGTTGAATATATGGTAGATGTCTTTTTTTTTGAAAAAGATTATATATGGTAGATGTTTGATTGATTAAAGAATCTAAAGTGGTCCAATGAATATAAATGTTATGTAAGAACGAGTAGATATATTCACTTAACCAAAGACATTAATGAACGACGTAGGTATATGAGTAATGAGTGAACGGAATGGGTTCACCGTATCCCACTATCCCCCATTAAAAATCAAAAACATAACACAAAAGCTTGGGAAAGGTTTTTACATTTTTTGAAATATATGGTCTGAAATCAGTTGAAGGTATGTAGTAGGGTTCCTAAAATTAAAAAATCGAGTAACATCGTCTATAGTGTCTGTTTAGTCGCTTTTAGCTCTTTCATGCATATGAAAACTCTGCTCGATCATTTGATTCAGACAAGATGCCTCAAAAACATATCGTACGTGCCTTGATTCAGATTATCTGTTTTGTTCGAATTTTTTCTTTTTTTGAACGTCGAATTATTTTTTTTTGTTTTAGAAATAATTCATTTAAAAAAAAAATTAAATCTCGAGAGCTCAATGCCGTAATCCATTGGTACATACCCATATGGGTTTCTTAAACATTTTTTAATATAAATTTTTCTTCTTTCTTCTTTTAAGAACTCTTATATTTTGATTTTAAGTTTTTGATCTTCCAATGGTAGAATTCCTAATGGGTTCTTAAAAAAAATATATATATTATATCAAAATGGAATGGTTTGAATGATACTCTCTCTTGCGTTCTTTTAGGCTTATCATCGAAATAATCATGGCTTCTCGTCTTGTTAGAGAAAGCATGAAGACTAATCTTGAGAAATAAAACTTGTATCATCACTTTTCCTTTTTTTGTTACACTCTTTATCAATAAACATGTTTGATAAGTTAGAAACATACGCAGAACTACAGCTGAGGGATACACACAAAAATATGATCAATTGAAGAAATGATGGGACTGAAACTGATATAAAACATGTGGTGTGTGTGTTAACTGCAGAGGCAAAAGATTTTGATTCCGACAAACTCCATCAATATTAAGAACAAAAAAGACCAACTAAACTTGGATGTCTGTCCATTAACACATTGATTCAATGTTGAGAAGATTAATATACCAAAACCAAATTTATAAAAAACAGTCATCATAGGATGGAGCATGCCTTCTGCGCTTTGCTCTTCTTCTTCTTCTGTTTCGGTGGTTGCAACACCACTCGAATGGCCGCGTCAAACACCGCCTTCACATTCTGCATTCAAACATCAACATTAGCATTAGTATAAACACCAAAAATCTGTCAACGAGTTACTACATGAATCCATTGAAGATTGAGTGGTGGTTTAACGATGAAGAGAAGTGGTGGTATAATATATAGGAAAAGTTGTAATAAGTGTTTACATGTAGGCGATGGCACTTATGTATTTGCCTAATCTACAACTAACAACCATTGATCACAATAGACACTTGTGTATTTGCCTAATCTACAACTAACAAGCATTGATAACAATTAGTCGATGTGACAAGCATTTATCACAATTGCAAGTACTAAAACAAGTCCTAATCTGGTCATAATCTAACAACCATTTATCACAATTTCAATAGCAAAACCAAACTAAAACCAGTCTCGTTCTGCTCCTTAACTAACAAGCATTTATAACACCACAACCATACTACCTAATCTACAACTTTGTAACACCATGTGTCATCTTTCAAGTGTCAAAATGTAGCTCATATGTGAGATGAAACAAGGTTTAGTTACCTTATCTATGTGCGATCATTCGGGTGCAAGATCCCATTGTTCTCAAGTCCTTCCTCGGAGACACTCTCATTGCTACCTGAATCGCTAAACGGATATCTACCATCGCATTCCTCATCTTCAGACTCTTCCCTGGTTAACCAAACACAACATTTAATCAAAAATATTTTTTTGAGAAACCACAATCTATTCAAATTTATCTGAAAGTTTTTCTAGCTACAAAGATTATTTACTGTAATAACCAGATCAAAGGGTACACCAAATTCAACAGAAAGTTATAATACAATCAAAAGACAATATGATCCAACCTTAATCGGACCCCTGATTTTGTGTGTTACAGAAACCCGTGTAAAGGCCAAGAGAGAGAGAAAGAGATTGAGAGATCGAGAGAGAGATTGAGATTGAGAGATGTCAAAATTTTCAATCTTGGCTATCATACAATCAAAAGACAATATGATCAAACCTTAATCGGACCCGGACACAAAGATTTTGTGTGTTACAGAAACCCGTGTAAAGGCCAAGAGAGAGAGAGAGAGAGATTGAGAGATCGAGAGAGAGAGAGAGAGATTGAGATTGAGAGATCGAGAGAGAGAGAGATTGAGAGATCGAGAGAGAGAGAGATTGAGAGATCGAGAGAGAGAGAGATTGAGAGATAGAGAGAGAGCGATTGAGAGATCGAGAGAGAGATAGCGATTGAGAGATCGAGAGAGAGAGAACCTGATTGCTAATTGATGTAGAGAAGAGGGTAGACATCTTGCGAATTGATGTATAGAAGAATCGCTTGATCAATTGGACATCTCTTCGAGCTTCGACATTGAAGACGGCGATTCGATCGTTTTTCATTTTTCATCGTATGTATCGGAACAGAGAAAGAAAGAAAGAAAAAATTTTGCTTTTTTATTCTCTACACCCATCCAACAAATCATTGACACGTAAGGGTTTTTAATATTTTCTAAAAACTCTTCGCTAAGATACGTTTGCTAACTTAATAACCTATTAATCATTTTTTAATTGTTTTTTGCTTTAGAAACTCTTTAAGAAACCTGTTAAAAACGCTAATGGAGATGCTCTAAGGGGTATTATTGGTTCTTGTATTTAAATGAATTTAGAAATTCAAACCAAATCCAGTGTTATTGGTTATATGATTTTAAAATCTATGTTAAAATCAGTGTTATTAGTTCTATGGTTTTAAAATATATAGTGAAATCCAGTGTTATTGGTTCTATGATTTTAAAATCCAAGTATTATAAAGAATTGATTTTTTATTGGATTTGAATGGATTTAGAAGTATTTTCATGACTAAAATACAAATACCCAAATACAAGATTTAACTTTGTTATTTGATTGGATTTGAGTATTTTCTAAATGCAAAGAGGATTTCTAAATCCATTAAAATAAAAGAACCACCCCACCTAAGTTTTGTTTAAGAGATTCAGGATTGAGATTTTTGTTGGTAAATTTGAAGTGTATTTTCGTTGAATCTTTCATAATATTTTTAAAATTAAATGCCCAAATTAATTTTTGTTTTTATAGTGATTATATTTTAAAAACAAATTATAAATATTAAGAAATTACATCGTATATCAAAAAAATTGAAAACAAAATTAAGTAATAGTGGAGTGTTCATATGTATTGAAAAAGGAATATATACTCTTACATCTTTCTCTATTTTTCTATGTCTTTTTATGATGACTAGGGGAGAATCCGTGCTATGCACAAGCTTATTTTAATTTAATTTTTAAATAATATGTTCTTAAATCTTTAATTTAACTATCGATTTTCTCTTACTCCTTTGTATTTTTTACATTTTTTCTTGATGATTTTTGTAATATATTTCATTAATAATATTTCTTTTTCAATTTTCATATTATTTTCATTCGTCTAAATTTTAATATCATAATAATTTTTAACTTTTCTCAAATTACCATTTTGAATTTTTTTTTGTATATATCTTTTATTGAATCCATCTCCGTTTTCATATTTTTAAATTTTGTATTTTTTGTATCCATGTTTTTCTCTATTTTTTCTTCTTCTATCTATTTTTTTTAATATAATTTGTTATTTTCCAATTGTTTATTAAATATTTTTCGTGTATCTTATAATTTTATAGGTTGGAGTTAACTTCTCGTGTCCGGTAATGAATGATAACTTTGCTCATCTACCTTGGCGCGCAAGAGAACAAGAGGTCCCAACAAAGCTTCTTGAAACTTTTCCGTGGATACTTTGGTACCTATGGAAAGTTAGAAATGATAAAGTTTTCAATGGGAAAGACACTGAACCAACTGACACCCTCGACCTAGCCACCGGGGAAGCCGAAGCTTGGACAGTAGCACAAGTAGTCGAAGAAGAGATTGACGAATGCCAAGAACTAATCGCACAACGACAACAAGAAGATGATTTTGCTTCCATGCCTCGTTACCAAATCGATGCCTCCTGGGCAAACGCAAACACCCTATCGAGTGGTGGTTTTGTTATGGATTTGGTAGATGGGAGCCATCTCTTTGGCCTCTTTGCGATGAACAAAGTTATATCCCCCCTACACGTCGAATTCGAAGCCATCTTATGGGCGATGGCTTCTTTAATAAGGAGGGGAATTACATCTATGGATTTTTAAACAGATTGCCAGCAACTAGCAATGCTGATTGAGGAAGAATTAGAAGAATTTTATCTTTTAAGATCTTATTTTCATAGTTTTTTTCTCCGTTTTATTCCTCACTTATTAAATTTATGTGCTGACCGATTCTCTAAGAGCGCTCAAACACGTGGTTCTGTTTTCTCTCATGTAAACTCCTCTCTTTCAGAATGGCTGGCTTCCGAGGCCAGCTTATTTGAAGTTTAATAGAATACATGGTGTCTTTGTTGTCAAAAAAAAAGGTTCGAGTTAACTTCTTAACTTATTCAGTTTCATAATTTTTTTTTCTTCACTTGCATTAAAATATAATTTTTAACTTTCTCAATTTACTATTTTGAGATTTTCTTTATATATATCTTTCATTGAATCCATCTAATTTTTACATGTTTTAAAATTTTGAATAATTTTTTGCATTCACTTTTTTTCTTTATTTCTCTATTTTTTATATAATTTATTATCTTCTCGATTGGTTATTGAATATTTTTTGTGTCTTGTGACTTGATAAGTTAGAGTTAACTTCTTCACTTACATTCTCATAATTTTCTCCTTTTTTCACTTGCATTTAAATTAAATCATCTTTATTAGTTTAAAAATCCTAAGGATTAAATTACTTTAAAAAAATGGAATGGTACATTTAAAATGTTGTATTTTATAATATTTATATGTTTATGATGTTTTAAAATTAATTTTAAATATTATTTACTTTTTGTTTATGTTATATTATTTTTTCAAATAGCTAAATTTAAATTAAATGAATTCTATATATTTTAAATTTAATTCACTAATTTTGAATTTATTAGTGTTATTTGATGGTTTTTGTAAAAAAAAATAATTGAGGTGGATCAATGAGAGGGGAGCTGATGTCAGCACTGGAGAGCTCTCTTCATCTTTTTATAGTATAGATATTTTAATAATATAATTAAATTTTAATATAAAAATAAGTAAACCACTCACATAATACCACATGTCTTTGGAGTCTTTCATATTTGTTTGATACGGGATGAGATACCCGTTAGAGATACTTTAATTACTACTATGAAATGAGTTATTTCACCATTTTGAGATAGCTTTCTCGTCCCATATGTATCCATTTCTAATTCCGTTCAAATAATTTCCTACTAAAAATCATTTATTTTATTCAAACAGATACTAAAAAATATATAAATAAAAAAGTATGAATTAAAGTAATCAAATTATCCATTTAAAAAACTAAAAGTTTTAAAATTATATGTAACTAGTTAACAACAAATGCGTTAGAAGTTAAACAAAAAATTATCAAAATATACATAATTATAATATTTATATTAGTATTAAAAGGTCAAAGTTCTTATTCCAAGTTAGAATGCTATTAAACCATTATCAACACCTCAATTTTATAATACAAATTCAAAGTCTAGTGTAGATTATATATTTTTTTAATTCAATTTAAATTTATATTGATTCTTATATTTAAAATTAGTGTTGGTTGATTATTATATACTGGAATAGGACATGCATATATGCGGATTTTTAATAAAATATTTTAAACCCGTAAAAATAAATTAAAAATGAAATCGAATAATCTGTAAGGAATTTTTTTTACTTTTATTAATATTTCCACATATATATGTATTAATACTCTTATATGAATTATATTTATTTCTAATGCTTTATATATATATATATATATATTTATTTATTCTAAAATTTACTTTATTAATATTTACTTAATATATATATATATTCTAAAATAATTTAGTTATTGATTAACTTGGTACGTGTCACGATCATATATATATATGAATTAATATTTACTTAATATATATATATATATATATATATATTCTAAACTTTTGACGAATTAATTATCTTACTTTTATTATAATTAGATTTATCATAATTAAAATCCAGTTAGGATCCGCGTATTATAATAATAAAATTTAAATATTTTTTAAACCCTAGCTAAACAACCGAATAATCAAAATGGTTAAATCTTTTCTAACACTTAAAAACATAAAAAAAAAACTTAAATGAATAACAGAAAAGAAACTTATTATTTACCTTTTAGATTTTTTGATAAAAGAAACTTATTATTTACCTTTTTTATTTTTCTTTTAGTAGTAGTAATTGATCATACACTTTTTTTAATTAAATGAAAAACATAAAAGAAACTTTTTTTTCTTAAATTTCTTTTTTACCTTTTCAATTTTTTATTTTTCTTTTGGTATTATCAATTGAAAAAAAAACTTCTTTTACTAATTTTTGATTTTCCTTTTAATATTAGGAATTGATCATACAATTTCTTTAATTTAAATGAAAAACATTAAAAAAATTATTTTCCTTTTTCTTAATTTTCTTATTTACCTTTTCGATTTTTTTGTTTGTATTAGTAATTAAAAAGATACTTATTTTCCCTTTTTATTTTTAAAACTAATTTTTAGATTTATGTAAACATTATGTTAAAATCTAATTGGTTGAATTTTTTTAACACGTGTTAAAATCTAATCGATTAATTTGACAAATGTCACAATCATGTTAAAAACTAAATTTGATGCATCCTACTTTATATAATAAGATTTTTTGAAAATTTCCAAAATTTTTCAAGTACCCAGATTTTTAGGAAATTTTCCAAACTTGTTCTATTATCCAAATTTTATGTCATGTTTCTTATAAGATTTTTTTTAGATATTATTTTTCAATTTTCAAAAATTAACTGTTTTTATCTCATATTCGTAAATTCTCGTTTCATATCCATAAATTTCTGTTCCGAATTCCAAAATGTCGAAAACTAGTATTTTCCCTATTGAAAACGTGTATGTTGAGAAGAAAAAAGAGACATTTTTACTATTACGCTTCACCACTCTACTACTGACGGGTATCGTGTGGCCCATAAAGCATCGCAGCCGAATTTGACTCACCTATTCCTTCAATTTGACTTGTATTTTTACTTTTTATTCTAGTCAGGATTTGACTTTTCTACTTAAAATAATAAAATTAATTAAAAAAAAAAATAGTTCCATTCAGATATTAGTTTCCCATTTCGCTCTGCTCGGCAAGAAGCTTCCTTGATTGCAACCACCTCCAACTCAAGATCTGCCCTTTAGGGATTCCCAGGTCTCTCTCTCTCCCTCTCCGTCTCCGTCTGTCACCTGAAATTCGATCTCGCCGGCAGAAACAGGTTCCGATTGTCTCGTCGGCGATAGTTCGACCTTTCAATTCGTCGATTCTGTTTCCATTTAACTGATCGATTGATTAGAAATGGGTTGCTTGTTCTTCTAGGTCTTTCTTTAGCAGAGACTTGCTTGCTCTACGACACCTCAATTTACCCTTACCTCTTCAAGTTCTTCTTCAAATTCGTACTAATGGCGATTAGAATTACCTTCACCTATTCCACCTATGTTGCTCGGAATCTCTCTTCCTCCGCCGGAGCCCGTGTTGGCTCCGGCGGGGACCTCCGCTCCTGCTTTGAGTACTTGGGTCGTCCCAGGTTCTTCAGCCAGAAGCCCGATCTGGACAAATCTCCCCGGATCCGACCCGCCTCGATGTACAGCAGCATCGCGAGGGAGATCATCGGAGAAGGGAGACAGAGTCCGCTTGTGATGGGATTGATCTCGATTTTAAAGTCAACGTCGGCTCCCGAGTCGAACGTCCTCGGTGTTTCACCGTTCAAGGCTTCTTCTGTCATCCCGTTTCTTCAAGGGTCGAGACGGATGAATCCGCCGGAAATTGATGACGTCGACAGGGGAGGAACGGCGTGTGATGATGATGATGACAAAGAGCTCGGGAAGTTGGAGTTTAGCGATTATAAGGATTCGAGTGGAGGAAGCGGATGGGTTAATAAGCTTTTGAATATCTGTTCGGAGGATGCCAAGGCTGCTTTCACGGCGGTCACCGTCTCTCTACTTTTCCGATCGGCTCTTGCGGAACCAAAGTCGATACCTTCCGCGTCTATGTTACCTACACTGGACGTTGGTGATCGCATTATGGCCGAGAAGGTACTAACCCTGAGTCTGCTTGTCAATTGCTAGGATCTTGATTGTTACAATAGATTATGAATGATAAAGATGAAATAGGTTTTGGCGTGTTTAGTACGGTAATAGTTATGTGTTCTACAAATTGTTCTGCTAAGCTTGATGGCTCTGAGGTGAAGGTTGTTCTATAGGCAATTGCTAGACTGTACCTTGAGGATTTAGCTGTTGTTCTACAAATAGTTATGTGTTCTACAAACTGTTCTATAGGATGTTTATTGACTCTTAAGCCTCTTATAACTTAACTGACCTATTTGGCCAATCTTTGTATGTGCCTTGGTTTTGGCCAGGTCTCATACTTTTTCAGGAAGCCAGAGGTTTCAGATATAGTAATCTTCAAGGCTCCTCCGATCTTGGTGGTAGGTCACAGTTCAAAATTATTGCTTTTTGAATGTTTCAACCTCTGTGTGGTATCTTCTGCTGTATACAAGGTATTTGATGTTTTTCCTTTGAATTGCAGGAACATGGTTACAGTTGCAACGATGTTTTCATAAAGAGGATAGTGGCAAGTGAAGGTGACTGGGTTGAAGTAAGCCCTTATATCCAATCCACTTGTTGATAGATCCTATTCACCCATTGAAGTCTTTGTTCACCTGGGTCGGTATTACTTTTTGTAGAGGCTTCCCACACAACAAGTTTTCTCAAAAATGGACCCAACCTTTTTATTTTCTGTTTTTGTAATCAATTTGTTGTTTTAACATATGGATGATGTATGATGCAGGTTCGTGATGGGAAGCTCTTTGTGAATGACAATGTGCAAGAAGAAGATTTTGTCTTAGAGCCAATGTCCTATGGAATGGAACCAATGGTGAGAAACTTGTACTTACCCACCTGTTCATCCTTGTTAAAGTATCAGATTGCTCATAAGGTTTGCTTTTCATTTGCAGTTTGTCCCCAAAGGTAATGTCTTTGTCCTCGGAGACAACCGCAACAAAAGCTTTGACTCTCATAACTGGTAACTCTCTAAACCTTGTGATCAGTATTCAATTGTTGACAATTTGTGTTGATTCATGGTAATGATCATCCTCATCGGTGAATGTAAATGCAGGGGTCCACTTCCGATAGTGAACATTGTTGGAAGATCTGTGTTCCGGTATTGGCCACCGAGCAAAGTATCAGACACCATATACCACGACCAAGCTGTGCCAAAGGGACCTGTTGCTGTTTCATGACGAAATAAAAGTTTGGATGCTTTCTTAAGTTTAAGCACAAGATTGTGCAAACCAGGCTTGGTCAGAGTATTGGGCAGCCTTGGAATTGAAACTTGAAAACGTTGTGATATCTGCGGTTATGATATCTGGTTCTCTCGCTGATGGCTGTGAAGCCGGAGAAATTATGTGTAGTAAAAAGGAAGCGAAGATGCAAAGGAAAAAAAAAAAAAAAAAAGCTTTACTGTGATTTTTGTGTGTTAAACATTGTAAAGGCAAATTATTATCAAACAGAAGGGTCATTTTGTTTTCTGAGTTTGTAAAAGAATCCTGTAAACCTGTTTTTGTAAAAGAATAAAGAAAATTTATTATGTTAGTGCTTAAATTTGGAGTCATTATTTTCTTTATGGTTGAATACACTAATCTCTGTAGTAATTGTTGGAAATAATTATTTCTTTAACCGGGAAATTATTTCTTTAACCGGGAATCGAAAAAACGAATTGACAGAATACATTTACTAACTCAAAAGGCTGGATCGTCTTCAATCACTGTGATCCGTTTCATCGATCAAAAGCGGTTATGGGAGTCAAATCAGTGAGCTTTATCTGTTTTCTGTTCGTAGTGATCTCCGTAACGCGTCTCGGGCTCTCGCGCACGCTCTCAGTGGATCCGGATCCGTGCGATTTAACGAAACCGAAAGAAGAATTTCAGAGACTCAGATCGGATCAGATCACAGTTCTAATCAACGGTTACTCCGAATCCCGTATTCCTCTTCTGCAGTCCATCGTGACCTCGTACGCAGGTTCCTCGATCGTATCGTCAATCTTAGTCCTCTGGGGCAACCCAAGCACGCCCGGTCAAGTACTCGACCGGTTGTACCGCAATCTGACTCTGTATTCGCTCGGTACTGCTTCCATCTCCCTGGTTCAGCAACCATCGGGCAGCCTCAACGCCAGGTTCCTCCCTCGACCCTTTGTAGACACTCGAGCTGTTCTGATATGCGATGACGATGTGGAGATAGACCGAAGATCGCTGGAATTCGCGTTTTCCGTGTGGAAGTCGAACCAAGACCGTCTGGTAGGAGTGTTTGTGAGATCGCACGGCTTTGACTTGCAGGGGAAAGAGTGGATATACACTGTTCACCCGGATAAGTACTCGATCGTGCTGACGAAGTTCATGATGATGAAGCAAGACTATCTGTTCGAGTATAGCTGCAACGGAGGCGTGAAGATGGAGGAGATGAGGAAGATCGTGGACCAGATGGGTAACTGCGAGGATATACTGATGAATTTTGTAGCTGCGGACAAGTTGAAGGCAGGGCCAATCATGGTGGGAGCAGAGAGAGTTAGGGATTGGGGAGATGCTCGTAACGAAGAAGAAGAAGGAGAAGAAGTGGAGAGTGGGGTAATAAGACAAGTTGGGTTGAGCAGTAGAAGAGTGGAGCACAGGAAGAGAAGAGGGAGTTGCATCAAGGAGTTTCATAGAGTCATGGGGAAGATGCCATTGCTGTATAGTTATGGTAAGGTTGTCAACTCTGTTGGGGAACAAGGGTTGTGTCGTAAATCCGGAAAGCTTGTGTTTTGTGACCGAGATTGAATGAACGAGATCAAAGCCTAAGTCTCGATCATAAAGGCATGTAACATTTTTTATAAACGTGTAATAGCAAATAGCAAGTTATAGCCTGTAACCAGAAGGCTTCAAAGAAGCAGTAACAGTGTAAAAGAAGATTTTGTTTGACTATCTTTTCTAATAACATTAGACCTGATTTTTCTGGTATCAACGACTTAGATTTTTGAACAAAGTGGGAAATACATGCATGTTATATTGATATCAATTAATTTCATATACATATGACATAAACTTTGATAACTGCAAAAAAAATCTACACTTTTAACAGAGTGGTGACAACGATAGTTTCAACAAAACTACTGAACAGAAACAAAATTGGATCTTGGAAGTTTCGGAGGAAGGATCTTCTTCACCTTTAGAGGTTTATTCGAAACTCTCTTAAACTGTGAGGTTTTTAATGAAACAATCTTCAATTTCGATGAATTCTTTGGAACATCTTCCAAATTCGGCAGAGGTTTTCTGATCCTCAACCCCGTGCGCCTCCTCTCTCCACCGGCGGAGACAACAGCCATCTTTGGATCATCTCCGATCAAAAACGGATGCGACAACAACTCCGAAGCGCTTCCTCTATCCTGGGGCTTTCTTGCGAAACACTTCTCCAGAAATTGCCTTGCGTCCAACGGAACAGCCTCTGGAATCTCCGGTGCGTTTTCCTCTACTAAAAGACCCTGGAGATCATTAAGATTAACCCCTAACCATGGCCTTTTACCGGTATACATCTCAAGCACTATGCAACCTAACGACCACAGATCTAGGGTTTTCTCGACGGTACCATCGTCGACGGATTCCGGCGACATGTACATAGGCGTTCCCACAAACGGATAATCGATTTCCCAACAATACGTTTCACCTCCGGCCTTTGTCGACAATCCGAAATCCGAAATCTTCAATTCGTATGAACAATCCCAAGTTTCCTCGTCGTATCTCGGGAAAAGAAGGAGATTGCTCGGTTTAAGATCGCAATGGACATAACCGCGACCGTGAATCGAGACCAATCCTTGTAGAATCATGCGAGTGAAGTCTCTGATGATCGAATCCGACAGTTTTTGTTTCCTGTTCCTGTGGATGAAATCAGTTAGAGTGCCACCAGCTGCGTACTCCATATGCATCTTGTAGACTCTGGTTCCATCGAAATTGATTCCTTCGAGCAGAGTTTTCTCGAGCAATTGCACGATTCTAGGACATCCTCTTAGTTCTGACAGAATTCGAAACTCTCTGTCGAGGGCATCGAATCTCTGAGAGTCGGAGATCTTTACGGCGTTGTAGAACATCGAGCCGTCGTTTTCTCTGTAACCGAAGAGATCGACGGAGCCGAACGAACCCTTTCCCAAAAACTTTACGAATTTCATCTCCGGCGGCATTTTTTGGCAATCGAAAGATGAAATTTTTCTGTAACTTTTTTTTTTTAATCAGAGTTTAGTAAGAAAGATAATGAAACCCTAATTGAATAAAGATGTGATTTGTTGGAGGAGAAAAGGAAACTTCGACTTGATTAAATAAAGGGATAAACAGTTTGACATTAATTTGTTGAGGTGAAAAAAAAGGAAAAGGAAAATAGCAAGATCTATCGTTGATTCCACCATCCACTGAATCATAACCGTTGGATCAAGCATTTAATGGGTTTTGCCTTGGGACAAACACCCTAATCCCATACAGTGAAAATTGCAAGATTTGCCGTTGTCCCCAACTTCCAGTGGATCCTAAGTTCCTAACCGTTGGATCAGGATAAATCATTTCATTGATTTTGCTTTGGTTACAAGACAAATATTATTAGGAAAACAAAATATACACCGTACAGTGAAATTAACAAACAGCTCTGTTGCGAACATTTAATTAAAAAAGTTAAAAATTTATTTACAATCAAAATATATATAATAATTTTTTAAAAAATAAGATTTTATATATGTATAAACATAAAGTACAAATAAATAAATAATTTTGATATTTTTTAACTAATATTCATTAACAATCTTTCATAATTTTATATGTATAAAATCTATAAATTATAATTATTTTGATAAATTATAACAAACTAAAATTCTTTTCATCTAATATCTCTATACAAAAAAGTAATTTCTTTATTAAAATAATTTCATCCAAATTAAAAAAAAATAAGGAAACCTTTTTTAATTTACACACAAAAATAAAGATTGTTTTTTTCTCAGGAAGGAAAGAACAAAAAAAAATACCGTTGTGCTATGTCGAAGTAAATCATTATTCATTAGCCTATTGGTATTGATTCTTCATGATTCGCAAATCTATAACCGACTGTAATTAAGAAGATACAATGGTATTTTTGTTTAACTTATATATTTTAACCAAAAAAAAATCTGAAAATTGAAGTTAAACCCAAGAAAAATTCAAAATCTGACAAAATTCCTAAATTGAATCGGTGATGATATCTCGTTTTTTTGTATTGTATCTAATGGCTAGAGAAAACCAAACACTCGAAATTGGGGAGAATATAAATTAAATAGAGAAGTGTTATCACTTTTCAGTACAAGATCTTTAAACCTCAGACACAAATTCGATTCCAATTTATATAAATCAACAAACATATTAAAAAAAAAAAAAAGAAGAGCTCAGAATCACAGAATCTCAACTGACAATTCAGAAGAATGCGACGGACCCAACCATCGCTAAGCCTTATATCTTCACAGCTCAACTATGCACCAGCCGGGAATCGAACCCGGGTCTGTACCGTGGCAGGGTACTATTCTACCACTAGACCACTGGTGCTAATTGTTTTAATGACTACGGATTTTTATATTATACAAAAACATATACAAAGCTCACAAAGTGGCAACCACAGGATGCAAACAGAGGAGAAGGAGAGAGAGAGAGAGAGACGTTGCAGGAAAATGGCGATTCCAGTGACGAGAATGATAGTTCCTCACTCACGACCATCGCTTCTTCTCTCGCATCCGAACCTTCCAAGCTCCGGTCGCGTTGATTTCCTCTGTCGCTGTGCTCCATCAGAACTCCAACCACTTCGGTCTGCTCTTTTCCGAACCTTCTCGTATTTTCCGAGTTTTGTTGTCCAAGATGAAGTTTTACTTTTGCCGAAACTGATAATAACATTTGTCAATATGTTTACAATTTTTCCTTAGGCCTGAACTCTCTTTGTCTGTCGGAATTCACGCTATCCCGCATCCAGATAAGGTACTTTCTGTTTCTTCTTTGGATGTAATGTGCCCAAAACGAAAGACAAAAAGAAATTGGGTGCTTAGTGGAAGGTATGCAATTGAGAATCGAGCTTTAGTGTCGAAATTTGTAGGTAGAGAAAGGTGGGGAAGATGCTCTCTTTTAGGTAGAGAAAGGTGGGGAAGAGTCATAGCTGTTGCAGATGGTGTTTCCGGGTAATCGAATCGAATACGTTTTTAACTTCGTTGCTTATGCTAACTTCGGTTCTAGTTCTTCTGGGTTTATCTCAATTTTGATAAAGTTTATATCTTTTTTCTCAGATGGGCTGAACAAGATGTTGATCCTTCCTTGTTTTCCAAAGAACTCATGGCTAATGCTTCTCGCCTTGTTGATGACCAAGAGGTTAAAAATTTCTGAATCTCAGTGGAAGTCTTAGTTTATCTTGTGAGTGGTTTATGGTTTCTAAACAGGTCAGATATGATCCTGGTTTCCTCATTGACAAAGCTCATACCGCAACTACTTCCAGAGGTTCTGCCACAATGTGAGATTTGAATCATTTGTCCTAATTGTTATTCTCTTCAAGTTGTTTTCTTGTTCCGTTTTGGATAGCTTGATGTCGCGGTTATTGGTATTGTAGCCATGCTTGAGGAAGTTGGTATTCTCAAAATAGGCAATGTTGGAGACTGTGGACTTAAGATTCTTCGAGAAGGTTGTTTCTTTCTTCCTCTTATCCTTGTGTTATCCGAAATGATAGATTGTTTCATCATGTTCAGCCTTTGTGGAAGAGATGTTGATTCATTCTCGCTTTGCAGGTCAGATCATTTTCTCGACTACTCCACAAGAACACACCTCAACGAAATCACCAAAGTCGGTAAGGCTCTTGTACCAGCTTGAACATCAGCTTCAATACTCAAATCCTTGAGTCTAGAGAGCTATTCTTTTTTTGTTCTGTGCGTTTTAAAGATAAAACAAAGATTCGGGTTGTTGAAATTGCAAGTGACATCTCCAGTGTCCAATGGGAGACAACAGTTGATGATCAATTATTTTCATATGACATACAAACTGATAAGTGCAAATTATCATGTTGATTGTTTATTCTCCTGCAACTTCTGCAGTTATGTGAGAAATTAGGACTCCTAAATCAGTAAACTGAGCGCAAAGAAGGGAAAACAAACGAAGACGTTCAATGAGAATCATTATATCATTTATAGACGAATTCAAATATACACATGGTCCGGTCAGTGATATAGACCAAAAACTATTACATAATTTCTACTAATCAATAAAACTTGATGAACTAATAAAGAACATGTATTGAAACAATAGCAGAATTAGGCCTCGATGGTCTTGTTAGTCACGACTTCAGCAGCAGCACGGATCTTCTTAATTCTCGACATCCTCTCTCTACAGAACTTCTCCAATTCCAGAGCAATTTTGCTCTGTTTATCAGTCTTCACGTTCACAGGAGGCTCTGAGATCTTGTTGATGCATCCATTCAAGAAGCTATGCCTCAACAATGTCGATGCGTCTTTTCTACATCAGTGTCGAAGGAGAAGCAAGTCATGAGAAAGAGCTTTGCATCAAAAGGAAGATCACTCGGAATCAACGGCTCGAAACAGTTTTGGAGATCCTCCAGATCATAGTTCGTATGCCACCACGGTCTCTTCCCAGTGTACATCTCTAACACAACACATCCCAGGGACCATA
Organism: Alliaria petiolata; assembly: GCA_020283515.1. Lineage (NCBI taxonomy): Eukaryota > Viridiplantae > Streptophyta > Magnoliopsida > Brassicales > Brassicaceae > Alliaria > Alliaria petiolata. The sequence goes on along the minus strand of JAHZTW010000004.1, from coordinate 66,221,188 downwards.
AATCAAATCCTTTCCCTGTCTCGCCGTGAGAAACCGACTCCGGAGACATATAGATCGGTGTTCCCGCATACGGACGGTGAGGTTCCCACCAGGTACTGTCGTCGTCTCTTCTCGACAACCCGAAATCAGAAATCTTCAACTCGTGAGAGGATATCAACTCGCCGTTCCTGAAGACACAAGTCGGGAAAACGAGGATGTTGTCCGGTTTGAGATCGCAGTGGACATAGCCGTGTCCGTGGACCGTGGCTAGCCCTTGGAGTATCATACAAGTAAACTCTCTGATCAAAGGATCAGGCAGTTTCTTGTCTTGGAAGGTCTTCATGAAACTCTTCAAGCTTCCTCCAGATGCGTATTCCATGGAGATGTAGTAATCTAAGGAACCTTGCTCGTTGAGCCTCTCTTGCACTTTGGTCCCGTAGCAGTTGATGATTCTCCTCGAACATCCTTTGAGTTGAGACAGGATTCGAAACTCTCTGTAGAGAGACTCGGCGTGTTTATCGTCGGAGATTTTCACGGCGGCGTAACCCGTCTTGCCGTCGCGATGTCCTTTGAAGAGACTCACCGAGCCGAACGAACCTTGACCTAGAAACTTTTCGAAGAAAAACTCTGTCCCTGTCATTGCAATAGAGAAAAAATTGGCCGATTTCTTCGGATTTTTCGTCTTTGAGGAAAACCCTAGAATGAAGTGAAATCTGAGAATTTGCAAATAACTTAAGAGGAAATCTCAACAAATATATGATAGAATTAACGCGTCGAGAACTAACCGACTATCAGTCCCTAGTTTCCTTTTTTAATTTACACACACAAATAAAGATTTATTTTATTTTTTTTCTCGGAAGGAAAGAATAAAAATCTAATTTATGACCGTTGTGCTATGTCGAAATATATATATAACCGACTGTAATTAAGAAGATAAAATTATATTTTCGTTTAAATTATTATAGTATATTTTAACTAAAAAAAAACTGAAAATTGAGGTATGAAATTTCAAAACCTGGCAATTTTTTTCTAAATTGATTTGTATCTAAACTCTAAAGGCTAGAGAAAATCGAACACTCGAAAATTGGGTAGAATATTAATTAAATGAAGGAAAAATTAAGTAAATAACCATTGAAGAAAAAGGAAAATTGCAAGATCTGCCGTTGTTCCCACCTTCCAATGGATCCTAACCGTTGGATCAACCATTTCATTGATTTATCTTTGATTCGAAGACAAATATTTATTAGGAAAACAAAAAATACACGGTACGGTAAAAGAAGTGTACACCATCCCTGGACTCGTATTAAATTGACAAACAACACTACTCAATGTAATTTTTGTAATCATTTTTATAACACGTTCAAGAAGAAGTGAAAAATAATTGAATAGAGAAGTGTTTTCACTATTCAGTACAGTACAGATCTTAAACCTGAGACCCAAATTTGATTCCAATTTATATAATCAACAAACACATTAAACAAAAAAAAATGAAGAGCTCAGAATCACGGCAAATCTCAACTGACGATTCAGAAGAATGCGAAGGACCCAACCTTTCGCTTAAGCCTTATATCTTCACAGCTCAACTATGCACCAGCCGGGAATCGAACCCGGGTCTGTACCGTGGCAGAGTACTATTCTACCACTAGACCACTGGTGCTAATTGTTTAAATGACTACGCCTTTTTATATTATACAAAAACAAAGTGGCAACCACAGGATGCAAACAGAGGAGAAGGAGAGAGAGAGAGAGACGTTGCAGGAAAATGGCGATTAGAGTGATAGAGAGAGAGAGAGAGATGCCTTGTAATACAAATATCTCAGAACCTTTTGAATACAAATCATTAAAGCCAAAACTGTTAATATAATGTAGATAAAATGGATCAACAAAAAGCTGTTCCCTCCTCTTCTCATTCCTTTGAAACGGAAGCTTCTTCCTTTTTTTTTTCTCTTGATTTAAAAGCTGACAAGTGGAAAAACCTCAAAAAAAGAGTCAGATGAACTAACTGATAAAAAGCAGATTTCGATTTCAGAGATGATCCAGCTCTTACGCTTTTACGCTTGAAAATCTTTGTTTGAGTNTTCAATTCGTGAGACGATATCCACTCGCCGTTCCTGCAGACACAACTCGGGAAAACGATGATGTTCGCGGGTTTGAGATCGCAGTGGACGTAGCCGTGTCCGTGGATCGTGGCTAGCCCTTGGAGCAGCATACGAGTAAACTCTCTGATCATGGAATCAGGAAGTTTCTTGTCTTTGAAGTTGTCCATGAAACTCTTCAAGCTTCCTCCAGATGCGTATTCCATGGAGATGTAGTAATCTATGGAACCTTGCTCGTTGAGTCTCTCTTCCACTTTGGTCCCGTAGCACTTGATGATTCTCGAACATCCTTTGAGTTCAGACAGGATTCGAAACTCTCTGTAGAGAGACTCGGCGTGTTTACCGTCGGAGGTTTTGACGGCGGCGTAACACGTTTTGCCGTGGCGACTTCCTTTATAGAGACTCACCGAACCGAACGCACCTTTACCCAGAAACTTTTCGAAGGAAAACTCTATCCCTACCATTGCAAGTTTGCAACAGAACAAAATAGATCGGTTCTTCGGATTTCGTCTTTAAGAAAAACCCTAAGTGAAGTGAAATCTGAGAATTTGCAAATAACTTGGGCGTCGAGAACTAACCGATTTCCTTTTTTTAATTTACACACAAAAATAAAGATTTTTTTTTTTGTTTTCTCGGAAGTTTAGAACAAAAAAAATACCGTTGTGCTATGTCGAAGTAATCATTATTTATTCTTTGATTTGATTTTGGTATAAATCATTATTCATTAGCCTCTTGTTATTGATTCTTCATGATTCGCAAATATATATATATATATACTAGATTAGGATCCGCATATATGCAGGTTTTTAATAAGATATTTTAAACCCGTAAAAATAAATTAAAATGATCATTATAAAAAATTTATTATTTAACTTTTTATTATCTTTTTAGTATTAGTGATTGATTATACAATTTCTTTAATTTAAATGAAAAACATAAAAGAAACTTTTTTTTCTTAAATTTCTTATTTACCTTTTCAATTTTTTATTTTTCTTTTGGTATTACCAATTGAAAAAAGCTTATTTTACTAATTTTTTATTTTCCTTTTATTATTAGTAATTGATCATACAATTTCCTTAATTTAAATGAAAAACATTAAAAAACTTATTTTCCTTTTTCTTAATTTTCTTATTTACCTTTTCGATTTTTGTTGTATTAGTAATTGAAAAAAATACTTATTTTCCTTTTTTTTATTTTTAAAACTAATTTTTAAATTTATGTAAACATTATCTTAAAATCTAATTGGTTGAATTTTTTTAACACTACCTTTTCAATTTTTTATTTTTCTTTTGGTATTACCAATTGAAAAAAACTTATTTTACTAATTTTTTGATTTTCCTTTTAGTATTAGTAATTGATCATACAATTTCCTTAATTTAAATGAAAAACGTTAAAAAAACTTATTTTCATTTTTCTTAATTTTCTTATTTACCTTTTCGATTTTTTTTGTATTAGTAATTGAAAAAGATACTTATTTTCCTTTTTTATTTTTAAAACTAATTTTTACATTTATGTAAACATTATGTTAAAATCTAATTGGTTGAATTTTTTTAACACGTGTTAAAATCTAATCGATTAACTTGACACATGTCACGATCATGTTAAAAACTAATTTTGATGCATCCTACTTTATATAATAAGATATATATATATATATGTATATAACCGACTGTAATTAAGAAGATAAAATTGTATTTTTGTTTAAATGATTTATTTTAACAAAAAAAAATCGGAAAATTGAAGTTTAACCCAAGGAAAATTCAAAATCTGACAAAATTCCTAAATTGAATTGGTGATATCTCGTTTTTTGTATTGTATCTAAAGGCTAGAGAAAACCAGACACTCGAAATTGGGGAGAATAAAAATTAAATAGAGAAGTGTTATCACTTTTCAGTACAAGATCTTTAAACCTCAGACACAAATTCGATTCCAATTTATATAAATCAACAAACACATTAAAAAAAAAAAAAAAAAGAGCTCAGAATCACGGCAATCTCAACTGACAACTCAGAAGAATGCGACGGACCCAACCATCGCTAAGCCTTATATCTTCACAGCTCAACTATGCACCAGCCTGGAATCGAACCCGGGTCTGTACCGTGGCAGGGTACTATTCTACCACTAGACCACTGGTGCTAATTTTTTTAATGACTACAGATTTTTATATTATACAAAAACATATACAAAGCTCACAAAGTGGCAACCACAGGATGCAAACAGAGGAGAAAACCAGAGAGCGAGAGACGTTGCAGGAAAATGGCGATTCCAGTGACGAGAATGATAGTTCCTCACTCGCGACCATCGCTTCTTCTCTCGCATCCGAACCTTCCAAGCTCCGGTCGCGTTGATTTCCTCTGTCGCTGTGCTCCATCAGAACTCCAACCACTTCGGTCTGCTCTTTTCCGAACCTTCTCGTATTTTCCGAGTTTTGTTGTCCAAGATGAAGTTTTACTTTTGCCGAAACTGATAATAACATTTGTCAATATGTTTACAATTTTTCCTTAGGCCTGAACTCTCTTTGTCTGTCGGAATTCACGCTATCCCGCATCCAGATAAGGTACTTTCTGTTTCTTC
>JAHZTW010000004.1:66176071-66195897 GCA_020283515.1 Alliaria petiolata | reverse complement strand
GTCTCGGAGGAACAGGGAAGAGATCACTGTACCCTTCACGGCCGGGTCTCGGAGGAACAGGGAAGAGATCACTGTACCCTTCACGGCCGGGTTTCGGAGGAACAGGGAAGAGATCACTGTACCCTTCACGGCCGGGTCTCGGAGGGACCACCACCCCTGAGGGATGAATCTGAGGGCCTAATGGAACACGCCCTTGAAGGTAAGAATTATAATATCCACGTTCTTGATTCGTTACTTGTCCGTCTAGCTCATCAAGAATCTCATTGTTCAAACCAGCCACTAATCTTCCCAAGTTCTTGTACTGTCCGGCGTAATTATTCCCCTCTCTGGTGGGCTCATGAGCGTAATCCCGAACTTGTATCTCGAGATGCAGAGGTTCTGTTTCACCATCAGCTAGGGCATCAACAACAAGTTTGTCGCCTATCGCTAAGCACTTAACCAAAACTTTCTTAGATCTCTTCTCAGGATTCGTATAGACAAATGCGTATCCCACGACTGTTTTCGTAGGTACAAGTCACTCAATATATTCACTTGATATCAAGAAAACTATCAAATTGCGTAATTATATTGCATTATTAGTCTAAATTGCTATGCTCAAAATTTTATGTATAGAAATAATTTCCTACCATATATGTTACATACTACCTGTGAAGTGTTGGTTCGGATTCCAGCTAAGTAGAGCTTGGTGGGCTTCAGAGCATTCAAGCCCACAAAGGAGTACAAAGAAACAGAGACAAGTGATTGGGCCTTGGAGAAGTTAACGGCCCAGTCACCAAGAATAACCGGATAAGTAAGAGAGAGAGAGGCGTAACAAACTCACAACTTGATCTTCCTCTTTCTCTCTGAGTCCGCCATTGTTGTTCTAGAAGAAACTCTCTGTACTCAAAAGCTCCTAGTGAATTCCAGGCACAAGATCCTGAAGAGAGATGTACCCGGTTTGGGGAACTCTATAAGTTTCGGTGTCTTGCTTTCTTCTTCTTTCAATTTCTGCAAAACAAACGAGTGAACGAGTTAGTGAGCTGAGAGAGTTACGGATTCTAAGCGAAGAATCAACAATCGATTGCAAACGTATCGGCAACACTACCGTCTTCTAAATTTATAAATTGCAACCTATGTATATATATTCGGCCTTTGATACATCATAATTCATACATCGAATGATTAAATCTACAGTTTTATGTTTTATTTCAAGATTTACTCATCTTTAATTACTCATCATAATTCATACATCGAATTACTATTACAGCAATTCCTTATTCTTTTTTTTTGTTTGTCTTAAACTGTTTTTTCCTTTTGTGTGTTTGTGCGTATATATTTGATCAGTTTATTTAGTTCATTTTGCTTAGCTAAATTAAAATTTTAGAACCATTTTAAAATTAGGTTCACCATGTATATTGAAAGGAAAACTTGGAATAGCTTGACAATAAAATTAGGTTCACCATGTAAGATATCAGGTTCAATTTGGTTTAAGATTAGCTTGAGAGTTTCTCTAATTAGACCTAATTTTTTCTGCTCTTGTTTCGTTTCTTTATTTTTTACTTTGTATTACTGATGTAAACTTTACAGTTTTATTGCATTGTTTTTTTTTCATCAGCAACTTTGGGCCATACAAGATTGATTGATATCCCTTTCAAATCTAGAAGAATACTAAGATCTAAATAATATTTATTACAAAGTTAAATCTAAATAATTAATATTATTTATTACAAAGTTAAATCTAAAAAATATTTTCAATTCGAATCAAAATTTGCATACACAATTAAAAAATAGGGCAATTCTCATATTTACCACTAAATCAAGTTTATGTTCCTAAAATAACATGGAAGCTGAAGTTTGGTCAATTCTACCATTTTTGTATGCTGATTTCCGATTTTGTACCTGCTTCCTAAAAAAACTAAAGAGAGAAAAAACCGTTAAACGGAGAAGAAGCAGTGATGAAATTAATGTATCGATCTCTCCAAACTCAATCGCAATCTTCGAAGCTCTTTGGATAGCGAGCTCGATTTTCTATCTTCTGTCCACCATCATCATTTGTCTCCTCCAAGTTATCCGCACCGAACCTCTTCCCAGTAGCTCCGCCGAAGCTCGCATTAGCTGCTCAAGTGTGTACATCCCTTGACTCGATTCTCCTCCATCGCCGCAGAAAATCAGATTCACGCTATTAGGGATGCGGTTTTGCGGCTCTGTAGCTCGGAATTGAAGCTTCTCATCTTTTCCATGTTCTTCTTTGCGTTTATGAGATTCAGAATTTGAATCGGAATTCGAATTCAAAATCGAAACGGTTCTTGTTATGTGAGTTTGGTTTTGGTGTTGTTGTTGTTGTTGCGAGGGGGATGATGCTCCTCCTTTTTGACTCGGTTTTAAACCCCATCATCGTTCCGTCATCACCAGAGAGAACACGACGAGGTAAGACCAAGGACATTATGCGACGCGAGACCGACGGTGAAACCCAGAATTAGCCCAGCCTTTTACCTTTCTTTCTCGAAACCACCGAAATAAGAAAATTGATCAATCTCAGAAATTTTTACTTGATTTTGAGAAAGGGGCATCGATGTTATCATATGTACTCTCAAGACAAGATTTGAAAAAAAAAAAAACCTTTTTACTAGTACAAATCATGATTTGGTGCACGTGAGTCTGAGAAATTTCGCTTCCTGGGAGTGTAAGTCTTTCACAATTTGGTTTCATCATAGAGGCTATTTGCTACGGTGGTTAGGAGTAAATAGAATCTAGAATATGTAGATATAAACTTCATCTAGATCTTCTTAAGTTTAATTTGTGGCTTAAGTAATAATTATCTCGATTGCAGGAACATCTCTAATTTTCTTTCAAACTTCATGACGTATTAGTAGGTCGCATAATCCCTATTTTAGCTAATTTTTAATATGTTTGTTCATGTACATTTTTTGTGGTGAGCAAAGACCGAAGAGATGCAAAAAGGAGATGCCCTACCGATGAGAATTATGATCCGAGGACACTCTACCTTCATCCTGATTTTGTGAAGAGATTAACCGGAGGCCAGGTAAGGGCACATGGAAATCTGCTTCAGTATATTTTATGAAGCTCCTTTTTAGTATTTTCAGGGCGAACTTGCAAAGGAACAAAGCAGAACTGAATCGTTATTGCTCAAGTTCTCCAACTCTCAGCTCAACACAAACTTTGCAAAGCAGAACTGAACATGGAAGGATTTCTACATGTTTAGGAAGAACTTCAGAGATTTTTTTTTTTTTTTTTTTTTTTTTTAGTTTGTCACTTGTTTGTCTTTCTAAGAATAAAAAAAACTAAAATTGATGTTTTTGATGATTTAGTTTCTTTTACAAGTTCACTTTTATTCAATAGTTGTTCACATAAGCTTCACCAACGATTTTCTAAAATATTCAAGCAAGCTTTTTAATTTAGGAATGATTCAAACATATTTAGCAATGTCTTTCTAAATTTGTATAAAATCTTCCTAAAGACTTACTAAATTTAAATGTACACATTCTTTGATTTATAATACAAATTGTTACTATTAGTATATGTCCAATATTTGGCCCTTAAGTCTATTTAAAAATTAATTACAAAGACAAAGGCAAGCGAGTTTTCTTAAACATTAGAAATTTAGGAAACCGTTATACACATTTAGGAAGGTTTTCCTAACACGTATAAATACAATTTTTGTGTATTATATAAACATCAACTCACATATAGGAAGACTTTCCTAAGACGTATAAATGCAAACTTTTGTGTCTAATTATACAACAAATCAAATTTGGTCAGATATGTCAACACAAAGTGAAAACTAAAAAAAAACTTTTTATGTTTACTTGAATGTTTATAAAGTTTTTAAATAGTTATATGATTCATCCTAAAACATCGGATTCACTTCGGAAGGTCTTTATAAATTCATAAATTAGCCATCCGGTTCTATGGGAAGGCGTTATACACATTTAAGAAGGCTTTCCTAACACGTATAAAATGCAAACTTTTGTGTACCATTCAAAGAACAACTCAAATTTAGGAAGCCGTTATATACATTTAGGAATGATGTCCTAACACGAACATACTCAAACATTCAATCACTTACATAAGCTCATTAGCATTCTCCCATACCTAACCAAATTGTACTAAAGACAAAATATTTCAATTTATCAACTACAATTCGAGAAATAAATAAGCATTCACTGCATTCTCGATTGAACTAGTGTATTGTTTGTTGGTACAACTCATAAAAGCTGCATTATAAAGTTTAACAGATTTTAGAATAATTTTTAACTGTCATATGTTGTCATATTTGTCACAAACTAGGTGAAGGCAAAATCCTTTTCTGTGAATGTTGTTGGCTTCAACATTTAATATGCATACACATTATGAATGATTTCTACATCTTTAGGAAAGGATTTCCAAATATCATATTTTTTTTAAAGTTTGTTAACTTGTTTGTCTTTTCAAAAATTAAAAAGGAAAAAAATTTGATGTATTCCATACTTCAGTTTCTTTCACGATTTCTCTTTCCATACAATTTGATTCCACATCGGTTTCCGAAAGTTTCAGAAAAATCTTCCTAAATTTGTAAATAATAAATTATGAAAGTCTTCCAAAATTTGTAATAAGTCGTCCTAAATTTGTAATAAAACTTTCTAAATTATTACAAATAGTTGAATTAGTATAATGTTATAGAGGAATTACCTTCCTAAACATATGAAGACCTTTAATGTCTGATGCGTGATAAATATTAATTATATATACTAATTCGTAAAAATAATCATGTTTAGAATGACCTTCCTAAACATATGAAGACCTCTCTAAATTGTTGCAAATAATTGAACTAGTGTATTGTTTGTTGGTGCAACTCATAATAACCAATTTTTTATCCAATCTATACTTAAAAAAAAAAAACCACGACGAAACCCAAAAATAATAGAATGATTGATTATAAATTTCACATCATCAATTTTATCCAAATACATTTCACAAACATTAAACAATTTCAGGAAAACCTTCCTAAACATGCAAATTCTGAATTTTGTTCTTATTCTACTATCCTTTATGCATAGAAATTGTACTTCCAAAAGGTACTCTCAGATCTATGACAGAATCATTCATAAAAAATATCAACTTCAGCTGAGCAGAGCGGCATGGCTTGACTCTATCATTGTCTTTAGCAAGAGGCAAACTATTAGCATATTTAATCCTATTCAATAGGAATGTGATGTGATTTTCATTTTTGTGTTTCAGACTTTGTCTTTGTTTTCCTATTGGGTTGAATGAATGTTTTAGACGATTAAAGATTTTCTAAATTTTAAGAAAGCATTCAAATTTCTTCAAAAATTATATTTTATTCAATTTTAATAAGATCTTCCTAAATTCTTAGAAAAACTTTCTAAATGTTTAGAAAGATTTGCTAAAATATTAGAAAAATTTCTAAATTATTAAGAAAACTTCTTAAACTTCTTAGACTTTTCAAAGATCTTCAATGACTATTATAAAGCATTCATAAATTCTGTAAAATCTTTTAATTGTTTAACAGAAAGCATTCAATTTTTTTTTAAAAATATTTTATTCAATTTTAGTAAGGTCTTCCTAAACGTTTACAAAAAATTCCTAAATGTTTAAAAAGATTTGCTAAAATATCAGAAAACTTTCTAAATTATTAAGAAAGCTTCTTAAGCTTTTTAAACTTTTCAGGGATCTTCAATGACTATTATAAAACATTTCATAAATTCTTTAAAAAGTCTTATAAATGTTTAACAGAAGGTCTTCCTAAATGTGTATGACGGCATCCTCAATTTGAGTTATTGTATAAACAGACAAAAAGTTTTCATTGCACGTTTTAAGATAAATTATTTAACCATTTAAAAATTTTCTTTATTTAGGAATGTTTAATACATGTTTAGGAATGTCTTCCTGAATTTTTATGAAGGCTTCTTAAAGGCATACTAGTTTTAAATGTACAGATTCTTTGATTTATACAGACTGTTACCATAAGTAACAAGATAAAATGCTCATAGCAAGTAATCTATAAGAGTTCAAGGCTTTGTTAATTTCTTTTTCCAACTCACTATAAATGAAAACAAACCAGAGACAATATAAGTTACAGCTCCAACAATGTCAGCTCGTTGTGCAGTGAGAGATCAACTCCAAATTATATTGTGACTACCATCAAAATTCTCCCTAGAAATAAGAAGTTGAGAGTTACAAATCATCTCCACACACACAAAAAAAAGAGAAAGAACCAAACTAAAACATTTGAAAAGTTTCCGAAAATATTAGAAATGCTTTGTAAACCTTTTTAAATTTTCAACGGTTTTCCTAAAATTTTAGCAAGCATTCAAATTTCCATCAAAAAACTATTTCATCAATTGTTAGGAAGATCTTCTTAAATATTTAGAAAAACTTCCTAAATGTTTAAAAAAATTTGCTAAAATGTTAGAAAACTTTCTAAATTATTAAAAAAGTTTCTTAAACTTCTTAGACTTTTAAGAAATTTTCATTGACTATTATAAGATATTCATAAATTCTTTAAAAAATTTTTAAATGTTTAGCGGAAGGTCTTCCTAAATGTGTATGACGGCATCCTAAATTTGAGTGGATGTATAAACAGACACAAAAGTTTTCATTACACGTTTTAAGATAAATTATTTGACCATTCAAGAACTTACTAAACATTCAAGTAAGAGAACATAAAACTATTTAGTTTTCATATTGTGTTGACATATCTGACCAAATTTGAGTTGTTATATAAATGGACACAAAAGTTATCATTTTTACGTTTTAAGAAATTCTTTGTAAGTGTGTAGCGGAAGCTATCGCTTCCTAACTTTGAGCTTTTGTATAAAGTTATGCATAAATTTTTTCACTTATACGTTTTAGGGAGACCTTCCAAAATATGTAAGATGGTTTCCTAAATTTAAATTATTGCATAAATATACACAAAAGTTCTCATTTATACGTTTTAGAAAGATATTCCTAAACGTGTAGAACGATTTCATAATTAGTGCCTACTTTATCATCTTGTGCATCAATTCTTCTTTATTCTTGAAATATTCAGATCAATTTGTACATTCGATGCATCACGTTGAAGAAGCGACAAGCTTCATCAGCAAATCCAGCTTGACTGCAAATATATAAAACCGCTGTAAATTTGAAGGCGTTGGGAGTAAACCCTTTTGATATCATTTGCTCAAAACAGTTTATTGCATCCCACACTTGCAGTAAAAATCAATCAAACCAGAGTATTGAATTCCTAAAATTTAATTAATTTCTAAAACAATTGTTGTGAGTATAACTGAGTTTTACATTAATAGTCTTGTCGTGGGAATGTTTAGTAGATTTTATAACTGAGTAAGAGTGAACAAACGGCTGTTCCAAGTAATTCTTCAATTTCAAAACATGGGCATTAACCTCCTTCCCCAGTTTCAGTGCCTTAACATCTCCAAGTACGGGAAGAATTGTTGTGAGTATAACTGAGTTTGGATATATTCCTTCTTGACTTATCATTGTCCTAAACAACCCCAATGCGTCCCACTGCCTTTTGTTGTGAGCCAATCCATCAATCATTGCTCCCCACACGACTATATCCCTCTCTTAAATTTCATCAAAGACTCGACGCGCAAGCCCTACTTTGCCACATTTGAAATACATTGCAACAAGAGAAGTCTTGAGAAATATATTGTTAGGCAAACGTTCTTGATCGCAACGGCATGCGTCTTCAACCCCTGTCTCAAAGCAGATGCCCCAGCAAAGCTTTTGAACACATTAGAGAAGCTATACACATTCAAATCAACGCCTTGCTCTCTCATTTCCGTAAACGTAGAAAGAACATCTTGATACCGCCTCTTTCTTGACATTACAGTCCCTCTAAGCAACGCATTCCAGGAGTAAACGTTTGAGCTAGTACTTTCGTCGAACACCTTATGTGCGTCTTTGATCGAACCACATGCAGTGTACATATGAACGATCTTGGTCCCAAGGAACTCGTTGTTCTCGAGATCATTGATGCAGATACGAACATGGACTTTCTTACCGTGAAATAGGGATTTCCGGCGAACACATGCGGCTAAAAGGGCGGAGAAAGTCGTCGCATTTACAGGAATTCCTCTCTGTTCGAGATAGTTCAGAATCGTGAGAGCGTCTTCGAGCTTGTTCTGCGTCGCGAACTTTTGAAAATCTATGTGGATACAGTGGGGGTTTTTGGAGTGGAGGATAGGTCGTGGTTTACCATAGAAAGAGATTGAGATTTGAAAAATAGGTGTTATTGTGTCTTATTTAACTAAGGGTAAAAATGTCAACCTATTAATAAGAAATGGTAGGGATGAAAGATTTTCAGCTTGTGTGGTATTAGTGGAATGAAAACTAGTTTTCATGGTATTTGAAGGACTTTCTCTTAAAAATAATAATAATTATTATTTTACAATAAGGAAAAAAAAATTGATCCATTAATTATGCTGAAATAATTTAACAAAAACAAAAATTATGCTGAAATAAACAAAAACCACTCAAGGATAAAACCAATTACAACTCAAACGTGCGATAAAAGTAAACAAAACGTTAGTGAAATGATCTAACAAACTAAGATGAAAAGAGAAAGAAGTAGGAAGCTGAATCCGATCGAAACACTAGAGGTTGAAGCTGCGCTATGTGGAGCTGGTGATGGTCCCGTCTGATATTGTGGAGCATTCATAACCGGTGACGGAGACGACGAGGTTCTTGGTGATCGGACAGGTGCGGGAAGTGGAGCTGCAACGGGACCCAAGGAGGCCGGTAGGACGAGGATTTGTAGCTTTTGTCCTATGTCGCAGTGACCGGGAACACCGCATATGAAGTTTTGGAGTCCCGGTTTGCTTAGACTGATCGTATCAGACCCGGTTTGGTATCTCGCTAATGGTTTAGACGGTTCACACAGCTCGAAATCATTGTGAGTGACTTGAGTGACGTCGTGGAAATCCTTGTTGTATTAGAAAACCAAAGAGTCTCCGACTTGAAAAGTTATTGAAGAAGCCCAAGCTTCGTAATTGGCGCCCATCATAGTCCATCCGCTCGAGTCGCCAACTTTGTGAACGGTTCCTCCGACGGCAACTCCAAAGAGAGCCACGAGAATCAGCAAAGAAGTGAAGAAGGTGTTGCTCTTGATGAAAGCCATGATTGATGATGTTTTGGTTCTTCTCCTTTTTTTTCCCCTGGAACGAGAGAATTAAGGACAACGAGTTTTAGAGAGATTGCTGAAGTTTTGAGTTTGTTTGGTGATAAATTGAGACGGGATGTACGTGTTTATATAGAGGCTTTGGTGCACCGCCCATAATAATAATCCTTTACCTTTGAGGATATTACATAACGTAAATTTCTTCTCGTTTTTACTTTCCTTTTTCCTCAAGTAATTACAGATTGAAGATCAAATGCCTAATCCTATTCAAGTTTTGCAAATCCACAAATATCTATCTATTTGTATATCCTATTACAGCTTATCCTTTTTTTTTGTCTTTTTGGGTCTTAAACTGCTTTTTCCCCTCGTATGTATTTAATTTTTTGATCAGTATAGTTAGTTTTTTGCTTAACTATAATTTAAGTTTTAGAACCATTTTAAAATTAGGTCCACCATGGAAATTGAAGAGAAAGCTTGGGATGACAAAATGTTTCAGGTTAGTAGGAGCGCTACACAATTCTAACGTTTGATAATGATTATTACATTAGGGGTTTTCTTATTCACGAATGTCAAGTAATTTTTTTGTTCTTTTACATTCTTCAAACTTTTTATTGTAATAATAATTTTGTGTATCATACAGAATCACAGAATTACTCTCGTACAAGAATGTAGAAATTTGATTTAATAAATTGGAATTGGGACTTCGGTTTAACTCGATTAAAGACAAACCAAGAATTGGAAAATGGGTAGAGTCGGATTATGATTCGAGTGGAAGACTCTTATGCAAAGAGACTTTGCTAAAGGAAGAGACTCTCGAATAAAAGTGTTTGCCGTTGGCTTAGTACGAGAGTACAAGAGATTTAATCTTCTCTGTTCATCACTACTTCTTTCTCCCTTTTTTACATTGTTGCGACTTTCAAGTTTAGTTTTCTTGTTCGAGATACATGTATTGTAGTGAATTGCGCTAGATCTTCTTGACGAGACGTAGGTTCGCTCAATCTCGTAAAATCGCATCTCTTTTCTTTGTTCTTGTTCTCTGCTTGATCTGACACTCGACTCGATATCTATTACTCAATGGACAATGATCTTGCGATCAATCAAACATTGTTGTATGTTAGATCCTCAACTATGGATTTAGCTCTATCATAAATTATCTTTTTTAAGTTTTTCATAAACAAATTTGAGTGAATCCGATTAAACAAAAATTGACGGAATACTCATTTTGAAAAGAAAAAAATAATAATAAAGGGGTGATATAAGCTCCAAAGGAGAATCTCACTTCGGGCTTATGATGATTGCGGAAGTGGCGTTGGTTGCGGGAAACTGTCGGATAGATGAATGATAAGATGGATTGGAGAGCGCCACACAAGGTATGAAGGACTTGTGATAAGCTCGAGCTTCTTTTGAACGAGGAGACACACTCGACTTTATCAAAAGAACAGTGAGACAAAGGTTTTTGCAAAGGCAAAAGCTTTTCTGGTTTTTTGTTTATAAATTTCAAAGGTGC
Organism: Alliaria petiolata; assembly: GCA_020283515.1. Classification (NCBI taxonomy): domain Eukaryota; kingdom Viridiplantae; phylum Streptophyta; class Magnoliopsida; order Brassicales; family Brassicaceae; genus Alliaria; species Alliaria petiolata. The sequence goes on along the minus strand of JAHZTW010000004.1, from coordinate 66,185,269 downwards.
TTAACAAAGAAATGAAAGAGAGCTTATATAGGCTCGTCAACAATAGTTTAATAAAATTAAAGAAAAGGAAAAGAAATTATTCCAAATAAATAAAAGGAAGATTTGGTGGAGAAATATCTTGATCTAGCCGTTTGGCTTTAAACGTGGTTGCTCCTGGTTTGGAAAGTGTAATGCAGCTTGATGATCATGGTGAAATAGCGTAAGTTTGGGGTCTTCTATGAGATAGAGATAATCAGAGTATCCACTTAAAACTCCTTGTTTGACTCTAGCTTTGATTGTGGGGAGTTTCTTATTTGGAGGAAGAATTGATCGTGACTTGAATGCTCTTGGTGGATCCGGGTCAGGTTGGATCAGATCATTTATGATTTGGATCTTTGGATGGGTCTTCACGTCGGGTCGGGTAAGTGCTGGATTTTGCTCCGGATGTACCGTCTTCACTTCGAGAAGGTTTCTTGGTACGATGTCCACATCAAGGGGGGGGGGGCTAGAGAAAAATAAATTTTAAATCTAAATAATATTTGTAATTAAAATTAAAATCTGCATACACAATAGAAAAGCTAAATTAAACTATTACTAAGCAAGAAGAAGAAGAAAAAGAAAAACTGATACATTATTTATGGTGATCCATTAAGAGTTGTAATGGATCACTATAATTACACCGGCTTGACACAAAACCTGGACCACCAGACGAGCCGCGATAAAACAGAGCATCAAGCAGAGCATCAAGAGGTGGCACACCCGGTAGTGGTAGTCCCATGTAGCCAGTTTGATCACCAAAACCACCCATGAATGGGTACCTTCCAGCACCAGGGCCAGGGAAGAGATCACTGTACCCTTCACGGCCGGGTCTCGGAGGAACAGGGAAGAGATCACTGTACCCTTCACGGCCGGGTCTCGGAGGAACAGGGAAAAGATCACTGTACCCTTCACGGCCGTGTCTCGGAGGAACAGGGAAAAGATCACTGTACCCTTCACGGCCGGGTCTCGGAGGAACAGGGAAGAGATCACTGTACCCTTCACGGCCGGGTCTCGGAGGAACAGGGAAGAGATCACTGTACCCTTCACGGCCGGGTCTCGGAGGAACAAGGAAGAGATCACTGTACCCTTCATGGCCGGGTCTCGGAGGAACCACCACCCCTGAGGGATGAATCTGAGGGCCTAATGGAACACGCCCTTGAAGGTAAGAATTATAATATCCACGTTCTTGATTCGTTACTTGTCCGTCTAGCTCATCAAGAATCTCATTGTTCAAACCAGCCACTAATCTTCCCAAGTTCTTGTACTGTCCGGCGTAATTATTCCCCTCTCTGGTGGGCTCATGAGCGTAATCCCGAACTTGTATCTCGAAATGCAGAGGTTCTGTTTCACCATCAGCTAGGGCATCGACAACAAGTTTATCGCCTATCGCTAAGCACTTAACCAAAACTTTCTTAGATCTCTTCTCAGGATTCGTATAGATAAACGCGTATTCTCTATCGAATTCGTTCCAGCCGTCAATCCCAACCTCTTGAGTAAGAGATGAAGAGGACAGAGCGTCGTTAGCCAAGGCAGGTCGTCCGGTGGCAGTGAGGTCGAAACCGGAAACGAGGAAAAAAGCGTGAACAGCGAAAGCGACCCTGTCGTGGTTGTTGCGGAAAATCGGCCTAGCTGACTTGATCGTAGCCATCACCGCTTGAGAAGTCGAAGTCACCCTCATCGATTCCGTTTCAAGAGTTAGTTCTATGGAAGTTGGAGAGCAAACTTTATTGGGAAGCAAGACAGCCTAAATAATATTTCTTTGGGGTGTTTTTATATAAAGGGTTTGGTTCACCGAATCACCGCCCTTTGGGGATTATTACATAACGCGTATATTCCTTCTCCTCCTCTTTTTTTACTTTCCTTTTTCCTCATGTAATTATCACCACACCTAGGGATGTTAATATGGGCTAAATCCCACAGAGTTAGCCCACGCGTATATTGGATATATGCACTTATCAACAAATATTATTATACCTTTTCAATCGGTTCTAGTCAATTCTTTTTTCTTGTCCTAAACTGGTATTTTTTTTCGTGTGTATAGGAAATCGCATAAGAATAATTTTATAAATCTCGACAAATTAAAGAGAACGTTAACGCCACTAATCAAGAAATTCCTAGGCTGTATCAGGGAGGTTGGAATTCGGAACATTCGAATTAACCTTTTTCTTAGTACACAATATATAAAATATCTAAGAAATTATTGATCCTTCTTTCGTAATACATGCCACTTCTGTCTTATGATTTCCAATCTCTTTCTAATTTTGACCTTCTCTAGCGCCACTGTTAACGCAACAGCCACACCTTCACCGTCACACTCCACATAGAGGAGAAATTTGGCTTCCCTTATTAAAGCTGAGAATATTCTCTCGTGATTGGATACACAAAAAGAGATAACAATACGATGATGTAGTCTTTGATTGCTAACATTTTTCTCTGAAAAACTTTTGGGAAAAATAGTTGGGAAAGAAATTACAGTAACAAATATAGCTTATAAAACGAGGTAACAAGTCACTCAATGGCAGATTTATGTTTTCGGTAGAAAAACGTAGTTTACAAATTTTATATCACCAACTCTAGTCCAGTCTCTGTCTTTGTCCATGTAGAGATGGTGATTGTACATGAACAAACCCACCGTGTTGCGTGGTGGCTTGTTAGCAATGTCGTTCACCACCAGTTGATCATGAACCCACCGTGTTGCGTGGTGGCTTGTTAGCAATGTCGTTTACCAACAGTTGATCATGGCTCGCTATGATCAGGTCTATTTCGGCGTTGCTGAACCATCCAAACGCAGAAGCAGCCAGAGCCTCGTTAAGACCACCTGAAAGAATCACATATTCTTGATTTAGATATTTTTAATATATTAAAAAATTAATCACATATTTTTCATCTAGATATTTTTATCCCTTTTATTAATTATCAAGCCAAAAACGCTTTCACTAGATATGTTCCATTGACATTAGTACAAAAACGCTTCCACCATAAAAGAATATGTTACCATGATGTACACCAAATGCACTGACAATCTATTATATAATGACGGAGTGTGCCTCGCAAGAAAGTGACACATCAGTACATATTTTTGTAACACATCACCCTTAAAAAAAAATCAATTAAATCAATAACTTTTCATCTCTTTTTAAATGCATTTTGAAAAAACAAATGTGGTTTTGACCCAAAAAAAAACATCAATTAAATCAATGAGTTTTCATCTATTCTTTAAATGCATTTTGAAAAAACAAATGTGCTTTAAATACAAAAAAATTAAAGTTTCATAGTTTTACGGGTTTTTAAATGCATTTTTTAGGTTTAGCGCAAAAACTCATATGTTTCGGTAGAAAAACGTGGTATATCGATTTTGTCGAGAAAACACGATTGCTATTTTGATGGAAAAACGATATTTTGCGATTTTAACGAGAACATACAATTTTTCAAGTTTTGGCGAAAAACATATTTTTGCAATTTTAGCAGAAAAACAAATTTTTGATAGGAAAATGCGATTTTATATTTTTTTACGTGAAATAAGATTTTGCGGTCTTAATGAATAACACGATTTTGCAGTTTTCGCTGGAAAACGAGTATTTATAGTTTTGACGGAAACAATGATTTTGATGGAAAATATGATTTTTTGGTTCTAGCTGAAAAAAACTATTTTGACTAGGCATTATAAGAAAAATATTCTATTCAGATAAGATTTAAGATGAAGTTTTACAAAGAAAATGTCCCAGAAATTCTAACATTGTATTAATTTATTGTACTTACAATTTTACATTGTTGTTTCCATAAGATATAGTTTCAAAATAGTTGGACAAAATAATAAGGTGTTGGTAACAAGTTACTAAAGCTTCCAATCATGTACAACATGATTATCAATATTTTTTATAAAATATTTATCAAGCTACTAATTTATAAAATTATTAAAAAATATATATTTAAAAAATCTCGTGTGTACACGTGGATATTCATCTAGTGGTATTTAAAAAACAACAAAGCGAGAATAGAAAAAAATTAAAGTTAAATTTAAATAATACTAGGTGATTACCCGCGCGTAGTCGTATAGATTGCTAAAAAAACCTTACAACTTGTGTTTTTCCTACAATCATTTGAAACTGATGCTTTAAAGCCACAACAAAGCCCCCTCTAAAAGAGACCATATCTTCTAAGTTCCAAATTGTAATCCCTTTTTCTTTCTCTTACTACCAAAATTGCTCAAAACCTTTCAACCGCCCACAAAACATTGAAACTGACTTATGCCTTCTCTTCTCTCTCTCATTTGTCCTGCTGCTTTCTGCAAAGACACCAACATACGGGCTTAGAAGAGTGGTTCCCAAAGTATAAGTAAACAATCGTTTTCACATAATAAAGTAGAACAAACTCTTCCCTCTAAAGCCAAATTAAGTACTTACTAAATTTCTTACGTTATCAGCTTATAAACTCGTAAGGTATGGATTGACTGCAACCAAACAACTACGGTTTCTATCTATTTACCAATTTTTCAATGAATTTGAAATGCTTCAGACACAATAGAAGAATTTATAAAAATCTTGCCAATAAAACCCAACTGCAACACAATGATACACTTAGGCATGAGCTAAACATGAAATGAGAAGAAGCAAAACCAATCAAACAAACCATAAATCATGATACTTAATGCTGAGCTAAGAGTTTAAATATATCACAAACACAAAATCCCTTATGATGAAAGGGTAGTAGCTTTAGTTTGCAAGGTCTGAAGATGGATCACCCTTAACCCTATTGAGACAGATCAACCTCCATACAAAGTACGATTCAGTTCTAAAAGCAAAGCGAGCTTGCGATTTGGAATCAGGAACATGAAAGCTCACTTGTCTCAGAATAAAGAATGCAATTTTGTTCACACAATTGAAGAAACTGCAGTATTTTCTTAATATTATATCCATGTTTCAACTCTCAAGGCTCACGAAATTGCATGAGGGGCAGTTTATCTCGGAATTGGCACAATGTAAGACCAAAACTTAAGGATTACTTTCTTAATATTAGAATGTGAATGAAAGCAAAACAGCAAGCTTACGTGATATCATAGTCCTGGTCCATCAGGTTTCGAAGTTGTGAAGCTGCTGAGGAAACACTCAAGTTCAATATCGTAATCAAAAGAGAAAGGTAGTCTTACCATGTCGGTATCAAAATCATCTTAATCATCAAATGGGCTTGAAGAAGGTGAAGAAACTCTTACATTTCTGGGTGGAAGAACTAAACTTGATGGCTGACCTGACGATATAGATCCCCAACCAAAGGTGAAGGGAAGTAAGTTCATCCTCAGAGAAAATTTGAGACATCAAAATGGTGATTAAGTTCTGTATTAACTCGTTTGATGGAAGAAACTGTCAAAGACTTGACAAGAAAAAAAGGCACAAGGTATATGCATAGGAATAAAATAGCAAGAGGACTTGCGTTTCTTCATGAGGAATCAACGGTTAAGATCATTCGTCGATACATCAAAGAAGAAATGTTCTGTTAGATATGGACCTTAGCACTAAGATGTTGGATTTTGGATTGGCTAGTCTGCACGAAGATGAGAAAAGTCAAATTAAGCACCGATTGGAGGAAATCTAATTAGAAATAGAAAACATAACTTTGAAATAATTAGACACTAATTTGTTCTAGGATTCAAGCCAACAATCAAACCCATATAATTAAAATATGTCACCACAAAATAAGCACAAACCTATTGCCATTGGGGAACCCCATTAACCATTATTTCTCTCACGTTATCGGCAGCGGTCGGATCCTGCGGAGTTGCGGTGAGATTTTTACATTCCCGTAGTCACTGTAAGAACGCAAAATTGAAGAAAATTAGAAGTCGTCATTAAAATCAGACGCTAAGTTTGGAAGCTAAGCAGCTTTTGAAAGAACAACATAGATCATTGTCAACTTCACGCACAGGCGCCGATGTCACCATTTGTCTTGCGTTATTGAGTTTCCTTGGTTTCTTCTTGGCTATGCTGTGTAAGGAAATTTGTTGCTTTCTGGGGAGTTGAACGGGTGAGAATAGAGGAAGTCATATAAGCTCGATCTGTCGAGGCAGCGAGGATCTTAAATTTCCGAGACTTTTGAGGATTTGGTGTTATCGTATAGGTGGAGAAGCGGAGCTCGTCTGAAGAGGAGCGAGAGGTCACGGTCGTGGCGAGGATAGAATGTGGAAGTGAAAGGTTCGCTAGAGGGAAGTGAAAGGTTAACCAATTTGATTAAATTGGTCCGAACGACACAATTGGGATGAAACTCAAACAATCAAGCTCCCATGTATGATAAACCGACTGAGGAAAGCTTTTAAAAAACGAAAATCTTACTGAAATTGGCCAGAGAGATATGGTCGATGTCGAGAACATATATGATAAACCGACTGAGGTGAGATTTTAAAAAACGAAAATCTTACTGAAGCCATAGAGATATGGTCTCGAGAAAGGGAGAAGTCGTCGTCTTTCTTACTGAAGCCATAAAGATATGGTCATGTCGAGAAATGGAGAGGTCCTCTTTTAGGTAAATCTGGTCAATGTTAAAAAAAAAAAAAAATCTTTTGCTGATGTGTCAGACAGGAAGATGCTGACGTGTCAGGCTATTGTGAGACTCAACTGAGTCTTTATATAATAGATTTCCAATTAAAAAATAATAATTGATCCATTTAATTATGCTGCAATAAACAAAACCACTAAAGGAAAAAATAAACTACAACTCAAAAACGTAAGTGAATGATCTATCAAACTAAGATGAAAAGAGAAAGTAGGAAGCTGAATCCGATCGAAACACTAGAGGTTGAAGCTGCGCTATGTGGAGCTGGTGATGGTCCCGTCTGATACTGTGGAGCATTCATAACCGGTGACGGAGACGACAAGGTTCTTGGTGCGGGAAGTGGAGCTGCAACGGGACCCAACGAGGCCGGTAGGACGAGGATTTGTAGCTTTTGTCCTATGTCGCAGTGACCGGGAACACCGCATATGAAGTTTTGGAGTCCCGGTTTGCTTAGACTGATCGTATCAGACCCGGTTTGGTATCTCGCTAACGGTTTAGACGGTTCACACAGCTCGAAATCATTGTGAGTGACTTGAGTGACGTCGTGGAAATCCTTGTTGTATTAGAAAACCAAAGAGTCTCCGACTTGAAAAGTTATTGAAGAAGCCCAAGCTTCGTAATTGGCGCCCATCATAGTCCATCCGCTCGAGTCGCCAACTTTGTGAACGGTTCCTCCGACGGCAACTCCAAAGAGAGCCACGAGAATCAGCAAAGAAGTGAAGAAGGTGTTGCTCTTGATGAGAGCCATGATTGATGATGTTTTGGTTCTTCTCCTTTTTTTTCCCCTGGAACGAGAGAATTAAGGACAACGAGTTTTAGAGAGATTGCTGAAGTTTTGAGTTTGTTTGGTGATAAATTGAGACGGGATGTACGTGTTTATATAGAGGCTTTGGTGCACCGCCCATAATAATAATCCTTTACCTTTGAGGATATTACATAACGTAAATTTCTTCTCGTTTTTACTTTCCTTTTTCCTCAAGTAATTACAGATTGAAGATCAAATGCCTAATCCTATTCAAGTTTTGCAAATCCACAAATATCTATCTATTTGTATATCCTATTACAGCTTATCCTTTTTTTTTGTCTTTTTGGGTCTTAAACTGCTTTTTCCCCTCGTATGTATTTAATTTTTTGATCAGTATAGTTAGTTTTTTGCTTACCTATAATTTAAGTTTTAGAACCATTTTAAAATTAGGTCCACCATGGAAATTGAAGAGAAAGCTTGGGATGACAAAATGTTTCAGGTTAGTAGGAGCGCTACACAATTCTAACGTTTGATAATGATTATTACATTAGGGGTTTTCTTATTCACGAATGTCAAGTAATTTTTTTGTTCTTTTACATTCTTCAAACTTTTTATTGTAATAATAATTTTGTGTATCATACAGAATCACAGAATTACTCTCGTACAAGAATGTAGAAATTTGATTTAATAAATTGGAATTGGGACTTCGGTTTAACTCGATTAAAGACAAACCAAGAATTGGAAAATGGGTAGAGTCGGCTTATGATTCGAGTGGAAGACTCTTATGCAAAGAGACTTTGCTAAAGGAAGAGACTCTCGAATAAAAGGGTTTGCCGTTGGCTTAGTACGAGAGTACAAGAGATTTAATCTTCTGTGTCTGTTCATCACTACTTCTTTCTCCCTTTTTCCATTGTTGCGACTTGCAAGCTTAGTTTTCTTGTTCGAGATACATGTATTGCAGTGAATTGCGCTAGATCTTCTTGACGAGACGTAGATTTGCTCAATCAAGTATCTCAAACTCGTAAAATCGCATCTCTTTTCTTTGTTCTTGTTCTCTGCTTGATCTGTGACACTCGACTCGATATCTATTACTCAATGGACAATGATCTTGCGATCAATCAAACGTGTGTGTCTGTGTGACATACATTGTTGTATGTTAGATCCTCAACCATGGATTTACCTCTATCATAAATTATATTTTTTAGGTTTTTCATATAAAAAAATATCAGTGAATCCGATTAAACAAAAATTGACGGAATAATCATGAACATGAATTGATATCTTGAAAAAGGGGGGGGGGGGGGGGCTAGAGAAAAAATAAAGTTAAATCTAAATAATATTTTTAAATTAAAATTAAAATCTGCATACACAATAGAAAAGTTAAATAAAGTATTACTAAGCAATAAGAAGAAGAAGAAGAAAAGAAAAAACTGATCCATTAATTATGGTGATCCATTAAGATTTGTAATGCGGCTTGTTTGTAGGTTGATACATGGTGAACCGGCTTGGCACATAACCTGGAACACCGGACGAGCCATAAGGATAAAACCGAGCATCAGGAGGTGGCGCATCAGTTTGATTCCACCCAGCACCAGAGCCAGGGAAGAGATCATTGTACCCTCCATTACCCGGTATCAGAGGGCTAGGGAAGAGATCACTGTACCCTCCATTACCCGGTAGTCCTGAGGAATGAATCTGAGGGCCTAATGGAACACGCCCTTGAAGGTAAGAATTATAATATCGACGTTCTTGATTCGTTACTTGTCCGTCTAGCTCATCAAGAATCTCATTGTTCAAACCAGCCACTAATCTTCCCAAGTTCTTGTACTGTCCGGCGTAATTATTCCCCTCTCTGGTGGGCTCATCAGCGTAATCCCGAACTTGTATCTCGA
>JAHZTW010000004.1:66124967-66166668 GCA_020283515.1 Alliaria petiolata | reverse complement strand
CACAAAGTTTCAGCCCAATCAGAAAACTTTCAAGCCTCCGATTGCAGTCTTCAAGAACCTGGACGAAAACTATTTTTTCACCTCTCTTCTTGCCTCTCTCTCTTCTCTCTCTTTTCTCTCTTGTCTTCTTTTTCTGCTTACTTGCCTCTTGACTCTTGTTGCCTCTTTTTATATTTGCCTCTTGGCTTTTACTTTTGACCCTTATGTAGCCATAAAACTATATTAAAAGCCTTTATATATATATATATATCTATATATATAATCCTCCACTAGGAGGAACACCAACAGTTTCATATTTCATTGTTCCTCGCTACAATTTCATTTTTCTCTCCATACCACAATTATTTTTACACTGATTCAATTTCTTTGTTGTAACTCAATTTCGAGAAACCCTAAAGCAAGTCTGCAAAATTAAAAGATGAATTCTAACGAAGAATTCGTGAAGTTCTTGGGAGAAGGCGCCTACGGTTACGTTAACCTCGTCAAATACACAAAACCCGACGGCTCTTCGTTTCAGGCCGCCGTGAAACACTCTTACCCTTTAGAGTACGACAATCTTCAAAAAGAGCTTCAGATTCTCCGCGAACTCAGGGGATACCCGAGAATCGTTGAGTGCTTTGGGGATGATCTGGAACAAGGTTTCAGCCGTGAGGGAAGAATAGTCTACAAATTGCTTCTCGAGTACGCATCCGAAGGCAGTCTAAGCTCTTTCATGGACGGTTACACCGACAGGAAACTTCCCGAACCGATGATCAGAGACTTTACCCGTATGATTCTCGAAGGTTTGGTAACGATTCACGACCACGAATATGTCCACTGCGATCTCAAATCAGACAATCTCCTCGTGTTCCCGTTGGGTGATGGTTCTTACGGACTCAAGATTTCTGATTTCGGAAACACTTTGGAAGTCGGAGAAGTTCCCGATTACTGGGAACTCGATTTCCCGTTTGTGGGGACGCCGGTCTACATGCCGCCGGAGTCTCTCCTTGACGGCGTCGCCGATAAAACCCTAGATCTGTGGTCGTTGGGATGCTTGGTGTTGGAGATGTACACTGGCGAGTTTCCATGGAAAGGTGTTGAAATCAATGATCTCGCCACTCGTCTCGTTGGTGGTGAAGCTCCGGAGATTCCAGAGAGTGTGCCCTGCGACGCAAGGGAGTTTATTGAAACCTGTTTCTCAAGGAAATATGAGGAGAGGGGAAGTGCGTGTGAGTTGTTGTCTCATCGGTTCTTGCCTCGAGAAGAGGAGAAGATTACCATCGCAGTCTCTGAAGAGAGAAGAAACCCGTTTCTGTTTAGGTTGAAGTTGAGAATCAGACGAGCTTTGAAGAAATCGACAGATGTTTCAGAGAAGAGGAAGCCTCTGAAATTGAAGTTTTTGCCATTAAAGCCACCACAGTTTAAGAAAGTTCTGAAGAAAGTCTTGAGGTTGAAGAAGATTATGCCTATGAAACTCTCGCATTCCAACATAGTCTCTGTTCAGTGACTTTCTGAATTTTCATCATCTCTGTTTACTTTTTTAGTATTTTGATCATATTACATGTATCTGAGGTCTCAATCTGTATGTCACGACAAGTAGCTGTTGATATAGTTATCTTCTTTGAACAATTTGTTACATTTTGGTTGCTTAATTTTTGGTTAAATCTTTGTTTACTTATAATCCCAACAACAGTTCTTTCTATCTCTAGTAAACTTGATTCCACCATTTCAATATCTTAACATCTTTTGATTTCTTTCTTTCTTTGGCAGTGACCATATGGTTTGTCATCTGCTTAGGAGGCTCTGTTTTTCGAGTGTTCATACATCTTGTTAGAAAAATTAACAAAAAAGGTTGGCCTAAATGAGGTTTTGTAACCCACAACCTCAAGTTTAAACATATCATATGATTTGCTTGGGATAACATACATGAATTCACACCTTTGAACATACATAAGAAAAGGTTCCAGCTTTACTAACAAATGCAATTTGTACAAAAAAGGATGGTTAGAAAAAGGCAAACTCCAACATTTGGTTCTGTCTTACTATGTATAATCACAAGAAACAAAAACATGAATCCAAAATTACAGGATGATGTTAAATTTCAGCATTAGAGAATGCATGAGAATGCGCTGTACATTTTCCCTTCTGGCATTGCTTTTGACATTCTTTCAACTTACGCGTCTGTAGCAGATGCATTGGCAAGTTTAGCTTGAGCACCGGTTATGAGGCTGTGCATTTTCCCTTCTGGCAAGATGTACAAAGGATTGGAATTCACGATCAAGCGTGCTGGCTGCGACTGTGAGTATCCAAGGAGCAACGTTTGAGACAGTGGCAGAGTTTCCAGTGATGCCATGTTTAACAGCGTCTATAGCGAGGCCATCACGGAAGTAATCAATAGGGTCAGCACCGAGAGTGATGGAGAGGTTGACCCTAATGATCATTCCAAGCTGCAAGGAAAGGAAGATAAGCTTTAAAACAATTTAGTAGACAATGAGAACAGATAGTTAACATAGAACAAATCTACTGATGTACCAGGATCAAAGGTGACTAATAATATAGACAAGTAGTAAAACAAGCTGAGTAAAGAGAACATCAACTTCATTTTCCATATTTGATCAGTCAGAGAGTCAATAAAATATGCTGACATGCGGAGGAACATAGTTATATCATCTGCTATTGCCTGAATCTCAGGACGTTCTTGGAACCAATCATCAACTTTATTACTCATTTCAATCTTTATAACCAAAACACGGTCACATATAGCCAAAAAAAAAGATCACTAGATCGCTTGTTTTGTTTTGGTAAATGGAGCTTTACCGGAACTCGAGCAGGTAATGAATCCATGGCTGAATCTCCCAATTACAGAGAAGAGAAGTAAAGGCGTAAAACATCCCCACAAGCAAGTAAAGGCACATGGCTGAAGAAATCAGCCAAAATTGAAACGAACAAAAGCAAAATCACTTGGAGATAAAGCAAAGCAGGAGCAAGTGTTAGTTACCCCCCATTTCTTGGAGCTCGAAATCCGTACCTTTGGAGCTATGTGATCCACGGATTCAGTTCCCTTTTCTTTTATGCAAATACCAATCACCTAAGAGAAGTAATAACCAAGTCTAGCTGAAGTTAGTACATTTCCTCTTCGATTCTATACAATTCTAATCAATGAAGAAATGACTGTTTCATACAACTAACTAATCACTTCAACAAGTTAGTAATGTGGGCTCAGTTCCGATGCAGTTCCCTATTCTTTTATGCGAGTATCAATCAACTAAGAGAAGTAAATAATCTTGCTACCAGATACATAACCAAGCCTTAGATGAAGTTGATAGATTTCCTAAGAATGACCATATAGTCCATGATTCGACAGAACAAAGAGACTGCTTATTTACCTGCAGAAGAAGAGCAATTCTCTGGTTAGCAGCAGGCATAACCACAGCGCAAAAGGGAAACCTCGAAGCCTTCAAGCTATTACTCATATAAGTAAAACAGCAGTACTTCCCTATAAGACGGGATGTTGTTGACCCTAATGATCATTCCAAGCTGCAAGGAAAGGAAGATAAGCTTAAACAGTTTAGTAGTCACAAAGAACAGATAGTTAACAGAGACGCTTTCATCCTAAAGCCACTGATGTACTAGGAGAGCATCACACACAACAATGGAACTCATGTACCAGGAGCGTCACATACAGCCAAAGAGATGACTAGATTTGCCGGAACTCTCCTAGAATCCAAGATTTTGCGGCTTTTGACTGACCCTTCTCATTCCATATCCTCCCAAGAAATAAGCACTCAGAAACCATCCTGCCAACACAATTTTCCCATTCCAATTTCGAACAAAACTTGTAAAAACAAAATTCATAACTGGGAAATGAAAGGAGAAACGGCAGCGACTACCGGCGCAGAACAGCGAGTTAACGCAGAATAGCGAGCTGGCCGCCGCAGAACAGCGAGTTAACGCAGACTGAACAGCGACTTCAGTCTCTAGATGTCTGACTCGGAGAAGGCATGAGGGTATCGAATTCAATTGCAGAGAAGTAGATTTTGACGGATTCTGGGTTTTGGGAGTTGAAGTTTCTGTGGAGATGAGAGACGGAAGAGACGAGAGAGGAGGATGTGGCCTCAGCGGCGTAGAGAAGCCTCGTCGGTGGAGCAGATTGTCGCCGTCTCTCAAGGGAAAAGATTTTCGGTTTAATTGGTCAGACAGTCGGTTTAACTTTTAATTTAACGCGAGTAATTAAACCGAATAAACACGGTTTGATGTGATTAGGTTTCCTTTTTTTTGGTCGGAAACTTTTTATATATACGAGAGAGGCCGTTGTCTGCCTCTTCCACACGCAAACAAAATCTGATCTCTCACACAAAAGAAAAAACAAAATCATTCGGTAATTTTTTTTTGGAAAAGAAAACGACAGTATGGTGAAAGGCCGTGGCGGGACAAAGACGAAGATTGCGATCGAGAAGAGAGGTACGAAACCAGCACTCGCAGTCACTTTCACCAAACGGCGTTACGGACTCTTCAGCAAAGCGTCGCAGCTCTGTCTTCTCTCCGGCGGACAGATGGCCGTTTTAGCTTCAAATTCCGACGCCTCCTTCTTCTCCTTCGGCCACTCTTCCGTCGACTCCGTGGTCTCCGCTTTTCTCTCGGGACAACGTCCTGTTCCTTGTTCGGGAAGAGACGTGGGAGGAGGACCTTGGGATATGCCTCGCCCGCAAGGACTTAGGTTTACAGTCGTGGTGGGAAGATGATGCCCTCGCCGGATCGCAGAATCCCGAGGAATTGACGGCGGCTATCAACTCCATGTCTTCTCTGTTGACAAAATGTAAAGAGTTGCGTAAAGGAGAATCATCCTTGTGTAACGATGAGAAGAGCGAGCCTGATCAAACCCTAATTCTTCCTCAATCTGATCCTCCAATTTGTCGCATGGCTGATGATATCGTTGCAACATTCTCACCTTGGAATCACAACAACGAGATCACCACTGAGGAGCAGAGTGAGATTCTTGCGCTCTGTGAAAGCTTCTGTGTTTCGGAGGAGGAGGAGAAGAACAACAACATCAACATGGACAAGGGAGGAAGCTTGGATCAAGAGATGGATGCTGATCAATTTATAGATTTTGATTCTCCCGCATTGGATGCTTGGTTCTTGGAGAGTCATCAGATGCTTGCCGATGATTTTCTAGACCGATTCTGCTGAATCTCGTCTCTGATTTGGTGGCTGCAGTTTTGAAGAACAAGGTTTCTTATCAGCTATTAAATGTTAGTAACTTCGTGTGATGTGTAGTCTAGTAGTAACCCACGACTCTTATGTGTAGGGAACTAGAATTGATTCTTGTTTTGTCAAAGTTTGTGTCTTAACCGATATATGTATGTATTGAAGTGTCTGTTTGACATTTGATCCATTTTTGCATATCATGGAGATTGATCAAACTCAAACGGTTCATCTTCGGTTTGGATTAATGGTAACAATTTTGAGTTGTGTGTTATGATGCTTTGCATTTGTTAGTTTCAAATCCAAAATCATGTCTTTTCTTATGAATCCACACTATACTCGGAGAAACAAAGAAAACATCTTTAATCAAAATCTATTGTCTTGATTCATCATATATATGGGTAGCTATCTAAAAAAGATAATAATCATCGAACTGAAATGAATATTACAACAGAAGCAGGTGAAATGTTTTGATTCTGTTCATAGTGTATCAACAAAAGCAGGTTCGTCTCCAAGAGCAAGTGCTTTCTCTTGTCTCGTTCTCACTCTAGCAGCTTCTCTCTCTGCAGCTTCGCGCTCTGCTCTCTCCCGAGATTCTTCTTCTTCTTCTTTGAGTTTCCTCTCTGCCTCAGCAGCTTCCCTCTCTAAACGTTCTTCCTCTTCCCGTCTCTGTCGCTCCCTTTCCTAATCAGGAACCAAACAACTATCTCAACTCCCTTTACTAGGACTATAATCACTTCAACAGGATAGTAGAATGGACTCGGTTCCAATACAATTCCTTAAGAGGACTAATAATCTTGCTACTAGATTCATAACCAAGTCTAACTGAAGTTGATATGTATTGCCTATTCATTTTAGATATAGGGGAAATCAATCCAAAAAATGGCCACATATAATATGTGTGATCAAACAGAATAACGACTGTTTTCATATAGAAAAACTAACCATAATCAGCAACGGTCACTGGACTTTTATCAGACTTTGATTGAGCATCTGATTGCAACAAAGCCTTTTTGAAACAACCAAAAACAGTGTGTTTCTATCAGATCACAGATTCACACAAAGCCTCGTTTAAAGAGTATATTCCAATACAAGCTAACATCAACGGTTTTGAAGATATCCATGTGATACAAATGAATGATAAAAACCACTTGTCTCAACAGATATCCATGGGATTTGGTTGGAAGCTGTGACCCGTAGAGCGCGCGCAAGATCAATCCATTGCTGCGTTTGTATGAAAAAGTTGGAATGAAATTACCCAAAAAGAATATGATATGTTTAGCTTGAAGGAAAAAGATGGTACAGGCCTAATTCTCTGACCTGAGTTCCATAGTAGGAGTTAGCTACTCGGACACATGTTTACAGGTAGAGGTTGAGAAGAAAGCTCGTCAGAAATGCGATGCTCTATTAGCCCAGCAATTATCTGCAATTGAAGTTAAATCTGTTTTTAGACGCATTAAATTCAAAGCATACAGTGCTATTCATCGAAGGCCTTCCTTCGCTAAGATGCAGAAGCATAAAATATCCCCGTGGTCATAAAGTAACCTTAACTACTTTTCATTAATTTCTCTCACTGAAGAGTGACATGTAAAGCAGCGCGTATCATCATAATACCTGATAACGGATATTTGAAGATGTTCCTAGATAACTTCCATAGACAACGGCCGTCTTCAGCATAGGAGACCTCTTTGCTTGCTCAGAAAACAGCCAACTCTCTCTGGTTTAATGAACTTTCGTATTGCATGCAAAGCATTTTGAAGATCCCACAGCTCCAAAACTGGAAACAACTCCAACACCAGCAAGATGAGAGCAAAGACAAGGCTGGTGCAGGCAGCCAAACTGTGGAAAAATCAACAACTGATGCTCTTACGCTATCAATTATATAACATAGTCGACTTCTTCAAATAAGTTTTCTTTCCTCTTCTCATTATTGAGTTACAAGTGTCGTTGTTATCGATATAGCTTCTTCAATAGCTAATCTGTTTAGGAATTTGGGATCTGCCAGCAGCCTGCAGCCTTTCTCGGAAACCCTGTAACACAGAGTATCATCATAAGTAGGATGGTTTTACTAACTAGTAGAAGCTATCATTAACTCTGGCCTCTGGGTAGAGAAGATAAATACAGGACAACGTTATGTACTATGGAATGATGTGAACGCTATAACAGACAATTTAGCGAAAAAGAGCATCAAATTAAAACACAAAATCTGAAACCGGTTGTGTAAGCTCCGCAATAAGAGGATACTGCTCCAGATCAAACAAATTCTGTAAGAATCTCAGGTGACACCAGACCAAGGTCTAATGCCTTTTTAATGTCCTGGAAACAATGAAAAAGTTCTATCATCATGAACAAATGACATAAAAGCAAAGTGAAAAAAATATAAGTAAAACTCAACTCTAAAAAGCAAACGAAAAAGGGCAGAATAAACTCAGTGCTTACTTAATGAAGACACTATTAAGATAGATCAGTTTGGAACTAATCTAGACTGTAAGAATAAGAATGTCAGATGCAGTAAGTAGCAATCACACAGAGAGCCAGTCTCATTAAAGCGATCATAGAAAATTTGATTCCGTTCCGCCAATAGATTCTGCCATTTGTTTAGTCTTAGCTGATCAATTCCAACATCTGGACACCTGAGTTAACGGTTTAGGAGAGTCAAACCAAGGATAATTCTTGTCCTTTTGCAAGATGTAGAGAGGATTGTGAGTATCCAAGGAGCAACGTTTGAGACGGTGGCAGAGTTTCCAGTGATGCCATGTTTAACAGCGTGGAAGGAGCCTATAGCGAGGCCATCATCGAAGTAATCAATAGGGTCAGCACCGAGAGTGATGGAGAGGTTGACCCACTGATCACTCCAAGCTGCAAGGAAAGGAAGATAAGTTTTAAAACAATTTAGTAGACACAAGAACAGATAGCTAAATGAGTATGAGCATCGCACACAACAATGGACCAGGAGCAAAGGTGACTGATGTAGATAAGTACTAAAACAAGCTGATTAAAGAGAAGACCAACTTCATTTTCTATATTTTTAGATCAGTCAGAGACTCAACAAAATATGTTTACATGCGGAGGAAGACATTTAGTAGTTACATCATCTGAAATTGCCTGAATCTTATAGACGTTCTTGGAACCGATCATAAACTCTATTGAGATAGGTAAACCAAGGTTACTCATTTCAAACTTTTGAACAAAAACAAAGTCACATATAGGCAAAAAGATCACTAGATTTGGTAAATGCAGCTCTATACATGTAATGAAAAGGGTCAGCTGTATGGATGCTAAACACAGTGAATCTCCTAATTGCAGACAAGAGAATCAAAGGCAAAACATCCCCAGCAGCAGCAAGGCTCAAGAAATCACACAAAAATGCAATCAACAAAACAAACAAACAGAAGCAAATAACTCGGAGCAATACATGGCTCGAAGAGATGGTAAATGCGAGTGGTTGAGTCATTTGCACCGCTCTATTACTGACTTGTCGATGATTATCACCTTGCATCTGCCTGAGACCACGAGAAGCTTGTTGATCAGCAGAGAGTGATTGCAAGTGGGTCAGAGACGAGAGGCGAGAGACGAGAGACGAGATCCGAGAGCCGAGAGGTCTTCGAGCAGGTTCCAGTTAAGGAGAAACGGCGCAGAATAGCATGAGGGGGATTCGATTGCAGAGGAGAGGATTATTAGCGGAGTAGATTTTGACGGATCTGGGGTTTTGGGAGTTGAAGTTTCCATGGAGATTAGAGGTATAAGAGAGGCGCGAGGAAGAGGAGACCTCAGCGGAGTCCCACCATACGGAAGGCTCGTCGGTTGAGCAGATTGTCGCCGTCGCCGTCGGTGACGAGCTCCGACGGATGTTTCAGAAAAGCCTCTGAAACTGAGAGATTTTTCCATTGAAGATTAGGCCTATGTAAAAGCCCATTTTACAATTGAGACGGACCGGCCCAATAAGCGTTTGTTCCCGACTCTACTACTTTCTTCGTTTCCGATCATCTTCATCACGTTCCCGATCAAATGTTTGGTATCAGTTTCAAAAATTCACCTCTTGATTCTTCTTCTTTTCTGCATTTCGGAGAATATCTATGGACCAGAAGGTTTTTCGTTCTCACAAATGATCAGTCTCTGTTCCGTATACGGGATTGTTCTTATGAACAACAGCCCTAGTTTCGTTCCTCGCCACCGTGTAATTGCCCGGAAACTTGGGCTTTCCTTTTGTTTTGCTTACACGAATTTATAACTCTTAAGGCTTTGTGATTCTCAACCTCCTCTCTCTATTTTAACAATTATCTTCTGTTGCCTCAACATTCGCTTAGAAAATGCAGAATAATAGTTTACATTATTTGGCCAAAATTAATCCTCAAGTTTATATTTTTCCGGCAGAGTATCGAAGGAAGCTGGACTGAGTGTATGGGCACCTGAGTTAACGGTTTAGGAGCAACATATGACAAAGCAAACACAAGAATCAAATGAGGAGTTTTTACTTGTTAAATAGCAGCAAACAACCGGTTGTTTGCTGCTATTTAACAAGTAAAAACTCCTCATTTGATTCTTGTGTTTGCTTTGTCATATGTTGCTCCATCAAGGTTTTGTGGGTTGGATCTAACTAAAGCTTTGTAATTCTGACTATAGAAACGTAAGGAACAAGCAGAACGGACTCTGAGTTATGTTTAGGCTGGGTTGCGGGTCGGATCCGCACCCTGCCCGACCCGCCCCGCAGCGGGTTTTAAATTTTGGCTCCGAATGGTGACCGTATATTAGCGGAACAGAAAAAGCGGATTTAAAATGCGGTGCGGATTAACTGCGGGACGTGTGTTATGCGGGACAAGTGCGGTTAATAAAAATATACGGTGCAAAATGATTTATGATTGGTGAAAAAAGTAAATATTTAAATAAATAAATTAAACAAAATGTTTTTGACCCGAAATACCCGCGGGTAATCCGCAAATATTTAAATAAATAAAAAATATATATATTTTGTATAATTTTAACAAAAAAAATCCTAATAAAAAATATCCAAAATAGAAATGTACAACTATACAGCTTATTTAAAATTATAAAAAAAAATATTAGCAAATTTATACATATATTACATAATATTTTAAAATTTTAATAATTTTGTCAATACATTTTTTAATAATTAACATTTAAAAATATATATATATTAGCAAATAACCCGCAAACCCGCAAAAAAATTTTGGAACACCCGCACCCGCCCCGCATTTTAAAAATACCCGCCCCACAAAATTACAATGTACAGTTACCTTTAGTGTAGTTCATGCTATCTGAAGAGGAAGAGGTACGGTTATTGGTCTCTGAAGAGGAAGTGAAATCGATCGTAAGATTAGGCATCTCGAATGTCATATCGACATTGTTGGACAGATTATCATCCCTGCTTCTTCTTCTTCCTGAGTGTCCTGAGTTTGGTGTTCTTACTACACTCTACGATATGGAGTGGCTGTGCAAAGTGTTGCCGAGGATGGAACTGATGAAAGATCTTGTCTTTAAGTGGGCCGATGTATCGAGCGAGATTCTTTTGATAGTTGAGAACTGTAAGTTAGATTCTCGGATATTAGGTGTGAAAGTGAAGCTCGTTGAGGTTACAGGGAAGGTTTTAGAAGCGGTAGGTTATGGAATCGTGATTGTTCCTTCTAGAAGTCGGGCTTATCTTCTGAAGATATGGTTGCCTTTCATAAGGAGGCTAAAAACTTTGGTTGATGCACAAGGATCCGAGTCTGAATACAGAATGGATGAAGATCTTTGCGAGTTCATCGAAGGATCGATGGTTTCTTTGGTTTTGACATTGCCTTCGAACGACCAAGCAGAGGTTTTCGGGGAATGGATGAGAGGGATTGGGTTGGAAGAAGTGAAGTTTCCGGATTTGAGTGAAGCGTTTGAGGTTTGGTGTTATAGAAGCAAGTCTGGAAAAGAGAAGGTTGTTGGAAAGATGTGTTAGACTTGCAATTGAGAATCTTGACCTTTGAATATAATATATCGAAGCAAGTCTGCAAAGAGAAGGTTGCTGGAAAGATGTGATAGACTCGCAAGTGAGAATCTTGACCTTTGAATATATCGAGTAAGGAATCTGGAAGTGCAGAAGATGTAGGCTAAGCAATTCGAAGTTCCAAGCTTGCAAGTGAGAATCTTTCCCTCTGAATGTGAATATGTGATATATCAATTTCGAGATTGAGGAATCTGCTAGTGCATAAGATGACAGGTTGCAAGAAGCAAGAGAGGAGAATCCATGGAAGAACACGACCAAGGTGATGTTTGGTACCAAGAGAATCAGTCTTGCTTAACAATATCAAACCTTTGGTCCAAAGTAAATTCTTGCAAACAGAGGTTCTGCTGAGGGATTGGTCAGTGATGCTATATATTTGAAGATTGTTGCCGTCGAATATGAAAACATTATTAGATTCTAATTTAATCTAGTAGTGTTGTTATTTTGAAATTATTTCATTTTTAATCCAAGGAAGTGCTGGAGGAGGTGAGATTCTACTGCCTCAACGTTAGACAAAAAAAATTGAACTCATTAAAAGTTTCCTTTTTTTTAGTTTACCAAAACAAAAAGGAAAATTTCCTTTTTTTTTTAGATATCCAACGGTCCAATTAATTCCCACCGACTTTAATTAACCCTAACTCTATTTTTTTTTTCTTTTTTTCGAATTAACCCTAACTCTATAAATGTTTCATATTGCATTATTCTTTGGGCTACAAATTTCATTTTCCTCTAACTACGACGGCATAATTCTTTTTCCACTTTCTCTCTCTCGCTGCAATTTCTTTGACGAGTGATTCAATTTCGAGAAACCCTAAAGCTGATTGATGATGCAGTCTAACGAAGAATTCGTGAAGTTCTTGGGAGAAGGTGCTTACGGTTTCGTTAATCTCGTCAGATACACCAAACACGACGGTTCTTCGTTTGAAGCCGCCGTTAAAAACTCTTACCCTATGGATTACGACAGCCTTCAGAAAGAGCTTCAGATTCTGTGCGAACTCAGGGGATACCCNCAGATACACCAAACACGACGGTTCTTCGTTTGAAGCCGCCGTTAAAAACTCTTACCCTATGGATTACGACAGCCTTCAGAAAGAGCTTCAGATTCTGTGCGAACTCAGGGGATACCCAAGAATCGTTGAGTGCTTTGGAGATGATATGGAGGAAGGTCTCAGCTTTGACGGAAGAAAAGTCTTCAAATTGCTTCTCGAGTACGCATCAGAAGGGAGTCTAAGCTCTTTCATGGACGGTTACACTGACAGAAAACTTCCCGAACCGATGATCAGAGACTTTACCCGTATGATCCTCGAAGGTTTGGTCCCGATTCACGGCCACGGTTATGCTCACTGTGATCTCAAATCAGACAATCTCCTTGTGTTCCCTTGGAGAGATGGTTCATACGAACTCAAGATTTCTGATTTTGGAAACTCTTTAGAAGTCGGAGAGATCCCTCACTACTGGGGAATCGATTTCCCGTTTGTAGGAACACCGATTTACATGCCGCCGGAGTCTTTTCGTGACGGCGTTGCCGATAAAACCCTAGATCTGTGGTCGTTGGGATGCTTAGTGTTGGAGATGTACACTGGCGAGGTTCCATGGAAAGGTGTTGAAATCAATGATCTCACTACTCGCCTCCTTGATGGTGAAGCTCCGGATATTCCAGAGAGTGTGCCTTGCGACGCAAGGGAGTTTATTGAAACCTGTTTCTCAAGGAAACCTGAGGAGAGAGGAACTGCGTTTGCTTTGCTGTCTCATCCGTTTCTACGTCGAGAAGAGGAGAAGACGGAGAAGATTGTCGCCGTCGTCTCTGAAGAGAAAAGAAATTCGTTTCTATCCAAATTGAAGTTGAGAATCAGAGGAGCTTCGAAGAAAACAACGGATGTTTCAGAGAAGAAGAAGAAGCCTCTGAAACTGAAGATTTTGCCATTAAAGCCACCACAGTTTAAGAAAACTCTGAACAAAATCTTGAGGTTGAAGATTAAGCCTATGAAACTCTCGGATTCTAGTATAATTTCTGTTCAGTGACTTTCTGATATTTTTTTATCAACCCTGTTTACTTTTTAGTATGTAGATCGTATTACATGTATCTCAGATCTCAAGTAACTGTTGATGATGTAGTTTTCGTCTTTGAACAATTTGTTGCAAGTATATATTACATTTTACTTGCTTAATCTTTGGATGCTTACTTATAAACCCAACAACAATTCTTTTTATCTCTGGTAAACTTGATTACAACAAAACTTGATTACAACATTTCAAATTCCTCTAACATCTTTTGATTTCCTTCTTTGGCACTCACCCATTGTTTGTCATCTGCTTAAGAGGCTCGTTTTCGAGTATTCATTCATCTTGTTAGAAGCCTTAACGAAAAAGGTTGGCCTAAATGAGGTTTCGTGAGTGACACACAGCTTCAACTTAGAACACATCATATGAATTGCTTGGGATAACCATATGCATTGACATATATGAATTCACAACAACACACGTAAGAAGAGGTTCCAACTTTACTAACAAAAATGCAATTTGTACAAAAAAAGGCAAACTCCAACATCTGGTTCTGCCTTACTACGTATAATCACAACAAACAAATACATGAAACCAACATCACAGGATGCACACTTAATTGTACTACTAATTAAGCAAATTAATAGGCACAGTTTGAACAGAATGAGATGGAATGCTAGCTCAAAGTTTTAAACGTACGGGTCTGTAGCAGATGCATTTGCAAGTTTAGCTTGAGCACCGATTATGAGGCTGTGCATTTTCCCTTGTGGCATTACTTATTGACATGCTTTCTCCCTTGAAGCCTTGTCCTTTTGCAAGATGTACAGAGGATTGTGTGANCTGTAGCAGATGCATTGGCAAGTTTAGCTTGAGCACCGGTTATGAGGCTGTGCATTTTCCCTTCTGGCAAGATGTACAAAGGATTGGAATTCACGATCAAGCGTGCTGGCTGCGACTGTGAGTATCCAAGGAGCAACGTTTGAGACAGTGGCAGAGTTTCCAGTGATGCCATGTTTAACAGCGTCTATAGCGAGGCCATCACGGAAGTAATCAATAGGGTCAGCACCGAGAGTGATGGAGAGGTTGACCCTAATGATCATTCCAAGCTGCAAGGAAAGGAAGATAAGCTTTAAAACAATTTTGTAGACAACGAGAATAGATAGTTAACATCCTAAAGCTAACATGTCAATTGACATAGAACGACAAATCTACTCATGTACCAGGATCAAAGGTGACTAATAATATAGAGAAGCTGAGTAAAGAGAACATCAACTTCATGTTCCATATTTGATCAGTCAGAGAGTCAATAAAATATGCTATTGCCTGAATCTCAAGACGTTCTTGGAAACAATCATCAACTTTATTACTCATTTCAATCTTTCTAACCAAAACACAGTCACATATAGCCAAAAAAAGATCACTAGATTGCTTGTTTTGTTTTGGTATGCAGAGTATGGATGCTAAACACAGTGAATCCATGGCCGATGCTAAATCTCCATGGCTGAATCTCCCAATTACAGAGAAGAGAAGCAAAGGCAAAAACATCCCCACAAGCAAGTAACGCCACATGGCTGCCAAAACTGAAACGAACAAAAGCAAATCACTTGGAGATAAAGCAAAGCAGGAGCAAGTGTTAGTTACCTCCCCATTTCTTGGAGCTCGAAATCCGTACCTTTGGAGCTATGTCATCCATGGATTCGTAGCATTCCTTTCTTTTCCAAGAGCGACGACGCAGAATAGCGAGCTGGCATCGGAGTCGATTGCAGAGAAGGGGTTTTGGGAGTTGAAATTTCCATGGAGGCGATAGTGGGAGGAGACCTCAGGCTCGTCGGCGGAGCAGACTGTCGCCGTCGCCGTCGCCGTCGGTGAATAGAGAAGAAATTGGTTTCCATCGAAGTTGATTGAATTTGAGAACCAGTGAAGCTTTGATGTTTCAGATTATGCCTATGTAAAAGCCCATTTTACAATTGGGACGCCCAAGCCCAATAAGCGTTTGTCCCAGACTTTCCCATCATCTTCACCACTCTCACCACCAGTCTCGTTTCCGATCAAAAATTAAACTTTTTGAGTCTTCTTTTTCTGCATCACGGAGGATTTCTATAGGTTTTTTTCGTTCCGTCTACGGAATTGCTCTTATGAACAGCCCTAGTTTCGTTCCTCGCCAGTCGCCACCGTGTAATATCCCGGAAACTCGGGCCTTCCTTTAATCTGTTCCGTGCAAATTCCATGTTTTCGTAAAACCTTGGAGATGTTTCTTTGGGCAAAACTAATTCGAAGCAAGCCGGGCTGAGTTAACGGTTTAGGTGGGTCAAACCAACCGGTTATTTGCTGCTACGTAACCATTTTGATTCTTTTGTTTGCTTCTTATATTTACCATTACTCTCTTGTGCTCAACCTCTTTGTTGCCCTTTTGCTCCATCCTTTGCAATCTTCGCTACGTTTTGTGTGTTTGGATTTAACTAAAATTTTGTAATTCTGACTATGACGAAACGTAGGAACAACCAAAAGTTAGAACAACAGATTCCAAGAAATGTAAACATCCTTGGTCAAACTCTTATTGACCCTTGTGAAGTAGTGTATGCTATATCAGAAAGAGTAAGTTTTTCTTTCTTTCCATTATTTTCTTTGAACTATGCAAGTGAAAGCTATTGTCAATGTTTACTTGTGCTGTATGGAATTGGCCTTTGTTGTTGTTTACTATGCGAGTGAAAGCTATTGTTATATTTGTTTATATAGTTGCTTGTATGTTTGCTTTTTATGCATATTGATAAATTTACAGGCTGCAACTATTCCTGGCAATGATGCTGAAGCAAGAGCGCATTGCAATGTTTATCATCGCAGTGTATTCAGTCTGTAGTTGATGGAGTTATGTCGGATGGGAATGTTGACATGTCTTATCTCAAACGAGAATATAGGAAAAAAGGTAATGACAACTCTATTCTTTCTTAATTCAAGCAACTTCATCTTCATATGTTATTTTGGCACATCTCTGTGGAAAAAGTTGAGAGTTAGGTTGGGAAGATTGTTTTTGATTAGGGAATTTTCTAGTTGAGATAGAGTTTGTGAAGAAGCCTTTGTCAAGTGATGAACAGATTTAAAAGTGTAGAGATAGAGTTTGTGAAGAAGCCTTTGTCAATGACTCAATATAAATATTTTAGTATGCAGATGTCTCTTCGGAACTCGTTGATTCTGAGTTAGAAAAGACGCATAAAGAAGCTTTTCAATAACATCCAACAACAAGCAGAGAAACTTCGTAAGAAATGGAAAATTTACTTACTATCCTTAATCCTGATTATATATTTTATTGAGCCCACATCGGTTTAAGCGAAATTAAAAGAGTTATATATAAAGAGGAGAAGATAAAAGAGTGTTTGCCATGTTTGGTAACGCAAGCTTGTAATCCGTGTGGAGGCATTACAGTATTAATCGACCCGTTTGGTTCAGTCCGGTTTGGTCCAAGTGGATGAAGGCTTGTGGTGCTTCCTAGGTGGTGGAGGTCACAGAGGAGGATACAGCGGTGGAGCAGGAGGAGGAGAGTAGGACACGGCGGTGGAGCAGGAGGAGGAGAGGAGGACACAGCGGTGGAGCAGGAGGATGGGAGGAGGAGGAGGCCACTGCGGCCGAGGAGGAGGAGAGGACACAGCGGTGGAGCAGGAGGTCACAGAGGAGGATACAGCGGGGGAGCAGGAGGAGGAGAGGAGGACACAGCGGTGGAGCAGGAGGATGGGAGGAGGTCAGTGCGGTGGAGCAGCAGGAGGAGGAGGAGGCCACTGCGGCAGAGGAGGAGGCCACTGCGGCAGAGGAGGAGGAGGAGGGTATAAGATCCGAGCCTACAAGACTATTTGGACTGATCAAGACTGAACCATTACTTTTTTAAAAAAAATTCTACACTGACACGGCCAAGTTTGTTCTCTATATAAACACATCTCTTTTCTTCTCTGCTTCTTCTTCACAAAAACCTACAAAAGCTTCTCCTTGAATTCGTTGTTCTGTATTTTCCCGATCTTTTTGGACTTGTCTTGTGTTTGTAGTTTTCGTCATTACAATAGCGATTGATTAATTCACAAGTTTCTTAGCTCCTTCTCTTCACTTTTTTGTTGTCTTTGAATCCAATGCTCATGTTTATAACGAGTTTCTTTGTTTATAAACCGTATAATCTACAAATTCACATTGTAATGTGCTTGGAAGACATTACTAACTTTGGCTAAATAGAAGTCAACATGGAAGGTACCATTGGTGAAAGCTATGAAATTAGCAGAAGAAGCTAATCTCTTTAATCGTGGTGAGGACTAACCAGAGAAGTTGGACTCAGCAGTGATATGGGTCAAATTTACCCTAAGCAACTCTCTCAAATTAAGAGATCAGTTGTAGTACTTAGGGATCGAATCCACATAGAAGGGATAGTCACACAGCAGTTTTCTAAATTTGAATTAAGCTAGGAAGAATAATAAAAGACAGAAAGCGATTAAAAACGATGTAAACTTCAGGAGACAAAACGCTAAGTTTAGAGAAATCCTCAGGTGATCCAAATTTTAGGTCTAGGCGATAGTTAGGAATTATTAAGCACTGTTCTTGAACTTGAAACACTAATATAAAATCAACCAACTCTCGCTGCGAAGATTATCTATGCCTAAATTCCAGAAAACCAAATCTCTTTGCGAATTCAAACAATTCAGACAAGCATTAATATCAGGTTCAATTGTTCACAAAATCCTAAACCAAATCTCTTTGCGAATAGGTATTTTGCTCATCTAACATTAGTTCAGGCAATCAATAACACTCTCGTGTCTACCAATTAACCTAAGATCAGATTCTAGGTCGCGAAGCTAGAATAAGCATTAAACATAAATCCAGATGAAGAACTCTAATGATTTTATCCTAACAATATAATTTGACCTAACAATTCATCAATCACCTTTGAAAAACCCTAAACCTAACAAGCAAACTACTCAGACATGGTGAATAAAGAAAACATCATGAATAAAGAAGAATGCATAAGAGAAATCAATAGATAAATAAGGGAGTTCCAAATTTGCTCTAAAGGAGACAAATTCTTCTCTCCAAAAACTCTCTATAAATCTCTCTCTAAAATAATTGTAAAATAAAGCGTAGCCTAAACAATGGCTGGAAAACTATATTTATAGGCAAACTCGCGTCAGGGGCAAACTTGTAAATAATGGAAACTTCAAGTGATTTCCTTTTTCTGATGGAAGTCCGCAGAACTTGGTCGGCTGGCTTGGTGTCGATCGACACTGATGGTGTCGATCGACACCCTGTGCGTATTTCCACTCTTCTGACTTCATCACTTCGCAGCTTCTTGCAGAATGCTCCAAAAAGCTTCAGAATCTCCAATTATGCTTCAAACGTAGTCCAACCTATAAAGACTCTAATAGGACTTTAAAAGTACCAAAAGACTCTATAAAAACACTTATATCATGGCCTAAAAGTGGGTAAAAACCATGATATATCAAGCAGGGAATCATCAACTCGTTGAGGTTAATCATCGATCTCATTGCTCTGTTGATGTGTTTGCTTCACACATTTTCAATAAACTAAATGAAGCACACAGCTTGATTGATACATTCTTTAGACTTTAGTTGGCTCTGATTATTAGATTTGCAATTATGACAGATTCTTGGCCAAAACACGTCTTTAGGAGTCCTTCTTGTCACTGTTGTGGTAATGCCAGGGGATTGGAAACCCACTTACCCCAGAGCTTGATTCTGGAGCAAATCGAGTTGAACTATATCGTACAGTTGCTTTGCAGTTCTGTAGTTTCTTTTGTGCAGGAAATATAACACGTTTATTCCTGAGTTCACGGCCTCTATATCAGGAGAAAATTGTAGGGTTGTAAATGCTTAATCAGTCACATTTTATCTAATGTATTGGGTTGAGAGCAAGAATGACTCGTTTCTTACACTGCTTTTGATTATCTTCTGTTGCTTTTGACTTATTGTTTTGTTGTTTTGCTATAACTCATACAGCTGTACCTTGTGTCCCGGCAATTACTCGATTCCCTCTCGGTACAATGATCCGCTAAAGGTAACTGTACATTGGAATTTATATGTTCTTCACTTCATTGACATGTTCACTTTTCTTCCCTATACTGTGTCCCTCTTTTGGCCATATTCTCACAAAATCTCTGCCTTGTAGAAAATTGAATTGTGTTATTGCGATTTCAGAGGACGGGGTTTGTGATGTCACTAAGCGAGATACAAAGAAATGGCATGAGGAGTCGCGTCAACTAGCAGAACAGACTCTGAGTTAACATCTGGAGATGAAGTTGCTCGCTTTGCTGAATTGTGCTGGCCACTACTCAGCTTCGAGCTTACCTTGGTATATGGTAATGCATTTTTATTTCTCTCTTTGAAGTGAATATGTCTCTCTGTGCCTATGTTAATTGATGGATGGATGTATACTCATGAGCAACAAGAACGTATACTGAGTTTGAGAGTTTATAAGAATTGTGAGTGGTTTAATAGGCGATGCTACAAAATATATGAAGCTTCTCGGTGGTATATCTGTCAGGTACCAATGGCTTTTGATTTTGGCATTTCCCTAAGAGATTTGCTTTGCCTTTTGCTTGGTTTTTGTTTTGAATGTTTTTTATTTTGAAGTTTGTGGAAAGGGAATGAGATTTCCAGCAAACACCCACAAGGAGGTAATGTAGCCGAGAGCAAGACTTATATGACTGGTTTCACATGGC
The DNA here is from genome assembly GCA_020283515.1 of Alliaria petiolata. Taxonomy (NCBI): domain Eukaryota; kingdom Viridiplantae; phylum Streptophyta; class Magnoliopsida; order Brassicales; family Brassicaceae; genus Alliaria; species Alliaria petiolata. The sequence continues at coordinate 66,146,785 of JAHZTW010000004.1, read as the reverse complement.
CGAACAAGCCGGTAATGTAGCCGAGAGCCCTGCTTTAGCAACTGTAGTTGTTTCTTCATCCAAATCTCAACTTGTGTGTTAGAGATTTAAGATTTGATTGTTAAAGAATCATTAGATGTGGTTAAATTGATGTTTCAAGGCTAAACCAAATATCTCCCTTCTTTTTTTTTGTGTTGTTGTGTGTTTAAACAAGGGATATTGGGCCTAATAACCCAAAAAAAACTAAAATTAATAAACTAACTAAAAAAATAACTGTGCATAATATTATATGTATTATCTATATTATTACCTATTCTACCCTTATTGAATCATAAACGTGACTTATCTTTTTCTCTCCTATACTCAATTCTTTTTCTCTCATAGGCGAACGTATTTCGTTCCGATCAGTCAACGATGGATAATTAGCGCCGATGACGATGACGTTTCTATATTCTCAACCTCCATAGCCACTCCCATGTCTTACTCCCGCATCATCTTCTTCGACGATGTTGATCTTCCCAGCAAGAATGAGCTTCGCCGTCAAGAGTTCGGTATCATCTCTGTCTCCGCCATCGTCAATAACAATGGATCTAACATAACTAAGATTTTTTTCTGCGAAATCGATTTAACTTTTTTAAGTTTTGTTCCAACGCCTTGTTGTTGAATCCCTACTACAGATTTACCTCATCGGCTCTTGAATGGACAAATTTACACGGTGAATCTAGATTAAGTGAGATCATAATAGGTCCTATATGTGAAATTGACCTTGAACATGATTTGAACATTATGTTCTATGTTATTTCAAATTACGTACTATACTATTTTGTTACTTGAAGGGTAAAAACGATAAAAAACAGTGTTTTTGGTTACATGTTCTATTATATGTTTAACATGGCTATATTCTTTAATATGAAACCCAATATGTATATACACCAAATTAACCCTTTAAACAATTGGATTTATGTTAAAAAAAATTTTTTGAAAAATTAGTTTTGGTTTAATTGGTTTAGCAATTACATAAACCGAAGAAATCAAAGTAAAATTGGTTTGGTTTTGAGTCTTTTGACTATCGGGCCAGTAGAAGAAAGTCGGGCATTACTAATGTTTACGCGAGATTTTCAAATTAAAACAAGCCATAATTGGTTTAACTAAACCGATAATCGGTTTGATGTGGGTTTACAACAGCCACCGTCGAAATTAGGTTTTCTTTCCTTTTTAGTAGAGCACTTTATACTCTATCTATATATATATATATACATACGAGAGAGGCCATCATCAATTCTCTGCTCCACACGCAAACAAAATTTGCTCTTATTTTTTTTTTCCAACTGATTTCATTATTAACGATCCCAATGTGCATCATTGTTTACAAGACTCGACAGAAAATTAGGACAACAATGATACAGACGCCATTGATTATTACATGTAATTGAATTCCTAGCTAATAAATCAGCACAGCAATTAGTCTTACGATTACAAAATTTGCTCTTACACACACAAAAATAAAACCTCTTTCGTAAATTGTTCTCTCTGTTGTGAAATTAAAAAAAAGAACTCGAGGATGGGGAAAAGCCGTGGCCGCACAAAGACGAAGAACGAGAAGATCGGTACGAAAGCATCACTGGCAGTCTCTTACACCAAACGGCGTTACGGACTTCGTTTTAGCCACTCCTCCTTCTTCGAATTCCAGCAACTCCTTCTTCTCCTTCGGCCACTCTTCCGTCGACGCCGTCGTCTCCGCTTTTCTCTCGGGACAACGTCCTGTTCCTGTTCGGGAAGAGCCGATGTGCTCTCGCCAGATCGGAGAATCCCCAGGAATTGACGGAGGCTATCAACTCCATGTCGTCTCTGTTGGCAAAATGTAAGGAGTTGCGTAAGGGAGAATCATCGTTCTGTAACGAGAAGAGTGAGCCTGATCAAACCCTAATTCCTCAATCTGATTCTCCAATTTGTCGCATGGCTGATGATATCGTTGCAGCATTCTCACCTTCGAATCACAACAATGAAGCAGTAAACAAGTTAATGATAAATCCCAGTCTAGGAATCCACCGCGGATCCGAAGATAGAGGAATCAAAGGTCTAGAGATTGATTTTAAAGAAAGAAGTGTCAATCTGAAGATACCTGATTCGTAGTGAAAGTGATGATATCGAGGATAGAGAGAATAGAGGAGGAAAAGAGAGAGATAGGAAATGTATTTTTGATTACTTTCCAAAAGAGGCCCGTAGGCATTACATAAAGCATCGAGTGCTATCGGTCTAAACATGTGACCTAATAAACCGAAATTAAAGAAGTAAATAGTTCGTGGTAAACCGAAGTCAACGATAAACCAACTTTAGGTAAAATAATAAACTTAAGGAGATGATCGTAGGAGTTCCTGCCACAATACTCCCTGTTCGAGAAGATCTTTGTCCTCAAAGATGAAATTCGGGGTACTTGGCTGTGAAATCTTTGTAGAACTCCCACGTAGCTTGTTCACGAGGATAACCCTTCCATTGCACAAGAACCTTAGTGACTGCTGCATTCTGTCTCTTGACCATCTTCTTTTCCAAAATGGCTTCTGGTTCCTTCGCGGTACCAATATCAAGGTAGTACTGAGGGAGAGCGGGTGTTGTAGAAGGTGGGTTTGGACAAAACTTAAGTTGACTGACATGAAAGACGTCGTGTATAGCAGCGGTAGCAGGTAACTTAAGCTTGTAAGCAACGGTTCCCACACGATCAACCACACAGAAGGGTCCGTAAAAACGAGGAGAGAGTTTTGTAGGGACTTTCCTGTTTTTCATGGAGTGTTGACGGTATGGCTGCAGCTTGAGGTACACATAGTCACCGATCTTGAAGCTTCTGGGGGAACGATGAGAGTCAGCTTGTTGTTTCATTCTGTTCTGTGCCCTGAGTAGATGAAACTTCAACATAGCTAGTAATTCCTCACGTTTCTGCAGGTTTTGATCCACAACCGTTGATGTGCTCTCCCCCGGAAGATAAGGTAAATGGATAGGGGGTGGCTGACCGTATATAATCTCGAATGGAGTACTCTTGATAGCGGAGTGATATGTGGTGTTGTACCACCATTCAGCAAGGGGTAGCCATCTGCTCCAAGTGTGCGGTGCGTCGGATGCCATACATCTGAGGTAAGTTTCGAGGGTCTTATTTGTTACTTCAGTCTGCCCGTCGGTTTGAGGGTGATAGGCAGTGGAGAACTTGAGGTCAACACCATGAACCCGAAACATCTCCTTCCAGATATCGCTCAGAAAGGTGGGGTCGCGGTCGCTAACCACATCTCTTGGCATCCCGTGGAGTTTAAACACTTGATCCATGTAGGCTTGGGCCACATCCAGGGCTGTGTAGGGGTGTGAGAGAGCAAGGAAGTGTGCGTTCTTACTCAGCCTGTCAATCACAACCAGTATACAATGTCGACCATGAGAAGGAGGGAGCCCCTCAACGAAGTCCATACTTACTGATTCCCAAATCCCAGTAGGAATAGGTAACGGTTGCAGGAGGCCCGGTTTGGTAGAGAAGTCATATTTGTTTTTCTGGCATGTTGAGCAGTTTCGAACATAATTCTGAGTCTCTGTGCTCATACGTGGCCAGTAGAACAAAGACTTAATGCGATGGAGGGTTGCGTCTCGACCAGAGTGACCACCGATTGCGGAATCATGAAGCCATTTAAATATGTGGAGCTTCACGTCAGGGTCATTACCAATCACCAATTTTCCCTTTCTGCGTAGCTCTCCGTTAACAAAAGAAAAAGTCGGGTGTGAGGAGGGGCTTGTTGTCAGGTCGGTAATAATCTTCTGCAAGTTTTTATCTGTCTTCCACAACAACTGAAGAGAATCATAAAACCCTTGGTGAGCTTGGGAAAGTGTTATGTGTAAGAGTTGCGAATCTGAGACCCGAGATAGTGCATCGGCAGCATGGTTCTCCTTTCCTTCTTTGTACTGAATATCAAACGTGTACCCCATGAGTTTAGAGAGCCACATATGTTGGAAAGGTGTGGATACCTTCTGCTCTGTTAAGAACTTCAGGCTTTTTTGATCCGTTTTAATGATGAAAGGCCGATGAGCAAGGTAGGCATTCCATGTCTGGACAGCATGAACCACAGCGAGCAACTCTTTCTCATACACTGACAGAGATTGGTGTCGAGGGCCCAGAGCTCTACTGATGTAGCATATAGGGTGGTTATCTTGCATCAGTACTGCTCCAATACCCGTATTAGACGCGTCGGTCTCCACCACGAAAGTTTTCTGGAAATCAGGCAGTGCCAGAACTGGCGTAGTGGAAAGAGCCGCTTTCAGAAGATCAAATGCAGAAGTAGCCTCCATTCCCCAGCAGAATCCTTCTCTTTTAAGCAGGCTTGTCAATGGGCGAGCGATGATACTATATCCCCTGATGAAACGCCTGTAGTAATTGGCGAGTCCCAGGAAGCTCCGGAGCTGCTTCTGATTAGCAGGAGTTGGCCATTGTGAGATACTCTTGATCTTATTGGGGTCGGTGCTAACTCCCGCAGCTGAGATAAAATGTCCCAAGTACTCTATGACTGTAGCCCCAAAGATGCATTTGGAAGGCTTAAGGTAGAGTTGTTGTTGTCGGAGAATAGAGAACACCTCTTTCAGATGAGCCACATGCTCGTCCCAGTCGGGACTGTATACCAAGATGTCGTCAAAGAAAACCAAAACGAACTTTCTAGCCACAAGTTGAAACACATGATTCATAAGTCCCTGAAAAGTACACGGAGCATTCGTTAAGCCGAAAGGCATCACGAGATACTCGTAGTGACCAGAGTGTGTCCTGAAAGCTGTCTTGTATACATCTGTCGGAGACATTCGCAGTTGGTGAAAACCCGCTCGGAGATCAAGTTTGGAGAAGTATTTCGCACCGCCAAGCTCGTCTAATAAGTCTTCGAGTAGTGGGATCGGGTACTTATCCTTGATAGTTTGTTTGTTGAGGCCCCGGTAGTCCACACATAGACGCCAGCTGCCGTCTTTTTTCTTGACAAGCACGATTGGTGAAGCGTAGGGGCTGGAGCTAGACTGTATTATCCCCTGCGTTAGCATTTCCTTGACTGTCTGATCGATCACATCTTTCTGAAGACAAGAGTACCGGTAAGGTCGTTGATTCACAGGGTTTGCTCCCGTTTCCAATGGTATCCGATGATCGAAACCTTCTCGGAATGGTGGTAAACCAGTTGGTTCGGTAAACAAGTCTGCGAAAGAGTCCTTTAAAGGTTGCAACGCTATCTCCGCTGCAGTGTCAGTGCCTGATGCAGAAATGTGCGAGAATAGGGCTTCCGGAACTAAGGTGTTACCCTCGTCATCATCATTAGTGATTTCCCGAACCTGGAGCAGCGCGATTTGTGGTTCTTGTAGCAGCAGCTTGTTGAGAGTTTCCCTTTTAATGAGTTTGCAGCCCGATTTCGTTACTCCCCGTAAGATATGCTTCATCCCATTCAAGGTGAATTCCATCCGCAGGTTTAGAAAATCCCACAGAATAGGGCCAAGAGCAGAGAGCCATTGAACGCCGAGCACCAAGTCGCATGTGTCCAGCTGCAGAGTGCGTACCTCAGTGGTTATGATGTAACCTTGCACTTTCCATTGGAAGTCCTTGCATTTGTAGCGGGTAACCATACTATGACCATTAGCAGCAGTAACGGCCATAGGTCTAACCGACTCTAGTGCACAGCCGATTTCCTTAGCCTTTCTCAAGTCAAGGAAATTGTGTGTACTTCCTGGATCCACTAAGATGTGTAACTTGTGTTTTCCGTACTGCCCAACCGCGCGCATACAGTTGAAAGTGGTAGATCCATCTAGGGCATGTACTGAGATGATTGGTGTTTTCTCGCCAGCATCATCTTCAGGACTACCCGCAATTGTGATTGCGAGAGCTTCCTCATCTTCATCAGATAACTCGTCCTCCTCACAGTCCATCACAAAGATGCGAGTTCTTTTGTGTTTCATTTGGTGCCCTGGAGTAAAAGGTTCCTCACAAAACATACAAAGCCCCTTACTACGACGATCTTGCATCTCATCATATGTGTACTTGCGAGTGGTAGTCTCAGCAGCTGCCCGAGGAATAAAATTTGGCTTGAATGGGTGAGATCTTCCCTTTTCAGGTGAGTTCAACAGAGGTGGTGAGTTGAAGCTCCTGAAATGTTGTTGGTGTGGTGATCTATGTGCCTGAATAACCTTTGTCGGTGCGTGTAACAGGTAGGTTTCATGTAACTGAGCTAACCGCGCTGCTTCTGCAACCGTTACTGGGTGGAACTGGCGGACGTGCAGTGCCAAGTGTGGGTTAAGGTTGGTCAAAAAAATGCTGAGAGCGTGAGGAACAGGCAGTGTGAGACGGGTTAGAGCAACCTCGAACCTTTCCAGGTAAACAGCAACCGAGTCACCCGCCTGTTTTAGACTTACCAGCTCAGATAATGGATCGTCGATCAACTCGCCAAATCGAGTGGAGACGTCGATCACGTATTCGGACCAGAGGGGAAAAACACCGAATCTGTTGGTGATGTAACTGTGATGCCATTGGCGAGCTTTGCCCACCATGTGGATGGAAGCCATACGCACCTTTAGATCAGAGGGGGTGCTATCCAGCGAAAAAAATTCATCACAGCTAGCGAGCCATTCCCGCAGCAGTGTACCATCAAAACTGGGAAATCCAACCTTTGTTAACCTTGCCGAGAGCCCGTTTGGGGATAAGGGTTCCCGGTTGTCGCCCACGATGCCTTTCCCTTTCATCGTTGATTCGGAACGGTACGGATCAGGTGGTTCTGGTTGTCGACGTATCTCCGGGGTAGCCAATAGTCCCGTGGAGACACCAGATCCGGATTCCTGGGGTTGGAGGTGCTGAGGTCCGTGAGAGAGGAACTTTGACATCACTGACTCCATCTCAGAGCGAAGGTCAGACCGTGAAACCATGTCTGCTCTTAGATCTGTGATCATCTTTTTGTGTTCGTCGTTCTGTTGCGCGTTGAGAGTACGCATCTCTTCCATTTGCTTGTTTAGCTCGAGTAGTGAGGTTTGTCTTGTTTCCATCGTCGTCCGTAAAAATCGAGTGGCTCTGATACCAGTGAAGCAGTAAACAAGTTAATGATAAATCCCAGTCTAGGAATCCACCGCGAATCCGAAGATAGAGGAATCAAAGGTCTAGAGATTGATTTTAAAGAAAGAAGTGTCAATCTGAAGATACCTGATTCGTAGTGAAAGTGATGATATCGAGGATAGAGAGAATAGAGGAGGAAAAGAGAGAGATAGGAAATGTATTTTTGATTACTTTCCAAAAGAGGCCCGTAGGCATTACATAAAGCATCGAGTGCTATCGGTCTAAACATGTGACCTAATAAACCGAAATTAAAGAAGTAAATAGTTCGTGGTAAACCGAAGTCAACGATAAACCAACTTTAGGTAAAATAATAAACTTAAGGAGATGATCGTAGGAGTTCCTGCCACAAACAACGAGATCTCTGAAGAGCAGAGTCAGATACTTGCGCTTTGTGAAAGCTTCTGTGTTACGGAGGAGGAGGAGAACAACAACAACAACAACATGGACAAGGCTTTAACTGGAGGAAGCTTGGATCAAGAGATGATCTTGATGAGTTAATAGATTTCGAGACGGATTTTGACATAAAAGCATTCGATATTGATTGGCCCTTGGAGAGTGATCAGATACTTGTTGATGATGATGTCTCGACGAATCCAAATCTTGTCTATGATTCTCAAGGTTTTTATGTCGAAGCTTTTGATACTTCAGCATTCGAAGAGACTGCGGGAGCTTTGGATCAAGATAATCGACGCTCCTCTGATTTGTTCAACACCATTGCTGCAGTTTGAACAGAGGTTTTATTATCAGTTATTATTAATAACTTTTGATCATCCCAACGACTGTTATTTGTAGGGATTATTATTTCTGTTTGCCAATTATTGTAATGAAGGGTCCTGTTTGACCTTGATCGATTTTCCATATTATGGAAATTGATGGAACTCAAACGGTTCATCTTCGGTTTGGATTAATGGTAATAACATTTTGAGATCTGTCTTGTTCTGCAATTTGTTAGCTTCAAATCCAAAACTATATGTCTTTTTATGAATCTACTAATCGGAGAAGAACAAAAAAAAGGAAACATCTTTAATCAATCTATGGCTGGTATGCATTTGTAGCTTTTTACACATTTTAACTTCAACTGTATCATTCAACTTCTGATCATCATATATAATAATACCTGTTGACAAAGGCATTTTCAAATGCTATTGATGCTTTGTGAGGAAAAGGATACACACAAGTGGTTACTTTGTTAAAAGTAAAACTAAACATCATCATTCATCAACCGTTAAGTCTACAAGGGACATCAAAGTGTACATATTCTTTTGGCAAAACAGAGCTTAGCTTAGATGTCATATAACACTGAACGATGGAGCAGACGCCGTTGTCTGAAACTGAAGCTCCACATCTTCAAGCTGTTTAACAATCATGGCTTCACAAGACTTACTCTTAGCTACCTCTTTCTCAGCCTCCTCATTAAGCCTTTGCAGCTCGAGAATCTTGCCTTCGTTCTCAACCTCTATGCTCTCTTTCTCTGCAGTCACTTTCTCTCCGCCTTTGAGTTTCTCCATTTTCTCTTTCTCTGCAGTCATAAATTTACTAACAAATGCAAAAAGGATGGACATGAAAAGGCAAACTCCAACATTTGGTTCTGCCTTACTAAGCGTATGTATAATCACAACAAACAAACACATGAAACCAAAGTTTTCAGAATTGGAGAAAGCATTCCGTACTTCAAATAGTTCGAATTCTCTGACCTTTTCGATACGTTTCATCTTTCTTACCGGACTCTGAAGGAAGCACACTGAATTATAGTGCTCTCCGTCGGATAAGTAAAACAGCAGTACGACGGGATGTGACCGGATGAGGTTGACCAATGATCATTGCAAGCTGCAAGGAAAGGAAGATAAGCTTAAACAGTTCAGTAGACACAAGAACAGATAGTTAACAGCGACGCTAACGTCCTAAAGCTACATGAGTATGAGCATCGCACACAACAATGGAGCAGGAGCAAAGGTGACTGATGTAGAGAAGTACTAAAACAAGCTGATTATTTAAGAGAAGATCAACTTCATTTTCTATATTCTTAGATCAGTCAAGAGAGTCAATAAAATATGTTTACATGCGGAGGAACACATTTAGCAGTTAAATAATCTGCAAATTGCTTGAATCTTATAGACTTTCTTGGAACCAATCATAAACTCTATTGAGATAGGTAAACCAAGGTTACTCATTTTAAACTTTTTAACAAAAACAAAGTCACATATAGGCAAAAAGATCACTTGCTAGTTTCGTTTAGGTAAATGTAATGAAAAGGGTCAGATGTATGCAGAGTATGGATGCTAAACACAGTGAATCTCCTAATTGCAGAGAAGAGAATCAAAGTCAAAACATCCCCCACAAGCAAGTAACGAAGAAATCACACAAAAGTTGAAAATAACAAAACAAATCAAACAGAAGCAATTCACTTGGAGCAATACATGGCTCGAAATCCGTACCTTTGGAGCCATGGAAACCGTTGATTCGTAGCATTCCGAGTGGTTGAGTTAACAGCGACGGCGCAGAATAACGAGCAGGCTTTTGTTACATTTACTCATCTTTAATTAAATGTAACAACTAGAGGTATGCTGTTCAATTTCATTAATTATGTTGAAGTAAACAAAACCACTCAAGAAAAAAATAAACTATACAGCTCAAGTAAGGTACGATATGGTATCTTAAAAAACAATAAAGGGGGAATAGAGAAAAAATAAAGTTAAATCTAAATAATATTTCCAATTAAGAAAAAAATAATTGATCCATTTAATTATGCTGCAATAAACAAAACCACTAAAGGAAAAAATAAACTACAACTCAAACGTGCGATAAAAGTAAACAAAACATAAGCGAATGATATCTATCAAACTAAGATGAAAAGAGAAAGTAGCAGGAAGCTGAATCCGATCGAAACACTAGAGGTTGAAGCTGCGCTATGTGGAGCTGGTGATGGTCCCATCTGATACTGTGGAGCATTCATAACCGGTGACGGAGACGACGAGGTACTTGGTGATCGGACAGGTGCGGGAAGTGGAGCTGCAACGGGACCCAACGAGGCCGGTAAGACGAGGATTTGTAGCTTTTGTCCTATGTCGCAGTGACCGGGAACTCCGCATATGAAGTTTTGGAGTCCCGGTTTGGTTAGACTGATCGTATCAGACCCGGTTTGGTATCTCGCCAACGGTTTAGACGGTTCACACAGCTCGAAATCATTGTGAGTGACTTGAGTGACGTCGTGGAAATCCTTGTTGTATTCGAAAACCAAAGAGTCTCCGACTTGAAAAGTTCTTGAAGAAGCCCAAGCTTCGTAATTGGCGCCCATCATGGTCCATCCGCTCGAGTCGCCGACTTTGTGTACGGTTCCTCCAACGGCAACTCCAAAGAGAGCCACGAGAATCAGCAAAGAAGTGAGGAAGGTGTTGCTCTTGATCAAAGCCATGATTGATGTTTTGGTTCTTCTTCTTTTTTTTTCCTGGAACGATAAAAGGAAGGACAACGAGTTTGAGAGAGATTGCTGAAGTTTAGAGTTTGTTAATTTGGTGAGAAATTGAGAGGGGGAGTAAGTGTTTATATAGAAAGTTTGGGGCACCGCTCAGAATAATAATCCTTTTCCTTTGAGGATATTGCATAAAATTTCCTCGCCTTTTACTTTCCTTTTTACTCAAGTAATTACAGATTGAAGATCAAAGAATAATCCTATTCAATTATCTAATATCCTATTACAGCCTTGCTTTCTTCGTTTTTGTGCTAAACTGCTTTTTCCTCTCGTGTGTACGTGCGTATGAATACCGAGAGTGAGAGATGAAAATCAGGCCAAGAACACAAAATCACTACCAAAGATCTGATCAGGAGTTTAACAAAATAAAAAAATCTTAAACAAACCGAGAGTTCTATAAACAATAGTAAATCTCTACAAAGTTTGAATCTCTGCAAACTCATACAAAATACTCATACACCGTAATTTTGAACTACAATCGAACCTTACAGCAGAAACACAACTCAACCGATCTTGGTAACATCTTGAATGAAAGCGTCAATGTTAACATCAGAAGACCCTCTTTTCTCTACCGCTCGTCGACATATCTCACTAAGATCACAAGCTCTTCTTCTCATCTCTCTCCCTTCTTCGCTCTCTCCATCCATTAACCTTTTCACCAACTCCTTGATCTCCTCTCTCCTTATCACCAACTCCGTCCTACTCTTCTTCTTGCTCTCTATCCTCATCCCGATCCTCCACTCGTCAACAATCATCTTCACGTTCAGAAACTGGTCCCAAAACAACGGAAAGGTCAGCATCGGTACTCCAGAATATATCCCTTCCATAGTCGAGTTATAACCGCAATGCGTCCAGAACCCGCCTACCGCCGCGTGGCACAGCACGCGAAGCTGATCGCACCAGCTCACCACTACACCCGAGCTGCCTTCAAGAGCCTCCTTCAGCTTCGACTCGCCTCCACGAGCCACCCACACGAACCGGACTCGGCTCTCTTTCACTCCCACCACTATTTCCTCCATCTGAGCTTCCGAGACCGAAAGGAAACTCCCCTGAGATATGTAAAGAACGGAGCTTTCCGGCTGCTCGTCAAGCCACCGGATGTAATCGGGTTCGATGCCGTCATTTCCAACGGAGAGTTCTTCGAAAGGTATTAACGGACCGGTGGCGTAAACCGGAAAATCGAACTTTGAAGTGAAAAAGTCGATGGCTTTTGGTTCCAGCTCATAAGCAGAGGAGAAGAGAAGATACTTAGCTCTTGAGAGCTCATCGAAACACTGCTTAAATTTATTGAAAACCCGGTGGCTATAGCCGTGGAAGATCTGCGGCAAGTCACGGACTCGCGTCGGGGATAAACCGGGAATGTAATCAACAATTTCATCTTCTTTCAAATCTAGGAACAAACCCGGATTCAAGAATCACGAATTGTCGATAAAACATAAGCAAATTTTGAGTTTTGTGGCTCTCGATTACAATTAAAGTATCAATTTTTTTCCGAATTTCTACGAATCAATTTATATAAAAGGGAGAGACTTTTGCTATTTTTTTACCTGATGGTTCGATCGGAAAATGGCCGTGAGTTGCGAGTAGATCGGAGTGAATGAATAGGGAGAGAATCGTGGCCGACGTAGTCCAGAAAGAAGCCACCGGAATATTCCTTCGTGTGCCCACACGCGCTGCCCATGTGACGTAAGTATCGGCGATGATTGCGGTGGGAGGCGGCGAATTTAGGCGGTCGAGCAGCCGCTCGAAGGGCTCCTCCAATCTGGTGAGGACGGCGTCGACGAAGCCGATGAAGTCGTTGGCTCGGACGAGCTCGGAAGGGATGAGATTGGGGAGAGTGGCGAATTGGAACCTGTCGGGTATCGAGTCGGATCCGATGAACCCGAGCCATTCTTCTGTGACGACGAACGTGACGATGAGGTTAGGGTCTCGGAGGAGGAGTCGTTTGCAGAGGTTCATCATTGGGTTGATGTGGCCTCTCCCGGGCCAAGGCATGGCCACCACGTGGCGGAGTACGAATGGCTGAGGTTTGAGTGGATCCATATGTGATTCTGGTCACTGTGGCTAATGTGAGTGATGAGAATGTGTGGCCCGACACTAACTTTTATAACAAAACGGGATAAAATGTTGGGACAATTTGGTGCAGAGGAAAAAAATGGAGAAAAATTAAGATTTATACAATGACATAAATGGATAGAAGGAATCGACAAAAGCTTTCCATTTCATAAAAAAATTGTAAGTCAAATTACTATGCGTGGAACATACCTTAAATGTTATGGGTTGACGTAGAAGTTGGTTATTAATTTGGCCAATTAAGATGTCTGTGTGAACCGTCTTAAATATAATATAATTATGTTTAATTTATCTCGTGACTTGTTATATATAATTATGTACCGATATAATAATTTATGTTTTTGTTGCCGTTGAAAGAAGAACGGTGAATGGGACTTATCGAATAGCATTTGCTCTAACAATAATATACAATGGGTCTGTTCGTTTGTCTGTCGCCTGCGGCTGCGGCCAAAAGCTGCGGCCAGACGTAGCGTCTAAATGCAGCGATTGTTGTTCGTTTGGTAGCCGTGCGGTTGGTCGCAGCGTCCAATCGCAACAGTTCTAGTCACAGCACTGGATTTCTTTTGCGATCAGAAAATTCAGACGTAGACCGCTGCGTCTGGCCGCAGCGTTTGGTCACAGATCATACGGCAAACAAACGAACATAAATTAACCGCATGCCGCTGTCGCAGCCTCCTGCGGCAGGCAAACGAACAGGCCCAATAGCTACCAAAGTGTAGGCACGAGCTACAAATATCCAATTATGCTAGGAAATAAAAGTAACATACTGCAACTTTCAGACCATAAACCAACAAGATTTTCAGGCATCGAAGCTCCCCATAGCATTCTTTTTCATATTTCTCGCATCATTCAGTCACTTTATGAAGTTTGTGAATATCTTTATCGAAAGCGGCTTTCAGTTCTAAAACGTCTTTCTCGTAAATACTCCTACCTACATGGAGGTTCCCGATTTGGCCTTCCATAACACACCCAACCGATTGTCGGAATAAATGATATTATATTGTGCACGTAACTAAAAATATATAGTGTTAAATTTTTATTGGTCATCTATTTTCATTACGTTATTATATGATTTTATATATTTTTAGATATCTAACTACGTTTGTAGCGTGTTATTATTCGCATACGATACATTAAGTATCTGGAGCATTTTCCCACTATAATTGTCCTGTAAATTATATTATATAGGGTGTCTAATTATTAATATATAGTGTCATATATTGACGTCGACATATATATATATATATATTCATTGTGTTATTACTAATATTGATTTCGTTATTGGATAGTTGACGTACCGTAAATTAAGTATTTATGAAATTATTTTATAATCATTGATATAATAAAATGTACTCTTTTTGTTCGTAAAAGAAAGAATTTCTATATTTTATTTTTGTTTCACAAAGATATATGTTTTAAGTTTTCTATGCATTTTTTCTTAGTCAATGATGAAAATTTGTGAACTTCAAGAGAATTAATTGAACTTCCTGAATTACTATTGGTTTAAATTTATAGGAGCTGGTTAATTACAAAAAATGATGCATTTATAGTTAAGTTTTAATATGTTTTCTTAATATGTGTAAAAATTGTAAAACAACTTTCTTTTGGGAACATAAGGAGTATTAAATTGGGGGTCTAATTGCTACTCCCTCTGTTTTTAATTAAGTGTCGTTTTAGGATATTTCACACAGATTAAGAAAACATTAAATTTTTCTGTTTTGCCCTTCATTAAAACATTATTTTGTTTGATAAGAATAATTAATAAGCTGAAAAAGTAGGGATAAAACAGGAAAATTTATCATAAATCTGCATTGAAATCCGAAAACGACAATTATTTGTAAACAAAAAAACAAGTCTAAAACGACACTTAAATCAAAACGGAGGGAGTAATATATAGTGTTATATTTTTACTTATTCATATGTTTTCGTTGTGTTGTTGTAAATATTTAGATGAATAATGGATATCTAACAACGTGGGTAGCACACTATTTCGAAAACCCAATTGAGTGTTCAACATAATCTAAAATTGATATAACCTAATATCCGAGTTCTGGGTTCCGAGTAAATAGATAGGATAAGACAGAAAACCAAAAAAGAGTCTAGGTTACATAGCAGAAGCATATATTTTGGAATAGTTACTTCTACTCTAATTCAACTTCCACACAACTTCCTTCTCTTTGNTAATAAAATGTATTAAATTGGGGGTTTAATTGCTAATATATAGTGTTATATTTTTACTTATTCATATATTTTCATTGTGTTGTTCTAAATATTTAGATGAATAATGGATATCCAACTACAAGGGTAGCACACTATTTCGAAAACCCAATTGAGTGTTCAACATAATCTAAAATTCATATAACCTAATATCCGAGTTCTGGGTTCCGAGTAAATAGATAGGATAAGACAGAAAACCAAAAAGGGTCTAGGTTACATAGCAGAAGCATATGTTTTGGAATAGTTACTTCTACTCTAATTCAACTTTCCCACAATTTCCTTCTCTTTGTAAGTTCTCTGTATTTAAAAATATATATCTACAATACGATATATGCATAAACATTCACCTTCATGCTCATGATATATATAAATATATATATCCCCACAGCTTTTTTCTTCCTTCTCTTTGTAAATTCCGACGCCGACCACCGGGACGTGAATATAGTTTTCAGTTTCTTTTTGCTTTTGAGCAAACACGACAAATCGAACCCCGACGCCGACCACATTCACATATCCATCTGAAAGATTTCAAGATTTAGGATCTTGAAATTGGATAATAGAAAAGAAGATCAAAGAGAAGGAAGAAGAAAAAAACAGATTCAAACCTGTTTGAAAAACCAGATCACAGATTTTTTCTGTTTAAAAAAAAAAGTAGAATAAACTAGATTCACAAACTTTAGACTAAGAAAAGGAATAAGAATAAAATTCAGTATAGATGGACTTGAGAAACGATTTACAAACCTTAGATTGGGTTTCTTGGCAAAAGAAAAGAAAAAATAGTTTTTTAGAGAGAGAAAGAGAGCATTGAAGAAAAAGATAGAGAGATTTTTATAGAAAAAAAAAAAAAAAAGATAGAGAGATAGAAGAACCAAGCAAGAGGAAGAAAAAAAAAAGAAACATTTGAAGACTTGGCGCGTGGGGACAGTATCGACCAAATATGTGACTAATTAATTTCATGCTTGAAAGTTTAAATGCTTCTAGTCATTTACTTGTTTGACTACCGGTCTTTAGCTATCTATCCAATTATCTCTAAAATGTTTAGGCTATAAAGTTAAAATGATTTCACAAAAGTTGACTTTTTGCTTTTAAGTCGTGCAGCTAATCATCACCTTTGTTGTGTTGTGTGTTAAAAGTTAAAACGTTTTCAAGTGACTCAACATATCTTGGTAAATATTTTTCGTGGTTTTTTTTTTTTGAACATTTCTTTTTTTCATGTGATTTTAGTGGCGGTGTGTTTGTAAATTGTGATGTTGATTAGAAGTTTGCTTCTTTTTTTTCCTCCGTTGTAGTGATCTATTATATTGATTTATTTGTGTCTTATTCGTATATCTAAACTGGTTTACTATAACTTATAAATTGTGGATGTGGAAAATCACCATCCTTGTGGACCTCTTAATTATTTCTAAAACAGACGTCTAATGTCAATTGAACATTAAAAAAAAAAAGAGATCCCTAACCACTCATTGTTACAACAAAGTGCCAAAAGACAAAGCTCCATTATTGAGAATTAAATTTATATTGGTAATATTCTTCATGAAAGCGTCGATGTCAAACATCAGACGAACCGCATTCAACAACCGCTCCTGGACAAGTCTCACTGAGATCACAAGCACTTCTGTTCTCCTTAAATAAGATATAAGAAGATCCCTAACATTTTTAATTGTAACAACAATGTGCTAAACAACAAAAACTCATTGAGACTTAAGTTTTTTATTTTTTTTTTCTAAAAAATGAGACTTAAGTTGTATTGCTAATATCTCTTATGAAAGCGTCGATGTTAGCATTAGACGAACCGCTTTCCGCAACAGCTCCTCTACAAATCTCACTGAGTTCACAAGCCCTTCTTCTCATCTCCTTCCCTTCTTCACTCTCTCCATCCATTAACCTCTTCACTACTTCCTTGATCTCGTCTCTCACTATCAACAACTCCGTCTTCTTCCTCCTCTCGATCCTCATTCCGACCTTCCACTCCTCAACAATCATCTTCGCGTTCAGAATCTGATCCCAAAACAGCGGAAAGGCCAGCATCGGTGTCCCCGAGTATATCCCTTCCAATGTCGAGTTAAACCCGCAATGCGTCCAAAACCCGCCTACAGCTTCGTGGCTCAGCACACGGAGCTGATCGCACCAGCTCACTACTATACCCGAGCTACCTTTTAGAGCCTCCTTCATCTTCGACTCGCTACCACGAGCCACCCAAAGGAACCCGACTCCGCTCTCTTTCACTCCCACCACTATTTCCTCCATCTGAGCCTCCGAGACCGAGAGAAAACTCCCCTGAGATATGTAAAGCACAGAGCTGTCCGGTTGCTTATCAAGCCACTGGATGTAATCCGGTTCGCTGCCATCATTTCCGGCGACGAGTTCTTCGAAAGGTACTAAAGGACCAGTGGCGTAAACCGGGATATCGAGCTTGGAGGCGAAAACTTCAATGGCTTTAGGTTCGAGCTCAGAGGCGGTGGTGAAGAGAAGGCACTTAGCTCTCGGGATCTCATCGAAACATAACATGGCTTTCTTGAAGGCTCGGTGGTTGTAGCTGTCGAATAATGGCGGAAGATCCCGGAGCTTCGTTGGAGCTAAACCAGGGATGTAGTCTACAATTTCATCTTCTTTTGATTCTAGAAACAATAATCAATTCAAGTTAAAAAAAAAGTATAGATTTTTTACGTTACAAAAGAGAGAAGAAGTGGGTTTTTACCTGAAGGTTCGAACAGAGCATGTCCGTGACTTATGAGTAGAACAGAGTGAAGGAAGAGGGAGAGAATCGTTGCCGACATAGTCCACAGAGAAACCACCGGAATATTCCTTCGTTCTCCGACAGGCACCGCCCATATGACGTAAGTATCGGCGATGATCACGGTCGGAGGCGGAGAATTGAGGCGGTCAAGCAGACGCTCGAAGGGCTCCTCCAATCTGGTGTACACGGCGTCGACGAAGCCGTTGAAGTCTTTGGCACGGACGAGCTCGGAAGGGATGAGATTAGGGAGAGTGGCGAATTGGATCCTGTCGGGTTTCGGGTCGGATCCGATAAACCCGAGCCATTCTTCGGTGACGACGAATGTGAGTAGGAGGTTTTGGTATCGGCGAACGAGGCGTTTGCAGAGGTTCATCATCGGGTTGATGTGGCCTCTTCCGGGCCAAGGCATGGCCACCACGTGGCGGAATGCGACTGGCTGAGATACAGTTGGTTCCATATCAATCTGGTTACTGTCACTAAGAAGGTGAACTGGTGAAGAGAGTAGAGTTATATAAGAAAACGTTGGTCAAATGTTTCGTCATTGGTCCACTTCGGCGATTTAAACTTTGAAGTCATTGCAAAATTCGAATTTTCTTCTCTCAATAAGACTTAAACCAATTATTTTTGTGTGGGTGAGATTTGCCTACGTGCGTGGCAAGATTGATCTTCTTTTGAATGTTCATATATATATATATACTAGAATAAGAGGGCCCGCGTATGCGGATTTTTAATAAAATATTTTGAATATGTAACAATAAATTGAAAACAAAATCGGATAATCCGTTAGAAAACATTTACACTTTTAATATTTCCAAATATATGTTTTAATATTCTTGTATTAATTAGGTTTATTTCTAATGCTTTATATATATATTTATTTATTCTAAAATTTTGACGAATTAATTATTTTACTTTTATCATAATTAGATTTATTATAATTAAAATCTAGATTATGATCCGCTTATATATGAATTTATAATATTAAAATTTAAAACCCATTTAAATATTTTTTCATAAAATAGAAATTAAAATCTGATCACTACTGGAAAACATATATGAAAAACACAAAATTGAAACCTAAGAGTTATTTATATATTTTAATTCTCATTTATTTTTAAATAAAATGTTCAAAACACAGAATCTGTTGCGCGCCCTAAGCAACATTATAGTTCACACACTATCAACTACTTTTTTCTGTTCCACTGCGTTAAAAACTTGGCGTATTCGACTACAATTCGACTCCTTCGAGTATATTAACGATCTCACCATTAACTCTCTTCAAGCAAATAAAGTATCTCTTTTTCTTCACATTTTATCTCCCTTATATGATCTATCTGCTCTCTAGAGAAATTATGCTTCTCAAAACTCGCATCAAAAGCCTCTCTACATGATTCTTGATTTCTCCTCCTCATTGAACTTATCATCATTGTGATAACTGGAATCGGCTCTGCTAAAAGCAGATGAGAGTTTCGTTTGTTTTGATAACTCAGATCGGCTTAGTAGAAGAAGATTAGTTAATGGGTTAGGATCAAGAGAAGATTGAGTTTAAGCTCAGCCGGAGCTGTTTAGCGTTTGTTTGATCGTTCCGATGATCGGAGTAAAAATCGGTTACAAGAGTTCTCCAGTCGGAAAAAAGGACCCCCCCTTCTAGAATGAGTTCGACCTCTATTTATACAGGGCACAACTTATTTTGGACGACCACGGTCCATTTGATCGAAGGGCTTACATTTAAAGATACTAAAAAATACAAATATCTTCATCTGAGTGGAGTCTGTATTCTGACACAGTGGAATCTGCGCTCTGATCCGCGTGCGACGAGGCGCTGATTCTTATGCGCATGGTGCTGATTGAGTGGAGGTTCTGACAGGCTATGCCATGCCGCTATGTCGGCCTGGTCCGAATGCCTTCAGGTCGGCCTCTCTAAAGGTCTCGAGGTCGGCCGTCTTAATTTGTCTTCAGATCGTCCATTGATAGAGATGCGAGCGATAATTTTCTCGGGGGTGGCCGACCAGGAAACTTTCTCCTCATGTTGATTTAGAGCCGACCTCATGTCTTCCCTAATCTCCTAGAGATGGCCGAGCTGGCGCTTTCTCCGGATAAGCGAGCGAACTTGGGTATTTATCTTGTAGCCAACCTAAAGTTGGGATTACCAACAGTAGGGTTTTTAATGGGGCCGATCTGAATTTCTTATATTCCCCCTTTTAGAGGGGATACGAATCCCGACTCTAACAGTTAGTCCCTACCTTAGTTCGGCAAACGAGTGCGTTTACCGAATTAGAAAGAACTGTCCGATGCCGAATGAAGTTGGCCCTGTTAAAAGGTGAATGAAATTGAATCGACTTCGTACCCTCCGATTTTGGGGTCGGCGTATATGGGGGAAGCCCTAGTTTTGGCGCGTGAGAACAGGATCTAGCTTCGTAGGTTTGCTCGTCAAGATTTTAGGCTTGCCACGTGTCACCCATGTGACGGTTGCCGATTAGAAATATTGCAAAGAAATGCGAACCGTCGCCAAAGTAATAATGACTCTTGGGAACCGTTCAAGGAATCTCTATAAATAGAGGGGGAGTTCCTCACTTCTTCATTTCGTCACCTCGAGAGAACAATACTGCAAAGGTTAGCTCCCGTTTCTCTGACTTTTTATATATATTTTTTTTTTATTTCGCCGGTAATCTTTCTCCGCCGTCTTCGTTCGGTGGTTTATCGTAATTTCTCCGATCTGCTTCGAGATCCATCGTCGTGTTCTTCGAGTTGTTTGAAGATCTTCATTCGTTATCTTTGAAGATGTTGAATATTGGGGAAGGCCGACCTAAATACAGACAAAACAGGTCGGATCAAGAAATGGCGAATGAGTTCGGCCTTTCCTTGGGCGAGGTTCAGAAGATTTTGCGAGAGGATGCGATCGCTCAGAGCCGATCCAAAGGGAAAAAGGTCGTCTTGTCCCCAAGTCGGTCTTCATCGGGGTCGGAAGAAGAGAATGAGACCGACTTCTGGTTAAGGAAATCTGCAGCTGATTGATTTGTAGCCGACCAGGTCGGGGCTGTTCCGCAGGGTGATGGCGAGTCATCGACTCGCGCTCCGTTCTTGATTCCTGAGCTTCAGGACGAAGATGACCTTCCAGAAGGAGCAGGCATGATGGTCGTATATCGTGAAGTTGGCCGATCAGGTGAAAAATATACTTCTAAAGAAGAGGGTCGATCCAACACGATCGAGCCTGATGATGAAGATGACCGATCTGGAGGTGCGAATGAGATGGACGCAAACGATGTCCTGAATATCTTAATCGCTGAGGAGTATGTAAATCAGTTCGGTATCATGGATCCGCATCCGAAGGTGCAGAAGGTTCGGCGAAAGAAAAGTGAAACGAAAGTGATGCCGATTGCAGACAACGTTTACGGGGTTTTTCCCACGAAGTCGACGATGGCTTCCTTGATTTCTCTAAAGGAGGAGTGCGGCATTGGACCGGAGGTCATCTTTATGGTTCCTGGTCCGTCTGAACGGCCCTGGGATGCTCCTACAGGATGGCTGTGCAATTACGAAAGTTTCTTCAGAAAGTTTCACCTGTGGTTTCCCCTTCCTCGCTTACTGCTGGATTTTGCTGACAAGAGAGATTTGCCTATCTCCCAGTTCTCACACTCGACGATTCGTTTGATCGTCAGTCTTCTGTATCTCTCGGTGATGCACAAAGTCCCGTTGAACTACGAAGCGTTTCACGCGATGACGGTGACGAAGAGGAACAAGACCGAACTGAAATATCGGGGCTCGTATCATACGAGTATCAAGCAACGGTTCAACGTGGTTACCGTCCCGAAAGGGACGAAAGTTGGGAACTGGCGGGATCACTACTTCTTCGTTCTGATCAACAATGCTTCCGTAGTCGATCGGGACATACCGATCAGGACGGAATGGGGAGAGATTACCGGTTAGGAAACTATATTGGAGTTTTGTATAGTGACCGACGTCTTTTTCTGATTGTTCCCTTATGATTTTGCAGGTCATAACTCTATCGCCTTCGTTAACGATCCCATTGATATCTACGAGACCGAGAAAAGGTTCGCAGCTCTCTCAGCAATCACTTGGCCGAGCATTACGGAGGAAAAACTTGCTAGGACTCAAGGTAAATAGCCGACCTGGTTTAAAGACTTTCGAACTTGTCTCCGTCCTCACGAATCTTGTTTTATGTATAGCCGCTTTAGCCAGAGCTCACCGTAAAAGAATGAAGGCTCGTCAGTTGGCCGATCTGTCTGGTGACT
>JAHZTW010000004.1:66107574-66122430 GCA_020283515.1 Alliaria petiolata | reverse complement strand
TTATGATGCCGACCTCAGTAGTAGTAACGTTTGAGACTCATGGAGTTCCAAGCGCGAGGAACTTCGTCGCCGGCTGTTGTTTCGAGCCGATAGACTCCCGGTTTGACGATCGTTGTCACGATGTAGGGACCTTCCCAGTTAGCGCCGAGGTTGCCGGCATTGCGTTCCTTGGTGTTTTCGTAAACCTTCCGCAGGACCAAATCGCCTTGGTCGAAATATCGGTTATGAACCTTTCTGTTGTAATAGCGTGCAGCTTGATTTTGGTAATTCTGCATTCAGAGTAGCGCCTGGTTCCTTGTTTCTTCGAGGGTGTCAAGGTTGCCGACCAGCATTGTGTCGTTGAGGTCGGGATTTTCTGGGAGAATTGTTCTGCGAAGGCTGCCGACGTTGACTTCTGCAGGAACCATTGCTTCGCACCCGTAAGCTAAGGAGAAAGGAGTTTTTCCCGTTGCCGTTCTTGGTGTCGTACGGTGGGACCAAAGGACTCCGTCGAGCTCGTCGGCCCAGAGACCCTTCTTTGAGTCGAGGCGTTTTTTGATGCCGTCCAGGATTGTCTTGTTAGTCGCTTCGGCCTGGCCGTTACCTTGCGGGTGTCGAGGAGTGGATTTGTTGAGTCGGATCTTCCAACGTTCACAGAATCCTTCGAAGTTTTTCGATATGAACTGCGATCCGTTGTCCGTGACGATCTCGTAAGGCAGGCCATGTCGGCATATGATGTACTTCCAGATATGAACTGCGATCCGTTGTCCGTGACGAAATTTTGGACTTCCTTGTCCTTGATGCTGGCGAAGGCCTTGGCCTCGACCCATTTGGTGAAATAGTCTGTCATGATCAGCATATACTTAAGTTGGTGTGATGATGGAGGGATGTCCATAGCCCATCGCATGAATGGATATGGAGGGATGGCCGATGTTAATAGCTCGGTCGGCTGATGGATCATCGGAGCGTGTCGTTGGCAGCATTCGTATTTTCGTGAGTATTCGTTGCAGTCTTCCATCATCGTTGGCCAGAAAAAGCCATGTTTCTTGATCTTGAGGGCGAGTGCGCGTCCACCTGAATGGTTACCCCCGGCACCGTCGTGAGTTTCCTTGATGACGTGGCCTACCTCGTCTCCGTGGACGCAAGAAAGGAGCGTTCCGGATGCTGTCCAACGGCATAGAGTTTTATTGGCGATTGTATACTTCGCACTTCGGGCGCGTATTAGTCGGGCCGACCACTTTTCCGAAGGTAGCTCGCCTATCTCCAGAAAGTGTCGTATTTCAATCCGCCAATCTGGTCTGTCGGTCGAGGGAAAGACGTCGGATGTTGTTTGAGCAATGGTGAGGACGATCTCAGCTTGAGCGATACTTGGAGAAGTGATTCCAGCGATTGGGATCGTACGTCGTAAATCGAAATCTTGATCGGATGCCAAAGTGGCCAAGGCGTCGGCTCCCTTATTCTCGGATCGGTTGATCTGAAGGAGTTCGAAAGTTTTGAACTCCTTTGACAGGTTTTTGACGAGGGCTAGGTAGGCACCCATTCGTTCGTCCTTGGCTTCGTATTCACCGCTGAACTGCTTTGCAACGAGCTGGGAATCACTATGAGCTCGGATATGGTCGATGTTCATACCTCGGGCTAAGCGCAGTCCTGCGATCAATGACTCATACTCTGCTTCATTGTTGGAGGCTGTGAACTCGAGGCGTATTGACTGTTCTAAGACCTCTTCAGTCGGCGAATGCAGTTGGATGCCGATGCCGCAGCCGAGACGTGATGACGCTCCGTCAACGTACAGGGACCAAAGTTCGGATGTTGGTGAGTTATCGTTGATAAGGCCAGGGGCCAGCTCGATGATGAAGTCGGCCAAGACTTGAGACTTAGCGCTGGTACGGCTCCGGTACTCGATATCGTACTCGGAGAGCTCGACAGCCCACTTCGCCATTCGTCCCGATTGTGTTGGACTCTGGAAGATGGTGCGGAGTGGCTGGCTGGTGAGGACGGCTATCGAATGCGATTGGAAATATGGACGTAGCTTCCTAGAGGCGACGACGATGGCCAGGGCCAACTTCTCTAAGGTCGGGTATCGTAACTCGGCGCCATCCAGCATCTTGCTGATGTAAAAGATTGGCTTCTGTTCACCCCGTTCTTCTCGAACCAGGACTCCACTGACTGCGGCGCTAGAAACGACAATGTACAAGAGTAGCGTGTCCCCGTTCTCAGGCTTCGCAAGGATTGGCGGTGTAGATAAGTAGATTTTGAGCTGTTGGAAAGCTTCTTCGCATTTAACGTCCCACTCAAACCGTTTATTGCCGCGCAGAAGTTGATAGAAGGGGAGGCACTTATCGGTAGATCTTGAAATGAAACGATTCAAGGCGGCGATTCTGCCCGTGAGTCGTTGGATTTCTCGCGTGTTTACTGGGGACGGCAGTTCAAGTATTGCCGATATCTGCTTTGGATTGGCTTCGATGCCGCGCTGGGTGACCAAATATCCGAGAAACTCGCCTGAAGTGACTGCGAACGTACACTTAGCTGGGTTGAGCTTCATGCCGTATTTGTTAAGAATGCGAAAGCATTCTTGCAAGTGCGGTATGTGGTCGTCGGCCTTTAATGACTTAACGAGCATGTCGTCTATGTAGACCTCCATCGTTTTGCCTAGTTGGTTGCGGAACATCTTGTTGACAAGGCGCTGGTAGGTAGCTCCCGCGTTCTTCAAACCAAAGGGCATGACCTTATAACAATACGTACCCCGATCTGTGATGAATGCAGTCTTCTCGCTGTCCGCCGGATGCATGAAGATCTGGTTGTAGCCTGAGAAGGCATCCATAAAAGATAATAGTTCATTGCCCGACGTAGCTTCGACAAGCTGGTCTATTCGGGGAAGCGGGAAGCTATCCTTAGGACACGCTTTGTTGAGGTCGGTGAAATCTACGCAGACTCGCCACTTGCCGCTTTTTTTTTTTTACGACCACGGGATTAGCTAGCCAATCAGGGTACTTCACCTCGGCAATGGACCCGGCTTGCAGTAGTTTTTCCACCTCATCGTGGACGGCCTGGGCGCGCTCCGAACCAAGTTTTCGGCGTTTCTGCTTGATCGGCCTAAACGTGGCGTCCACGAAGAGCTCGTGTTTGGTGATCCTCGGATCGATGCCTTTTATGTCGGCCATTGACCAAGCGAAGGTCGCAACGTTTTCTTGAAGAAAAGCTGTTAGGTCGTCCCGCGTACTTGTGAGAAGTTCCGTGCCGATACCGACGAATCGGTCTGTGTGCTTTGGATCGATATTGATCTGTACGACGAGGTCGCTCTTCGGCTTCTCATGATGAATGACTCTAGGGTCGAAATCATTGCTGCTATCGATCATGAACGTCGAGTTGGTACGAACACGTTGTTTGTCGATATAGCAATGTCTCGAGACCGTTTGGTCGCCGTGAACGGTGAAGATACTTCCCTTGATCAGCATCTTAACGCACTGGTGGTAGGATGACGGCACGGCTCGCATGGAGTTAATCCAAGGTGTGTCCAGAATGACGTTATAGATGGCTGGTCGGTCGATGACGTCGAGCTGGACAATTGAGGTTTTGCCACCGATCCTAACGGGGAGTCGGATTGTCTCAATCGTCGAGATGGAGTCACCTTTGAAGCCAGTGAGGGGTGATGGTGCGACTTGGATCTCCGAATCCTCGATGCCCATCTTGCGAAGAGTATTCTTGAAGATTAGGTCGACCGAGCTGCCTGTATCAATGAGAACCTTTGAGACTTCGTCGTCGCCAATCACCAGCGAAATAACGAGCGGATCGTTGTGAGGTCGGTCGATTCCGCGTGCGTCTCGTTCGGTGAATGTGATGGGATTGTTGTCGGGGAAGAGTGCGGGTGCATCAGCAGGCACGTTCGCGGCTTTGCGCTCGTGGCGTTTGATCGAGTTGATGGAACCCGAACAATTTAGGAGTCCGCCCATGATCATGTTGATCCGACGTCTGATAGGCGAATGGGGCGGTGTTCTTTCATCGTCCTGATTTCTAGCATCACCATTCCCAGCGCGCATGTTCGAGTCATTGTTATTGTTAGGGCGCCGATCGTAGCTCCGCGGCTCAGGGAGTCTAACTTCTCCATCTTCTCATTTCTTCTTCAGAAGACTGAAGAAAATCCTGCATTTGTCGGTGTTGTGATTGGAAGACTTGTGGTATTTGCAGTATGTCCCCTTCTCCTCTGTGGGTTTGGGGTTGCTGCGTTCGTACTTGTTCCAGCCTGGCGCACGGGATGCGGCGTTTACACTTCGTCGGCTCTTGTCACCTCTGTCCAGATGCTGACGGGGTTCTTGGTAGCCGACGCGGGCAGTGGGTCGTGTCCTTCTTTCGTACGCTGATTTGTCGTCGGCCAGCCCTTTTGCCTTGGCTGCCCTGTCTTTCTCGATCCTGATATAGCCAGTAGATTTGTGGAGTGCGTCCTCCAGAGTTTTGGCCTTTCCGGTTTTCAGCTTATCGCAGAATGCCTTGTCGTCACGCATATTCTTGATCAAGATCCCGAGAGTAATCTCATCAGGGAGTCTGCAACGAGAAACGATTGCTCTGAAGCGGTCTAGATAACTGCGGAGTGGCTCCGTGTTCCCTTGCACGCAAGACCATAAGTCTAACTCTGAGGTCGACGTGTCGATATAAAGGGAATAGTGGGTGATGAACTTTTTACGCAGCTCCTTGAACGAGCCGACCGAGTTCGGCGGTAACCGTGAGAACCATGTGATAGCGTTTCCGGATAGCGACTCGACAAAGTATTGACAAAAACAAGCGTCCTGCTCATTTTCAGGCACGCGCGCTCTGCCCATGGCGACCTTGAAAGCTGCCAAATGCCTTTCCGGATCGGTCGTTCCGTTGTAACTAATCGGCAATTTGATCTTGCCGAAATCCTTCATGGGGGCGTTTGTTATCGCCGATGTGAACGGCGTTTGGTCAGTTTGCCGAAGGAGTTTTTCCAACTCGGGAGCCGTTGTGACAGCGTTGTGGACTCTGGAGTCCATACTGTCGAGTCGTTCGTGTATGAGCTCGGCTTCAGATGGTGAAAGAGCGGCAATGTGGTCGATGCTTCTCGAGCCAGCGTTAGACCGTTCCTGCCCTCGTCGTAGATCCGTCATTGGCGTTTCTCCGAAAAGGTTGTTGATAAGCCGATTGGTCCTGACGTTACATGGTGTTTCTTCGTTAAGCTTTTCGGTTGTGGCCAGAGGAAGACGTGTGCGGAGGAGGTGATCCACGTTGTCGCGATAGGTGGTCTGCTCGGACCTGAGAAGGTTGAGTCTCTCGTCAATCCCTTTCTGGACTCGTGCTGAGAAGCTCTCTATCATGTCGGCGATGCTCAAGACAGGCGGCCTTGGTAGATTCAGCGTTTCTGGCATCGGATGGGCGCGTGATGCAACGAAAGCCCTGCGCTGATCTGCTTCCTCCACGATAGGTGGTCGGTCGGAGTTAATGATTCCTTCAGGCCGATCTGTTGTTATTTCCTCGGATCGGGTTCCGCCAATGTTGACAGCTCTTATGTCGGTTTGCGCGGAAGTGCTTGCCATCTTTGTTTTCTTTGATTGCCTCGAAAAATTCTCTTGAATTGAAATTCCCCACAGACGGCGCCAAATGTGATAACTGGAATCGGCTCTGCTAAAAGCAGATGAGAGTTTCGTTTGTTTTGATAACTCAGATCGGCTTAGTAGAAGAAGATTAGAGTTAATGGGTTAGGATCAAGAGAAGATTGAGTTTAAGCTCAGCCGGAGCTGTTTAGCGTTTGTTTGATCGTTCCGATGATCGGAGTAAAAATCGGTTACAAGAGTTCTCTAGTCCGAAAAAAGGACCCTCCCTTCTAGAATGAGTTCGACCTCTATTTATACAGGGCACAACTTATTTTGGACGACCACGGTCCATTTGATCGAAGGGCTTACATTTAAAGATACTAAAAAATACAAATATCTTCATCTGAGTGGAGTCTGTATTCTGACACAGTGGAATCTGCGCTCTGATCCGCGTGCGACGAGGCGCTGATTCTTATGCGCATGGTGCTGATTGAGTGGAGGTTCTGACAGGCTATGCCATGCCGCTATGTCGGCCTGGTCCGAATGCCTTCAGGTCGGCCTCTCTAAAGGTCTCGAGGTCGGCCGTCTTAATTTGTCTTCAGATCGTCCATTGATAGAGATGCGAGCGATAATTTTCTCGGGGGTGGCCGACCAGGAAACTTTCTCCTCATGTTGATTTAGAGCCGACCTCATGTCTTCCCTAATCTCCTAGAGATGGCCGAGCTGGCGCTTTCTCCGGATAAGCGAGCGAACTTGGGTATTTATCCTGTAGTCAACCTAAAGTTGGGATTACCAACAGTAGGGTTTTTAATGGGGCCGGTCTGAATTTCTTATATTCCCCTTTTTAGAGGGGATACGAATCCCGACTCTAACAATCATCTAATGTCATATCATTAGCATCTAGAATTTTCTTTTTTTATTGAAATATATCCTAGTTAATCTAATTTATTTTTTTGTTTCTTCCGTATATGATCTATCTACTCTCTCGAGAAGTTATGCTTCTCAAGATTTGCATCAAAAGTCTCTTTACATGATTCTTGACATCCTCGCCCTCATTGAGCTTATCATCGTCTAATGTCATATCATTAACATCTAGAATTTTCTTTTTTTAATTGAAATATATCGTAGTTAATCTAATTTATTTTTTGTTTTTAATTTATTTTTTTTGTTTCTTCCGTATATGATCTATCTGCTCTCTAGAGAAGTTATGTTTCTCAAGACTCGTAACAAAAGCTTCTCTACATGATTCTTGCCATCCTCCTCCTTATTGAGCTCATCATTGTCTAATGTCATATCATTAGCATATAGAAATTAAATTTTTTCAATTGAAATATATCCTAATTAATCTAATTCACTTTTTATTTTCTTTTTCTTTTTCTTTAATTGGAATAAATCCTTTTGTTTTTTTTTTCTTAAATTAATATTTATCCTAATTATTTTTACTTTACTTTTGCAATCTAAATCGATAAATTTGATTTTTTTTTTTTAAATTCCTTTTTTTAAAATACTATTTTGCCTGGAAATTCTTTTTTCCTTAAAAATAATATTTATTTTATTTATTTTTCTTTTAAAATTAAATAGTAACTTTTCTTTTTTTTTCTTTTTTCCTTTAACAACTTTGACTCATCCAACTTTATATAATAAGATTTTAATTAAAACACGTGTTATAATCTAACTTTATATAATAAGATTTTATTTATTTTTCTTTTAAAATTAATTGTATTTTCCTTTTTCTTTTATGATTAGTATATTTTTTTTTATTTATGAAAGATTTTAATCAAAACACGTGTCGTAATCTTATCGATTAACCTGCCACATAAAGGGTCTAACTGGTGACCAAAGGAATGATGAGTAATAGTGAATTCCCCTTCATTCCTTAATTTGTTTACCATTTATGAGTAAAATATTTTCCAACCATTCCTTTTCATTCCTTATTCTAAAAGAAATTAAAGAACAAATGCATTCCTTATCAAATTTGGGATGGAATAAAACATGTTTATTTATTTTCTTTTATGTATTTTATTTCCACTCATTCCTACTAATTCATTCCTTTCATATTCCTATTATTTCTTTAATAGTCACCAGTTAGAGCCAAAAATTAATAGTATTTTTTTTTCTTTTAGGATTAGTATATTTTTATTTATAATACGATTTTAATAAAAACAGTGTCATAATCTTATTGATTAACTTGACACATGTCACGATCATGTTAATTAGCAACTTTGACGCATCCAACTTTATATAAAAAGAATAATAAGATTTTAATCAAAACACGTGTCGTAATCTTATCGATTAACTTGCCATATAAAAATTAATAGTATTTTCCTTTTTCTTTTAGGATTAGTATATTTGCCACATAAAAATTAATAGTATTTTCCTTTTTTCTTTTAGGATTAGTATATTTTTTATTTATAATAAGATTTTAATCAAAAACACGTGTCGTAATCTTATCTTTTAACTTGCCACATGTCGCAATCATGTGAATTAGCAAACATGTCGCGATCATGTGAATTAGCAACTTTGACGCATCCAACTTTATTATATAATAAGATATACAGTCACAGACAAGGTTTTAAAGACGAAACATATCCGAATCCAAAAATAATGGAGGAATCCAGTCCTTGGGTTAGTATAACTACTCATGCCATAAAAGTTGAAGTGGTCCACTTTCTCTAAAACATTTGAAAAGAAAAAAACGAAAGCCTATAGTATCCGATCTAGGCCCAATACTGGAGTAATTGGTATTTGGCAATGAACTTGGTTGTAGCTAGACAAGTTATGTTGTTGCTGCATATATATGTAGTTGCATGCGTTCCAGCGTCATCATTGTAACTGCATCTATATATGTTCAGATGAGGATATGAATTAAGTTGAAATTTTAGTATTTACTATGTAAGAATTTATAGTGTTGTTTCAGAAAAAGACTGTGCTCAGGTAAAGTTATAGCTGATCATTAATTTGTAACTTATATATATATCATATCTTGATTTGATACGACACAACACTTGCGCTATTTAATTAACAAGTTAACATCCTTCTGTCATTAGTACATTACGCTCTTTTAATAACATCTGTTCTGTCATGAGTACAGTTAGAAGATCACTTATGTGCAGCTATAAAAAAAAAAAAAAAAGGTTTCTGCTCTTTTAATTTCATAGCCTGAATTCGTTACCCCTCCAACGGAAAGTTCGTTGAAGTCTGCATAAATTAGTTAAGTGACGATAAGTTGGATTTATGTGTAAAGCTTAATTTTCTTTTGCCATTGTAATCAAAATCAGATAACATGCGCCATGCGCAGGATGAAAAATCTATAAATACTTTTATTAAAGATGATTTTGAAATTGTTTAAAATAAAAATAATTTAATTAGTTTTATATATATGTGAATAATATAATTTTGGGCAATTCTCATATTTACCATGAAAACAAGTTTTTGAGCCAAAAATACCATGGACGCACAGTTATTCCCACCCCTAACATTTTTTATTAACTGATTGACCATTCTATCCCTGCTTCCAAAAAACTGAAATTTCTCAAATCTTATCTTCTCTGCCGATGACGAACACAGACGAAGAATATACTCTCTTTTCTCAATCCAATTACATAGATCTAAGCTTAATTCAGCAAGCTCAATCCAATTACCATGAAAACTTAATTGGATCGCTTCCACAATCCTCAATCTTCTTCTTGTCTGCAGCCGGGAGCCTCTCTCCCATCTTCTCGTCACGGATCGTGTTCCTCATGTTGTAAGCATAGTTCTCAAGAGCATTCTTGGCTTCAACCTTCTTCTTGTGTTCCTCGTCTTCCGATTTGTACTTCTCGGCTTCCTGAACCATCTTCTCAATCTCGTCCTTGGACAAACGACCCTTGTCGTTGGTGATGGTGATATTGTTCTTCTGCCCGGTTGTTTTGTCCTCGGCAGAGAAATTGCGGATACCGTTCGCATCAATGTCGAAGCAGACCGTGATCTGTGGGACACCACGTGGAGCCGGAGGGATTCCAGAGAGCTCGAATTTCCCAAGGAGGTTGTTGTCTTTGGTCCTAGAGTGAACTCGTTGAAGCGTGTGGAATCAACTACGGGTTGCCGTGTGTTTATTAGAGGGAAATGATCAATTAAGGACCCTGACAAAGTAAGGAGTGGTTGATATGGGTCAAATTTACCCTAAGCAACTCTCTCAAATTAAGAGATCACAGTAGTATTTAGGGATCGAATCCACGTAGAAGGGATAGTCACACAGCAGTTTTCTAAATTCGAATTAAGCTAGGAAGAATGATAAAAGTAAAGACAGAAAGCAATTAAAAACGATGTAAGTTCAGGAGACGAAACGCTAGGTTCAGGGAAATTCTCAGGTGATCCAAATTTTAGGTCTAGGCGATAGTTAGGAATTATTAAGCACTGTTCTTGAACTTGAAACACTAATGTAAAATCAACCAACTCTCGCTGTGAAGATTATCTATGTCTAAACCCTAGAATTCCAAATCTCTTTGCAAATCCTATCGATTCAAACAAGCATTAATTTCAGGTTCAATTGTTCACAAAACCCTAAACCAAATCTCTTTGCGAATAGGTATTTTGCTCATCTAACATTAGTTCAGGCAATCAATAATACTCTCGCATCTATTAATTAACCTAAGATCAGATTCTAGGTCGCGAAGCTAGAATAAGCATTAAACACAAATCCAGATGAAGAACTCTAATGATTTTATCCTAACAATTTAATTCGACCTAACAATTCATTAATCACCTTTGAAAAACCCTAAACCTAACAAGCAAACTACTCAGACATGATCAATGAAACAGAAATCATAACTTGAATAGAAAGCATAAAAGAAATCAATAGAATAAATAAAGGGAGTTCCAAATTTGCTCTAAGGAGACAAATTCTTCTCTCCAAAAACCTAAACTTCTATGATTCTTAAAGTATGAGATTCTGCCTAAACAATGGCTGAAAAACTATATTTATAGGCCTAGGTACGAGTCTTCAATTCCTTTTAAGATTAGGAAAAGTCTTGGAGATTTCCTTTTCTTCAAAAACTGGAAACTTCTCGATTCTGGAAATTGGAAAACCTGGTGTCGATCGACACTACATGGTGTCGATCGACACCTTGCGTGTAATTCCAGTCTTGACTTCATCACTTCGTGACTTCATTCCATTAAGCTCCAAAATGCATCCAAATCTCCAATTTATCTTCAATTGTACCTGAACCTGCAAAGACTCTATATAGACTCGAAAATAGCCAAAAGACTCTATAAAAACACTTATATCATGGTCTAAAAATGGGTAAAAACCATGATATATCAACTCCCCCAGACTTAGCCTTTGCTTGCCCTCAAGCAAAACAGAAACTTAGAATGAAGTAGAAGTTTGAAAACAGGAACTTTCGAGTACTTCTTCAAAACGCCACATTGATTAACACTTCTTGAATCCACATGATATAGAGCCAACCTTAGGAAATGTTCAGTGTACTTACCACAAGTTTAGCAATCTCCCAGTTCAAATCCAGATCCTTTCCTTGGTAAAAGAATCGAACTCTATCATTGGTAATGCCATAGAACTTTTCTGATTCTTTCCCTTCCTTAGTGCCTGAACAAGACATTCTCATACAGCTCCCCTATTTTCTCTTCCCTTAGTCAACTTCTGCCCATTTTCAGGGTGTTCTAAGATCTTTTCATTGACTTTTCTTATTCTTTTTGGGATCTCTGGAATAGTGCTACTCTCTACTTGTGTTCCTTGTGAGGAGACGTGTTCAAGAGCATCACTAATATTGTTCCTTGTGAGAAGACAGGCTCATGACAAAGACACTATTCCAGACTTAGACTCTTTTTCTTTCTTTTCTAAAGGGAAGATCAAGGAGAGACTGCAATTGCCTATCTGTTCAGACTGAAAGAGGAATCAAGTTCTGCGCATACCTAGTTCTTATAAGGGGATCTGAACTCGCCATGTAAAACTGATTCCACTTGCAGCTTTCTACTTAGTAAGTCCTGCAATCAACTCTTATAGCAATGGTTCTTCGAGTGTTAACATTCTGTGGTTACTCCATAGAAAAACTGAAAGTTTCAACTGATTTTGACTCAATAAAACAAAATTTTTTGAAAACTTTTTGACTCTCAAAACAAAACACAAAGTCAGTAATCACCTCCCCCAGACTTAAACAACACTGTCCCCAGTGTTATCAAGCCCGAAGTTAGCTAAAAGAAGGATTAGAAACAACATAAAAGACCAAAATAGAAGACTTACCTTCGTCTGCGCATGGTGTCGATCGACACTAGATGGTGTCGATCGACACTGGTCTGAGTTGAGTCCAATGTCGCCTTTTTTCAACTGAATGAAACTAGGACTTAGTAAAACCAAAACAAAATAAAAATAAAACGTACCTAACAGTGGGTTGCCTCCCACTCAGCGCTCGTTTTCAGTCATTAGCTTGACTGTGTCGGGGTTCAAACGTCTGGTGGATCAGAGGGTGGCATCGAATGCTTCCGAGACGAATGTCTTCTCATCCATGGCGGTGTATACGCAGTAGGTGCATGAGATCTTCCAAGGAAATGAGGGACATCAGCAGGTGGGATACTACTTTTTCCTGCAGCATCATCGAAAGAAATACCAAGCCCTCTACGAGAATCTCGTGGCTTTGATAAGTGTGCAGCAGCCTTTGAACCTTTAATGTTCTTATTGACAAGATCAGGAGGTTTGGAATTCATTGCAGGAAATGCGTACCTTTGCTTTCTACGAGGTTTGTGGGCAGAAGGATTGGGAGGCTTCTGCTTGATAGCACATGATGGATTTGCAGCCTTGGGAACAGTTTCTGGTGTCATCCGCGGAGGGTGTCGATCGACACTGAGTCAATAGCTCGAATGTCTTCACTTTTTCTGCAACTCAGCTCTGCAATTCTTGCTTCCATGATGAACACGTCTTCCTTCATCGACTTGTCATTGATTTGAACATCTTCTCGGCTCATAGTCTTGAAGAGATGATGAATTCCACCCCAATCTTCAAGCTCCACAACTTTCTCAGAATTTCCATCCAATGCCTCTTGAATAACCAGCTTGTCCTCTTGCTCTTCAGTATCAAGCTCTTCTCCAGCAATCACAGCAATACAGGAGATGGGTTTGGAAATTTCAGCAGGAGGGATAGCCTTGTAGAACACTTCGTTGTCAACATTAGAGAATGACATTCTCTTATTGGGCATGTCTACAATAGCTCCTACTGTGGCCATGAATGGTCTTCCAAGGATGAATGGTATGAAAGACGTTCTGCTCACTTCCACAACCTGAAAATCAGTTGGAACCAGGCAATTCCCAACCTTGACAAGTAAATTTGGGATTTCACCATATGACAATGCGGTAGAATTATTGGCAAATTCAAGAGTTATGCTTGAAGGTTGAATGTCATCAATCCCTAGCCTCTTTGCAATGTCTTTTTTCATGAGGTTCACGCTAGCTCCTGAATCGCGCATGGAACCATAAACATCCCAGGATCTTCAACCTTAAGCAGCTGCTTCAGTGGTGGAGGTGTTTCCCTTGCTTTGTGAAAGAGTTCTTCCATCTCTTCAAAGCTTTCTTTGTTATTCAGGAAGAAAGCACATAAAGGATATCTCTCATAAGCTTCATCAAAGGAGAGTTCCTTAGGAATCATTGCCACCTTCTTGTTGAAAGCAGCCAGTTTCTCTGCACTGATGGACGGTCTGAGATGCTTGGGTAGAGGAGGGTTGGGAACCTTGGTCCTGTAGACACTTCCTGGTGCAACTTGTGAAGCTGTAGGCGTGTTTGTCCAAGTCTGGGAAGGGTGTCGATCGACACCCAGCTGGTGTCGATCGACACCCAGCTGGTGTCGATCGACACTAAGCGTTTGTGTCGAGCATGCTGCGTCGATCGGGCCTGATTTGTCTGCTTTCGCCTTGGGTGTCGATCGACACTCAGTAGTGTCGATCGACATGGACTCCGCAGCATATTTTTCATCTTCAAGCTCCTCCAAATTTTCAGTATTTAACTCTCTTTTCTGCACAGGCTGAAGGTCCCTTTCGTCCTGGATCTTGATGGCATGCACATTTTGTCTCGGATTCACATCTGTCTTTCCAGGAAGAAATCCTTCTTGTCGCTTGACAGCTTCAGCGTTTTGAGCAACCTGAACATCCAGCTTCTTCATGTGAGAGTGTATGCTCTCAATCTTTCTATTCAGGTCTTCATACAGTAAATCAATCTTGCCATTGAAGTCCACTGTCATCTTCTGCTGTCCTTCCAATAGTTGCTCAAGCATGGCCTCCATTTTGTTGTCTTGTGCAGGAGGCTTCTGGTAGGAAGAAGAACCATAGCTTCTCTGGAAGTTGTTGTTCTGAAAAGGCTTCTCGTAAGAAGAACCATAGCCTTGCTGATTGTTGAACCTTTGACTTTGAAATCCAGCACCATTGATGTTGTTAACCTCTTCTTGCTCTCGCTCAAAGGTCTCTACTTCATTAGCAAAATGGACTTGCTTCTTTCCCATCAAGATGTCCAGCTTCTTGTTGACTTCAGCAATTTGGTTTCCTCCATTTGCACCAGCTTGTTGTCTCCTTTCAAAGTCTGCGTTCTTCGTGCTGTTACTAGAAGCCAAATTCTCTATAAGCTTTATCGCGCCTTCTGGAAATCTGGTGTTGAAGTTGCCATTGCTCGCAGCATCTAGGGCCATCTGATATCTCCAGTCAATCCCGCGGTAGAATATACCGATAAGCTGCGGTTCGCTGAAACCATGATGTGGGCAGTCCCTCTGGTAAGATCTGAACCTCACCCAAGAAGCTTTGAATGCTTCAGTGGGTCCTTGGGAGAATGTAGTGATCTTCATTCTTAGCTCCTCCGATCTCGCATCATCAAAGAAATTGCATAAGAATGCATTCTTTGTGTCTTCCCATGTGGTCAAGGATCCCGGTGGCAACTGCTTCAGCCAATATGATGCATCTCCAGCAAGCGAGTAAGGGAAAAGCTTGCAGAAGAGATAATCATATGTAACTCCGTTGGCCTTGATGCTTGAGGTTAAGTCCTCGAATCTTTCAACGTGGTCCATAGGGTGCTCATTAGGAAGACCATGGAAGGGATGCTGAGCCACCAATGTGTAGTAAGCAGGTTTCAGCTCGAAGTCATTCCTCTGAAATGCAGGAGGACGAATTGCAGCTCTATTAGCATAGAATTGGTCTGGGCGGTTGTACTCGCCAAGCGTTCTTCCACGTCCAGCTTCTGCACCGGCGATTTGCATCGCTGGTTCGACTATGACGGCGCCAGCCTCATCAAGTCGCTGTCCTTGGGCGTTCCTTCTGTTGCCCTGCAGGTCTACAAAGTCTCCTGCTTCGTTGCGTATCATGATCAC
>JAHZTW010000004.1:65948989-66103309 GCA_020283515.1 Alliaria petiolata | reverse complement strand
AACACGTATAAATGCAAACTTACCATTTAAACAACTCAAATTTAGGAAGCCGTTATACATATTTAGGAAGGTTTTCCTAACACGTATAAAATGCAAACTTTTGTGTACCATTTAAACAACTCAAATTTAGAAAGCCGTTATCCACATATAGGAAGGCTTTCATAACACAGACATACTCAAACATTCAATCACTTACATAGACTTATTAGCATTCTTCCATACCCAACCAAAAACCTAACCAAAATGTACTAAAGACAAAATATTTCAATTTATCAACTACAAATCAAGAAATAAATAGAGATTCAGGAAAGGATTCCTAAACGATAAGAATAAATTTTCAGAAAGGCTTCATGAATCATTAAAAACAGTTTACTTTTTAAGTTTAAACCAATTATTGTTCGTTATTTAAGCATATGATCTCCTAAACAAGTAAATTTCAAGAATGATTAACAAGAAAAAAAAGTTTAACGTAATTTTTAAAATTCAGGAAGACCTTCATAAAATATTAAAAATCATTGCTGAAAATTAAGTTACATAGAATCTGATAATGCCTTAAAACACATTTTCTGTGAGTGTAAGAAGCACCATGTTCCCCATCCCTAGGATTCACATCAAAGCTATGTGTGTGGCAGTAGAAAGATTAAAAAAAGTTTTCTTTGATAATAAAATATATTTTTACCGATTTAGGAAGCTTTTAAAAAAGATTCAGAAATGATTCATAATCGTTTAGGAAAGTCTTCCGAAAACGTTAAAAAACACAAACCATGTAAATAGTTATACATTCGGCCATCATAGTTTTAAAATATTGTATATTTGTGGATAATTGGTCTTCTTAGTTATTCAGCTTCTTCAATTTTTTAACAGATTTTGTAATGTGTTTTGTAGGTGCACAATATAGAGGATTCATTCGCTTCTAAGATTGCACTTCACCATTTGTCGTACAAAATTGGAGATGAGCACAACTAAATTTTTAATCAACAATTGTAGGGGGGGGGGAATATTTATATAAACTATAGTTGTCTAGTTTCAGGAACGCCTTCCTAAATATGTATGAGTGTTTCCTAAAATTTTACATGTATTAAAATTCTGATATTTTCGATTAGCACATCACAAAATAAAATAGAACATCATCCCATATGTAGTTCAAATAGACTAATAACTACAATAAAACCTCCAAATTAAGAGAATAATCATATTTAGAATGTCAGAATAAAGAGTCAGGAAAGCATTTCTAAAACATAAGAAAATCGTCCTGAATTTAGGAAGTTGTCCTACACATTTAGGAAGAATTAGGAAGACATTCCTAAAACATGTATATCCATAGACAAAGCTAATGTGACCCTAACACCTCCTGAGAAACTGTTCTTAATCTTCTTAGCAACGACTTTGGCATTCTTTAGTTGCTTCTTTTCCGATTCTCTGAATAATATCACTCGTCTCAAGAGAGAGATCCCATGTTCTTTCCACTCCATGAGGTCCTTTCAAACTCTCCAAGATGAGCATAATGTGTCTGAAACCTGTTGTTTTGATCACTCAAGCAGATTTCTAAGCTCAACCCACTATCACTGTTATTTAACTCTCACTAACCCATCAGCTTGACAAGAACATGATCCTAATGTTCAGGAAGGATTCGTAGTGGTTTAGGAAGGCTGTCCGAATTCATTAAGAAACATTGCAAAACTTGATATTTGTTTATGTTTCTTATAAACCCAGTTTAGGAAGGACGTATAAACCTGCAATTAAACTTGCAACTCACGATTAAACATATAATTATATATTTGCTATGGAGCTAACAATTAGATGTAAGCATTAACATTTACTGTAATAAACTCAAAAGATCCCTCATTAGGCACAAGATTAGAGATAAACTACTCTAAAACTTTTGATGCCATCATCAATTTTACAGAGTAACCCGTTTCTTTCTGTCTCCCTTCAAAATATTTTATCAACCAACAAAGAAAATTACCAGAAACCAGTCTGTATAATCAACACACAATAAATCATGTCAAGAGAATTCGAAAAATTAATTGAAGATAAGAAGAGATATCAGATCCTATACATCTCTCGATTTTCATCACCCAATTCCAGCGAGTGAGACGGTGGCTGCGACGAAGGAGAAGGAGGTGGATTTTGCTTGTCGGAGTCTCCAGACCCTAAATTAGCTTCCGATTTCGCCTGATTAGCTTCGATTTCTTCATGCCGAGCATGAGTACACGAAGCTTGGTAGCGGATTTCAAATTTGACGCCGATAACTGTGCCGCCGGAGCTTTAACGGAACATGTTTGCTCTGTCCCGGTGCACGGTGGTTCAAATTCCTCCACAATCTGTCCCTTGAAGTAAACATCGTCAGAGGGAGAGAAATCAAGGTCTGGATCTACTCGATCTTCTCCGCCGGAACACGGCGAGAGCGTGAATTTAAACTCACAACCACCGTCCGTACAATCGGAATCTCCCTCTCCTCTTCTTTCCCGCCGTCAACTTCGGGAGGAGGAAGAGTGTGTCGGAGTGCTTTGGAGAAATAGGTTTTTATTTTGTTAATTAAACAAGGACAAAAGTGTCAATCTATTAATGAAAAATGTTAGGATGGAAGATTTTTAGCTTGTGTGGTATTCGTGGAATAGAAACTAGTTTCCATGGTATTTGAAGGACTTTTTCTATAATTTAATATTTCAACTTTTTGACATAATATTTTTAACTTGCTTTCAAGTTTAAATATTTATATTATTTGGTTAATTTATATGGTTCTATTAACAAACCATATAAACAAAAATGTTTTTTATAAATATGGATATCTATTAAAATCACGCATATCGAAGTATTTTTTATTGTAACCTAAATTATAGTTTTAATTTGTTATAATTTTCTTATTTTTTATTTAAATCACACATATCAAAATCTTTTTTATTAGAAACATATTTTCTGCCTAATCAAAAAAAAGTATTGTGTATATCATAAATTGTGTATAAATTATATTTCATTCAATAATATTTTTTTAACTATTATTTCATTCATTTTTAAGAAATTTATTGTGTAATATGATGTATATCATAAATCATCACATAACCTAAAATTCGATTTTAAATAATACAAAAATTAAAACATAATTTTCTGGTTATATTAAAAGTAATAAATGGATAAAGACATATAAAGTAATTAGTTTAATCAAAAACGGAAATTTGTATTAAAATAATGGGAAAATAAGTGTGGTGGTGACACATCAGCAAAATGGCACCACTGTAAATATTTCAAAAAATAAGACTACTCTCTAAAAATGTTTCTCAATTAATATATAGGAGATATCTAGGAGATAATTAAAAAAAAAAGCACTTTATCAAAGTGCAATTACAAAAAATAGCACTTTCTTTAAATAGAGTATTTCTTTAGCTTGAAAAGTCAATTATACTCTTTTGTTAATTACTAACCAAATTAAAGAAAAAAAAACCAAACAAATCTCAAATTTTCTCCACTCACGTGTCTTCTTCTTTGCCTTTTATTGTTGGGATTGGAAATTCCTCACATTTCTCTTGCTCTTTAGTTACTAAAAGTTTCATGTGGATGTCATTCAGTTTCGTGTTTCGTGGATGTCACTTCATGTGAATGTCATTCTGTGGACGACCTAAACCATAATATGTAAATTATTACACAAATCTAACATAATTTCAATCCATGGACGCCGTTTTATGGAACTCTTTAGGTGGATCTATATGGATGTTGTTTTATGGATACCTTATGACAGAATCTGTCTCCATACTCCTCTGATTCACTACTCCTCTTATATTATCCACAAATACCCATCCACAGCACCAAAATAAAGATAAGTCTACTATTAATGTGTACACATGGACATAGATATGTGGATGGTTACTAGTATCAAAAATGACTACAAACACATTCATATCCAACATGTATCATTCCAAGTCACTATTCAAATATTGCAATTTATCTATTACATTTCGTCTTACCATCCAAACATATATTATATTCACATCTTATACATTTATCCCCTTTCGTTCACAAATTTAATCTCATTAAAGGTAAAAGAGACATTGTGCACACCAAAAAACATAGAAAAGCATAGAAAAATATTCTATTTGAGCAGTGATTTTTTATGTAAGAGAAATTGAAAAAATGGTATTTTATGTAAATGTCTGGAGACTCTTCTCTTTCTGCTATTTAATTAACTTAGGTTTGGCAGATTAAAAAAATAAGTGAACACATGGCCAAAATATAAATTCACGCACGTGCATGGAGCACATGCACGTCTATACGCGTAGTTAACCAGATGTATACATGCGTCTAAGTACTTAAATACTAATTTATGTACTTCAAATTTTTAAGAGAGATAGAGTTTCAACCGGAAAAAAAAAAAGAATTACGCGTAAAGTTGAAGATAGAGTATCATCCCAACAATTATATGATATGAATAAGACAGTTATAAGTTCTCTGGCTTGGTACGATCGTCAAAAACAAGTTAAGGGTATTTGAAGAATTAAATAATAAAATCTGAAAGAACATGATCGATTATTTTTAGTCATAAGATTCTTTCTCACGTCGACAGGCAATATTTTGATTTTTTCTTTTTTCTTTTCACATGAGCATTAGCAATGGAGATAACATAATCAAATTCAACACCACCACCTCCTCTTCTAATTTAATTTGGTGATTTTAAATTTATATGAATTTTTTTTAAAAGGATTAGTACATAAGCAACAGTAGAGGCGACTTTATGTTCTAACGTGCGTAGCTTATGATTAATCAAATCAGGTCGGTCGAATAAATCTATAGTGAGTCAAATTGTAAAGGTTGAATCATGTAGATTTCTTTTTGAATAAAATGTAGATTTCAACTTGATTTGTTTTCTTCGATTTCAACCTCACTTTATCGCAAGTAGAAACAAAATCTACATGTTTAGTATATAGAAAAATAATACATTCCAGAAAAAGCAAATAAGCTTTTGTTTTCTAAGATAAGTTTATAAAATTCTTTAAGTATCTGAGATTTTGAGTCTATTCTTTAAACTAGTCCATTAAACCATGTAAATTTCTCTTAATTTGAACGCGACAAAGGTTTGAGTCGGTTTCTTTGAGAAAAAAGTGTAGTGGGTAGAGCAATTTCTTGAAGACTTAAAAGAAAACTAGATTGGGTTTGGAATTAGATCTAATTTTCACTGTTCAAACGATGGGAAAAGAAAAATAGAAGTGAGACACCAAATTAATAGAGAGAGAAAAAAAAACACAGATCTCTAATTCTAATTAAAGCTTCTAAATACATCTCATCACCATCACATGCATGCATTTAAGCTTTTGACTTATACTACTTTCCTTACACGAAACTTGTTCCCATCTTCTCATTTTCAACATAGCCAAGAAGCAAACTTGTCGAGACTTAACTGAGTTTTCCAAACAACGAGGTTTAATTTTATAATAATGGCTTAAGTCAAGTCCAAAGAGATTCTTGCTTAAGAGGATCTTGCATTTGCATTTGCATCTGCATTTGCATTATACTGCTTGGAGAAGCAAAGTTAGAGTTGAACTGCCCAGAAGACATGGCATAACCCAAGTTGTTGTTATTGTTGTTATTGTTGTTGTTGTTGCAGTTATTGATGTTGTTGTTGCTGCTGTGTAGCAAGAGAGCTTTGTGGTC
Organism: Alliaria petiolata; assembly: GCA_020283515.1. NCBI lineage: Eukaryota > Viridiplantae > Streptophyta > Magnoliopsida > Brassicales > Brassicaceae > Alliaria > Alliaria petiolata. Next base: position 66,097,666 of record JAHZTW010000004.1, on the reverse strand, counting down.
TTGGTCTAGTTCAAGTACTTGATGATGAGACTGTAAAGTTGGCTCGTTTTGCATCTGGATGCAGAGAATCTCGGCTTGAGCCACTGCTAGTTGCATTTGAAGCTGTGAGACTTGGTTTTGTAAGTAGGAGATAGCTCCTACGCAGCCATATACCGGATCTCTAACTCGTGCGTTTGCTTCGAAAACCAAACTGTTCACCGCGTCAGCTCTTTGATGAACCGGTAGCTCCTGTAACAATTTATACCAACCATGTAACCATTTTTTTTCTATATAACATATTAGGGAGCACAAAAATTTCTGATCATAAATTCAGATTGTTTTTCAAGCATAATTAATCAGCCGATTCAGAGTAATAGCAAAGTGAATCAAGGTGAAGTAATGTTATCTTTAACGTTAATTAATGTTATCAAAGTTTCTATTATGCATCTATTCATATGTCATGGATGCACATGTGTTTAAAAGAAGTTTGATACTTGACCAAAAGACACATGAATGTTCTCTAAGAGAGATGGAAAAATTAAAGAAGCATATGCAAGGAATGTTGAAAGCTTTCAACGGAACAATATATAATGGAAAAAAAAATATATATATAGAATATAGTTATGGGGAAATGGGTATGAAATGGAACCTGTAACATTTTGCTGACGTTGCTTGCGCCGAAGACCTTATGAACAATGGCGAATTTGTGAGGATCATCAGGAGGGAAATAAGGTGCAAAGATGCAATCTTTTGCACAGCGTCTTCGAAGAAGCTTACACGAAGCACAGGGTGATGATCCTGGACCGCCCATCTCTACTATGATCACGATGAAACCGGACTTGACTATCAAAGTAATTACTCTGAATCGTTACAGCTTAAGGATAGAGTTCTCTTGAAGTTTGAGAATATAGAAAGGAAGAAAGCAAAGCTTGGAGTTAAAGGGAGAGAGTTTGAGAGGTGTGTATTTATAATAGGTTTTTTAAGGCTTTGGAGAGAGCGAGGTTAGTGTTCACATGTGTTGTTCATTTAATTCTACTTTATATATTTTTTCTTATAAATTCTAACTAAAAAGTTATACATTTATGAAAACACATATGTATCCTTCTTCTTTTTCCTCACGACAAAGTTACAGTTGTTTAGTTGAATCATAAGTTGCATAGAATCCGAAATGGGTACGCGAAAGCGGAATCATAAAAACATGAAATCAATTTTTAAAAAAAAATTAGGAAGCGGATACGTGTTAAAATCGTATGCATATATATATATATATATATATAAAGCTAAACATTATATTTATTAATAAATAGTTATAAATTATATAAATATAATTGATATATTTTACATAATTCAACTTAATCAAAACAAAATATTCAAAACTCCATTTTTATCATCAATTTTTTTAACCTTATCAAATAAAATCCCTTAGAATTTTTTGTTGTCGAAAGAAAGATCATACAACTCAATTTTTTGAGATAATCTCATTCATCTTATCAATTTTTTATGATATCTCACATGAATTAAAATAATAATTTAAAACAATATTTTTATACATAAAAGATGAAATATAATGTACACAAATATTTTTAATATGGAAGCATAAGCTTTCAAAACAGAAACGCAAGCTTCCAGCGCATTTTTAAAAATATATTTTGGAATCATTATAGAAGCGAGATTCCGAAAGCTTTCGAAAATTTCTGATTCTGATTCCGATTCCGAAGCAGAAAGTGAATTTCAAAAAAAGATTTCGTGATACATAGGTTGAATACTTGAATCCATTTAGCCATAAAATTCCTCTAAATTATTGCGTATTTGAATTAATACTTTCGTATTATCTTAAACATTTACATTAATTTGTTATTTTAATCTTACCAATTATAAGCTGCTACAGAATTATATATATTCCTTAACTCTTATAATTCTGTGATATATTTATTCATTTATTATGATACATAATTTGGTGTCCAAAGACTAATAGCTTGGTTGTAATTGATTAGTTACTGAGAGAAAAAAATCATTTGAGACCAAAGATGTCATATAAGATAGATGCGTGCATATTATGATTGAGGAGTTCCTTTGTTAACCGATTTTTTGTTCAATTAGAGAGGTATGTATACGATCAGTCGTAACAAATTATTCAACTGAATGAGAAATTTCAATTTTTTTTTTTAATTTTTTTTTTTAAAGACGTTTACAATGACGTTTTGATCCTGGGAATGACGAGGGTAATATGGTAAATTAGAACAGTGGAGTTAGCACCGCAAAGGCGCGTGATAGGTTGGCGTCGGATGCAGTTTGAGAAGTTCCCCACGTTGTCCTTTGACTCTTCTCTTCTTTCTTTATAACACACGACAGTCGTATATTACTAGCCTCTTATCTTTCTCTATTTATTATAAAAAAGAATTGTCAAAAATATTAACTAGTCTCTCGATGTCTTAATCTTCTCTCTTTTTAAAATTACAAAAGCCCTCGAGGATAGGGAGATCGGTGGTTACAAGGAAATATATTTATTAGGACTTTTGAGCTGATAACATTCAAGCTAAATTATGAAGTGACTTCTTCAAAAAAAAAAATTATGAAGTGTTCTTTTTGTTTTATAAAAAATATCCTTTTTATACATTTTATATGGATTAAGAAATTTTTCAAAACATATACATATATTTAGTATAACAATAACTAAATAGTAGTAATGATTTAAATTTAAAGTTTTTTAGTTTTTAGTTATATATTTTAAAACCCGTAAAAATAAATTAAAAATAAAAAATGAAAAACAAGATCAAATTACTTGACATTTAATTAGCAACTGTGATTTCTTTTTTTATTATATTTGAATATTCTCTTAAATTGTATATCAGTTTTAGTTATATATTTTAAAACCCGTAAAAAAAAAGATAAAAAAATATAGAACAAAATCGAATTACTTGACATTTAATTAGCAACTGTGATTTCTTTTATTATTATTATCTTTGACTATTTTTTCTCTTTTAAATTGTATATCATCTTTCTTTTCATGAGAAATCAATTACTCGATTATACAATTTTCTTAATATAATTTGAAAACATAAGAAATAATTATTTGCCTTTTTATTTTTAAAACCTTTAATTTAATTTTTTTTCTTAATTTTCTTATTTACCTTTTTGTTTTTAAAACCTTTAATCTAATTTATTTTTATCTTTTAGAAAACTTTTAATCTAATTTTCCTTTTTTCTTAATTTTCTTATTTGCTTTTTGATTTTTAACTATTTTTAAAAATATTTGTGATTGATCATACAATTTCCATAATCTAATTAGAAAACATAAAAGTTAAATTTTTTTTAAAAAATAGTTTCTAAATTTATGTTAACATTATGTTAAAATCTAATTGGTTAATGTTTTTTACACATGTCGAAATCTTATAGATTAACTTGACACGTGTCACGATCATGTGAATTACTAACTTTGACGCATATATGCAATTAAAATATGTTAACTTTATCGTTATCACCCATCAATGTTAAGCACCATACCGATGATAGTATCGATCGAACTTTAAAAAACCTTTAGTAGAACCAGAATGATAGAACACCATTTATGTTACTTCTATCATCGACTGTATTTTCACTCATGCGTTACTTTTTTCCTCGTTGAAGGTTTTTTTTATTTTATCAATACACATTATTTTGAGAGAAAAATCACACATCTAAAATTAAAGCCAGCTTAATTTCCTGTAATGACTTTAACAAAAAAAAAAAAAAAAATCATGTAACCAAAAGCACGCATCTCTCGGAAAACAATATGGTTATGTGACTTATGTCAAATTTGCATAAATTTTCCATCCTGACGACATAAATGGAAAATCGTCAATACCAGTCATCATGTTGTATTTTATCAATAACGTATTATATATGGCATATAATTTTCACGTCAAAAATGAGGAGCCAGCACTAAAAATATAAAAAAGGCACTATAAAGAATGTGAGTTGATTCCTAACATGATTTTTTAATAGATGTTTAGATATCTATTATTTTTAGATCCATTTTTGTGTAATATACAAATCAAAATTGTCACTTTCTAGTTTCTAGTTTCTCTACTCACCCAAAAAAAATCAAAAATATATAATCCATTTATGGCAATTACATGGTTTGAAAAAAGAAATCATATGGCGGCCTATATTTGACTTTTTCAACACAAAGGAAAAACGAAATGGTTAGGCATTTAATTTATAACATTAAGAATGAAAAGAATAGAATACAAGATTAATTGAGAGAAGAGAGAGGAAGTGGGTCAATGTTAGGATAGTACACTATGGAAGTGAGAATGACGTGAAACCCTAATTAGGACCGAGAGTCCTTTGGAAATGGCCTCCAACGTGAATGTTTGTTGCCTTGAAAGACATTCACATCAAAACTTCAACCAATCTCTCCTTCACACAACACTTCCTCTTTTATACTATTAATTAATGCATACTCACTCTATTTGTCACATTATTTTAAACTTTGTAAAGCGATTATGAGAATAATAATGTTGGGGAGGCCCGAGTTTTTATGGGAAGACACTGATTAAATTAAGAACTTGGGATAATTATCATTATTTCTCCCCCGATTTTTTTTTAAAATAAGAAGTATAAAAAATCGGGACAGAATCTCTGCGAAGCATCTTAGGTCAGCGACTTCGATGCTTAAAAAGCAACATTTGTTTTTATCGGATTGCGGAGAGCCAAATTTAATAGTTCCTAAACTCCATCTTTGGTGATGAACCTTGTGTTATTTAACTAAAACCAAAATAAGACAAAACCCATGGTAAACGCCTCAATTGTTTTATTCATTAAAATGTATTTCTGAAAGAAGAAAAAAAAACTTATGTTTTTTTCTTGGCACCACAAAATGAAACTAATGTTTATATATAACGAATGAGTGTAGTTTCACACATTTCTAGTAAAACATAGGTTTTGTTGCACAATAGTAGTCAAAAAAGTGGTCTTGCTTTTACCATTGCATGAAAACAAGATTAAATTTCTGCACATAAATATACTGAAGTCCTCGGGGGAGAAATAATGATAATTATTAATGTAGATTGATGTAGATGTAAATATTGGAATCTTAGAAAACATAAATAATTCAAACTTCCTTTTTATAAGAAATTATTCAAAACTTAGAATATATAAGTGATGGATCATAAATTTTGTAAAAACGTATTGTGAGCTACAAATTTAAATTTCAATAAAACATACATATAGTTCTTATTATGGGTAAACTTTGGCAAACGTTTGAGAAGTACCCAAAAAACAAATTCAGTATAATTTTATATTGATTATCAATTTAAATAATTATTTATCAAAATTTTCATGAACAGATTTGAAAAATATCATTGGATTTATCCGTTTTTCTTAGCATTTATTTTTAAAAATATTGTTAACAAATGTATTTTATTAGTTATAAAAAAAAATTCCTGTTTCGTTCTGAGCGATTGGCTAAAAAAATTGATTTTGTTCGTAAACTCTTTGCGGTTAGGTTGGATTTTAATCTCAAGTGTTTAATTTAAGTTAAGATTGACAAAAACAAAACATAAATTGCTAAATATATATAACCATGTTAATATTCATGATAGTTGTTTCAGGGAAAATTTTATAATTTCTTTTGTTCCCAAAATTTTTATATTAGTGAAAGAAAAATTATTCTGTAAATATATTTAGTTGGCCCTAGTACCACAAAGGGGTTTAAATGTTATTGTTAATAATATGGATGTGAAGTTTAGAGCTAGGTGTGATAAATATTATGGAAGATGGGGACTAATATTTAATCCATAAAAATTCCGCAACAAGACAGACCTTTAACATCGTTTTGAACAACCTAATTAATAACCTAATTAACGTCCAAAAGTTGTAGATGTAGTTTCTTTACACAGTATTCAAAGACCTAACCTTTTTGAATCCAAGAAGAACAAGTATTTGTGCACTTTTTCTTCGATTTGCTAGCCAAGACCCATATGACTTCTGTTTACCTACGTACCAAAAACATTGAGATCTTTGTCAAGAAAAATAAGAAATGAGACTTTGTTATATATTTTACAGTTTATTCTTGTTGTTAAATGCTCTTTAAGATCATTATAAATATATCAGTTCACGTATCTTATTATTATCTGACGTATAAAAACGATACATAAAAACAATAGGCATCAAACAATAGTTTTATACGCTAATCTAAATTGTTTTTTTTTCTCGTCATACGCTAATCTAAATTGATAAGCTGATTTTCTTTTAATTTAATGAGTAAAAATTGAAAAATATTCAGCTGACTTTGTTATTGTCCAACGACATGATTCATGGTTAGAGCAAATATAAACTGACTATTTTCGCATAAAGAAACAATGGTATTTTTTTGTTAGATATAGCTGAATAGTTTTATAAAGTCATTGTGTTATCGGATTCTTTATTTAGTTTTAGAATTGAGTTTTCTTCTTTTTTTTTGGAAGGTCTTTGTTGTAGGAACTTGTTGCCGTCCAAAAAAAAAAAATTGCAATTATGTTTAATATCAAGTGAATCACACATAGCAGAACTCACGTATCTCGTATTTGTTTTCCAATATTGGTAAACATGTAACTAAAGCACATATTGATCCTGAAACATGTAAGAAATTAGTCTACAATAGTTAATAACCAAAAAAAAATTGTAGTAGATGAATTTGATATGTGATTTCAACCAACATGACATAGTTTTCGACCACTAGACTATCATAGTTAGTTGGTTCACATATCTTGTAGTTCACAAATATACAAATATGGATACAAAGGGTTGTACATTTAGAAGAATAAAACATGATGCAGTTGAACATTTTTCTAATTTTTACCATTTCAGTTGAAAATGGTGAACAAATGTTATTCAGAAATCAGAATGACATATAATTTATAATGTATACTATTATAATGAAACCTTTCTCAAGTAAGCATGAATGCCATGGTACAGTACATGTCAAATAATGGAATAATGGATTTTGTATTATAATGGATTTTGTAACTTAATTTAAAGAAGTTTATTTTGGATTTTTTTTTATTATAATAGTTATTTATTCTGTAACTTAGTTTATATTATGAAATTATGGATTTTGTATCATAATAGTTATTTATTTTTAGCTATCTTTGTAATGTATTATAATGGATTTTGTAACTTAATTTAAAGAAGTTTTTAGGATTTGTAAACTTTCATATCCACAGTTAATAAAAATAAAAGTTAAGACAAAAGGATATTGATCTCAATCGCTTTTACTTTTATTTTTTCACTTTAATGAATTCTTATATAATACTTACTTACGATTTCATTAATTTAGTATTTTTATAATATATTAAAAGCTATGTTAAACTTAATAGTAGAAAAATCATGATAAAAAAATTAGTGATTGTGGTTTTGTTGGTTTTTTTTTTAATTAAAGCAATGCATAAACTCGTTTTTCCTTTGCTTTGACTATCATTGGAAACAAACACACACATCTGTTGAACCAATTTGGCTCTGGTTTGTGACCTGAATTTGTTATATTGTGTGTTTATACTTAACGAATATGCACATCTCAGGATCAATCGGCTCCAGTCCGAATTGCCCTAGCTAGTTATTAATAAAAACAAAACAAAAAATCATCAACAAAATTTGTTTTTTGTTAAATTGTTTTTATTTAAATAGAGAACTTGGCAGCCATCATCAACAATATATTTTTTTTTGTTAAACCATCATCATCAGCCATCATCAACAATATATTTTTTTTGGTTAAACCATCATCATCATCATCAACAACAATATTACTCATATCATACATACTTAATGAGTAAATCGAAGATACATGCCTGTATCACTTTCGAACTATTGATCTCGAGAGGGATTAACTAAGGATACATCATAGTGTGAATATCATTAAAATAACAACATAAATCCAGAGGAAGTTAATGCAAGACCCACAAAACGAGATCCGACACAAAGCTAATTAGAGTTTTTTTAAGAAAACCCTAATTAATGTCTGGAGAGATTCTTAAAATAAATGGTTTTTTGATAAAAAGCCTCAAGAGAAGTTTCAACCATCACATTAAATGAATACCACATGAGTCCAAGCTCTTCTAATCCACTGTTTCCCAAATGAAATTCTTCTCTTTTACCCTCGTAGCTTTCCTTTGGCTCCTTCTTCTCCCTCATTTAATTTCACTTTTACTAAATCTAAGTTATCTCACTAATTAATTTACAGCTTCATAATCTTTTTTCATTAATAGAAGAAATATGATGATCAGCCAGCCCATACTAATTTCAAAATATTGCAATTGTCACATATATAAAATCCCCAACGGTTAAAATATACACGTCCAACAGAAATTGGTTTCTTACCTGAATTAACCACTGGACAATCTTAATTAAAAAAATTAAACTTTTTAAGTTTAAAATTAAAATATCATTCACCAAGAAAAACATACTCCATAACCCTAGAAATCATAGTGTTAGAAAGTGGTTATGATTCTTAATAATATATCAAATTCATGTGGTGCATCTAAGGAATGTTTTTAACCCCAAAATGCCGGGGACATGCATGAAAAAACCATTTGACTAGTTTGTGACCATCGCCCACAATAATTTCTACAAAGTTATTCGCTTGATAGCATGACATTTCATATATTTTATGTATATGTTGATTAATGAGAGTTTTTATTCACAAATATCCATCAACTTGGATGTGTTAGGCACCCACAATTAATTGATGATGCATCAGATTTATCCAGAACTGTCTGTTTGCCCCCTCCAAATTGATATCAACTTCTATTAAAAAATAGCATGCATGCATAAAAAGTTTGCTAACATATTTTAATTAATCTACGAGTGGTTCAAACCTAAGTGACAAAATCAACCCTAACTAAGGCTACAAAACTTCAGTCATTTTCTACTACGTACACCTGTCTATCATCAACAGATCTTTTATAATAATGAAATTTTAATACTTGAATAAACACAGTTTCGATCTGATTGCCAACATTCAATGGATTATGTTTTAGCATGCAGCTAGAAAACCCATAAACCTGTAACTTTTTAATTTAAAGTGCGAGTGAAAATATATTTTGAGCTTATGAAGCATAAAATATCTAAAGACTTAATGTAAGAGTTTTTTCTTGTATTATTGCATACTAAAAAAAGAGATATATAAAATAAAAGGACTCAATAAATAGGACCACACTATAGGAGGAATAAATAGTTTAGCTGCTAATGGGGGGGAAATATTTTAGAATTAGAACTGTAACATTGGGAAGTGGTTCTTGTTAATGTAATTTAGATTCATTCGTAAGAAAGAACTAAATAATTCTCTAAAACTAAAATTTTAAAAAGAGAAAAAAAAAAAAGAAAGAAGAGAGAACAGACATCTTTGGGCACCTCGGAGAAAAATAAGCATGTGAGACTCGATGCACATCATTTAATGCTTTAAGAGATGACATGGAAGATTCGGTTCTCGGTATTTGCTCTTTTGTTTTTTTCTTTTTCTTACGGAAAAAAAAAATTAAAAATCAATGAAAACGGTGGGGAGACAAGAAGCAATGTTTGACGAGTTCAGTAAAAATATTAAAGTCTCTTCTGTGTTGAAGAGGTAGGGAAAAAAAAAAAAAAAAAAGACCTGAAGTGTTTTTGTTTAAACGAAAGTTGAATGAGTGAGTGAAAAAAACGAGTTTTTGTTTTTGTCGGGTTTCCAAATTAAAGACCTTTTTATAAGGAATTTAATGAGTCTGTAACTGTGAGATTCTGTAAGAAACAAAAAGAAGCAATCTGAAACATCAGAGCTTCGTGCTAATCCGTAGACTTGGACTCTAGCAGTTGCCGCCTCGTTTTCTTATGAATTATTTTAGAGTTTTAGCTCTAGCTTTTAATATCAAATTTGATCGATTCTATAAAATTCAAATTTTATTAACTACTAGTCATATAAAAGTTCCACCCAAGAAACTACGACTAATGAAGATGACTGTAAAATTTGGCGATACAAAAAGTGTAAAGGTTTACCTTTTATCGGATATTTAATCGTACGTATATTTTAAATTCGTCAAGCTTTTTTCTTTCAATTTTTTTTATTTATTTTGGTGCTATATCAAACTACAATTGAGCTAATTAATATATAGTACTTTGTATTAAAATCGTGATTTTGTTTGTTGGTATTCTGTCATGATATTGTAATCTGTATGACTGTATATAAACACTGTTTCATAAACAAATGATACCATAAAAAACAAAAGAAAGAACTCGAGTGTCTCTAATCCTACCTAACCACTATATGAATGGTCGATAAATGGATCTAAATAGAGCCGTTGCTCGCTCGACTGGTGAGATTCTATAAGCTTTTTTTTCCTATAAAACCCGAGTGATACGGACCAGAGTCCTATTAATTTCATGGTTTGCAAGCTCGTTAGGTACAAGTAATTAAACCTTGTGAAACCCCCGAACCAAAATTAAGTACCACTATACCAAGAATGTTAGATTTTAATAAAGAATGAGTGCAAAACTTTTTAGAAATAGTATCTACACATTCATTGCTCACATAGTTTGGATCTCTGAAGTCTGAAGTATGGCTTAACATAGTTTCTTGACAAGGTTATTGTCTTCAACCGCTGTCCAACCACACACACCCTCAAATGGATCGGATAAAACCTGCTTAATTTGCAACCCGATGGTTGAATCATGACATTGTAAGATCAATAATTTAGAAATACGAAATATTTGATTTAATCACAAAATAAAAGATAATCAAAATCGAATAAAACGAGTTAAGGAAAATCGTAAATAATAAATCGGTAAAACCGAAACACTGGAACGGAGTCGAAATCGCAATCTCTTTCCTTAACTCAAAGAATCACCCATAGTGTGGCAGGTATAATCACGATTCATGAGTCCCAAGATACAACCGTTCAACCTCAAATCGCATCACTCGATCGCGGGTCTAACGAACTTATATCTTAACAAATACTCTCGAAATAAAAAAACTACCTAATACAGTAGTGGATTGAAGGAACGTGTGTTTAGCCTTTGCTTTTAGTAATATTCAATCGAAATAAAGAAACTACCTGATACAGTAGTGGATTGAAGAAACGTGTGTTTAGCCTTTGCTTTTAGTAATATTCAACTGGCGATCTGAATACCTGATCTAAGGATCTGGTTAACTGATATGATTCTAGATGATTGAAAAAGAGAGGCTAACCCATCATATATAATTAGTATGAGAGGGGACTTGAAAACATTTCAAGTTTCCAATGAGAGATATTTTAACTTGCACAAAGAATTATAGCTAATGAAACTTTCCATATACCTAATGGGAACTTTCAATTTGTGTGTGCCTCTTTGACAAAGAATTATAGCTAATGGAAACTTTCTATTTGTTTGGGTCTCAACCCATCTCTTATTCACACAAAACACAAAATAATAAAGTACAATTTTTTATTAAATTTTTTGTTCCAACATATATCACCTCTCTTTTAATTGTCAATTTACATGGTGATGATAACGTACATTAGATTGGTCTGCAACTAAATTCTTATATATGCATGTTTCATACAATTATCAATTTATTTGAAAAGAGCAATGATGGAATAACAAAACTATTTATATTTTTAGCAAAAAAAAAAAAAAAACTATTTATTTATAGGTTAAAAAAACTAATTTCTCCGGGAATAAGTTGTGTTGAACTTAAAAAAGCTAATTTCTCCGGGAATAAAATGAAATGAAACAGGAAAATAGGTGTATGTAGTAGATCCAGAACTAGCTTCCAACTTCCAAAATCCAAATAATGAAATTGAATATATGCTAGTTAATTTTATGTGAATATGTTAAAAAGACAGATTAATCCACATTTTCCTTGAATAAATGCAAGTTAATCTACTCCTGGGCCTCGGTTGGGCTTAATATGGGCCTAGTGTAGGTATAGCGACTCTCAATAGTACATACATAATCAAACACGTGTTTTTTTCTTTGTGATGCGCATTTTAGGTTTTGATTATACGGCTTACTTTAGCAACGAGCTCATAATAAGAGGTTTAGGGACGTAGAACACGATTAGCGAGGAGGTACATTCGCAACTGGAGAAGAAAAAATCGGAGATCGGAGACTAGACGTCGAGATGGCCGGCCGAGACCGTTATCTGCCGTCTTCGGCGGTGTCGTCTTCCTCTTTGAGAATAGCGGAATCTCAAATGATCGAATCCGATAGGAATCGTACTCGATCTGTCATCCTCGAGGATCAAATCGCAATCCAGCACCGTGAAATCGAATCCCTTCTTACGGACAACCAGAAGCTAGCTGTGGCGCACATCGGAGTCAAGGACCAGCTCAATTTGGCCAAGCGTGAGCTTGCGCAGCTGCTTGAAACCGCCGCGAAAGTTAAGGCGGATAGGGAAGCCAAGGTCCGGGAGGTTTACCAGAATTCGCTGAGGATGGAGGCGGAGGCTCGCGTGGTCAATGGGATCGGAGCTGAGCTCGATCAGGTTAGGTCGGATGTACAGAGGCTAGCCGAGGATAGGCAGAAGCTAACGGCGGAGCTGGCGATGCTTGACGGCGAGATAGCTAAGGCTAAACCGAATTCGGATCGAGCCACGGAGATTAAGGCGGAGATTGAGAGTCTGCGAGAAGAAGTTAGCAAAGGAAGGTGAGAGTTTTGATTGCCCCTTGTTGTTTTTGAGGGTGACTCTTACGGACTGATGATGAGATAGATTCTTGGGTTTGGACTTGAAACAGGGCTGCTCTTGAGCTTGAGAAGAAGACACGAGCGAGCAACCTTCACCATGAACGCGGCATGGAAAAGACCATCGACCACTTGAATCGTGAAATTGTGAAACTTCGGGAAGAATTGGTTAACGTGGAGACCAAAGCTAGCGAAGCCATTGCAGCTGCCGATGCAGCTCAAAACCCAAGTAATCTCTCTGTCTTTTTTCTTAGCTTTCACACCTTTACCGGCGAAAAACTTCTTATAACTTTGTGTGAAATTTGTTGATGTAAGGCCCTGGATTGGTTGCAAGTTATGGAAACTCAGATGATATTAATGGAGGCCAAGGCCAGCAATACCCAGAAGCTAACGGTTCTCACCAGGTACACATGAGATATTGCTAGATAAAAAGTATGATTATTTGTGAAGATTTGATGGAGAAGAGGAAAATATTGGTCAGCTTGTTTGTAATGATTGACATTACCAAGTTGTGATTGTCAAATATACCTACCACACATGGATTAACTAATGTTTTGTAGATCTATCAGCTCTCTCATCGAACAAGCTAGTTCTTAGGGGAAAAGTTGTGCCCATAGGGAAGCGCAATATATCATCTCTAGCTGTTTAACATCACCCAAATACACACTTCAGGTGTATGGAGCCTTGGACTGTCTTCCTCAACACCCACCTACTTCATTACAGCATCCGCAGAACCATAGTCAACATTCTAGTGTGCCTTGATAGAGCTAGCTGGAGGGTTTGAATTGTACGATGAGAAACCAGGTCTTAGGTTTTTCTTTCTTTTCTTACCATCTGATGTTTCTTTGTTTATTACAAAACTATGTAGAATCAATATTGAAACATTCTTTGCAGAGATATATAAATCTTGTGATCCCATCTACAGACTAATTGTTAAACCAAGTCACTGTGTTTTATCAGCATTGTTCAGAAGAACTAGTACTGAATGTCTGAAACTACAAACATGGGCCATATGATATTCCCAAAGTATTGGGAAATTTTTTTTAAAAAAATGTGAAAGACGGGTGATATAAGATAGAGTTCGGTAAATTAGGGTTACAGCTCCCATTCCTCGCCACATAATTTCAATTTTCAACCACTGGATGACACAAGTCAGGTCCGTCAATAAACCTCTCTTCTCTCTAAGGTTAAATGGTTAGTCGTTGAAGCTCTTTGTTTCTTCTATTTTCTGGAATTCTAACTCAGGGAAACTTTGGATATCTATAGAGTTTCTACTATGTTATCATGGATTTTTGCCTTCTGCATTGATCTAGCAGTTTAGGTTTTGTCAAAAAAAATTAAAAAAATTGTAATTCTCTAATGAGCTTAGTCTGTTTTCTGTACAAAATTTTATGATGCTAACTGATATGAATCATCTGTCACATTTAAATATGTCCTTTATTTTGTATATCCCATCTTCTTTTCTAAATCCTAATTCTATTTTCGGTGTTTTCAAGCGGTAATGGTTTCTCTTTGAAAAAGACTCGCTATTCTTCTTCTCGTCTTCACTCGATTCCAGTTCTTCCAAGTGATTCCCCTGGTAAGTCTTGTCCTTTTATGTGTTTGCTTCTTCTCCTTGTTATGTCTTCTAGTACATGCATTATAGTTGTTTCTTCTAATTTAAGAGGTCAAATGTTTTTTTTTATCTGAATTTTTGCTCAATAACTTTGCATATATTCTAATGATGCAGAGTTTTGGTGTAAAAAAGGCTTTAAAATATATTAACCGTTACACTTTGAAGTAATTTAAAATTATAAGTCTGATTATAAATAAAGAAAATTTACCGGTCACGAACTACAAACCAATCAATATCAAAAGACATTATTCCAAAAATTCAACGATGTGAAAAACAAGCCGGTTCAATTATGTGGATTTGTCCTTTATTTCCCTTTAATAAACGATACACACACACTCGTTCAGACAGACCACTGACGCAAGCAAAACACCTGACAGGTGAAAAACGTAAAACGTACAATGTGAAAAAAATGACGAAACACACACGTGTGGGGACCTTTTGCACGTACTGAAATCACAGGAGGGTCTCATGTCGGTCGGAAAATAGTAGCCGAACATTTTATTTTTCTGACTTTTTTACTATCTTTCCAACCCTATTTATAATTATGTACACGTGTGTCTCTGTCTGTATGTATTTGCATTCATGTACGTACGTACTACCTTCAACACCGAGGAAACTCAGGGATTTTTCTTTTCTTTCTTTTCAAATCTCTGTAAAGGATATTAACATTTGAAAAGTGGTTTGATTATGATGCAACCGACACTTATAGCCATTTTTACCATGTACAATCATGTAAATATGGAAGATTAATACGTACATGCGAATGTAATTAGTGTGCTAAACGTATAATTATTTCTTGTATATTTTCTTACTTCAATCGATCGAAAAAGCGCTGTTTCGATTTCTCACAGTGGTATGTTGAAATTAAATTTTTTTTTTTTCGTTTAGCGGATCTGTCGCATTTAATTAACATCTATTCTACGATATAAAAAACTATAGACTAAAAGTGGACGAACATTCTGATTATTAAAAGAACTATATATAAACGAAACTTAATTATTAAAAAAAAGTATGTATTAGTAAATGAAAATATAAAGATGATTGGATGTGAGTTGTGTATCGCATCCACCTAGAAAAGCATATACCTTTAGCCTGATTAAGACGTTAACCCATGACCCTCTCTAAGATCTGGAGAAGTCGAAAAAAGCCCATCTATAGCTCAACCCTTGAGAAAGATGAAGATATCATCTAAGAAATCTAAACAAGTGAGGTTTTAAAACCCAAAAAATATCATAAATTAACCTCTAGGATACATAGCTTTATATGAAGATTAAAAGTTTTTAGAAGACGATAATCACAATACAGTGACAACGTATATTATTGCCTAATGCCATATGACACTTGCAATGTAACTGGACATAAAAAAAGGCAATTACATTGCCTATAGCCCCCCTATATATATTTTAAAAAAAACAAAAATAGAAAGGAATCCATGAAGATGAGAATAATTTCAATAAAAATTTCACTAGAATCAAATGCTAGGCATTTCAAGCATTTGAAATTTCCCACTTAATTAAAAAGCACTCCGAGATGCATTTGAAATATCCACTTTGGAAGCACTATGAGAGCTAATTATTAAGTTAATATCGTGCTCATAACTTTGACCAATCACTCGAAAATATACTTCTAAATAAGAAAAAAAAAGTTAATACAAAAGATGACATATTGACATCGCCAATATCATAATTAATTACTTTGAATATTTTTTTTTGAAAAGGAAATTACTTTTGAATAATTGGATGGGTATTTGTGACCAAATCGATTTAAGAATATATAACAGGACATAATTTCGGATAATGACAAAGCATGTGAAACGAAAATCAAAATTTTATGTTAAGAATGAAAGCTCCTCTTCAACCAAATAATAATCAAATAGATCCAAAATAGACATCAACGTACATGTAATTCATCTAAGAGGAAAAACTTTACTATGAACCACTAAATTAGAAAACTAGAATTAATGAGTCCATTTACTGAACTCAATAGAAACTCCGTAATTCATACAATTGTCTTTTCAAGATCAACTAAGAAAATAGCTGACCTCTATATAGCTACTACAATGAAAAAGATGAATTTTTTTAGTAAAAAGAAAGATGATTTTTATACATTATATATATATAATAATATATAGAGAGAGATAAAGCAAATTAGGTATAATAATTATTTAACCTAGAGGAAGTACGGCGTCGGGAGAAGCCGGAGAATCACGGCCGTTACTTCCTTCTCCGACGATTCCCCTCGTTAAATCCACATCCAATCTAACGGTAGGTTTCCGTTTCCGTTTCTTTTTCTCGTAAGGGATCCCACGAGCCTTAGCTTGACTCTCTTTGACTTCCCTTAAGTAAATCCTAACGGCGCGTGCAGCGAACGGGTTCGTATCCAGCCGTCCACCGTTTTCCTCGTAAGCTGCTCTAAGCCGTCCGATCAACGCGTCGAGAGATCCCCAAGCTTGCTTGTGCGGACAAGAGCAAGAAGATGGTGGGTCCGGGTGGCCGAAGAAAGGACAGGTTGACACGTGGACTTTGGTTTTTCCGAATTGGTCTAGGTACTTGAGGAACTCGAGCACGTGCGCGCCGCTGCATCGGGCCAGCGTTAGAGGCGGTTTGTGGTTCCTTAGGTATTGTAGAAACGTGTTCCAGTCGCGGCGTTTCTGCGACTCGTAACGGCTTGGTGGTGCTGCTGACGTGGATGGGGACGAGGGATTTGGGTCGGGTTTGGGTGACCCGGAAGCGGCGGGTTCCATTGGAGAGATCCGGTGATGGAGTTTTCTCTTTTTTTAGTGGGTTTTTTTTTTTTAAGAGAGTTTTGAAAAGAAAGAGAAAGAGTGTGTGGAGTATCTTTTGGTTTGGGATTTGGATGGTGAGAAAGAGAGAGTTATGAAATGAGAAGAGACAAAGGAGTAGAAATTTAGAAATGTTGAATTCACGTGGCTAATGACCCTACCAAAAGTCCACCTGACACGTTTTGTTGAACCGTAGATTTCTTGTTTTTGGGATTTAATTAATTGAATTAATTACCTATAGAAATTGGTACCATTTGGTTATTATATTCGGTTTTACTACATGACATCTAATTTGTAATAGACTATGTACATGCATGTGTAATATAACGACGATCATCATCATCTTATTTGAATCAATTTCTACTATTATTGTGTTATGGTTTTAGTTTTTTGGTTCAAAACTAAGAATGACGTCATACTGTAATTGGAATTACCGGTTTTCGGAAGTTCAATAAAGTAGTATATATTGTCATTAAGAATCGATAAGACTTCACTCCACCACCCTTATCTGGAAAACGAAAGAAACTACTAAACGTCTTAAATTAATCCCTATCTACTACAATTAGCAAACAATCTAGTGATTGATTTTCTACAATTATAGTGATGATTTGATCTATAAGAAACCTAATTATAAAAACTCGAAACTATGGAATATTTATGCTTATCACGGTACACAATACGTAAATTTTAATTAAATTTAGTATTTGTTATCTAACTTTCTTACAAATATACAATTAAATTTAATATATTTATTGTATATAACTAAATGTAGAGCTTATGAGTATTTTTTTAGTCTAACACACTTATTACTAAATTTAAATCTGAGTTATAATATGACAATGACAATAATACAAATCACAATCAAATATATTTTTCTGTCTATTTACGTTTCTCAAAAAAAAAAACAATTCTAACAAAAAGGAAAAACGTGTCAAAATGTTAGTTTCAATGTTTATGCAATATTTGGATGGTAAAATGTGATTGGAAAATTTTGTGATTACATTACTCTCAACTCTAATAGAGGATTTGTCACATATCGATTCGGAAATAGCTTCGCACGACCTGGCTTTATGTTATTAATTACTCCCTCTATTTCTAAATTTCTAAAAGAAATTTGTTTAAAAATTATTACACATATTAAGAAAATATATTAAAATTTCACTATAAATGCATCATTTTTTATAATTAATAATTTCCTATAAATTTAAACCAATAATAATTCAGGAAATTCAATTAATTCTTTTGAAGTTTATAATTTTTTATTATTAACTAAAAAAATGCATGAAAAACTTAAAATAATTATCTCTGTGAAACAAAAATAAAATTTAGAAATACTTTTGTTTAGAAACATAGGGAGTATTATGTAATGGGTGGAATTTTCTTTAAGTCCTTTAAAGAAACTAGACTTGGAGTTGTGAAACTGAGGACAGTCTGGTGTACACGTTTCATATGTGACTGATATCTTAACAAAGCACAGCTTAAACTCAATTTTAATAGTTGTAGTAATTTTCATTTCCTATGATTAATTTGAATTCCGTAATATAATCTGGATTCGATGGAAGTAGAGCGTGAAACTATCGGTATCCGATCACACAATGTCACAATATATGGCACTTTTTTAGTTCGCACAAAAAAAATATATATATATATATATATGCACTTTCAAACTATCATAATTAAGAGGCAAAAGACAAGTCAATATCATGATGTCAAAAAAAAAAAAAAAAAGACAAGTCAATATCGTAGTCCCCATAATATTATCAGAAACGATAAAATAAAAATGATTAGTTAATTCGAATTATTGGTTTGGGAAAACCCTTTATCTCAAGAAACCAAAATTATTGGTTGGTGCTTCTTTCTTTTCCTATTTTCTTTGATAGGTGCTAATGACCCACCACGCTCAGTATCATGTTATACTAATAAAAGATCTCTAGACTAAAATTATAGACGTCTTAACAGGTTATATATAGATCGGTGTTGATGCGTTTTTTATAATTTAATATATTCTTTCAAAAAACGGGTGTTCAAATATCGTTTAAAGTATTTTTTACTTTTTTTTTATAAATCTTATTGTGTTTAAAAAATGTATCACACGATTCCAAGTGTTTCATTAAATATATGATCTCACCATTAGTCTAAGGATCTAAGCACTGTTCAGACCATATAGTTGATGAACACTATAACTTATTCGATTTCTTCTTTACTATCCACTAAGTGTTAAAAAACGTGATGTCCTTTAACAAAAGAAAAGTGTTAAAAATGTGTTTTCGTAATAATTTCAAAACATTTGTGATTTTTTCGGAACTATGCAGGTAATAACAAAACAAAAATATTGTCTATTTGGGTTTAAATGCAAATGAAGTTTGAGCCCTTTAAATAAAATACAAATGGTTACAATAGTTACAAAAATAAAATAAAAAGTATAATCAGGACATTCTGTGTTCAAATATCGTTTAAAAGTTTTTTGAACATCCAACTAATACTCGTGCCCATGCCGCATGTAGTGCGTGCTTAGCCAGACAGTCAGACAAAACATTTGTTGTTCTTGTTATGAAATTGAAAGAAATCGTTACAAACAAGGAAGCTAAATGGTGGATATCAGCGAGGATTCCATAGAGCTCTGATACTTGTCCTTTCGATCGGATAGCTCTGATGAGCGTTTGCGAATCTGATTGCATACATATTTTTGTCAAGCCCGTAATGTTTGCTTGGTGAAGGCACTCACGCATCGCCATAGCTTCGGCGGTGAGAGAGGAGTTGATAAATCTCTCTGTCTTTGCTCCTTCTGCAATTTTCTGCAGCAGATTATGATTTTGAATAATCCAATCAAAGTCTCCTCTTCTTGTGTTCCGATCCCACGCTGCATCTGAAAATCCGAGAAAGCAATCTGGATCTGAAATGTGAGGAGCATGTCGATTTGGTGTTGGAATTTTAGGGTCTTCCCTCCGTTGTGCGCTTTGCCATACTCGCACTTCCGTTAATGCTTTGGTGATAGTTTCCACTGGAGAGAAGTGTTGTTTTTCAAAATTCAAGAGATTGCGTGTTGACCGTAGGGCCCAGCAGATCCACAGAAAGATTGGTCCAAAGGTGATTCCTGTTGGAGGAAGACATATCCAGTCTTTCGATTCTGCTAGTGCGGTGGAGAATTGTTGGGTCTGATTGAGGCTAAACTGTGCGATGAGGAGAGCTAAACTCCAGGTTTGTTGTGCAAAATTACAATGGAAGAGAAGATGCTCTCTCGATTCCAATTCACCACACCTGCAACATGTACCTGAGGCCGAGATCCCCCGACTGAGTAGATTATCGCCTAGCGCCAAGGCTCTTTGAGCAAGCTTCCACAGAAAGACCTTGATTTTTGG
The DNA here is from genome assembly GCA_020283515.1 of Alliaria petiolata. Taxonomy (NCBI): domain Eukaryota; kingdom Viridiplantae; phylum Streptophyta; class Magnoliopsida; order Brassicales; family Brassicaceae; genus Alliaria; species Alliaria petiolata. The sequence goes on along the minus strand of JAHZTW010000004.1, from coordinate 66,077,280 downwards.
TGAGACTTTTCCATTTCAAATATCTGTTTGCCAGTTGATGCCTGGTTCGATTACTGGGACGTTTATTTCATACCATTTAATGGTGAAAGCTGTGTGATATCCAGATTTCGTCGAGTAGGCACCTGATTGGGTTGGGAGCCAGAAGTGCTTGTCAGCAGATCCATATTTACTCGGTTGAATGCAGAGGATTTCTTCTTCCAGCTCCGGTAGGTTAGCCAAAAAAATTTCCATGTTCCAAGATCGTGATTGTTCATCTAGTAGATCGGCGACCTTCCAATCTTTTGTTTCCAGTGTTGGGGGTCTGTAGGGTTTGGTCGGATCATTTAGGGAAATCCAGGGGTCTAGCCACATTCTTGTTGATTGTCCATCTCCAATTGCCTTTCCCATATTTGCATTTAGGAGATCTCTACCAATGAGAATGCCTTGCCATCCATGGGAGGAGGCTTGATTTACCGAGACTTCTAAGAAGTTAGAATGTTGGCAGTATTTTCCTAACAACACTCGGGATAGAAGGCAGGAGGGAGCAGTAAGAATTCTCCAACTCAGCTTTGCAAGTAGAGCATCATTAAAAGCTTGTATGTCCCGAAAGCCAAGCCCGCCATCTCTCTTTGAGTTGGTGAGTTTAGACCATGCTGTCCAGCATATTTTCTTTTTCCCAGTGTTTCCATCCCACCAAAATCTCGTCAAAACTGATTGAATTCTCTTACAGAGGCTTACAGGGAGCTTGAAGCACGACATGGTGTAGGTTGGGATAGCTAAGAGGACTGATTTAAGCATCGTTAGCTTTTTTGCACTAGATAGAAAGCGTGTGGACCAACTTACAGCTTTTTGTCGGATTCTGTCAACGATGAGAGAGAACAAGTCCTTCTTCTTTCTTCCGAAATACTCTGGCAAACCCAGGTACTTTTCTTGGCTCCCCTCCTTTGATATCCCTAGAATCCTTTTTGCTTCCTCTTTTATTATTGTGTTTGTCTTTGCCGAGAAAGTTATAGAATTTTTTTCCACATTTATCTTCTGATCCGATGCTTGCTCATAATCCTTTAGGATCTTTGTAAGGTTGTGATATTTCTTTGTATTGGATTTGCAGAAAAACATAGTATCGTCCGCAAATCTTACTGTGTTTAAAAAATGTATCACACGATTCCAAATGTTTCATTAAATATATGATCTCACCATTAGTCTAAGGCTCTAAGCACTGTTCAAACCATAGTTGATGAAAACACTATAACTTGTTCGATTTCTTCTTTACTAAAAAACGTGATGTCCTTTAACAAAAGAAAAGTGTTAAAAACGTGTTTAGTTAAGAAACCTTTGTAATAATTTCAAAACATTTGTGATTTTTCGGAACTATGCAGGTAATAACAAAACAAAAATATTTGCCTAGTTGGGGTCAAATGCAATGTTTGTTAAGAAACCTTTTAAATTTCATATTGGTCATTGGACTAATAATATGTGGACCGTATACCAAATGATATTAGAGTTTAATTCAGACAATTGTGAAACACGCGACGAGAAAATTATGTTATGTGAATTGAGGTCTAAAAGTTTTCGTATGAGAATCCAAAAAATGTAGTTTACAAAATTATTATCTTAAAAACAAATCACAAAGAAAATAAAATAGAACTATTTTAATGGTAGTAATATTAATATCAAATAATTTCATTTTTCAATATTAATATCAAACTGATGAAATGTTTTTTCATTAATTATTATCAAGTAAAGAAACTGTTCAAGAAGAACTCATACACTGGTCTCACTGGTCTGTTTACTGAATTTTTTTTGACAAATGCAAAAGCCGAAAAGAATTATGAAAGTTTTAGAAATTAGGACGCGAGAAAATTAGGGCCGATACCTACAAAATACTAATTTATAAATTGAGCCCAAATTTCCGAGATATATGTTTGGGCTGTATATTTAATTATTTTGTAGACAACAATTATGTTTTTTTTTGCCAAGTTCAAATTTGATACTCCCTCCGTTTTTTATTAAAAAATATTTTATAGAGTATTTTTTGTTCTAAAATAGTTGATGTTCTCAAATTTCTATATAAAAATTAATTGTATTTTTGTTGTTTTGACTGTTTGAATTATGAATCCTATTTTTGTATTGGTTGAACTGTTTTGGAATTGATAAAAAAACATGTTTTATTTTGAGAAAATTGAGAATTAATTGATTTCTTAATCTGTGTGCAAATTTCAAAAACATCATATAATAAAAAACGGAGGAAGTATGCTTTTGTTTTTTGGGTGAAAATTTTAAATTTGATATGCTAAAAAACAGAAATATGTGGAAAAAATATACACTTGTAATGTGAGATTATTGCATTAGATCAGCTCTACATATTTGTGTTATTTTGGTTCTTTTCTCTTTTTGGTATTTATGTTCTTTTACACTAAAAAGATCCAATTTATAGATTCATGGATTTTTTTTAACAAAAAACAATATGATATTTTAAAAAACAAACAGAAAATTTAAAGAATTCTTCATTTAGCCAAGCACATTGTTTTAAATTTTCGGAATATATTGTAGTTGGAAAATTGCTCCAATAATTTAATCGTAACTAAAAAAATTTGAGTTTTTAAATGAAAAATGTATTAATAGTTTGATTTAATTCTTTTTTTAGCTAATATCTTTTAAATTATCAAAACCATAATAGATTTATAGAAATTTTTTTTATATAAAAGAATTTAAAATATAATGTGTAGTATTCTCCTATTTTTGGTTTATAAAATTATAAATCTTATTAAGTAAAATAATAGTAATGACACCTATCGAATTATCCAACTTCGACGTGCACACAAATTTAATTTAGAGAAGGTTTTCTTGCTAAGATATTGGTGTTTTGTTTTGATTGTATCGACATTTTGTAAGAAATAATTTCCCTTTTTTTTAGTTAAACTTTTTTTTATATTAATTTTTTTAATTAATTAGCCTAAAGCAACATTTTCTTTGGTTAGTTAAGTTTTTTTATGTTGATTCTCAAAAAAGTTAGACTAATATCAAGTTTTAGATGACTTTTTCTTTTGTAAATTTAAGCTGTTTTGATATTGATTTCCATTTTATTTTGACATAATTTTTTTTTGGAAGTATTGACATTTTTAAGATATATATATTTTTTTTTGTTATTTAGACTTTTTATATTAATTTCTTAAATAGTTAGCCTAGATATCAAGTTAATTTCTTTTTTTGATGATTTTTTCTTTGATAATTTTTTTTTTCATTATTGATTTCCATTTTAATTGTATTGACATTTTGTAAGACATAATTTTCGTTTTCTTTTATATTACATAATTAGTTTAAATATCAAGTTTATTTACTTTTAGAAGATCTTTTACTTTGTTAATATTACTTTTTCGATATTAATTTTTATTTTAATTAAAATGTTGATTTCCATTACTTTTTTTGTGTGTTTTAATTTAATTAAATTGTCAATTGTATTTAACCTTTTGTATTTAATGAAAATGTTAATTTGGACCAATAATTTTTTTTTTTCAATCTTATGTGAACACATTTAACGGCTCAACTTTAGTATTTTATTAGTTAAAAACTCACAATTTTTTTTTATTAGTTAAACATCTTTATATTAATTTTTTTTTAAAAGTTAGCGTATGATAAGTTAAATTTTTGAGATGATATTTTTTATTAATTTAACTTTTTCATTATTTATATTTATTTTTATTTTTTTGTTAATTTATCTTTTGTGATATTGAATTTTTATTTTATTTTGTCAAACTCTATAGATTTAGGTTTTTAACATAAATATTCTTTTTAACTTTTTTTGTTAGTAATCTTTTTTTATATTTTAATTTGCCATTATTACAATTACAATTTTCCCTTTTTTGTGTATATCATTTTTAATTTTATGTAATTCACTGGAAAGATCCATTAGAGTTGACCGACCTAAACCGATCGGTTAGAGAATTGCCGTCTATATTACGCAGAGCAAAACGAAAAATCATAGCTTAACCCAAAACGGCGTCGCTTAATTATTTTAGATTCCACCCCCTTTCCATATTTCCAACCGAACCCATTCCCTTCGTTTCCACCAGCGCGTCTCTAAATAAATCTCAGAGATTTAACAATTTCGTTATTTCAGTAATCATTCAGATCTCAATTCTCTTTTTTGATTCCAAGCTTCTCTCGTCTGTTTTCCTCAAAGGTACGTTTTCGTTTTGCTTCTCTTCGTTTCCGAGGAATCAATTCCTGATTAGGGTTAGGTATTTCAGTTTTCATCGCTTCCGATTTTGATCGGAATTTTTTTTTTAAAATCTATTTCGCGTCTCTTTCTCTATGCTTAAACCTGTTTCAGTTTGTTCTCTAGTTTTTGATTTCCATGGGGATTTATCACGTTTTCTACAGGTTCTTCCATCACTTTATGCTTCACAAGCGAGCTGGTGAAGCAGTTTTTGCTGACGAGAACAGTGATAAAAGCATCAGTTCCGATTTAGCATCGTCGCCGCCGAGTAAGAAACGCCGTATCGATATCACTGATTCTGCTTCTGGTAGCAGCAGCAGCGACATGGCTTTTGGTAATTCCAACCGTCAGGAGATCGATGAAGATCTGCACAGCCGGCAGCTCGCCGTGTACGGTCGTGAGACGATGAGGCGTCTCTTTGCTTCGAACGTTCTCATCTCGGGGATGCACGGCCTTGGAGCCGAGATTGGTATGTATTTCTTTGACTTTGTCATGGGATTGGTGTGCTCCTTCGTCCCTTTGCTTTGGAACTTGTAGATTTTGATTTTTGTTTTTGTATGCGATTGCGTCCTAAGTAGAACCTGTGAATTGTCATTGGTTTCTAGTTGCTAAGTTTTGTTACCCTGATCTGTGATTGTTTTCTTCAACGTCCAAATCTGTGAAGAATTGTGTATTCATCAAACGAGTGTTTGCTTTCTAGTTGCTAAGGTTTTGTTATCGTGATCTGTGATTGTTTTCTTAACATCTAAATCTTAGTAGTTTTCGATGTTCCTTGATTTGTTTGATATCTCCTTTTTTTGGTGTTTCATGAGTTTTCCAGTGTTCTACTATGCATGTTGAATTTGAACTGTTGCTTATATTCCTGACACCTTATTATCGACCTTCTTAAGATTTATTGTTTTCATTGTTTTCTTTGTGTGGTTATTTCAGCCAAGAATCTTATTCTTGCTGGTGTGAAGTCTGTGACTCTGCATGATGAAAGTGTAGTAGAGCTATGGGACTTATCAAGCAACTTTGTTTTCTCTGAGGATGATATTGGCAAGAACAGGGCGGACGCTTCGGTTCAAAAGTTGCAGGATCTCAACAATGCTGTGGCTGTATCTAGCTTGACCACAAGCTTAACCAAAGAGAACCTTTCTGGTTTCCAGGTCGGTAGACAACTCATTTTTCTTGCCATTGGTTCTATGATTGTTAGATAGATAACTTTGCGACTGAATTCACATAGGAGTGGGAAATCTTTGCTTATCCCAAAGAAATGGTTATCCGTCTTTGTAGGTGTTAGTATGGTTTTATAAAAGATTGTGTACACCTTTGGCTGGTTTCACACTGATTCATCTACTTTCTTGTGAAACAGGTTGTTGTTTTCTCCGACATAAGCTTGGAAAGAGCAATTAAGTTTAATGACTATTGCCACAGCCATCAGCCTCCTATCGCTTTTGTCAAGACTGATGTCAGGGGTCTTTTTGGATCTGTCTTTTGCGATTTTGGTCCTGAATTTGCAGTTCTCGATGTTGATGGAGAGGAACCACACACAGGCATCATTGCCTCCATCTCTAATGAGAACCAGGCATTTATTTCCTGTGTTGACGATGAGAGACTTGAATTCGAAGATGGTGACTTGGTCGTTTTCTCTGAAGTTGAAGGTATGACGGAATTGAACGATGGGAAACCAAGGAGGATTAAAAGCGCACGGCCATATTCATTCACTCTTGAAGAGGACACGACAGGCTATGGAACATATGTGAAGGGTGGTATTGTCACTCAGGTGAAACAGCCAAAGCTGCTGAATTTCAAGCCGTTGAGGGAAGCGCTTAAAGATCCAGGGGATTTTCTGTTTAGTGATTTCGCCAAGTTTGATCGGCCTCCACTCCTTCACTTAGCATTCCAGGCACTTGATCGGTTTACATCTGTAACTGGCAGATTTCCTGTTGCTGGCTCAGAAGAAGACGCTCAGCAGCTTATATCCATTGCCACATCAATCAATACCGGGCAGGGTGATTTAAAGGTGGAGAATGTCGACCATAAGCTTCTACGACACTTTTCCTTTGGAGCCAAGGCTGTCCTGAATCCCATGGCTGCAATGTTTGGCGGTATTGTTGGACAGGAGGTTGTCAAAGCTTGCTCTGGAAAATTCCATCCCCTCTTTCAGGTAATATACTTGGGGAACACATATTTTACTCTTTATTAAAACCTTGACAAGAACAGAAATTGAACAAAACCCAAGAGAACTATGATCCCTCCCTCAGCCTAACCCGACAGAAGCCCCAAAGCACTCTCTAGCTTGGATGTCTTTTACATCCAATACTTCACCCCCTATATATATTAAAACCTGCTTACTCTTTTTGACACATAGATATTGTTTTAGTGTCATAGTGGGACCTAATGTTGAACTTTCATTTTCTTTGTCAGTTTTTCTACTTTGATTCAGTGGAGTCGCTCCCCTCTGAACCTCTGGATTCGAGTGACTTTGCACCAAGGAACAGCCGGTACGATGCCCAAATATCTGTATTTGGGGCCAAGTTCCAGCAGAAACTCGAAGATGCTAAAGTTTTCACAGTAGGGTCTGGTGCTCTTGGCTGCGAGTTCTTGAAAAATATGGCTCTGATGGGGGTTTCATGTGGAAGCCAAGGGAAACTAACAGTGACAGATGATGATATAATCGAGAAGAGTAACCTCAGTCGTCAATTTCTATTCCGTGACTGGAACATTGGACAGGCCAAATCCACAGTCGCTGCTTCTGCTGCTGCAGCTATAAACCCCAAGTTCAACATTGAGGCCCTGCAAAACCGTGTTGGTGCTGAGACTGAGAATGTATTTGACGATGCCTTCTGGGAGAACCTAACTGTTGTCGTCAATGCACTGGATAATGTCAATGCGAGGCTCTATGTTGATTCTAGGTGTTTGTATTTCCAGAAGCCTCTCCTCGAGTCTGGGACTCTTGGTGCAAAGTGCAACACGCAGATGGTTATTCCACATCTAACTGAAAATTACGGTGCTTCGAGAGACCCACCAGAGAAACAGGCCCCCATGTGTACGGTGCATTCGTTTCCGCATAACATTGATCACTGCTTAACTTGGGCTCGTTCTGAGTTTGAGGGTCTCCTTGAGAAGACTCCCGCTGAAGTCAATGCATATCTCTCTAGCCCTGCTGAGTACACTAACTCAATGATGAGTGCTGGCGATGCTCAGGCGAGAGACACATTGGAGAGGATTGTTGAGTGCCTTGACAAGGAGAAGTGCGAGACCTTCCAAGACTGCTTAACCTGGGCTAGACTAAGGTACCGACTCTCTCTTAATAGTTAGGTTTATGGTAGTTTATGGAACGAAAGAGAGTATGATATCTTCTTACTCATGCGCTGCTAAAGTTTCTTTTTATGCTTGTGACATGCGCATCATCCCAGGATTCATATTATGTCATTGGTAAAATCATTTGGAAATTAAAAGCCAATATTTAGGAACACTGTTAGGTAGGAGGCATCGTCATATCTCAACAAGTTCTGGAATCCCGATAACATTTTTTTGTTTTTTTGGATATGCGACCAGGTTTGAGGATTACTTTGTTAACCGCGTCAAGCAGCTGATTTACACATTTCCTGAAGACGCTGCGACTAGTACTGGAGCTCCGTTCTGGTCTGCTCCGAAAAGATTCCCGCGTCCGCTCCATTACTCATCTTCCGACCCAAGCCTTCTTAACTTCATCACGGCGACTGCCATCTTACGAGCAGAGACGTTTGGGATTCCTGTCCCTGAATGGACCAAAAACCCAAAGGAAGCAGCTGAAGCCGTTGACAGAGTGATAGTCCCAGACTTTGAGCCAAGGAAAGATGCGAAGATTGAGACTGATGAGAGAGCCACCACTTTAACCACAGCTTCTGTGGACGACGCTGCAGTCATCAACGACCTCATTGCTAAGCTCGAGCACTGTAGGCGTGACTTGTCTCCTGATTTCAGGATGAAACCAATCCAGTTCGAAAAGGTAAATATTCTCTCACTAACATGTCGAAGCGTTATGGGCCAATTGTTTAGAAATATTGTTAACCGAGTGTTTTCATTTTGAATAGGATGATGATACAAACTATCACATGGACGTGATAGCTGGTCTAGCCAACATGAGGGCGAGGAACTACAACATACCTGAGGTGGACAAGCTGAAGGCGAAGTTCATTGCAGGGAGGATCATCCCAGCCATCGCGACCTCGACAGCAATGGCTACGGGTCTGGTCTGCCTGGAGCTCTACAAGGTCCTTGATGGAGGACACAAAGTGGAAGACTACAGAAACACATTTGCCAACCTGGCGCTTCCACTCTTCTCCATGGCTGAACCTGTCCCTCCGAAGGTGGTGAAGCACCGCGACATGACGTGGACCGTTTGGGACAGATGGGTTCTCAAAGGGAACCCAACTCTGCGTGAGGTGCTGGAGTGGCTGGAGGACAAAGGGCTTAGCGCGTACAGCATCTCTTGCGGAAGCTGTCTTCTGTTCAACAGTATGTTCCCGAGGCACAAGGAGAGGATGGACAAGAAAGTGGTGGATCTCGCTCGGGATATCGCCAAAGTCGAGTTGCCACCGTACCGCAACCATCTCGACGTAGTGGTGGCTTGCGAGGATGAAGATGACAATGACGTGGATATTCCTCTCGTCTCTATCTATTTCAGGTGAGAGAAATTTATCCGAACAAAAGAGAAAAACAGAGAAGGAAGAAGATGAAAAACTCTTTTGAGAGCAAAATTTGTGTGTGTTTTTGTGTCTCCTATAATCTGCATCTGCCTTTTTTTGAAGACCTTTTTTCTTCGGATGCTTGTGGCTGATGGAATGATTTGATTTTTACTTGGGGGGGATAGAGAGACCCATTCCATTTTCTTTTATGTGTTATTTCATTCCTGGTGTGGTAGTAAACCACGCGTCACCTTCTGAACATGTTGTCAAATCCCCAGTTCTCGTTTTTTTCTCTTTGCATTTGCTTGCATGTGGGTGTTTTTTTTTTAATAACGGACGACTCTCCTTTTAAAAACATAAAGAACACACCAAGTTATATGAAATAATTCACAGGGATGCAATGATGATGATCATCACACCTTTCAACTTGACCCCAAGTCTCCCCTCCTTTCCAGCGAAATCTCCGCACACAAAATCTTACTTGTTCTTCTTCTCATTGGTTTGCTTTCACCTTTACGGGAAAAACAAAGCCAGTCTCCCACCATAACTCACAGTGACAGTGGCTACCCATCTTTGTATATCCTTAAACTAGGATCGTTAGATGCCCTGATTTAATGCTATTATTTTTTTACTAAATATCTAAAAAATTATAGTTTTCCATTAATTAATGAGCATAGCAGTATAGCTTAATTTAATCATTGATTCAATTATGTAATGCGGTTGTAGAGGCCGTGGTGGTAGCTATGGCTAATTATTGTTTCAGCTTTTGGAACTTGCTTCAAATTCTCATATGTTTTCAATCATATGTAGGCTTAATCTTCTCCGCTTTAACTCCTAATTTTATGAGCAGAGATGTTAAAATCAATATGCAAAGAGAAGCAAGTCTTGATGATTCATGTTTCGTGCTTTCCCTCTATTTGTTTGCTTCTTTTCAATTTTGTATGCTCTTATACAATTGACAGCAAACTGGGGTACTCCTCTCAATCTATCATGTAAGTATTCCAATGTTGCATTTTAAAATTTCATATAGAGATAACAAAGATCATTCAAATGCTTTCTTAATGCTACTATACTCGTATGTACTCTTCTCATCAGAAACAAATATCGTCTTGATGTACGTACAGGTGGCTTGTGAGGATGAAGATAACAATGATCGATGCCGATATTCCTCTAGTCTCTCTATCTACTTCAGGTGAGAATTTATCAAAACAGAAAAACATATAAGAAGATAAACTCATGTATTTCCCAGTTAATGGGGGAATTAGGATGAATTCATCATGATTTATTGACACATCTTAATTACACCATGTAACAGACATGAAAATAAAACAACTTAGAGAACTCTTTCAAATATTAGTAAAAAACCTCCGGACAACAGATTGTCTAAACATTATGGATCCTCAAATTCATTTAGGCATTTGGCAAAATGATGTAGCTCACGCTACGATAGTGCAAAGTTCTTGTTTAGTCTAAGAATTTCCAAGAAACTAAGCCTTCTTATTTCGTTGAGAACTCTCGAGTTCTAGCCGTAACAAGGAAGAAGAGATAGATACTATGCTTTTATTAATTCAATAAGTGTTGATTCTTACAACTCAAGAGATCGACCTTTATATAAGGAGGTGATCTAAAAACCCTAACATCATTGTCTTCTAAGTAATAAGGAAAAGTTGCAAAATATCATAGTTATTTAAGAAAAGGAAAAGCTTTAAGAAAAGGAAAATAAGCTAAAAACCAAAGCACGATAGGAGATAGGACCCTGCATCAGGTCACCCGGGGTAGGAACAGATTCGCCCTCGAATCTTCGACTTCATCTTTCGCCATATACGGACATAAATGTTTGACGTTGAATACATCGGATGATCGTATGTTAGGAGGAAGCTTGACACGATACGCATTTGCATTAATTTTCTCAAGAACTTCTAATGGACCAATCTTGCGAGCTTTGAGCTTATTGTACTCACGCGGTGGAAACCTATCCTTTGTCAAAACAGCCCATACCAAATCGCCAACATTAAACTGAACATCTCGACGGTGACGATCCGCTGCTTCTTTATACTTGGCGGATGAAATCTGCAAATTTTCATGAACTTGAGTGTGAATGAATGAAAGATCAGCAACAAAGTCTATCGCCTGGCCATGATCTCGAGTAGCATCCGGAGTGACACCAAGGTCAATAGGGCCTCTTGGAATGATATCATAAACAACCCGAAATGGGCTGAAGGAAGTGCTTATATTGACCGCATGATTATAGGCAAACTCAGCCTTACACAAAATAGAATCCCATGACTTGATATTCTCTCCCACCAAACAACGCAAAAGATCACCCAAAGACCTATTTGTAACCTCCGTTTGTCCATCCGATTGTGGATGATATGCAGAACTCATGTCAAGACTTGTGTGGAGTAGCTTCCACAAAGAACGCCAAAATGGCTTAAAAACCGAGAGTCACGATCAGAAACTATCGAGAGCGGCAATCCATGAATGCGATACACTTCACGAAAGAATAACTGAGCAACTTGAACAGCATCTGTGGTTTTCTTGCATGGAACAAAATGAGCCATTTTAGAGAAACGATCTACCACCACAAAAATAGAGTCAAATCCTTGTTGTGTTCGCGGCAAACCCAACACGAAATCCATGCTAATATCCGTCCAGGGTTGAGTTGGCACAGGAAGTGGCATATATAATCCCCCATTGCTCGTGTGACCTTTAGACAACTGACAAACAACACAACGTTCAACAAACCGAGTCACGTCACGACGTAGTGTTGGCCAAAAATAGGAATCCGCCACTAGTTGCAATGTTCTGTCACGCCCCACATGACCTTCCTCATGTAATTCTTTGATAATTTTCAACCGGAGACTACAAGCAGGAACACAAAGTGGACTATTATGAAAGATGAAATCATCTTGTAGCACAAAATCAGAGTGATGTCCTTGTTGTAGAGTCGTCCAAATCGGTCCAAAGAAAGAATCAAGGGGATAAAGCTCCGCCAATATAGCAAATCCAGGAACTGAGACCTCCAAAGTGGCTAGTAAGGAGTGGCGTCGGCTTAACGCATCAGCCACTTTATTTGTACGACCGGATTGGTGTTTAATAACAAACGTAAATTGTTTCAAAAATGCAATCCACGAAGCATGGCGAGCGGAGTTCTTGTCTTGACTGCCCAAGTGCTTTAAAGCATCATGATTTGTGTACAGGATAAACTCTTGATGAAAGAGATAGTGACGCCAATTCTTTATAGTCTGCACAATAGCATAGAATTCCACATCGTACGTACTATATCGAGCTCGAGAACCTGCAATTTTTTCACTAAAAAATGCCACTGGACGTCCTTGCTGACTCAAGACTGCGCCAATACCCATCTTACAAGCATCACAATGCAATTCAAAGACGATAGAGAAATCAGGTTGAGCGAGAATCTGTGCGGAAACAAGTTTTTGTTTGATTGTCTCAAAGGCTGCATCGGCTGATGATGTCCACAGAAACGATGTGCCTTTCATACAGTTAGTTAGTGGTGCCGTAATATCACTAAAATGACGCATAAATCTCCGGTAAAATGACGCTAAACCATGTAAGCTGCGTACTTCATATATAGAACGTGGAGTAGGCCATGACTTAATTGCTTCGACTTTACTAGGATCCACCTGCAATCCTTTGTCGGAAATTATATAACCCAAAAAGAGTACCTCCGATGAACCAAAGATACACTTCTTTCGAGCTGCAAACAACTGATCTCGTCGCAGAACTTCAAGAACCTCCGCGAGGTGTTGTAAATGGCTCTGCAAATCTGTACTAAAGATGAGAATATCATCAAAGTACACGACCACATATTTTCCTATGAAGGGATGCAATGCTTGTTTCATAATACGCATGAACGTACTCGGAGCATTTGAAAGACCAAAGGGCATTACCATCCATTCAAAGAGACCTTCACGTGTTTTAAACGCCGTTTTCCATTCATCCCCCGGGCGAATCCGAATTTGATGATAGCCACTTTTCAAATCCAGTTTAGTAAAGATGGATGCACGCCCGATTTGGTCTAGAAGATCATCCAAACGCGGAATTGGAAAACGATAACGAACCGTTATTTTGTTAATGGCACGACTATCGACACACATACGCCAAGATCCATCTTTCTTTGGGATTAACAATGCAGGATCGGCAGTAGGACTCAAACTTTCTCTAACGTGACCCTTTTGAAGAAGTTCCTCGACTTGTCGGCGTAACTCATCATGCTCTTGCGGGCTCATACGGTAATGCGGACGATTGGGAAGAACCGCATTAGGAACTAAATCTATATGGTGTTGAATATCCCTTAAAGGAGGCAAGCCGTGAGGCAGGTCATCGGGAAACACATCCTGGAACTGAGAAAGCAAGTGGTGAAACGCTGGTGGAACATCAACAGAAGATGTAGTCACCGTCGGCGATGCAACTAAAGCCCAAACAATCTTGGAGTCACTCAATTCAACTTCAAACGCTGTTTTAGGCAATGTGAGTAATGACGGTGGTGGAGTTGGTTTTTTTATATTGTTTATCGCGGCGTTGGACTCGCAGGAGGCAGAGTGCTCCTTTGATGGAAGCAGCGTAATAGTACGATCACCAAGGCTGAAACTATAAGTATTAGTACGTCCCTTGTGTGTGACATCTCGATCAAATTGCTAAGGACGACCCAATAAAAGGTGACAAGCGTCCATCGGCACAACGTCACAAGACACGGAATCCTTGTACGACCCTATGGAAAAGGTGACCAGGACTTGATGCGAGACACAAAGCTCTGTTTCAGTGTTTAACCACGCGAGTTTATAAGGTGCCGAATGCGGCTCTGTTTGCAGTCCAAGCTTGAGAACAGCTTCTTTAGCGATGACATTCGCGCAGCTGCCTGAATCTACAATCAGCTTACAAACCTTCCCGTTAATAGTGCAGGTCGAGCAAAATAGCGAAGATCGCAACCATGACTCTTGAGAAGCTCGAGGGAGCAAACAATTACGGCGGAGTACCAAATTTAGACTTGTATCCCCACGAATAAAATCTGCAGAATCATCTTGGTGAGAATCCGAATCATAGTCATCAAAACGTGGCTCCGATTCTTCAGTGTCATGAATTACTAAACCCCTTTTGCTGTACTTTGGACACGCCGTCTGTATATGACCTCTTTCACCACAAGATAAGCAACGTAATGCATTGGGTCTGGCTGGCCGTGAAGAAGTAATGGCATCCGTAGATTGTCCTGTTTTTGCTAGCTCAGATCGGTTAGTCGTAACCTCAGTAATCTGGCCAACAGAAGAATCATTCAATGTTGATGCCGGAAAATTACGGCTCCGCGAGTAAGAAGAATTCCCTGACGAACGGAACTGAATTTCCATTGCTATAGCACGCTGATGAGCCTCAGAAACAGATAAAGGATTGAATTGTTGAAGTGCCACCTGCAATTGAGAGCGTAATCCCCCAATAAAGCGTGAGACTAGTTGCTCTTCAGTTTCAGATTGTGTCATCCGTGCAGTCATATGGAATAATTCTGTTGCATAATCGTCGACAGATCTACTTCTTTGTCTAAGATTCTGCAATTTGTTATACAAAGTACGGTCGTAGTTGTAGGGAAGAAAGCTGCGACGCATATGTTTCTTTAGTCTCTCCCATGAATCAATCCGAGTTTTTCCGGAACGGCGACGCGTCTCTTTAAGTTGAGTCCACCAAGCTGACGCACGACTCTTAAAACGTGTTGCCACCAAAGACACACGCATATCATCAGGAACCTGTTTGAATTCAAGTATTTCTTCCACCATGTTTAACCAATCGATGAATTCTTCTGGAATTAGGGTGCCGTTGAATTCAGGAATGTCTAATCGAAACCCAGATTCCCAACGTGACGGAGGATTGATGCGTGCAAGCTCTCGTTGCGGGTTCTGTCGTTCGTCACGATGTTCTGCTCTGTGATTTTCACGGCGTTCGTCACGATGTTCTACTCTGTGATTTTCACGGCGTTCGTCTCTGCGATCGTCACGGCGGTGTTGCTGCTCATGAATCGGAACCGCAAAGAGGTTCTCTGCCAAGTCATCATCATCGGAACTCTCGTCTCGAGGAAGCTGTTGTTGATGTCGCGCTTCTTGCTGGAAATCATGCTGCTGTCGTAGCACAGTAGTTAAGGCGGTGGAAACCGCATTGAGTAACGCATCGTGTAAGCCACTGTTAAAGGACTCTAACGTTTGTCGGAGTTCTTCTTGTTGTTCTTCGGCGGTAGGCTTACGAGGTGCCATCGTGAAAGATGATTTGGGATCGTGCTTTAATTGAGGAATCAAAGCTTCTGGAATCTGATACCAACTGATGTAGTTCACGCTACGATAGTGCAAAGTTCTTGTTTAGTCTAAGAATTCCCAAGAAACTAAGCCTTACGATAGTGCAAAGTTCTTGTTTAGTCTAAAAATTTCCAAGAAACTAAGCCTTCTTATTTCGTTGAGAACTCTCGAGTTCTAGCCGTAACAAGGAAGAAGAGATAGATACTCTGCTTTTATTAATTCAATAAGTGTTGATTCTTACAACTCAAGAGATCGACCTTTATATAAGGAGGTGATCTAAAAACCCTAACATCATTGTCTTCTAAGTAATAAGGAAAAGTTCCAAAATATCATAGTTATTTAAGAAAAGGAAAAGTTTTAAGAAAAGGAAAATAAGCTAAAAACCAAAGCACGATAGGAGATAGGACCCTGCATCACAAAACAATTTCGAAAAAAAAACAACAACAGAAGTTATATGAAGAAGAGTTCTTGCATCAAACCGTAACAGCTAAAGTTGTTCTCAAGTAAAAATTGCCAGTCAAAACATGATCACACCACTCAACTTGACCCCAATTAAATCTCTCCTCGTTGACGTCTTTCCAGCAAAATCTCCGCACACCAAAACTCTGTATATATTTTCTTTCTTCTTCAGTAAAAAACAAAGTCAGTCTCCCACCGCAACTCACAATTTGAATGTAGGACTCTTTGATCCCAGCCAAGAATTCTTCCAAACCATTCACCACTCCCCCAACATCTTTGCTTTGGATCATACCTTCTTAAACTCTTCTCATCACAATCAAAGTAGTACAATACGTCGTCGACGACACACGCCTGCTTCCACTTCTCTAAATTCAGCATCTCGTCCGTTTCCCATTTGTTTTCATTGCTTAGAAACGAGGGAGAGAATTGGATAGTCGCATCTCGGTACACGCGCTAAGATGTCGACGATGACGTCTTCTTCGGGAAGTGCCCTCATCAGAGACGGTGGTTCCGTGGATTGCTCCTCCTCTGCCTTTATTTTGGATGACATCTCCAGATCAATTATCTCACCCAATCTCAGAGAGAAAATCACTAAACCCTAATTTTATGCTCAAATATACAAACACCAAGAGAGAGGGGAAGGCGTGTAAATCCCTAATTCGATTCAGAGAGTTCCGATTTACTTTCGTTTTTCTTAATTTGATATCTAGCGACTCTTTGTTTTTTTCCCTCTGATTTCTTGCACCCCAAGGTATGTAAATAAGGGAACAATTAAAGACACATAAACCCTAGGTGAAGCTGGGCCAATCTAGTCGTGGGTTTCATAATCTAGTTGGCCCCATTTAGTATGTCACTGCATGAGAGGAGACTGGCAAAAGACCGATTTGGTATCTAGTACACCTATCTGATTTGATTAAAGTGCAATACTGATTAAAAAGTTTGGATCAAGGAAGGAATAAGTAGCAGAATACATATATCCAGTCATTAAGGAAACGTATGAGTTGTGCAGACTCTGGCTACGGTTCCGCAGTCCCCATACGAAGGATAAACCCAAACTAAATCCACAATAACGAACACGTGAGACCTTTTCGTTTCACCTGCTTTCTAAACCCAAACTAAATCCACAACATAACAGCTTTCTAACAAATTTGGAGTTTTATTAAGGAAAATGAAAAAAACAAAGAACAATTTATATGAATGAGAGTTTTTGCATCAAACCGTAACAGCTAGAGAATTCATCAAGTGAAAATTCTCAGTCAAAACATGATCACACCACTCAACTTGACCCCAAATCTCCCCTCCTTTGCGTCTTTCCAGCGAAATCTCCGCACACCAAATCTCTCTTGATTTTCCTTTAGAAAAAAACAAAGCCAGACTCCCACCGTAACTCACAGTCTCTGGCGACCATAAGAGTGCTGTCTCAGCAAAAAAATCTTCCAAACCATTCACCACTCCCCAACATCTCTTCTGCCTTGGATCATACGTTCTTATATTCTTCACAGCATAATCGAAGTAGTACAATACGTCATCGACAACACACGCATACTTCCAATCCTTAGAATCCAGCATCTCGTCTCTTTCCCATTTATTTTCCTTTGGCTCGTAAACAAAGCTGTTATAATCAGTGGCGGTCCCAGAAATTTTTTTTACCGGGGTCATAAAGTAAATTAATTATTTTATAATTATTTTAATATATTATAATATTTAATTTAAATTAAAAAATAACAAAAATAAAATAAAGTTTTAAGGTCAAGACTAAAAAATATTCAACACAAATTGGGTCCGCCTCTGGTTATAATCATCCCTCGTGTACACCTTATCACCCATCAACACACAACCACGCCACGTGTCACGAAGCTCAATGTCTATCTTTATCATCGCAGGCTCCTCCCACTTTTGTGTTTCTGTATTGAACACCACCACCACCTTCTTCCAGCCATCATAATTGCCATATCCAATTACGTAGATTCTCCCATCGATGATGTTAGCCATTGTAGCATACATGAGCACAGGCATGCTGGGGAGAGGTTGCACCGTGTGAGATCTACAATTGATGGTTGACGCACTCGTTTCCATTAGCTCACCAAACACATATATCCTCGAACCCACCGTGACAATGCTTCCACCAATGTAAAGCATAGAGGGAAGCGAGGAGATAAGGACCAAGCGCCTATTGCCGTTGGCTTTCCAAACCATTCACCACTCCCCAAACATCTCTGCTTTGGATCATACCTTCTTATACTCTTCTCATCAAAATCGTAGTAGTACAATACCTCATCGACGACACACGCATGCTTCCAATCCTCAGAATTCAGCTTCTCGTCCGTTTCCCATTTATTTTCCTTTGGCTCGTAAACAAAGCTGTTATCAGAATCACTCGTGTACAGCTTATCACCCATCACCACACAACCACGCCACGTGTCACCAATCTCAATGTCTGGCTTTATCATCTCAGGCTCCTCCCACTTTTGTGTTACTGTATTGAACACCACCATCACCTTCTCCCGGCCATCATAACAACGGCCATATCCAATTACGTAGATTCTCCCGTCGATGATGTTAGCCATTGTAGCAAACATGAGCACAGGCATGCTCGGGAGAGCTTGCACCGTGTGAGATCTACAATCGATGGTTGACGCACTCCTTGTACAATTGTGATGATTGTTAAGTAGCACTGAAACGGGTACGGGGACAAAAAACGGGGACGGAACGGGTACCGAAAACGGCAATATCAAAATTTCTAGAGACGGGGACAGTATGGGTACGGTAGTATATATATATACAAAACTATACATTTAACCTTACATTTGTACTAATCCTTGGCCTTTTAATACCTTTAGATGTTTTCTTACATTTTCTAAATTTACAAATATTACATTAAGTAGTAAAATAATTAAGTAAAAGTTTATAGTTCCATCAATAATACTAGTTTGCAAAGTTTTTGGAACTGTATATCACAAGTTTATGTGTATACAGAAGGTATAATTAATATTTTTTTAGTTTTTTTATTTATTTTAATACCCCAAATTGCTGAAACGTTATTGGAGACGTTTCCGAACTGTCCCCAAGCCGTCTCCGTCCCCGAAACGTTCCCGGTATGGGTACATCAACCCGATTGGCGTCCACGTGCTTTGTTACCAAACACATATATCCTCGAGCCCACCGCAACAAAGATCCCATCACAAGACATCGAGGGAAGCGAAGGGATAAGGACCAAGCGGCTATTGCCGTTGGCTTCCCGGCGGAGAATATGCCAACGGTCAACAAGGTTGTCTCTGTCATAGCGGATAACATATAGACAGTGTTCGGTGCAGCCCAACAAAGACCGTCTCGCGTATATCTCAGGCGACACGACAAGTGACCGGACGTGTTTGGAAACAAGGGAGAGTGTTGGATAGTCGCATCTCGGTACACGAGCTAAGATGTCGACGATGACCTCTTCGGGAAGTGACGTCATTAGAGACGGTGGTTCCGTGGATTGCTCCTCCTCTGCCCTAGTTTTGGAAGACATCTCCAAATCAATTATATCTTCCAATCTCAGAGAGAAAATCATTAAACCCTAATTTTATGCTCAAATATACAAACACCGAGAGAGAGGGGAAATCAGAGAGTTCCAATTTACTTTCCTTTTTCTTAAAGAGACCTCTCCTAATATTGTTATTAGCGACTGGTTTTTTTTTCCCTCTGATTTCTTGTCGCCCAAGGTATATATATAAGGGAACAATTAAAGACACATAAACCCTAGGTGAAGCTGGGCCAATCTAGTCGTGGGTTTCATAATCTAGTCGGCCATTTAGTATGTCACTGCATGAGAGGAGACCTGATTAAAGTGCAATACTGATAAAAAGTTTGGGTCAAGGAAGGAATAAGTAGCAGAAATATAATATCCAGTCATTAAGGAAACGTAAGAGTTGTGCCGACGATCGCGACTTGATCACCAAGATTCGTCCAACTTACAACAAGGCACTTCTCGAATGTAGTTTTCGCTGACGTCAAGTACTCTGGCTACGAATCCGCAGTCCCATACTTCTTCGGGTATTTCCTTTTCCAATATAAAGAAAACTCAGCTATGGAACAATATAAGCCACTAACGAATAAGTTCAATAACGAAGGATGAACTCAAACTAAAACCACAATATTGAACACGTGAGACCTTTTCTTTTCACCTGCAAATTTGCTTGAGCTGTTTGCAGAGTGACCTAATTCATTAACTTATGGATACAGAATTTTGTGTTTAGTGGAGACCATACTTACTGCTAACGTTTTCTGCATTCTTCCTTTACCTTTTGGAAGCAGATGGATAAAAACAGAGAGAATCAATCACAGAGAAGCCATGAAGAGAGTCGATGGTTAAACAAACCTGTGAGGCGATATCACTGTCAAATTCATCAAGAACCTAATCGGTAAAACATACAGAACCATAACAGCTTTCTAGCAAATTTGGAGTTTTATTGAGGATGGTGAAAAAAACAAAGAACAATTTATATGAATGAGAGTTTTTGCATCAAACCATAACATCTAGAGAATTCATCAACTGAAAATTGCCAGTCAAAACATGATCACACCACTCAACTTTACCCCAAATCTCCCCTCCTTTGCATCTTTCCAGCGAAATCTCCGCACACCAAATCTCTCTTGATTTTCCTTTAGAAAAAAACAAAGCCAGTCTCCCATCGTAACTCACAGTCTTTGGCGACCATACAAGTGCTATCTCAGCCAACAAATCTTCCAAACCATTCACCACTCCCCAACATCTCTTCTGCCTTGGATCATACCTTCTTAAACTCTTCTCAACACAATCGTAGTAGTACAATACCTCATCGACGGCACGCGCATTTTCCCAATCCTTGGAATTCAGCGTGTCGTCCGTTTCCCATTTATTTTCCTTTGGCTCGTAAACAAAGCTGTTATCAGAATCCCTCGTGTACACCTTATCACCCATCACCACACAACCACGCCACGTGTCACCAAGCTCAATGTCTATCTTTATCATCGCAGGCTCCTCCCACTCTTGTGTTTCTGTATTGAACACTACCATCACCTTCTTCCAGCCATCATAATTGCAATATCCAATTACGTAGATTCTCCCATCGACGATGTTAGCGATTGTATGTAACATGGGCACATGCATGCTGGGGAGAGATTGCACCGTGTGAGATCTACAATCGATGGTTAACGCCCTCGTTGTCATAAAAACACCAAACACATATATCCTCGAACCCACCGTGACAACGCTTCCACCAATGTAAAGCATAGAGGGAAGCGAAGAGATAAGGACTAAGCGCCTATTGCCGTTGGCTTTCCGGCGGAGAATATACCAATGGTCAACAAGGTTGTTGCTGTCATAGAGGACAACATAGAGACAGTGTTCGGTGCAACCCAACAAAGATCGCCTCGCGTATAGCTCAGGCGGCGCAACGAGTGATCGAAAGTGTTTCGAGACGAGGGAGAGAATTGGATAGTTGAATCTCGATACACGCGCTAAAATGTCAACGATGACGTCATCAGAGACGGGGGTGCCGAGGATTGCTCCTCCTCTGCCCTGGTTTTGGAAGACATCTCCAAATCAATTATATCACCCAATTTCAGAGAGAAAATCACTAAACCCTAATTTTAAGCTCTAAGAGCAACCACAATGGTCACCTTTTACTACGGTGTCTTAAAGATAAAATAATAATATTTTGTGTATTTTTTTTGATATAAGACACTTTATTAAAATTTTGTTGATTTTGAGTCTACAATGGAGACACTTGGATGGGTGTCTTAAAAACCAAATTTTTTATTTTAATTTAAATAAAAATATAATACATTGAAACATAATACATTTTCAAAAATATAATACATTAAAACATATACAGTAGAACCTCTATAAATTAATACTCGATAAATTAATAATCACTATAAATTAATAAATTTTCATGGTCCCGAGTCGGGACAGTGTAAAAATTAGCAAAATTCGATAAGATAATAAGATAATAATTTTTTTGAAACTCTTATGTATATATATGGTCCCAATAATAAGCTAAATTAATAATTATACATTTAAGCATATATATTTACATATATAGCTAAGGTAATATAGTAAAGTATGATTAAATTATTGTTTTAAGCTTATAAACATTGTTAATTTATCTTTAAATTTTTTGATTTGATATTTTCTAAATGAATTTTATAATTTTGAAAACATTTTTTTATTGTTTCTTGATGAACGTTAAAAGTTCAAACCGAGAATATCTCTATAAATTAATAAATTATTAATTTATCGATTAATAATTGTTAATTTATAGATAAATTAATAACTCTATAAGATAATAAAATTTTGAAGTCACAACATTATTAATTTATAGAGGTTTTACTGTAAATTACAGAAATGCAACAGAGTTTACACTGGTCTTATATTTAAGACACTCAATTTCATTTTTTTATTCACTTATATTCATAAGACACTTGTCCATTGGGGTTGGTCTAATATACAAACACCCTGAGAGGATGGAAAGAGCAAAACCCTAATTCGTTTCAAGAATTAGAATAGATGATTGAGTTTCAGAGAGTTCCGATCTACTCTGGCGAGCTTTCCTTTTTGTTAAACACCTCCTCCTAATATTATTATTAGACTTATATTTGTTTTTTCTCTTTGATTTTCTTGCCGCCCAAGATATATATATAGAGAACAGTTAAAGACACAGATACCTAGATGAAACTGGGCCAATCTAGTCGGGCTTTTAGTTTGTTACAAGACCGATTTGGAGTCCATGTAATCCAAAGGTGCAAGAGCTATATGGAGACAGCGAATGGAACAGACAGATTCTGACTATGACTTACTACAAAAAGACTTGGAAACTTCTTCCAGATGGTTTGGTTAAAAGTGCAATACTGATTAAAAAAAAATTTGGGTCTAGGTAGGAACAATAATTGGGATTCGAAATCAGAGTAAATACACATATTCAGTGTCATTAAGGAAACGTAAGAGTTTGTGCCGACTCCATCACCAAGATTTGTCAGCGCCTTCGTCGAACTTACCAGACCCAACAACCCGAAAATCGAGCTGCTTCTGATGCTTCCTACGTCGTCTTTCATCAAAATCATCCCATCCTTCCAACTGCCACATCAATCCGAAAATACTCTTTGATTCAACAGTTCAAAAACGAAGAAACAACTCAAAAAACATGAGACTAAATGAAACAAAACCTGGCGGAGAGATTCAACAGTTATCTCTGTGTTATGGAGTCCTAATGTTGAGAGCTGCAAACACATCTTGAATAAATCCGATGGCAGCGCCTTTACTCCCGTGTTGTTCAGCTCCAGCGTCTGAAACATCAAACACACTATATATATGTGTCTCTGTAAAAAACAAGAGTAGTGAAAGGTGTGATTCGATATTTACCTTTAGATTACGCAGTTTGGTGAATGTCTCTGGAATTTCTGATAGAATATTTGCTGAAAGATCAACCTGCAATTTCCTCACTTTGACTGTTATATTGTTATTTGCCCAAAAAAACAAAAAAGTCTAAGGTCTTGACGACATAGATCTCTTTTTTTTTTCTTACCTCCATGAGGAAGGAACAGTTTCCAATGCTCTCAGGAAGGCTAGCTATTCTGCAGCAGGAAGATGTTATATAATCAATATGCAAAGACGGTAACTTTTTTTTGTTCTTTTGGATCACTTAAAAGATGTGTATTTTGCCTGTTATTGTTGGCTTTCAAGATCTCGAGCTGCGTTAGAAGTCCTATCTCATTCGGTAGACTTGTCAACTTGTTGTTGGCTACATCTAGCTGCCTAAGAGACGTCAGTGAACCCAATGCTGATGGCAGAACCGTTAGACTGCAATCACAAACAAAATCCCAATCACAAAAATGATTTCCCGGTTTAACCTTGTTTAAATGTTCACAACTGCTATGAAATGTTTGTCTAGTGATTACAGTTTACGCATAACCGCAGCTTCGAATCAATTCTGAAGTTTTAGTTTGGCGAGTAGAACAAAAACACTATCTTGCAAATGCTACCATTGAAGGCGTCTCTAATATCTACTAACAAGTACAAGAAAAGTTCCGAGAGTGAAAGCAATAAACTTACTTGTTATGACTAATGGAGAGAAGAATGAGACGCTTCAGAGATGCAATCCCTTCCCATTGAATGGATTCATCGGACAGTCCATTTCCTTGAAGGAACAATTTCTACATAAAGGCACTACTCATATCATTACTCCATATACAAGCTTCAATAGACAGAAAGATTTGAAATATACATGAATCCATGTATTTCTCACCTGCATAGAACCAAAAGAGCTGATTTTGGCAGGTACTTCTCGAATGAAGTTTTCGCTGATGTCAAGTACTCTAGCTACGGATCCACAGTCCCACACTTCTTCCGGTATTTCCTTTTTCCACAACAAAAGAAACAATTTTTAGCTACTAACGACTAAGGTAGTAATGACTTGTCCTATCTCCAATGCCAAATGAAAGATTAAATCCAAACCAAAACCACAATAACGAACACGTGAGACTTTATTCTATATACCTTCAAATTGGCTTGAGCTAAAGCAATGACTCCTGTGGCTTTCCATCTATCAATGCGGTTCTTGTCTACGAGGAGACCAGGTTTCGTCTGATCTCCTTTATCCGATACAACAGTTCTAGAGATTGGCCTTGTACTAGCTTCCTTAAGCACTGGACCTTCCTGCTCAATTGTGAATATTACCACCAACATAACATTAACACACCTCAACAAGTTGATGTTTCCTCAATTAGATTGATCCTACTAAAAAGCAAGAACCCAATTTTTCTAAAGAGCAAGAATCCAATAGCAATCAAAGATGATTGAATCACAAAAAGAAGATTTCATAAAAGATAATCTCTAACCCCTTGATGCAGACCTTGAGAAGCCATTAACATGATTTTCGCTCCATCGCCCACCTTAGACTGCGTCAAAGTCGACGTCTCCACCAAAACCTTACCTTTTTTTTATCCAGGAAACAAAAAAAAAATCGAATTTTGAATAAGACCCATTACAAGGATTTAGCTCGTTTAGTGAAGAAAATATTCGAATTGAAATCAGAAACCTTTGAAGATGAGTTTCTGGCCACGAGGAAGAACGTTGGTGATTGGTTGGAGAAGAGACTTAAGATCTTTGACTGTAACATCTGGTGATACCGACAGTGGTATTGAATTGCCTCCGAATTTGACTGTAAGCTTAATGGTGGATTCTGCCATTGTTGGAGCTTCGACCTCCATTACAATTTTACCTCTCGTGATGATTCTTATTTCCTTCGGCTTTGCTTCATCTTCAGATTCACTTAATTCCAGAAGTTCTCAATGACTTTCTTTTGGGCCCACTAGATATAAATATTTATACATTGGCCCATTTAAATTATCGACCTTAGGATAAAAAAAAATTGCAAAAACGTATTTGAATATAATTCTTTTGTCTATCAAGTTTCTTCTCTATATATTATAATCTATGGATTTTGCTAGTTTTGTTATTTTGAATTCTTTGTCTATCAAGTTTCTTCTCAATAAAGTTGCTAGTTAAGTATAGTTTACATGATTATCTATGTATATATTACCAAAGTTATTTCCCTTTCGTAAACAGATATATATACGTTTCTTTTTTGGTTAAGGATATATACGTATTTTATTATTATTACATAGATACAGAGATGCTTTTATATACCCAAAAATAGAAGATATCAATCCTTCCAGCTGAGCTAGAGTCTTTAAACTTTCCGTCTCCGCTCTTTCTTCATCCTTCTTCATTCACATCATCTTCACTATCCACAACTTATGTTTATCCATGTACATATACACAAGACAAGGTCCTACCAAACCAGCATCAAACAGCCTCTTGCACAGACCCATATACGCTTCAACATCTCTCGGCCGTTGGATCTTCTTTGTCATCCCTTGCATCACAGCCACTCGATCAATATACTCCGGATACAAACCAAAGTCCATCATCGTTATCAATGTCTCTGCAGCCTCTTCAAAGTGCCCTCCTTTCACATACCCTCTAAGCAACCATGACAAACTCTTCTTCTTTCTCTTGGATTCCATGAACTCAACCCGTGTCAGAAGCCGCGAAACCGCATCGGCCTCTCTCTGTGAGGCGCAGATCGCCATCACAATGTCGTGGAGGTCGGCCTCCGGTTCTCTCCCTGCGAATTTCATCTCCCAGAGCTGCTTCTCGGCTTCTGGTCCACGTCCCGCGCATATGTACATAGCGAGGAGTCTCTCGTGGACCGCCCCGGTAACGGAATCGTTCTGCTGGCCTTCCTGAATCGCCCAAGCGGCTAACTCCAGTCCCCGGGATACGAGCTCTTGTTGGTACTTCTCCACGAGTAACCTATCGTGATCATCGATCTCAGCAACGAGACCAGCCCGTGTGAAGCGTTTTAACTCGCGTAACGTTTTCCCAAGGCTGTTTAGCTCTTTCACAATGGCTGTCATCGCAATCAGATAGCTGTAAGCTTCTGGCTTTAGCCCTGAGAGTCTCAAGTCAATAACCAAATCAACAGCCTTCTTATACTCTCCATCAACCTGAATAGAAACAAAAGAACACAGCCACATCAACATTGCTATAGCCAAAACCTATAAGCAACAAGAAGGCATAGCTATAATCATCTTAACCACTTCACAATCATACCAAATTCTAAAGATTTCGACAAAGTTTGATAATTTACCATCATTTTCCAAGCGAGATACCCACTTGGTCCTCCTTTTCTACTTTCAGAGCCAACAACGTTGTAGTAACCAGAAGTATCTCTCCTCCTTAAAACCTCCTTGACAAACAAAACCGCACTCTCTTTCTTCCCCATCTCACAATACGAAGCAATCACTTTCTCCATCATGCTAAAACCAGGTTTCAACCCAACGCAGTCCATCTCAATCAATAGGTCGAACACTTGCCCTGCATCACACTCTTCTTTTATCAGTTTCTTAACCCATCCGCACATTATCGAAACCATCAGCTCCATCATCTCCTCATCGACCCTATTCTCCTTCTTCAGCCACTCAAACACTTCGAGTGCGCACCACGAGTCCCTACCTTCTTGCGCGAAGTAGACAAGCATCAGCTGCAACTCTCGAGAAGACAATCGATGGTTCATCTCCTCGAGAATGTCCGACGGCTCTCTGGTCATCCTCTCCAATTCCTCGACCGCCTCGAAAAACCCTTGTCCGATTTCGTCTGCTTCGTTTTCTTCCCCGCTTGTGATGAATTGGTCTAGCTCCACGGAACGGGATAATCCGAGCTCGCGGAATTTCCCGGCGGCGTAGTTGAATTTCAGATTGCAGCTGATTCGAGAATCGGGTTTCGCGCTGTAGTTTCGATGAAGTCGGGGACGGAATAAACGGAGTCGTCGGAGAGAAATCGGCGGCGAAAAGGTCAACGAATCGAAGCCACGAGCGTAAGCCATAGCTAAGTAATCTAATCCAATCCCAGAAGAGAAAGTCGAAGAAACGAAGAAAAAGCTCAAAATTTTCCCGAGAAAGCTTGAAATTCAAAACACTCTGAAACTCAAACTCAACGATTCAGAGATTTTCTTATGAGTGATTTCTCGGAAGACACCATGAGAGTAGAAGAAACTACGAGAATCCATCAACGAAAACGAATATTAAAAACCCTATAAACTCTAAAGTCTTACCAGGAAGACAATGAGAGGATAACAGAAAGAGAAAAAAAAACGAAGTTAATTTTTGTCGTTGTTTATAAATAAAAGATACAGGGTTAAGATTGAGTGGCTCTTTTAATCGAACGGTGGATAAATGAGACTGTGGTCTCAAGTAGAGGCTACTAAGCGCTTACGTGTCATGGCGTTCATCGTGCCGCTTCAGAGCTCGAGTAGCGCACAATAAGATACTACGCTTGCAATTACGTATCTACCCTTGGATATAACTAGTGGTTGTTGACCGCTCAATTTTCATCCTATAATTAATTCGAGTCCAAGATAAAATAAGATATGTGATTATGACTATAAGATTATATTTACATTTGATATTAAGATATTAAGATGTTGATTTCTCTGATATTATATGCAAAACTACAAAAGTCTCCGTCGCGGATGCTAGGACGCTAAATTGTACTAGTAATTTTTGTAATAAAGAATAGGTTATGGGCCAAAATGGAAATTCAGTAATTGTTAAAAACCGATTTATCTGGACTGGGCTTTATTAACGTCTTTTTAAGACCCTTTAAGACACCCAAAAACTCTCTTTTTTTTTCCAAGACCCAAAACAAAAAAAAAAAAATTTGCGAAAGAACAAAAATATTGAAATGAAATATTAGTCACGGAATATGTACTTTTCTTATTAACACTGGATATCTAATATTAACTATACCTACTTTAGTTTTAGAAATAGGTTGTGATTTAGAAAAGAAAAAAAAAGAAGCAGAAATCACATTTTGTTAGATTTAGAACAAAAAATTAGACAAGAAGTAAAAAAAAAAAAAAAAATTGGAATGTAATTTTTCTAGGGGTACTTTTATAACTGTAAATTTATTAAAGCTTGATTGGATATAAAGACATTTAAAAATTTTAAAAAGCCTTTAGAGCCTAAGAAAAAACTTTACTAATCACCCCTCTTAATTTCTTACGTATTAAGGATTTCTGAAAGCTAACTTTCCAAATCTTATGTGAAAGTACTTTAACTTTCTTTTGCTTGAAAAAGCCATTGGTAATCTCATTTGTGTATTTCATCTGAGGATAGTGTTCTCCAATCAGGTTGTGCTCTATGCCAAGTATCTTGTGGGCCATTACTCCTAAGCTCAACACTATTAAGAAAAACATTGCCTAGATATGAGAATAAATAGATGTTCAAAAAAAAAAGATATGAGAATAAATAATCAAATCAATCCCAAAACTTTTTAATAAAAGTGCTAATCTTTATTCAGTTACGTATTCGTTTTGGCTTTGATTAGTTAAGTTAGTGAATATGAGATGATGATTGGTTCTCTACTTCTTCTCTCCACTTCCAAACATCTCCCAATCATATTATTGTATAATTGCTTTTGTTCTGCCAACTTTTTTTTTTAGTATGGTAACAATATTGGTACGTTCCACATTTCTCTCCTTCCTCCTCTATTTGTATTTTTCTTCATAAAAATACATATAAAAAAAACTCTTTTCGATTTGTTTAAAAATTAAATCAGAGATTAAACCACTCTTTAAAAACTAGACATAAGAAGCCAAATATTTTTTAAGAATCAATTAAAAAAAAACAATTTGCCTTATGACCATCTTTTTATTACCAAAGTTACTATTTGAAAAGTTAATGAGTTAACTAATTAATAAAGATGTAAATGTAATTAGGTCTATAATAGTGTTCGCATTTAATTTATTTACCTATGATAGTTTAATTTATGGTCGTGATTAACTCTATTATTTATCTATGATAGTTTAATTTATGGTTGTGATTAGCTCTTTAAATTATGAAAATATAATTTTATCACAGTTTCGTATGTAAATCTTCACATACGCATGATACTATCGTTCATTATATACAATAAACAAAATATTACAAATAACAATCTATCGTTCACAATAAACAGGATTAATTAATTATCTACCAAAAAAAAATTAACATAGGACTATTAAGCCGCGCAACAAGACCATTGTATAAAATTCAACATATACACTTAAACTTACGAAAAACTTACACTTATAATCTTCAGATAGTTGCATAATCTACGAACATTTTAGATTTAGCTAATTCAAAAAGACATAACAGTTGATCAAACAATAGATAAATAACACTTCCACATTTTTCATTCACTATGAGCTCAGCAAACATCGGGGTTGGTGAGTAGACAAAATTTGCATTCTTTCATATGAAAGGAGCATTTCAGTCAATCCGTTCCAAACTGTTTTAATTTATGAATAATGTGGTACAGAGTAGTGTCAAATAAACATCAGAATATTTACTACAAAATTATTTGGTCCTAAATTTTGATATTTTTGTTTGTACTGTTGTTATAGCGGTTGTAATAGCAAAATGATAAATTGCAAGGCATACTACAGACATAATAATGTATGCAAGGGAAAAAAGAGAATTGTAAAGGGGACAAATGAAGAACGAGTGTACACTTCTTCTGTGGAGAGGTTGAGAGATCGCTTATCTAGTGGTTTATTAGACATGGACAAAACATAGTCATCTATAGTAAAACCTCTATAAATTAATTTTGAAATTAACAAAAAATATTAATTTAACGAGGTATTAATGAATCGAGTATTAATTTATAGAGGT
The DNA here is from genome assembly GCA_020283515.1 of Alliaria petiolata. NCBI lineage: Eukaryota > Viridiplantae > Streptophyta > Magnoliopsida > Brassicales > Brassicaceae > Alliaria > Alliaria petiolata. The sequence goes on along the minus strand of JAHZTW010000004.1, from coordinate 66,047,437 downwards.
TCTACTATATATACTATTATACACTATATATAGCTACTTCATTAAAAATAGAAAATATAAAATATAACTTTTTAAATATTATATCTCACCAGTCGACAAAAAAAAAATATATCTCACCAAAATATTTATCTTCTGTTTAATATTACCTAGACAGTTATTAATATTTTTAATTTTATTTTATTTCTGTAATACAACAAAATAGCAAAAAAAATTGTAAAACATATACTAAAAATGTATATTCAATAATATTCTAATTTTATTTTTATATTAACTAAATATAAACAATAATACTAAAAATAAGATTAATTGGTTAGACAAAACTTTGTTCGGATATCTGATTAACGCATAATATCTTTTTTAAATATTATATATGTCTAATAGCGTTAATTAGTCATATATAAAATGTTCTTTTAAGAAGGTAATTTCTTAAACTTGGAACAATTAATATCTTATTAAAAGATTGAGTCAAATATGTGGGTTTTACCTACCTGAGTTAGAAGACAGGACCCAACCATTTACGGTCTGCATAAGAGTTTGTCTATACGGTACGGATATTAGTTTTTTCGGATGGTAATCCACTAATCCGTATTTCAGATAATCCCTATGCGCGTAAAATAGTAGGCGTTAGATACATTGATTAAATATTAGGCTTGCAACATAAATTATTTTTCTAGAATCAATTACACTTTCAATTTTGGTAAAATTACGAATTTTTGAAGAATTTACAAGAATTACCGAGCTATCTACTTTTTTTATCGTCCGCACACTTAACTAACTTCCATATTGTGTGTATCAGTGTCTGTATATTATTTTAGAAACAAATTCCTTTTCCATCCAAGTCAAGATTTTAAAATAATTACAGATAATTGGTCAATTCTATTATATTTAAACACTTGTTAAAAGTATTAAAATTTCTATATAAGATATTCAACGTATTTTTAAAAATTGATTAAATTAAAAAAAAAAATCGCTTTATGAAGTTTTTGGTAATTAAACAATTAATAGCATAAATAAGTCAAAGCCAAAAACAAAGATGTCGAAGGATGTGATTGGATTATAATTTATAACTTTTTCATATATGGTCTTATATACCATTAATTAGATAAACGTGAAGTTGCCTCCAAAAAAAAACAAAAACAAAAAAAAGATAAACGTGAAGTTTTCAAGCTCTATAATATTCCGCAGTATAACATAGGCGCGCTGGGTATTCTCCTTATGTGAACTGTTTATACCTCTTTTCATTTCATTTTTGCTTGTATTTTTTTTATTATATATAGAGAGAAGAGTGTGTGTGGAAAATGGTGGGGCAATGGAAGGAAGAAGAAGGTGATGAAGAGGTGGTGATCAGATGCTACGATGATCGTAGGGACAGAATTGAAATGGAGTGTGTGGAGAAAAGTTGTGAGATTGGTCACGACCAAACTTTTCTCTTCACAGACACTTTAGGGGATTCCATATGCAGAATCCGGAACACTCCTCTCTTCACTATGCTGGTTAGTTTCTCTCTGTTTCCCTCTCCCAATTTCTTCTTCTCTTGGTTATTCATTTTCCTAATATAAAATTAAACGAAAAGATGGAGATTTTTTTTTTCAAAATCGAAAAATTTGAGAAAAAGAAACAGTTTGAACTTCAATAACATATTTTCGCGCGTAATATTTTACTTTTTCCTTCTGATTTTTTAAAAAATGTCGTTTTAACTTTTTATTTGGCTTTAAACGAAATGAGTTTTAAAGTTCATAGTTTTAGATAACTTTATAGTTTTATTAAAAAGATCTATATTTTGAACCAAAAAAAGACAAAAATATTAAATGATCTTTACTAAATAGAGAGATAAAAGTCTTAAAAGAAATTGATGTCATGTTAAAACAATTAAAAATGTATTAAATATGTCAGTTTTTTTTTAATTTGTGTAAAATTTTCAAAAAGACATTTTTGTGAAAAGTGTGGACAGTAAAACAACTTTCTATTATGTATTAATTAATATTATACAATTGTTGTTTATAGTTAAAGAAAATTAAAACATATATGATTCTATTAACCGAAAGACCGTGGGGTTTGATAATTGTTTGATGTGCCAATTTTCTTATGTATGTTAGTAAAGATCCTAAATAAATTAGTCAAGTATTTGTTTTATAAAAGCAACGTTAACTAAATTAATATAATGTACGTTAATAATTAATAGGTGGCAGAAGTTGGGAACAAGCTGGTGGGTTCCATACAAGGCTCAGTGAAACCAGTTGAGTTTAATGATAAGTCAGTGAAAGTGGGTTACGTTCTTGGTCTCAGAGTCGTTCCGCCGTATCGACGCCGTGGCATTGGTTCGACTCTGGTAAGAAAGCTTGAGGAATGGTTCGTGACTCACAATGCTGACTTTGCTTACATGGCCACCCAAAAGGACAATGAGGCATCTCTCGGCCTCTTTGTCGGAAGACTTGACTATGTCGCCTTCAGAAACCCGGCAATCCTGGTCAATCCGGTAAACCCTTATCGGGGTTTGAAACTGCCTTCCGATATCGGAATAAGGAAGCTAAAGGTGATTTTTATTAAATAATGTTGCATTAGTTTAGAAAAGTTCATTGTGTGAAATATTTCAAATTTATCTTCTAATAATGCCATAAGAAATTTACTTTGAGTTCCGTTTTGAAATGTCGAATATATACGAAAACTAATTAAGAATAGTCCTCGTGAAAAATAAATCCATCACATATAAACACATTAATTAATAATATAACGAAAAAGCTAGGAAAATAAGTTTCTGGTCGTTTACATTTTTACTTTCAGAGAAAACAATATCATTTAATTTCATCACTTAAATGTGAGCTTAAGCTAAAGTAGGCTCACATGGAAGCATTAATATCAATACTTTATGAAGTTACAGGTGAAAGAAGCTGCGTCATGGTACCGGAGACACGTGGCACCAACGACAGATTTTTTCCCGTGCGACATAAACAGAATCTTGCGGAACAAGTTAAGTATTGGGACATGGGTGGCTTATTACAACATTGAAGACAACATCAGAAGTTGGGCAATTCTTAGTGTGTGGGACAGTAGCAAAGTCTTCAAACTTAGGGTCGAAAAAGCTCCTTTGAGCTATATGCTTCTTACCAAAGTTTGCAACTTTCTTGGTAGATTCTTGCCGTTCGTTGGATTAACGGCGTTACCTGATCTGTTTACTCCGTTTGGGTTCTATTTCCTCTACGGGGTTCACGCTGAAGGTCCGTTGCGTGGGAAACTCGTTAGGGCTTTGTGTGAGCACGTTCATAACATGGCTGCGTCAAATGATGGTGGCGCGTGTAAAGTCGTTGTGGCAGAGGTCGATGATGATTCTCTGAGGAGATGTGTTCCGCATTGGAAAATGCTTTCGTGTGACGACGACACATGGTGCATCAAACCGTTGAAATGCAAGGAGAAAATAACTGGTTTGAGTGGATTTACCAAAATGTCATTGAGTTCGAAATCGCGGTCTCTCTTTGTGGATCCAAGAGATGTGTAGCTAAGCTAGCTAGGGAAATTGATTGCGTGTTCGATAGTTTATATCGGATAACAAAATATGTGAAACTATTTTGCTATTTCGTAAACTTAATGATAGGATTTTAAAAGAAATGATGCAATTGACGACTCCGTTGCAATTGGCTTAGTGAGATTATGTTTTTTTCGGCTTCATTATCTTATTGATTCTGTTGTTCCGTAACATTAAGGAACAAAACATAATTGTTTTGAAGACATTTATAAAACCGCACCGCCAAAATCATCGATGCTTTCAATCAAATGCTAAACGCTTGAATGTCAACCGCCAAATGCCCCAACTGTCGAACCGAACAAAACCAACGGTCATATATCAACAAAACTACAATCAAACCACCGATCGACTCGCAAAACGTTAAGATCATTAATCCTATGAATCCAAGACATGTTTGTGGGTTGCATTTTGCTTGGCATGACATAACGATAGAAATGGACCCCACATATATAGTTATATAATTGTCAATTTTTGTCTTGTTTCGAGAACTAATGTACGATAGTTTAGGTAAATCATCGTTCTCCGAATAATTAAAAAATCTAATAAAGATTTCCTCAAGTAGGTGCCACCATTTGTTGTCCTTGGCATTCTTCCTATCTAGTTTGAGAATAGTCATTTTCCATATGTTTTTTTTTATTTAATGTAAGTTTTGTTTTGAATAGTAAGTTTTGTCGAAAATCTGTAATGTACATATCTCAATATTGTATTGAAATTAATACGAAGGAGATTGGTCGTGCCGATGATGTGGTCCTTTATGTTCCCTTTTTATTAGGTTTAACACCAAATCTTTATTGATGGGGCTGTCCTCTAATTTCCTGATAAGTCGAATTACTGCATGTGTTATTCATATGGCTTGCACAAATTTATGTACATTTACATTTATGTGTATTATTTATTTAGTCTTACTAAATTGAGTGGACGAAAATTACTTACTGTTGAAGCTTTTTGCTTTCTTTTAATATCAATATATGCAGTGGTATTTAAAACATGTTCATACAGCCAAATTTAGCTTTAGAAACTGAGAAACCCATCAAATTATATTTTCCAATCTATATGTAACTTTTTTTTTTTTTGTTATCATAGCTTACCCTCTTCATTATCATTTATAACTTAAAATAGCATAAGATTCATAGATGATATGGTGGGTACTCAATTATTATATATAACATGTATTTAATTCATGGCATAGGATAGATAATTGCTTAAATTTCATTTTCTAGCGACCCAAATAACATATGCATGACGACAAAAATATATATATATATATATGTATATGTACTAAAAAATATCAAAAATTATAATGAACTGATGAATTTATTGAAACAAAGAAAAAAAGTTGTTGGAACAGAATTCATAGACTGAATCCAATGAGATTGATATTGAATTACATGTCGTGATGTCCCTATCCAACGTGGATTAATGTTTTTTGGCATATTGTTTTTATAATATTAGAAATATATACGAACTGTCCAATAACAACATACATATACATGTTGACAATTTTTCATTTTCAAGAATGGACGAATCACACCATTAGGCAAAAGTTTTTCTTGGGAAACTCTTTATCCTGACACCTTGTAGAGATACTCATATCTTATCAAGATATCTCTCCTACACCAAAACCTTTTGGTCTCACCCGTAGGCCTGTACAACAACAACTCATATATCAAATAATTAAATCTATAAATACCTTACTATTTCGTACTGTGGTGGAGGGGTTCGAAAACATTTTAGTAACCCATGTGTTAAGAGATCATTGATCTGTTTTTTAAAAGCACTCATATCATATCATATATACTATACTTTTGTTCGTCTCGTTAGCTGAAGACATGATATGTATTTGAGTTGTAGATTCTTATGTCCTAGATCAAATCAAATAAAATTCATTTTCTATTATCTTTTCCGTTTACTGGATATCTCAGTTGCGATAAATAGGATTAAATTTGGATTTGTCATTTTCTTTTCTGTTATATTAATAATTTACGTACGTTACATGTTAGGAACACGTCGACTTCATTAGCTAGCCATCTAATGCAATGTTTTTTTTTTGTTTTGATAACATATCTAAGGAAATGCTGATCACCCAATCGGTCACTTGTGTTTGTGTGGGAGGCTTCAAATCAATAGTCATAATCTGAATACCCTAGAAGGATAAAACAGTCCAGAGTTAGGTGTTGATGTCCTCTTGCCCAACAAGGAAGCTCAGTGTACTTTATATATGCCACTTTTTTCCTGCGTAAGTCGAACCAATTATTGGTTGATTTTTCTCATTTTGATTTTAATTTTCAAATAGGTTTGAGCTTGGAAAAATAATAAGTGCGTTCTTCACATACCTTTAAAGTACATATATAATAATGTAAATATAGGTATACGACTGCAGAAATACCAAAATTCACAAATGCTATACATTATTTTGACTTATTAGATATATTAGAGCATCTCCATCGCTCATAGTATCTTTACATTTAATTAATATTAATTTTAATAGTATTTTACCTTTCAATTAAACAATCAGTAATACACTAATCAATTTTGGTGTCTTTTCCGTGTCTGTGTAAAGACACGGGATCTCTACTTTTGGTGTGTTTTAATATTTTTTTATTAGAAAGACACTCACTTTTTTTTGTCTGTTGGAGCTGGTCTTAGAGCATATGCATCAATGATATGAGAAGAGTTTCTTAACATATATTAAATAAATAAAAAATATTATAATAATGTATGAGTTAAACTCAATGTCTTTTTATAAAGAAATTTTGAGTAAGTTTCTTAAGTTTTTAAAAAATTCATACATTATTATAATATTTTTTATTTGTTTAATATATGTTAAAAAAAATCTTTTCGTACCATTGATGAAGATGCTCTAACGGTTGAGCACTTTGTTACAATGTCAATCATATAAATAAAAAAAAACTAGTCGCAAAATCTTAAGTTTACATTGTAAAAATAAATGGTCTATCTCAAAATATCAAACAAGTTTATATCAACCCACCAAGCGCATGTGGCCTAATGGGTCAATTCGAGTGGGTGATGGAGTACTTGCCGTGTAGGTTAAGATTATGGATCAAAGTTTCACCATTTACAAAAACCGTTGTAGTTCCTTCTTGGCCATTGTAGACGTTTTACATTAAATGATAATAAGACTTGACTTTCAACAGAAATCGAGAATTGGTCCCAATTATGGTCCGGAATCTACCTCGTATAACATATCAATATCATTATGTTTTTGGTCTCTGATTTTTCGTTTCCCCACATTTTGAGGGCTTGAGCTTTGGTGACTCCATGCCTCAGGTGAGTTTTTTTTCTTTAAAATATTTTTTTTTATCGTCTACAACTTATTCACGCATAGTTCAAATTTTGAAAATGTATATAACACATAATCAACATCAGTACAAACCACTAAATTACAAGCTTGAAACTAAACTTTAAGATAATTAATGCAAATTAATTTTATAGTTGAAATTGTTAGAGGGACATTAAAGATACTTTGTTTCGGATTTGACTTTTCTAATACACGTAGATTTAGATTTATAAATAAAAAAAAAACCCTTGAAGAAGTTGTAGTTAGATAGATGTGGATTGTCTGACACTTTTGCATATCATGTCAACATTCTAATTAGAGAGATGCTCATTATTGTTTAATCGGTCCAAATCAAAACCGTACCGAAAAACTCAATCCAATAACTGAACCAAAGAGAAAATATTTCACTTTTATTTTATGTTTTCCTCTTTCTGTATCTGAACAAGCTGTAACCAAAACAAAACCGAAGAGAACCAGTGAAAAAATATAATCCTTTTAAATAAATATGTTTTCTAAGAAATCGAAACTGTATAAAACCATAATGGTTTGTACCATTACGATCAAAGGTCTTATACTCCCCCGTACACCGATCAAAGATCAGTGATCTTCTAATCCAATTGTTTGTAGTATAATATTGATTTTGTGACATCCAAAATTATCGATTTCTTATGATTTTGGAGACAATATTATATAATTCTCTTAAACTTCATTTGTTTTTATAGTAAGCAGTAGCACCATAGATTTTTAACTTTTATAACATTTACAAAAGTAGGAATTTATCTTTGCTTTGCTGTTAACGCAAATTGATTATCTCCATTGGGCTTTATATATTGCTAAAAGTTGAAACTAATTGGCTTGGAAGAAGACGTCCATAAGACGATGGTCAAAAAGAACACATCGTACGGTCGTAGTCGAACTTCTCAAAAGCATACAAAAGATTTGGGCTCAGCCATAATGGGCCTTGTAAAGGGCCCATAATAAGTTGGAATAGAACAGAAGTAATCTCTCAAATGTCGTCGTCGTCTTCTTCTTCTAAGAAAAAGAGAAACCCAAAAGGCAATACAATAAAATAAAAAAAAAAGGAAAGAGTTTTTTCTGAAATTGGAAGTCTTACTCAACAACGCATTTTCTTTAATAAACCGTTTGACGTGGTAAGTGGGTCCTACCAAAGGACTTCTTATTCAATAAAAAAACTTCCCATTACTCTGTTTTTGCTATCGTGGTCCGCGCACTAGCCAATTCTAATCTCTCTCCCTCTAGTCTCTACCTCTTCTTCTTGCTTTCATCGTCTTCTTCTTCCACAACAATCATGGCCTCTTGCGTCACCGGAACAGAGGCGGCGATCAGAGCTGCGGCATGTAGAGACGGAGAAGCAGCGGCTCATCTTAAGCTGATCTCCGTCTTAGTCATCTTCCTCACAAGCGTTCTCGGTATCTCCGCGCCGGTTCTCCTCGCTCGTTACTTCCACGGGAAGCCTCTCTACGATAAAGCGATCCTCGTCATAAAGTGTTTCGCCGCCGGCGTGATCCTCTCCACGTCGCTTGTCCACGTCTTGCCGGAGGCTTTCGAATCGCTCGCCGATTGCCAGGTGTCGTCGCGACATCCGTGGAGAGACTTTCCGTTCGCCGGATTGGTGACGATGATCGGAGCGATAACGGCGTTGTTGGTTGATTTAACGGCGAGCGAACATATGGGACACGGTGGCGGCGGTGGTGGTGGAGGGATGGAGTACATACCGGTGGCTGCGGCGGCTGGGGGTTTAGAGATGAAAGAAGGGAAGTTTGGGGCTGATTTGGAAATACAAGAAAGTAACGAGGAGGAGATGGTGAAGATGAAACAGAGATTAGTGTCTCAAGTTCTTGAAATTGGGATTATATTTCATTCGGTGATTATTGGTGTAACCATGGGAATGTCACAGAATCAGTGTACCATTAGACCTTTGATCGCTGCTCTTTCGTTTCATCAGATTTTCGAAGGCTTAGGTCTCGGTGGTTGCATCGCTCAGGTCAGTTTCTTTCTTTCTTTGAATTTTTTTTTTTTTTTTTTGAATTAACTCTCTAATTAATGCGAATTACTTCTAGAGTTGAAGTTATTAGGGGAACATTAAATATACCGAGAAAATAGATACTGCTATGCGTTAGTTCTGACTTTTAAAATATTTATTCTTTAAGAAAAATCTTGAAGAAGTATATAGTTAGATAAGATGTTGACAGTTTTGCATATCGTAATAATGTCAACATTCTTCTAAGTAGAAAATGTTGATTCCGGTTCAACTGATCCAAACCGAAACTGTACCAAAACACTCGATTCAACAACCGAACCTAAGAGATGTTGGTTGATTTTTGGTACACTTCGAATTTACAGTGGTGGTTATTGGTTGGTTTTTACTTCTTTTTTTTTTTATTCAGGCGGGGTTTAAGGTAGGGACAGTGGTGTATATGTGCTTGATGTTCGCGGTAACGACGCCTCTCGGGATAGTACTTGGGATGATGATTTTTGCGGCGACCGGTTACGATGATCAGAACCCTAACGCATTGATAATGGAAGGTTTATTGGGATCACTATCCTCAGGGATCCTGATATACATGGCCTTAGTTGACCTTATTGCATTAGATTTCTTCCATAACAAGATGTTGACGTCGGCCGGTGAATCGGGTTCGAGGCTGAAGAAATTGTGTTTTGTGGCTTTGGTTTTGGGTTCTGCTTCTATGTCACTTCTTGCTCTTTGGGCTTAGAGACAACCAAAAAAAACAAAATATGGAGGTGTAATATACCAATTTGGTTATAGGAAATGTGATAAATATATAAAATCTGTTTTCGAACATATTTGAATTTGGTTCACTTTAATAATATAATACTTCCTCTGTTTTTAATTAAGTGTCATTTGGAAAAAATGTATCCGGATGTATTAAACTCAAAACACATCCAGATACATCCAATTACATTGCAGATACATTTCTTCAAACGACACTTAAATCAAAACGGAGAGAGTATAATCTATTCTACATTTTTTTTGTTATCACAGTTATAACTAAACTTTTAACTAAGTGGTGGTGATCCAATGGTTGAAGTACATTATAAATGTCATTTTTTGACAGAATTCGAACCGTCTCAAATGCGAACTTCGATCACCTTTGCCTACATATAGACTTATGCTAGATATTACGCCATATCCTAATTGACACTCTTTTCTCTTATTGATTTTTTTTTCGTTTGTTCGGCGTTATTACCTTTAAGCATTAACCAACAGTTTTATTTATGATACATGTTCTGTTAAGTTTTTTGTTGGATTAATGACTTAAAAGCTACCTGTTTTAAAAAATCTAAAAATTATCGCAGAAAAACACACAAAATATCAAAAATACCAATTGAATGAGAATGTTTTTTTACCACATATAAATAAACGAAGTTTGGTGTAGACTATATATATTATATACGCGTTAAAAATGAGAATTAGAGAATTTAATAGGGTTTTTAGTCGTATAGTTTCGCAAGTCAGATTTATTTAGGGTTTTAATAAGGATTGTCTGCCGTCAGTTCCATGTATCATACGTTCAATTCCACCCAAATTACAGATCTCTGCATATTCCTCCCTAAACAATTTATTTTCTGCATATTTCCCCAAATTCAATTAAAAAAATAAAATTGCGATCAATTTATTAAATCGCGTTTTAAACAGATTACGTTTTGGGGGGGAATATGCAGAACAAAAATTGTTTGAGAAGAAATATGCACAAGTGTAGTCTAGGGAAAAATAAACATAGCTTGTTAAGTTGGGGGCTAAGCGCAGTCAACCCAATTTTGTAGGTTTTTCGATATATCTAACATATTAGCCTATTTTTTACAGGTTCAGTCTTTGGCACTAACAGTAACATATTATAGATGTATAATCCGGCCCGGCTTTTTTGTATTTTTGATGTATGAAAAAACTGAAAGTCCGTATCACAAGTAACTAAACATTTAACTAAGTGGTGGTGCTACAGTGGTTGAAGGTATACTTTAAATGTCATTATTTGGCAGAGTTCGAAGTCTCCCAATTGCGATTTCAACTACCCTTGACCATCCGTAAACGCTTTTAGTATCAAGAAAATCCGGATTTTTATGGGTTTTAAAGGATTAATCTAGATTTCGGCCTGAAATTCTCCTGGTTAAAAAAAAAAAAAGTAACCAAAAATTTCTTGGGCTTCATTCATTAACTGTAAGCATATTTACACATTAAACTTCTACAAACTTGTCAGTTAAAAAAAAAAAAAAAAAAAAAACGAAGTTAGATTTCTCTCTACTTCCCTGTACTACTGTATTGATCTCCTTTCTGTTAAATCTAACATCTTTTCTCTCTTCAGACGTAATAAACCATTCCAACTTCAAGAAGAGAAGTATGAGGAACATTAAGCACAACATCTGTTCCTCTGCAGTTCGTGCTCATAAACGCAAACACAACATTCACCGCTAGTTTCTTCAACAACGAAGAAGATTGCTTCGCCTTTGCATACGATTGTCCCAATATATACGCTACTCCTGCTTCTTTTGCCTCCATTATCTCCCTGCATTCCTCCTTCTTCATCCTCCTCACATTAGGCGGCCCTTCTTCTTCTTCTTCTTCCATTCCCGGTTCGGTTTCGACGAATTCGACAATAGCAGAGACTAACCGGCTTTCGAAATCATACATCTCTCTTGGAACGTCTCTGTATCCATACCTAACCACACTTCTAAACATCCCATACTCTTTTGGTCCCACTCTGCTTATCACAAACCTCTCTTCGTCTCCAATGTACGGGACCTGAACAGATTTCACGCATACAAACACAAGAATCCGGTGAAAAGCCGGCAGATTCGTCACGAAATGTCCGAAAACAGCAGGAACTCCTGTCACGAGGTTCGTGTAGACCAGCCCGATCCCCGGAACTCTAACCATCCCGATACTCGGTCCCAGCGCGATGATCCGGTCCATCGATACCTTGTTCTCCACGTCGAACTCGTGTTTCTTGATAGTTCCGTAGTTCCATGTGTACATCACAGCCATGAATGTTAACGAGAGGAGAATCGGGATCCAGCCTCCTTCGGGTATCTTGTAGGCGCATGCTGAGAAATAGAGAAGCTCGATGGAACCGAAACAGAGCAAGAAAGTTAGAACCGAAAGGATCCTCTGCTTCCAGACGATTGTCATCACTAAAGCCATCAAACACGTAGTCACAAGCATCACAGAGGTCACAGCAAGTCCTGCAGAGAGAAAAACAGAGAGATTAAACGTAAAGTTTAAAACTTTTGAATGTTTATGTTAACGATCATGGTCTTTACCGTATGCGTGACCGATCATGTTGGTGTCTCTTAACCCGATTGTAACCGCCAAGCAAAGGCACATCAACATCCAGTTAACTTCAGGGATATAGATCTGTCCATGGATCTTGCTTGAAGTGTGAATGATCTTGACACGAGGAAAGCAATCGAGGGCACAACATTGGCTTATGATCGAAAACGTTGCTGATATAACAGCTTGGCTTCCAACAACAGCTGCGAATGTAGCCACGATGAACACTGGCCAGAACACAGGCTCTGCAAGTGAAAAAAACAATCTTTGTCGGATTCATCTCACTGAAAATATCGAAAAAAAAGTTTTTTAAACTTCGAATGATGTGATTACCGGGTATCGCCTTGTAGAAGCTTCTCTGGATGTCTTCATGGTTCTTGGAGAGAAAGGCAGCCTCACCCATGTACGCAAGAATCAAACAAGGGTATACAAAGAACGAGAAAGCCACCTGAGTTTTTGATTTACACAAGCGTTCTTGTTATGTTTTTCATTTGAATCATATATCTTTATAAAAGTTGAAGGTCTTCTTTACCTTTATGGACAGAGAAGAGAAGTGACCTAAGTCAGCAAACATAGTCTCAACGCCTGAGGAGGAGAAAGAACAACACAGTATAAGAATGAAGAACACAATCTTTTGATGATTAAATGAGTTTGTGGCTCATTGACTAAAACTCTTACCAGTGATTGAAAGAACAACTCCTCCAAGTGAAACCCAACCTTCTACGCCGGTGCTTCTGAGGAACTTATACATGTAAACCGGCGAAAGCGCAGAGACTATACGCGGGTTCCATTTGATAGTGTTGTAAACTCCGATGCTGCTGATTGAGAGAAGCCAAGCAGTGGAGATCGGAGCGAAGATGAAGGCGACTCTATGCGTTCCATAGCGCTGGACTGAGAATATCGCCACCAAGATGATACACGAGATGATCACAACGTAATCTACAATGACATTAGAGTGTTGATTAGCTTTTGGGATATGTATATTGCCAAAAGTAAGCAAGCAGATTCAGACATACTCTCGTGAAGTTCGGGAATCTTGAGCTTGACTCCAGAAACAGCTGAAAGAACTGCAAGAAACGGTGTTAATCTAAAAAGAAGAAGACTTTGCCTAAGTTTCATCACACAGAGAAGTTCTCTGGAAAACTCACCTGAGATTGTTGGAGTGAGGACACTATCACCAATGGCCATACATGTCCCTAGAAGCACAAAGATCAACAGACACTTTTGGGATTTAGGGTGTTTCTCAAAGAACGATTTAACAGCCGCGCTCTGCCGAGTCTCCCCGGGGCTTCCCATGGCATATGTTGATAGTTTCTCATCCGTTTCTTGATGATTTGGTAGAATGCTTAGCTTGGCATACCTGCAGAGAAGCGAGTACAACGCGAATGTTCCACCTTCAAAAACAATCAAAACACGCGAATTGATCAATATCGAGAAACATAAGTAGACATATTGAGAAAGAAAGAAAAAAAGGCTTAAAACTTTTTTTACCTTCTCCGTTATCATCTGCTGAGAGAACAATGAAAACGTATTTGAAGAGAGCGATGAGTGTGAACGTCCAGAAGATGAAAGAGAACACTCCAAAGATCTCTTCGTCGTTTTCATGGAGGCTTAGCTTCCCTGAGAAAGTGGTTTTGTAAACATATAGAGGCGATGTGCTAAGATCGCCATAGATCACTCCAAGGCTTTGGTAAGCCAAAGTGAGGACATTTGCACAAGACACAGTCTTCAAGTGCTGAAACATTTAAAAACAAAAGATTATGAATTTCAAAATCTACATAGAAACATTAATTTCTCAGAAAGCAATTCACAAAGCATATTATTTTATATTCATCCCAATATCCCATAAAGTATGACCTTAACATTAACCAGATAACCTAACCGCATAAATTTAGAACCTTTTTTTTATCTTCGGATTAAGAGTCCTGTTTCCATTGGATGTTAACTAGAAACCAAACGGTCTAACAATAAATTTGGAGTTTTTCTCATCCAAAACTCATCTCTTTCCTAAAAAAACACCGACTTTTTTATTTCAAAACAATTTCTCCTGTCCAATTACAATTTACATTTCATAATTAGAAGTTTCAATTCCACAAGTTAACACAACTTGTGAATTTTCACAACAAAATCTAATTTCAGCAAACATGAAAAAAGCGTTCACGTCTTATTTTAGTTTTGGTAAAGACCAATGTCGATATGGTTAAGCAGGAGGACCTACCAGTCCTACTTGGGAAACAATCCAAAAATGAAGGAAAAATGAAGGAAAAATAAAAACAGAGCAAATATTTTTTTCTTAAATTAAAACCCTTTTGCTTTCATTTGTTCGTCTTCCAGATACGAAACCCAATCTCGACCACATAAATTCTTACTGAAATTCGCATTGTCCCCCAAAAATCCAAAACCCAGAAGGAAAATTGGTTTTTTTTTTTCAAAGAAATGAAGTAAGAAACCATTACGAGAGATAAACAGATTGTCTTAATGAAGAAAGGAATCGAAACATAATAGAGACAGAACATGAAAAAAGCAGAGGAATTTGGAAGAAAAAAAACTGACCTGGCGAGAAAGTCCCTGTTCGATTAAAGTGGGTGATTGGTTCATGGCCGTGAGAAAAAAAATGCTATTTTCAGTTTAGTTTCTGGAGAGAGATTTTGAGAAACAGAGAGAATATAATAATGTGAAGAGAGAGAGAGAGAGAGAGAGAGAGAAGTTGGGAAGTGAAGAAAGAGAAGCAAAGCGAAGTGAGGAAAGAGGGGAAGAGTGGTGTGTTTTTGGTGCAAAGAAGAAAACTTTGCAAGTTTTTATTTAATGCTTTGTTCTTTCTCTTTTTAATTTCGATATCAAAAACTATTATTTATCCCCCTTTTTTGAATTAAAAACTATTTTTTGTTGACAATTTGTTTTTTTTTTGTGATTTTGTTATTTCTCTAAATAAGGAGTAATTCCTTCAAATCAGTCTTGTAAAAATATTTTATTAAACACTCGACAGAAAATTTTGTTATTTCTCTAAATAAGGAGTAATTTTAACATTTTTTTGTCGTTGATTAAATTATTGGCTAGTCTTACAAAAAATCATAACTGTGGTTAGATTTTTATTAATTTTCTATGAATTGTTTTTTTCATCTTGAAATATAAAAAGTAGATATGTGTCGCACAAATTAAAACAAAAGTAATAGTGTGAATAGACAAATAAAAAAATTGAATTGGCAAACAAAAAGTATGCAGCATAACCAATTTGAATAATATATACTATAGTATAGCATAACTACATCACCTAGCTCTGTAACAAGACAGCTAACGATGGGCTGTAATATTTATTTAGCAAAAACCTTCATTGTTTAACAAATAAATGGCCTATTTATTGCAAAATTGCATAGGATTATTTTTTGTTAAAGAAAAGATTACATAGGATAGAGGTCTACTATTATTATAATAGTAGAGATAACATAGTGAAATATTTTAATGGTGAAAAAATATTACGCAGAATAAATTTAGATAAGACGGCTTAAATGAAGAATAATCTGTTCAATTTTGTTCAAATGAAGAAGCAAAACATACGTTTTTTTTAATTAAAGAAACGGGTAAGAAAAAATGTCAGACATACTTTGTGTTTCACTCTAACTCTTACCTAAAATCTATGAGAAAATGTGAGGAAAGATGATTAATTTAATTCTGAATATTATTACAAATTTTGTCACAAACACAAGAAAAGAAAATAGCAATCTTCTTAAATATAAAATAGATACTGAATCAATTATATGTTCTCCCATTAAAATAATTTTGTATTTGAATAGTCAATTGAGGAAACCAAATGGATGAGAAGAAGGAAAGCGATAGATTGGGATTCCGGTCCAATTCTTTTATGTTCAGAGAGGTAACTTATCTATCACTCCTCTGCCATTCTTTAATCAAAACTACGTAATAAGTTATCATCGAAGTGTGATATTTTCATAATTAGTACTACTAATTAAATGCGAAAATTGTTTTAAAAACATTTAGTATCTGTCTTTTGAATGTCAAATACCTAAACACTTTTTTTTGGTTAATGGAGGATATACCTAAAAACTTATGGAGGGTTTGAAAGATTCAAAAATAGATTTAATAAATTAGAATACATTAATATAAAACAATAGAATATCTGAATATGTTAATTGGTACCTTTATTAGCTACTTTACCCTTTGCTTTTACCGTAATGGCATCGATGCCTCGAGATACAACCATCTGGTGCACCAAATCTTGGGACCATTATGATAAGAACCAAACAATTGAATATCACATTATATTTTTTTTTTGTATATAAGAAAATTGCACTGAAGTTATAGTTAATTAAAGATATCTTTATCAATACTTTAATGGTGACGCCAATAATGATTTTCTTTCGGGTTCCTCATCCAGCTGACAGTAATGTCTGATTAAAATACATGTATTTTAATATTTTTATTTAATTTTGTATAGGCAAGTCAAGATAATATCGGTATCATGCCATTATTTGCATACCACATGTCGTCAACACAATATTTCCACATAAACGTAACTATTAGGATTTGTCAATCAGAGGATGGTTAAATAAAATAGTAATCTTGCTTTTCTTCTAACATTTTCTCACCAAAATTCAACATGCACACGCATAAAGTGTGTGATTTTTTTAGTATTAAATCTCACGCGTAGTTCGTGTAAAATCGGAAAGCAGACCTAACTCTGTCTTAACTCTTGCAAATGCAGCTTTAAGCTTTAAAGCTTAAAGCCTTAAACATGTGGTTAAACATCAAACATGTATATCAACAACCCATTTGAATGATGAACCTAATTAAGCCACGTCGCTTTATAATCAGGTCAATATTAATTACAGAACTTCAATTCATTTGGTTCACTTTACCATTTAATTTTTCTTGTTCCACGACTTTTGTTTTGTCCTTGATACAAGAAACTGAGATAGTTTGTTCCAAGAAGAGTTAAAAAAGATAAATAAACAAATTTGACTTTTTCTCAACCAAAGAATATTACTCCGTCTTGAGGTTTGACTAATAAGTAACATGTTTCTTATTATGCATTTAATCATACAGAAACGCCGTATATGATCGGTCATATACATGCGTGGAAACAAGAATTTTCCTGGACAATTAATTTTTAAAATGTGACGTAAATGTCAAACTAGTAGAAAAATCTTATGATGTTTTTTTTCCCCTTACAAATAGATGTTTCTTTTGTTGGAGCATGAATATTCATACGACTCCCCTGTTGACAAAAAACTCTACATGAAAATTTTACACGTTATCTATCAAATGATCAAGTTGTTACATAACGAAACGCGCATATATATATATATATATAAAGAAAAGGAAAACTTGCGAAAAATATGTTGTCACGCTGCATGCATGAATCATAAATGTGCTGATGTTCAAAAAAGAAAAAAAACTGATGTTCAAAAAGTTTAATTTTTTTTTTCTAAGATGTTCAAAACTTCTTGTATGGAAAATTTGGTTGCTTCTTTATAAATTGCAATTGGTGATTAAGCATTGTTAATTTTTTACCGATGCAACGACGGTATGTAGTCCTTCATTTTCTTTGTTAAGAGGTTGTTGACTTGTTGTTGCACTTTTTACACATCTTGAAAGAAAAATCATTTATTTTCTATCCATCTATTGATTTTCAAAAAATGCATCTATTACAACGTACGTATGTGTGCAAATAATAATATTATAGAGATAAATTTAAAATTTCATAATTAACTTGTTACAAAACGCTTGTCTATATAAAACAAAAACCAAAGTTAAGAAATATCAAACAAAATAAAACGAAGAAAAGATTTATCTACGAGTCTAGAAGCTTGTTTGTTGCAAAGTTGTTGTTTTAATATATAATTAATTAATCATAATTAAATATTTATATACTATGATAAAGGGACAAGTAATTGAGAATCTGAGATCAAATGCAAACAAAAAAAGCAGATGTATATAATACATTTAAAAAGTCATCAAATGCAGCAAAAAAATTATCGCTAAATTGATGTTACGACAGATTAGTAAAAGAAAATAAGATCACTGCAAATCGCAAAACGTCACAATTTCAATCATACCTCGAATTTCTTGGTATATATGGACTAATCGCAATTTTAATCTAAGAATACATAATCAACTTTTAAGTGGAGAGTAAATAAGATATAAATTGAGAGCAAGAATGTAAGAAGATTTTCAAAAGAATGTAAGAAGATTTTAGCAGCCAACAAAAAAAAAATGTAAGACGATAAATAAGCAGAAGAGTGAGTGGCCCATTTGGGGGTTCCCACCAAAACTTGTCGACTAGTTCGAAAGTTGGGATGGTCCCTTCCGATTTATTTGAGTTTTCCATTTTCTCACTTATCAATTATCATTCACTTTTCCTTCGCTTCTATTATTTTTCTAATAACATGTCAACTTCAATTGTCTTATTAGTTATTAGTAACCTATATATTAGATGGTTGGTCCATCTCAGACTTTGAAAGGTACTGGATTTGATACCGACATGTCGATGTTTTAAGATAATTCGAAATTGCATCGTTAATCTGATTCCAACTAATGAGTACGAATTCATGTGCCTTTCAGTTAATTTATCTCAACTAATGAATACTAATTCGAAATTGCATCGTTAATTTATCTCAACTGATAAATTAAGCCGACTTTCTGTTGTTCTTCGATACGGCTATACTCGAAGACTGATCCATAGTGCCTTTCAGAATTTTACCGCCCAGCTACAACATTATTCTATAGATTTTATACATATCAATATTTACTACTGATTTGCGACATATATATATTTTTTTTTTTTTGAAAAGGATTTGCGACATATTTGCTATGCGCTAATCACTAAGTATCACATTTTGCGATAGAATTATTAAAAAGAAGTTTATAACTAAACCCCACTTAAAAAACGTGACAAGCATTGTTAACGCATCAACAATTTACAATTATTTAAACGCATAATCAGTATTCTAAATAATCTGAAGACTCGTCAAAAAAAAAAAAAAAAAAAATTTGATCTGAAGACTAAATTTAACAAAATCTTTTCCAGCAAACTAGATTTGAACCTGGCGGCTAACGTACGCCCGAAACGCAATAATCCGCAAACGAAAGTCCAACAACCAGCAAAATTGAAAACACCGGTCAACATCATATATATACTATAATGATCTATAATATCTTATCATCATCCGTCGTTTGAGACTGGACTTGGAGTTATCAAAGATTCAAATTTAATCTGCAATACTATAAGATTATGATTTGTGGGAAGAGTGATATTAATCTAATAGTAGTTTATCAAGTTGGTAAAAGTTTGTTATCGATTTCCCTATTCAGTTTACACTACTGTCGTATTCGTACAAGTGAATGTAATCCGAACACCTACGTTGGTAAGAGTTTGTGATTGATTCATGTTGATTGTACATTTTGCTACTGCAGTATTCACATCGTAGAGATAGCGCGAAAGCGAATAGTAATCATCAAATGGTTCTTATCACGTTGCTGGAATTTTGTGATTGATTTCATGTTCGATAGTACATTTTGCTACTGTCGTATTCGCATCACTGCTACAAACTTCAATAATTTATATTTCACATCAAAGAAACGTAAGGACATATGCATGCACACGGTTGGGAATAATTTAAGAAAATTGTAAGTATTATTATAATAATATATCAGACACTCGCCTAAAGCCTCAACAACCAAATCTTGCAAGTGTGGTCATTTTGTGGGGTCCATCCGTACCATCTTTTTAAAATATATCTCAAAGTACATGCATGTAAAGTGGATCGGAATTATTACACCCCGGAAAACAAACAAAAGAATATTAGAAAATAAACAAATAAGCAAAAAATAATAATAGAAATAAAAAACACGAGAAAAAGTAAGATTACGTGAGTAAAAAGGAATATGAAATTATCAGATTTTAAAAAGTAAAGTAGACAGAAAAAGAAAAAGAAAAAAGAGAGAGTAAAACGCGTCCCTTTGATTGGTAGTGTTGAAAAGGTCGTGTGCATGATGTTTCTATGAAGTCTCTAGTTTTTTTTTTTTAACTTTAAAGTCTCTAGATTTGATACTGAATTAATATACACTAGGTGAATCACCTACGCACCGTCTGCGACTAAAAAATATTTATATGTTCAATATATAATTAATTATGTATTAACAATAACATTATATAAATATTTAATAATAAAAAAATAACGAAATGAAAAATATTATAGATTTCAATAGAAATTAAAGATAAAAAGCCATTAACCAATATTTTAAAATACTTTTTATATAAAAAGTGTAAATATGATAACTAAATAAACTGAAAAATATTAAAACATATAATAATTTATTTATTTTATAAGGTTTAATTTTTTTATAGATATAAATAGTTGTAATATTAAAGTATTGATTAATTTTCTTATATATTATGTAAATGTTATATTTTTATACATGTACAGTTTTAGTGTTTAACAACACACACAAACATTTCATATCATTTTGTGTCTTTTAAAACTGATTTATTTTAAAACACTTTATTTTTTCTACAGTTTACAGTAACATATAATTACAAATATAAAAGTTATATTAAATAATAATTAAATTCTTACAATATGCCTTAAATATTATCTATACTATGCTTTTTTCTCCTTACACAAGATAATCTTGCCAATATATACTCCCTCTGTTCCTAAAAGGAAGTAGTTTTAGGAAAAAAATTTGTTTCAAAAAGAATGTAGTTTTCAATTTTCTATGCACTTTTTATGAGTTAATAATGATAAATTGTAAATTTCAATAAAAGTAATTGAATTTATTGAATTGCTATTGGTTTAAATTTATAGGAAATTGCTAATCACAGAAAATTATACATTTATTATCAAGTTTTAATGTGTTTTCTTAATATGTGTAAAAATCCTAAAAATACTTTCTTTAAGAAACAGAGGGAGTATATTTTAAGTATATATTTTTTTGACCTATTGCTAATTAAACCAAAATGAGTTTTATAATCTTTACTTATCATAAGAGCGGGTAGATGGCTGGCTCGCGCATTCATGCGTACCAACCATCTCACCGCTCTAAGGACATATAGAGATTTTTAAAAATATATAAATTGTTTAATAACAAAAATTAAAATTGGACTACAATCGAGGTTAACAAAATGCATGCACGACAAGTTCGCATGCGATTTTGACTTTTGCATAATTAATATTTATATCCACACGCATATTTGTGGAAAAATCGAAGTATGGCTTTTAAGTGTTTAAAAAAATAACAAAGTATATGTTTTGTAATATATATTTTTATAATGTATGGTTGAATTTTAAAAAGAAATAAATACATATATTTTGCATGTAAGTATGAGTTAAAAATAAGTGAATTGTAATATTTAGGTGTTGGTTAGTTTTTTATGATATTTTCCGTAAACGTTATGTTTTTACACGATGCAGTTTTTAGCATTTAAGAACAATGACGAAGACCGTTTTTTATGTAATCAAAATTTCATATTTTCAGCATTTTATGATATATGTTTCAAATTAAAATTTATATTAAATATTAACAAAAATTACAAAAAAAAAATTAAAAATTAAAAATATAATATTTGACTTTATCATGAAAATAAATATAGTACATTGTATAATATATTAGTAATTTTCCTTTTCAATAAAAATTATAATAAATATTTGTTATAAAATTTGTGAAATAATATTTTATAAAATTCTCTGGTAGCTCTCCGCTCATCTCTTTGAACAATATTGAGAAATTGGTTTGATGAAGAAAATAAATTTATTATGGTTGGCATGCACGCATGTGTTCATTCTAAAATTTGAGCCGCACATGTGTTTATTATAACATTTACTTCTTAAGATTTTTAAATGACTCCGTAAAACCAAGCACGAGAATGTTACGGAAAAACAAAACTGTAGAGATTATTTTTATTTTTATTTCTATTTCTTATTCTTGTTTTATCTTATTATAATTTATTTTTTCATCCAATTACTTTTCATTTTATTTCATCTCAAATTCTCGATCTACAATGAGACTGTATATGAGTATAATATAAATTTTTTATTTATTTTAAAAAAAAAGAGAGATAAAAATGGTATAGCCTATTTACTATCCCATTGGATAATATATTATTAACTTTTATATAAAAATATAATATATATTGGTTGTTAAATTTTCGTAATCATATTTTATGTAATTTATTATGAATATATGTAAAAACAAATTGATCATAGTAATTATTATTTTCTGTTAATTTAAATTTATTAATTTTAGAGTTATAATCTAGTGTATTCATGTTTTAATTCATAATTTATTTAATTTTATCTCAACCAATCATTTATTTTAGAAAATTTGACATGTCACATTTACATGTCATCCAAAAAATACACTAACTTTGATTCTAGAGGTGACAAATCAGTTTTTTCACTAAAAAAGATTCTCGATCCTATAAACTTCACAGGAAGGTTCTTGAACTCTTTAGCAACTAAAGAATGCGAGTTCAATACAAAAGATTTTAGACAAATAAGGTTACTCGATTGGTTTCTTTCAAAGTTAAGTGTCTAACTATAGGTCTACTCATTGGTAACCTGATGTGGTTTAAACCACATTTGGAATAGAAAAGCCTTCTAGAAAAAAAAAGGAGTTATGTTTAGCCATCTAATTTTTGTCTTAAACCTTCCCATTGTTATAACTTATAATATGCTACCAGGATAAAAATTCAGTGAAAAAAAAAGCTAGATCATGAGGATATATATACCACAGGTGGTTTTCACAGTCTCAAAATGATTTAAGTACTAGATCGTACTTAACCAGCATAGCTTATGTTCTAACAGTAGCATATATTTAACATTTTACTCACACACAAAAAAAAAAACATTAGCAAACTTCTTTTAAAAAGTGTGATGTTAGAGATGAGTTTCGCTGCTTCTTTGGATGTATATGAGACTCTACATTTTTACAAAAAACAAAAAAAAGATTTATCAGGATCAAAAATATTTTCGTTGAAGATGAGTTCCGCTGCTGGTTTTAACATCCACTAAACCTCCATATTGGTACCCGGTATGTTTAGATACAAAAAAAAAAAAAAACTTGCGAGTTCTTAGCTTTTATGTCTCGAAATCACAGTTACATATCGATCTTGCACTGTCCCATTTTCCTCACACTCTATCTTCTTGTAAGTAACATGAAACTAATCTTTATTAATCATTTGTAGGTTTGATGATTTATCGATTATTATAATAGTTAAAAAAAGAATATCCAAAATACCAAAAATATTATTTTCCGAAAACACCACATCTTGTATTTTGTGATTTTTTATTAAAAAAAAATGTAAATTAACCAAAATCAACATCATGCATTAATGGGTTCCTGATTTTGGGATCAAAGTTTAGTAAAAGTCCAATTAAAGCCAGTGGCCCACAATCTTCCAAGAATAACAAACTGGGTCCGGTCAACTACTGTGACCCATGACCGAACCTGAATCGTAATTTGTCCCATTGTAATACAACGAATAATCGTAGAGACCCGAGACAGAGAGAGAGAGAGAGAGAGAGACTTGATTTACAATTTAGAGGGCTATACAAAGAGTTATCCAAATCTAAGGCGGTGGTCTTGTTCTTGTCCCTTCATTCCAATTTTACCATTTTACTAACCAATAACTTGGAAATACACTAGTAATTCATCACTATTGGACCAATTTTTACCTTTAGAAACATTCCGACCCGGATCCCAATATCGATCGGATGATCCGGTTCTGAGATTCAAAGCAAGGCTTTAATCGAATTGCAAGATGCTATAAATGCGATGTAACAAGACTTGTTTGAAATAAAATAAAACACAATCCCATGCATACATTCTGTAGAATCAAAATGAAAAGGGTTAACCCCGAAAATCTCGCCATATGCAAATGTGACATTTTGTGAGAAACACTAAACATATAGTAGGCTCAAAACACGACTCAGCAAGTGAACATGACACTGAACAAAACATGTATCAATAAAAAAATAAAAAAAAAAGCCAAGTCTTCGATGGATTTAAAACACATCAGGCTAATATAGATATGCCTCTTGGCCCTTGTGTATCTTTAAGCTGAAGGAACAGACTCCTCCGTTTTCTTTTCTTCAACATCTTTCTCTGTTGATGCTGCTACTTTCTCCACCGGTTTCTCCTCCTCCTTTTTCTCCTCGGTTTCCTTCTCTTCCACTGTTAACTTCTCGAGAAGTCCAGCTGTATCAGAAGCGTCTTTGCTCGCTTCTTTCTCTTCCTCGGATTCAGCGACTTCCTTGAACTTCTGCATAAATGCTTTGCAGTCTGATAATGGTAAACAGCAAGACTTCATTATTTATGCAACAGTCGGGGAAAGCATTGCGAAAAACACACAAACAAAACATCAAATGAAACAAGACTCGGGGAAACAGTTTCCAATACTACACAAGCTCAGAATCTCGTCTCCAGCTCAATCAAAAGCTACACTGAAGCAACCAGTATTACAGCAGACCGCTGGACTGCTTCCGTCTACGTAGATCATGTACTTGAAGCTATAAGTAACTTTTGAATCTACAAAGATACCCGAATACCTTAAGTCTGTTTGGTTGCCACATTTAAAAAGGTTAAACAATGATACACTAGTATTTCTGATTAGTGAGAGGATCTACATGGGAAACTCAATCAAACAAATTCAAAGAACTAAAAATGGCAAACAATATAAGCTTCTTGCAGTCATATGGCAATATCACTAAGTTCAAGATCCTTCACTCATAAATGATGTAATATCTGCATTCTAGACTCCTAACAAGGATTAAGCAAAATGATTCCAAAGCAGAATGCAGAAAGAGAAATGAACGCAAGTACTTGTTCCGAAGGTTGAAGCTAATATAAGGCACGGCAGAAAGATCATATTCACAAAAATGAGACAGATCAGTGCTACTGTAAGCAACAATCAAGTAACGAGATCCAATCGACTGAGTAAAAAAAAAAATATACAGATTAGAGATTCGCACTCACTCTCAACAGAAGCAAAGCGGATACAGAAAAGCTCGTCCTTCAATTCACCATCAGAGAAATCACGAGCGTGCCATACGCAAGATTTGTCATTCCCAGCGTGTTCCTGAACAGTCATCCCCGATGTAACTGCAGAAAAATCCCAGAGGAGAAGATCAAAACGAGTGAGAAGAGTATATAACAGATACAGATCCAGGAACAGTTTTTCACACCAACGCAGAGCAAAAGGAGACGGAGAAATTTATACCGAGATGATTAGCACAGATCTTCAGAGTTTTCGATTGCCTCATAACGAGACGAAGCTTCCCAGAGTCCTTATGCTTTAAGAACTTAACCGTACCAGCACCTCTCTCCTTCCACTGACTCCCATCTTTATCGAACCGATACAGCTTCGATTTCCTACAGATTCGCGCAAAGCAAAATCCCAATCAAAAACAATCTCACAAAACCAAAAGCTCCGCATCGAAACTAAAACCCTAGAACGTAATGAACTACGGAAAACGATCAGATCCAGTACAGTTAGATGAAAGGATCTGATATAGACCAAGTAAGGGTTGTACATACAGATCGAGGATGGTATCTTCGTCTTCTTCACCGGTGGTGACGGCGACTTCTTCGAGCCTGACGATCGGAGCAACCTGAGCGCCGGTGTCCTCGTCCTCGTTGGCTCCTGACTCTTCCTCGTCTCTGTGCTCGCGCTCTGGCTCGTTGCTAATGCTCGCCATCGCTGTCAAATCAAATCAAATCAAAGCTTGCTTGGTTGGTTCAGTTGTTGGATACACAGTGCGTACGAGATTGAAGGAGAGAATTTTGGGAGTTGTTTTGTAGAAAGGAAATGATATTTTTTTATACGAGACGGCGATGCTTTGATAGAAAAATTAATCATAGAAGTAATTGGGCCAAGGCCACGTTTTTGGGCCCATTCATGTCTTGTATGATTTGTATCCAACTCGACTTTAGTTTTGTTTTTCTCTTCCAACTTCTTGTCAGCAAGATGCATAATACAGATTGAATACAGCGAATATCCATCTATGAAAACTGCACAAACCAAATGTTTAGGTAGTCAAGTTTAAAATAAAGAGTATATTTCATGAAGATCTCAGTGTTAAAAGGAAAAAAAAAAAAATTCGCTAGGAATGATAACATCTCCAAATGTTTCGAATCAATTTTAAGAAGACCACAAAACATCGACGTTCCCTCAAAAAGACCACCAAACCGGACTGAGAAAAGAAGAAGAAAAAAAAGTGTTTAATTCAATTCCTTAAAGGTAGAGCAGAAAATAGCGAAACATCCCAAAAAAAAAAACCTACGGCTCCACAACAGTAACATGTTCCCACTCTCCATCAACCGCCTCTTTCCACACCGTCACGTTGTTGTTCCCATCGGACACGGCCAACAAGTTACCGGTCAACGACCACGACACCCGCCACACCGGAGTCATAAAGTCTTTCAGAACCTTACCTTCCCATTTCTCACCTTCTTTCCCAATTGTCCATATGATCACTTTCCCATCTTGTGAGCCACTAGCTATGGTGGACTTAGGGAGACCCAAGTTCGGTGCCCAAGCCACATCACGGACCCAATCAGTGTGCTTCTGAAGAGCCGGGAAGCAATCCATCTTCCACGACCCGTTCGAGAGCTTCCACACTTTCACGGTGTTATCACACCCGCCAGAAGCTAGCTTGTAAACCGGATCGAGCAAGCCAGAGCTGACAAGAGCGCCAGGCGCAGTCGCTGGTGCCCATGAGACTGACGTGACTCCGACAGGATGCGCTTGGTCAATCTTTGTTGTGTCCCAGCCACCGTCGGCACGGCCTGTGAAAACCGAAATGTTTCCATCGGATGACCCGCAAGCCAAGGATAGTCCGAGTTCATGAGGAGCCCAAGCAATGGAGTTGACTGAAGTTTTGTGGTCTGTGAAGACGTGAGCTTGGGTCCATTGGTTTTGGTTGCCTTCTTTCCAGAGTATGACTTGGCCATCATAGGAGCACGAAGCTAGGAGTGATCCGAACTTTGGGTGGGCCCACGTGACCTGCCAGACAGGGCCACGGTGGCCGGTCAATGTAGCCAGGTGCTGCGATGGACTACCGTTGTTGCTGACACCAGTTATCTTGATGGTGCAGTCAGATGAGGCAGTTGCAACTCGCTTTCCGTAGTAATCCATTTGCACATCATGGACAGTGTCCTCGTGACCCGTTTCAATCTTCTGTCCTGGCATGTTTCCGGGATGTCTTTTCCTGCTAAGCAAAAAGCAAAAAAAAGTAAAATTGTTGAATAAGAACACCCGTGTCGAATAACACACACAGCAAAAATAGCCTGTAAAACGGAGTTCATGGAATGAACAATATGGAGAAGCAGAGATCACAAACTATATATAAACTCCACAAAATATCTTACTTCAAATACCTGAAACAATGTAAATGCTCAAACCATATTGGAGGCTCATACTGTTATGCATATAATACATACGTATGGGAAACAATCCACACAACGAAGCAAGATAAATCAAACACTTTCAAAAACAAACGCATCTGCCACAGGAAATATCTATAAACTAAGTGTTAATCCGCTTGTTCCACCAGAAAAAAAAGAAAATATAAACGACAAGATATAAGCTAACATAAGCTACGCAATGCAAGTTGACAAGGAACACACAAAAAAAAACGAAATTTGTTGATCCATAGGGTACCTTCACATGTTTTCCAATGGCTTTCAATTTCAGTGAAGTATGATTACATCTTTCTTATTTTCACTTTGCTGGTTCAGATTATTACGTGTTTTACTGGACAGTCGATTAGCAGCATAGCTCACCACACACATGTAAGCACATTACATTCAAAATCACGAAAGATCTAATATGATTATATGAATAGAACGAAGTTTCAGTCAGAGACCGATAACAATCTAACAGTGAATTCTCGGAGAAAAATTCTAACCTCAACCAACAATCGCAGGACCGAATTGCACACAATACCAGAAAAGAGATTAAAAAACGAATCAGAGTAGTAAATCCTAAGATCGAAACTCGAGTCGCAGATGATTTTCTAATCGAATCGTTTCAAACACAAAAATCGAAGCTAAGCTATCGAATCCGGAGCAGAATTAATGGAATGGGGCTATTGCGACGAATTTTTTTTATAAGAAATCGCAAATTGATAGAACTGGATCCAAAAGTTGAGAGCTAATTGTAGAAATGCGATTCAATTAGACGGATCACGAGGTGGGAGTCACAGTACAAATCAGATCAAACGAAGATCGATCACGCTGAAAAATCAGTCACAATTGCGAACGGAACCCTAGCTTAAAATTACCGAGACAGCTCAGAGAACAGAGAGATTGAAGAACGTAATGCGCAGAAAAAAAACTCAGGGAAGAGATACTGTACCTGAAGGCGCGGTTGATCGACTGAGAGACGCCGGAATGTGAGTTGAAGAAGAATATCGACGGAGAAGAAAACGCTCGGGGGAATAAATTGGGAGTTTTTTTTTGTTTCTAGTTTGTATAAGCTGATAAAAAAATTGGAAAATGGATCTGGCTTTCCGAAATAATTTCCGAAATAATAGTCCAGACTCTAAACCGGGTGGGTCAAGTAGAAAACCGGAGGGAGATGAGAGATCTTTGAGGTTTCTGCCTTTCAAACAAATTTTGCCTTTCATTTTAGTCATTATACTTGTACTAGAATAGTACCGCATATATTGGGGGTTTTAATTAGATATATTTTAAATTTGTAAAAATAATTTGAAAATAAAATCAGATAATTTATTAAAAAAAAATTATTAATATTTCCAAATATATATGTTTTAATATTCTTATATTAATTATGTTTAATTCTAATGCCTTATCTATAGATATTTCCAAAATTTTAGCGAATTATTTATCCTATTTTTTCATAATTAAAATATATATTGGGATCCGCGTATACGCAGATTTATACTAATAAATTTAAAACCCGTTAAAATAATTTTTAAAAAATTATAAAACAAAATCAGATAACTATCGAAAAATATCTTATTATATAAAGTAGGATGCGTCAAAGTTAGTAATTAATATGATCGCGACAAGTGTCAAGTTAATCGATCGGATTTTGACACAAAAATACCTATTTGTCATATATAAGTATATAGCTAAAAAGGAAAATAAAACAAAATGATCTATTTCAATTTTAGAAAAGGAAAATAAAAAATAAAAGATTGCTAATTAACTTGATCGCGACATGTGGCGCTTCATTCGATTCAGATTATGACATGTGTCATGATAAAATATTAGAATTTATATCTTATTATGAAAAGGATTTATTAGAGTTTAAGAAAAAGAAAAAAAAAGTAAATAAGATTAACTATGATATATTTCAATTAAAAAAATGAAATCATATATGATAATGATATGACATTGGACGATGATGAGCTCAATGAGGATGAAGATCATGTGGAGAGACTTTTGACGTGAGTCTTGAGAAGCATTACTTCGATAGAGAGTAGAGAGATCATATACGGGAGATTAACATGAAGGGAAATAAAGACTTTGTTTGCTTGGAGAGAGTTAATGGGGAGATCGTTAACATACTCGAATGACTCGAATTGCATATCCAAGTTTTTAATGAAGCAGAACAGAAAAAGATAGTTGATAAAGTGTGTGAACTACAAAAGAAGTAGAGTTAATGTTGCTTAGGATCCGCATAAGATTTTTTGTTTTGAATATTTTAATTGAAAACATATGAGAATTAAAATAAATAAACAACTTTTAGGTTTCGATTTTGTGTTTTTAATATATATATTTTTTAAGTAGTGATCCAATTTTGTTTTCTATTTTTTAAAAAATTCATTTTAACGGATTTAAAATTTTGTTATTACAAACCCGCGTAAACGCGGGTTCTAATCTAGTATATGATAAACACAAAATCTAAATCTAATAGTTATTTACTTATTTTTATTTTTATTTATTTTTAATTAAAACATTCAAAACACAGAACATGTTGTTGGTCCTAAGCAATACTAACCATATTTCTCATATAACTCACACAATTTATCAACTATTTTTTTCTCTTCTCCTGCGTTAAAAACTTGGGTATGCAATTCGAATCTTTCGAGTATGTTAACGATCTCCATTAACTCTTTTAAAACAATTAAAATATCTCTTTCTCTTCATATTTTTCTCTCATATATGATCTCTCTGCTCTCTTGAAAATTTATGCTTCTCAAGACTCGTATCAAAAGGATCTTTACATGATTATTGCTATCTTTCTCTTCATTGAGCTCATCATCGTCTAATACCTTATCATTATCATCTAGAATATTTTTTTAATTGAAATATATCTTAACTAATCTAATTTAAATTTTGTTTATATTTTCCTTAAATTGAAATAGATCCTTTTGTTTTATTTTCATTTCTTAAATTGAAATATATTCTAGTTAATTTAATTTTACTTTTTAATCTAAATCAATAAATTTGACTTTTTATTTTTTTTATTTTTTTGGAAATTCCTTTTTTTCTTTAAAAATAATATTTTATCGAGACACACGTCAAAATCTAAATCGATAAACTTGACACGTATCAAAATCTTATTGATTAACTTGGCACATGTCACGATCATATTAATAACTAACTTTTACGTTTATATTTTTTTAGTAAATTGAAATATCTTATTTACTTTTGAGTTTTTTTTTAATTGAAATATATTTTTTCCTTTTATTTTATTTATTTCTCTTTTAAAAATAGTAATATTATTTCTTTTTTCTTATAGGATTAGTATACACTTTATTTGTAATATATTTTAATCAAAACACGTGTTGAAATCTTATCAATTAATTTGTCATGTGTCACGATCATGTGAATTAACCTACTTTTATATAATTAGATTTATCATAATTAAAATCTATATTAGTATATGCGTATACGCGAGTTTATAATAATAAAATTTAAATCCGTTAAAACATTTTTTTAAAAAAAAGTAGAATACAAAATCGGATCACTACTCAAAAAAAATATGAAAAACTGTATCGAAACCTAAGAATTATTTATTTATTTTAATTCTCATTTATTTTCAATTAAAATATTCAAAACACAGAATCTGTTGCGGGTCCTAAGCAACATTAACCCTACTTCTCATATATTTTACACACTTATCTACTATCTTTTTCTGTTTCGCTGCGTTAAAAACTTGAATATGCAATTCGAGTCATTCGAGTATGTTAACGATATTCATATTAACTCTTTTCAAGCAAATAAAGTCTCTCATTTTCTTCACATTCATCTCCCGTATATTATCTCTCTACTCTGTAGAGAAATTATGCTTCTCAGGACTCGCATCAAATACCTCTCTACATGATTTTTGCTATCTTCATTCTCATTGAGCCATCATCATCTAATGTCATATCAATAGCTTCTAACTTTTTTTGATTGAAATATATCCTAATTAATCTAATTTATTTTTTGTTTTTATTTTCCTTTTCTTAAATTGAAAGGAAACTTATTTTCCATTTTTGTTTTAAAACTAATTTTTAGATTTATATAATCATTAAGTTAAAATCTAATTGGTTAAATTTTTTAACACGTGCAAAAATCTAATCGATTAACTCACCACGTGTTCTCATCCGGGGTTCTCATCAATTTTCTCTTCCTCCCCAACCTCTTCCCCTTGCATACTTCCAACGAAACCGTACATGCTTCAGTAGGCCTATGCTTCAGCATCAAATCGTGGTAAGTAGCCAGCATCAATCGATGTATCTCAAATGGCTTTCGGTTAGCGGGTGGAAGAGAATCACTGGCGTGGGCCAATGCCTAGTCTAATTCATGGTCCAGTGGAACCTACCGCCATGCCAGCCACAACGCAAGCCACCAATATCACCTTCTTCTTCAGCGATAACAAGAGCCCCTTCATCAGCAATGTTCACAAGAGCCCATTCTTCAGCAACGATCACAAGAGCCCTTTCTTCAGCAGCGATCACAGACAATAACAAATTGTTTTCAAAAGTGCAAAATTTGGTCAGGATATGTCGCATCACTGAATTTGGAAGATGAGACAAACAATATTTATGAACATAAAATTGTGATTAATAATCTTAGTTATCGAAAAAGAATAGATGTCAAATATATCCTTAGTTAATTTAATTAATTTATTTATTTAATTTACTTTTGTTTTTAATTTACTTTTTTTTAATTAGCAACTTTGACGCATCCTACTTTATATAATAAGATATTTTATAAATAATCTTATTAATGTTTTTATTTTTAACTTTAATCCCTAATTACATATTTCATAAATGTTTCAAATATGTTGTTTATGACGTGTTTCAAAAGTTTGATTTAGTTTTTTTTTCTCCTCGTGGGATGGTTTCGCACAATAAGGAAATATGTGATCATTGTTGGTGGAGCATCATCAAATTCGTTGATGAAAGATTTAATCTAGTGACCTTCGAGAAGGAAACAATTATGCTGGCTCTGCGCTATATAATTTGTTAAAGTTAACTTGGTGAAATTAGTCATATTCACGGGTAAAACCATGAAGAAGCTCTCGTGTTTATCCAGTGGTAATAGTGCCTGAATTTGTTCACGATTGTCCTTGAAAGCTTATGATCGAAAACTAACTAGAAAAAAATGAGCAAAAAATGCTTTTGGATCTAGTTTTATTCTGGCTTTAATACCAAATAGAAATTGATTTTTATTGTTCTCAAATAATGATACAAAGATGTATATATTGTTAGTGCAGAGAATTCGAAAGACACACAAAATACACCAAAGTTAGACAATGTGTCTGCACTTCAAATTTTTTATTAAAAATATTTCTTAAATACAATTACACTTAGTATCAAATATTGGAATTACTCGATCCTAAGAACCTCTTAACTTGATCCCAACCTATTCTCAACTCACTATGAGATCTCTAAGATTAGCCACACTAATCTATACTCAGGATTCTCACCTTACGATAACTTTTCACTATTTTCACTCAAAGATGCCAAACGGCTACAACTCTTGTCAAACTCACTTTAGCATCTCAAGGGATATTTTTCTTGATCTAAGAGACAATGTACTTAAAGGATTTCGTGTCTAACTCTCCAAGTTGCCATCCTAACAAGTTTCCTACAACCAATAGAAAATATTCTTTTTTTGTTATATCCTAATCAAACTAATATTTTCATATCTCATCAAGTTTTCCAAATAGCTTCAATCTTTCTTTTTCTTTGAGTTTTATTTTCAAGTAATATATTCAAGGCGTGCCTCTTTGAATATATACATTTTCTATAAATTTCTACCTCCTGATGACCCGTAACATCTTATGCGTCTGATTCGTTTGGTGCATCATATGTTTGATGGCTCACAGAATATGCATCTTCATATATATCCTTCATCTTTCTTTATAAACTCATTACAACAACATAATAGACCATGGACCGCCTTTCAACATGGCTAAACCAGCTTACTTGCTTCAATCCTCCCGTTTTTCGACTCTTTGAACAGTCATGTGGTCTTCTCGCTAATATGAGCATCGAAAATTTAGAAAACATAAAAAGGTACGTAATTAGCAGGTGGCAGTGTAAAGGTTTTTGTTATAAAATCGTAAGAAATTAAATATTTAGTATGCGTACGGGATAACAAAATGCAAAAATCATAGTATTATAATTTTAAGTACAATTATCCGTTAAAAAAGGTGAAGAAAAGTGCTGCAAGAAAAAGAAAGAAAAAGTTTTGAAGAAGAGATAAGCAATGACGAGAGTGGAGGAGAATGTTCTTTTAATTTAGCGTATTATATATGTTGATGCCTTTCTCCAAATTGAAAACTTGTGGAGTTGTGGTAAGCCAACGTACATAGCCCACTACTTCATCGTCATCTTCCATTTTCTTCTCCTCGTTTCCTTATTAATTGTCTGCTTTTTTTTTAAACATTGATCAAAGTTTATATAGTTCACATCGACTATTTGACCTAACAATTTTATCTACACCAAGAACAACATTAAGGAGATGCTGACAATCTCATGTTGACCGCCTAATCACTTGCTTTATTATACTAGTTACATGGTCTTAGTTCTTCTCTAACAACCTTCGATTCTTTACTCTAATATTATAAAGAAAAAAAAATATTTGGTCAAGAATATCTACCAAACCAAAGTTGGGTGTGTGTAAATGAGAGTTATCAACAAAAGAAGGCAACAGTTGAGAGTTAGCGACACTCATCACACCACCACGTAAAAGAGTTTTCAAAGAAATAGATAGACCGATCCGAATCACATGCAATAATACCAAACAACAAAAAGTTAAGGCTGAGAATGAAAGATAGATTTTTTTTCCGAAATCTCTTCTTATTATTATTTTGATGATGATAAGTTTGATAATAACAATATAGAATACGAATAATAATAATAATAATAATACTGTTGTAAAACGTGGCATATATCTGAATATTCTCTACCACCAATAACAACAGCAACACCAACAATATTTCACACGTCTTCACCGACGCCGACGCCGACTCTTCATTTTCTGACGGTGCAACGGAATCGTCGGTAGACTCTAATTCCGACTCTACCCTTGTTGAAACCGGATATTCCCATTTTGCCCTTAACTCTTCGGTAGCATCATCATCGCTTCTAACCTCAGTCCAGCCATTTGATTCCCAAATTGCCCCTACGGTCGAAGCTAATTTACTAATCCTTGCCATCGCTGAAACCATAGACTCAACTCTCGACCCATCATCGCTCTCTTCTTCTTCTTCTTCTTCCTCGAACTCCGAGTTGACCCAGTCCAATACGCAACGCGGAGAAGACTCGGTGAAAAACGAGTGATGATGATCTTGACATAGAAACGGATGCTCCAAAAGCTGATCGCAACTCCATCTCTGACTCCGATCGCGTCTCAAGCATTTGTCCAAGAAATCGCGGCCGAGTTCCGAAATTCCCGCCGGAATAAAAGGCAGCTCGTCGGAAAACGCGATTTGACTCAGCGAGTCGAGACCATGATCTTCCCAGGCTGGTTTTCCGGTGAGCATCTCGATGACCGTACAGCCGAGAGACCACACGTCACTCTCCGGTCCTTGATACTCCCTCCTTATCACCTCCGGAGCCATCCACAGCGGGCTTCCACGCGGCGCAATCCCAACCGTCGGTTTTTCTAACTCCACCGCTGATCCGAAATCCGCCAGCTTAACGGAGCTTCCGCCGTTAACGACGAGGACGTTCTTCGATTTCACGTCGCAGTGGACGATTCCGTTAGCGTGAACGTGACGGAGAGCGGAGACGAGACACGAGACGTAACGGCGGAGCAGAGTTTCCTCAACGACGATTCCACCGTTAGCCACGTCACCTTCCGGTGAATACTCCAAGTGGAGATTCCGAAACGTCGTCGTTCCTTCTCTAGACACGTCGTCTCCGAGGAATCTCACGATGTGTGGGTGAGACTTGAGCGAGCGTAGGATCCCGATTTCGTTCTCGAGCGACTCGGCTTGAGCAGGAAGGCACGTGGCGAGATCTACTGACTTCACGGCGAAAACTCCACCGTCGATTTTACTCACGGCTTTGCTTACTGTTCCAAAACATCCTCTTCCAATACAAGTACCTCGAATCCAAGAAGATGAAGAAGAAGAAGTGTTCGTGATGATGCTCTGTTTCTCCATGTGTGCTTAAGTGTTTTTTTTTTTTTTTTTTTTAAGTTTCGTGTGTAAATTCTGAAGGACACACGACGGTATTTATACGTGTGTCGAACTGTCAAATGTGAACGAGAAATAAAGTTGGAATTTTTTATTTCTTTTAGTTTCTGACGTGGACATTTTTCCTTTCTACTTGTCTTTCTGAATTTTGAAATCCTGAAGCCATTTTTATTTTTAAGAAAAGTTTCCCACTTGGGAAATTCAGAACAGTGGTAAAACAAGACTCTTGAATTAAGTCATTAACTATTAAGTTTTAATTAGACAAATGGATAATTAAGAAGAACGGTTTGATGACGTCAATACGACACTTGGAGAAGTTCTCGGAATGTTTTGTAAAGAAACCGAGTAGTACTTTCCACTTTATCCTTATCAACAAAAAGAGACAAGTTGCTGTTTGATCAGGTCCGTTGATTCGTTACCCTAAAAGGATAAATTGGATAAGTCAACGGCTCTCGTTTTTAAGCAATCTTCCAACTTTCAACCAAGAAAACGGTTGTTTAATTTACCGTTTAGGCAATTAGTGATTAGAGATCTCCCTCCGACGAATCGTGGGAACGGCAAACTAACAAAACGTGTCGATTGATTTTCGGAAGTTTGTTCTGTTGACTTTTGTTGTTGGTTGTGCGTTATAGCTAGTTTTATTTCTGTTGACTCGAGTTAATACACACGATTAGACATGTAATATTCGGTGGTAATCTACCAATCAACAAGATTTATTCTAGAGGAGATCGTGATACCAAAATACGTATTCGCCAATCATATTCATAGAACATTTTCTTTATTTTATCTTCACAACCACAGAATCACAAATCATTTATAGTTGATACTGATATACTAAACAATTTCGATAGTTATGGTGTCTTAAGCACTATACGTTCTTATATGACAACTTTTTTTTTTGTTTATTGGAAGATTAGGATGATCCTGTTGATTTTTCTCTAAACATACCAATAACATCTCATTCTCATAATCTTTGAGTCCTAACATAAGATACAAATAACTATACAGTTAAATGTTAGATATGAGTTTAGCACCTTCTCTTAAATCCGTTCATAAATTAAGATCGGTCTATTAAAATTAGAAGAAAATGTTCACTAGCTCGTCTACCGACTAGGTCAATATCCAAAAATGGAAATATTCGAAAGTATATCAAGATCCCGAAAAATGGATAAGGATAAGGAGAAAATCTCTGTGAAAAAAAAAATATCATTTTTTTCGAGTAGTAGATTTTAGAATTTTTCTCTAAACATACCAATTAACATCTCATTCTCATAATCTTTGAGTCCTTAACATAAAATACAAATAGTTGTACAGTTAAAACAATCAAATGTAGCACAATTATGTATTTTTAGGGAATGTTATTGTTTATAGAGAAAAGTTCCACATCTTATGTTAGAAACTTAGAATACATGAATGGTTAACAAAACTTTTCTATGAAAAATGTTCTTCTACTTTTTGTATTTTAATAGATTTAAATTCGGATATATGGTAATACAACTACTATTGTAATAAAAACTAGTAAACTATTAGACTAAATGTCTTAGTAAAAAAACGCTCCTCTATTATACTCCAAAAAAAAATTATGAGAACATAAATATTTTTCTAGCATTTCCATTGTATTCATCTCTGTTCCACTAATTCATCTAATGTTTACCATTTAGACTATGGATATTTTTTTAATATAAAAATTACATTTAAAATAAAATAAAATAAAAACACAAACACATTATTGACTTGAAATTGTCTGTCTATATGACTATATCTATATCCCGATTCCCGACTAAATGGTCCAAACGTTATGCATTGAATCACGGTCTAACTAACGTCTGAACAATGTCAATTATCGACGTTGACGAGAGTGCATCGGCACACTGTATGTACGCGAAGCATGAGATTGTACAATTAGCGAACCGAATAAAAATTAGAAGCGAGTAAGTAGCGACAGAGTTAGTTGTTGTCCAAAGAGAGGTTGAGAGAGAGAGGGTTCATCATCGCTTATCACTTGCGCACCTAAAAGAACTAAAATCTCTTTGGTGGGGTCTATTTTGGAAGCTTACGTGTCACGAAACTGTTGGTCCACGTTCTCCAACAGAGAGCCAAAGACATCCAGTAACTGGATTCCAGTTGTCTGAACTCACACTTATGTTTTTTTTTGCTAGGAGATGGCACTATTGACGTGCCTTCACCACCTCCACCTCTACTTTAAAATATATTTTTTTGTTCTTTTGTTGGGTAATAAAACAGGCAAATCTACTCAACGTGATCCTTGAGGGAATGAAAAAAGGAAAAATGTTCTTTTAATTTTTGAAATACCAAATAAATACTGATTAGTTGCTAATTCATGAGTTGAAAAAAAAACAAGTTATACTAATCCGTTAAATATTAGTATTTCAAATATTTATGCTCTTCTTTTGTTGGGTAATTTAACAGATAATTTACTCAACGTGATCTTCGAGGGAATTGAAAAAAGGAAAAAAATGCTGTTTTAATTTGAATGCATATTCACCAATAACGTTGACCACCGAACAAAGTCATATCAATAGTAGTATTTAAAATACTGGTAAGTTAACTAATTCATGAGTTGACAAAAATCAAGTTACTAGTTAAACAATTAAAAATTTCAAATACTTTTGCTGCGTCTATACACTTGCCATCAAAATAGTAAATACCTCTATTAATCAAGAAAAGGTCGCTTTTTGGGAAAAAGAAAATCCGCCGCAACTACCATATATATAGATAGATATATATATATATATATATATGTTGTTAAATAAATATATTTTAGTTGTTTTGCTTCTTTGGAAATCTCTGCCCTTCCGTGAACGTGAAGTACTACTACTATATTAACGGTCCACCACTTGCTGGATATCCTTTCAATTAGAGTCCAAAAAATAAGATATTATCTTGATATTTAATGGACCCATACCATATTGCCAAGTGACAGATCGGAGAANAGTCGTCAACGATGGTGAGAAAATATCTTGCACCTGAGTACGATGGTGTTCGATACGGACCCCAAAGGTCGCAATGAATCATCTCGAAAATATTAGATGTTTTATTTTCACTTAATGGAAAAGAAACTCTTGTTTGCTTGGCGCGGAGACATACATCGCACACCTTATTTGACAATTTAGAAGAAACGGAGACATGAACATCTGGAAGTGAACAAACTACTTTTGAAGACGGGTGGCCCATCCTATTATGCCACAACTCATATGAGTTCTCGGAATGCGTTGTGACAGATGCTACCATCTCCGTGCTCCAAAAATAGAATGTTCCTGCGCTTCTCCTACCCGCTCCAATCACCATCCTCGAAGTGCGGTCCTGAACAACAAGGAAGTGATCAGCTAACTGAACAACGCAATGATTTTCGTCCATCAACTGTCCCATAGATATCA
This sequence comes from Alliaria petiolata, assembly GCA_020283515.1. Classification (NCBI taxonomy): domain Eukaryota; kingdom Viridiplantae; phylum Streptophyta; class Magnoliopsida; order Brassicales; family Brassicaceae; genus Alliaria; species Alliaria petiolata. The sequence goes on along the minus strand of JAHZTW010000004.1, from coordinate 66,008,284 downwards.
GATCAGATTTGAAGTCTTCTACATAATAAACTGATTTCAGCACTAGACCAGAACCCAATCTAACTGAACCCTCTTTTGTAGAAATACTTTCGCGACCATCAGCAAGAATGATCAATACCGGAGCCATTTCTCTAACATCAGAGAGAATTTCATACTTTCCGGTCAAATGATGGGTAGCCCCTGTGTCCATGATCCAACAAGGGCAAAAGAATTTACCCGAGAGTGTCTCTGGTGCACTGATCTTTCCCGCATTGAGTAGAGCGATGAGAGACTTCCATTGTGCCTCGCTTAACCCATTAACGCCGTCACGATCCTTGTCCGTAAGAACATAGTTGGCATGTTCAGAGGACTGTCCAATGGTCGGAATGTGAACGGCGTTCGCATAGGCAAAGCCACGACCACGTCCAGCATACGCTGCTCCACGTCCCCGTCCTTGCATCGTTCTGCTTCTCGGTCTGTCACCCCACCACTCCGGATAGCCGATGACAGCGTAACATCTCTCAGAGGCATGACCAGCACGGTTGCAATGTTTACACAAGGCCAGATTCTGGTTTGTGCGATTTCGGGTTTGCACGGCAAATGCTGCTACCTCGGGCAGTCCTTCTTGCATTTTCGTACCGTTACGGATTAAGTCTTCTTCTTGACGCACAATGTTGTAGACTTCTTCCAAAGGTTGAATAGGTTGGCGTGAAACAATACTAGATCTCACTGTTCGAAACAAAGCATCATCAAGACCAAAAAGGAATTGATGCACCTTGTCGTCTTCACGGTCTTGTTCCATAACAGAACTCAAATCACACTCACATTTGCCGCACTTGCACAAACGTTGAGGACGGTGAGATGCCATGCTATCCCAGATCTTGGTTAATTGTCCGTAGTATGTGTCGATGGTGAGACCTCTTTGCTTGCAGCATGCTAGCTCGGCTTTGATCTGTTGAATTTTGGGTCCGCTGGTTACCGAGAACCGTTTTTGCAGATGATCCCAGAGGTCTTTCGCTACATCACGGTGAGTGATGTTCGATCGGAGAGAAGGGTCGATTGTCATCTTGATCCAGGACACGAGCAATGCCTGGATCGTCCACCAATCTTCGAGATCTGGTGAATTTTTTGCCGGACGCCCAATGGATCCGTCGAGAAACCCAAACTTCTTACGCGAAGTCAGAGCCGTTTTCAATCCGCAAGCCCATTCGTCGTAGTTGGTTCCGGTAAGTAGGGGATATGAAATCACTGCGCCGGAGTTATCAGCAGCAGTCAGATCGTAAGGAGAGATTTTTCGGCGAACAGTCTCCACTTGAGCGGTCGATGTCGTGTTCGGTAGAGTCGTCATCGTTGATTGTCAAAGTTTTTCTGGGAAAAAAAGAAGAATCGATCGAGTCAGACAAGAAATTTCTTGTTCAAAGCTCTGATACCATGAAGAATATCAAAGAAGGAGAAGATAATAGAAAAGTAATTTATGTGTATATTGCAGACCATGTCGTTGGGATTTTATATTACAAGGATGAGTCAATAATTGTATAAAGTGAGAAGATTACAGTATATGCATTACGGATATTGCAGTAACGTGATTATGGTGATTCAAATTTGTAAATAATGAGTAGAATATCCAATAGGTCATGGTGTTACTTACTTGTTAGGCTTTCATCTTCATTAATATTGTTATTTTTTAAGAAAACAAAAATAGCTAGTGAAATAAATGAAATCGATATATGGAAGCTAAATAAAGTGAACAAAACATTTAGTTTAGTTACATTGAATTGGTTGAACACATGATGTGTGTGGGACTGAAATGCTAGATTGCCGGAGATTTGGTTTTGGTTTTGGTAAAGTTAAATAGAATTTTAGAAGAAAGAAATAGAGTTGGTAAAAACAAACAACAAAGAGAAAAGCCGAACAACGTGCCGTTTTTGGGGTCCATTGAGAAAACAAAAAACAACAACGTGTTCTCCGCCTACAACACAAAAACATGTGTTTCTCTTTCACGTGTTGTTTTTTCGTTCTTACTTTGACCATTGTGTCTTCTTCCTCTTTTCACAAACACAATCCTTTTTTTTTGATTTTTTTTTCTCATTATCCTTTATCGACCTTCTCCATGTCGGTAATCATTATCACCGCACAAATTTTAATTTTCTTGTTTTGAGATCTTAAAAGTTTGAGTTTTCAAATCCATGATAATATTTATGTCAACTTCACAATGAGAGTTTTTTGAAAATTTTTAATAGGGCTACAAATAAAAAACACATCTTGCTTAATGTATTGATGTGACTTCAATAAATAAAATATACAATGTCACAATGTGGTTTCAATGGTGTATAACTCGATGTTCTTGGTTCAAGGGTTTTAATTTAATGTGAACCGGTGGGGTAATTGAAAGACTTAACGAAATACTCTGTCAGAGAGGGAGTGTTTTACAAGGGAGAGACTTGTTAGTTGTTGTATTATAATGCATATAAGAGTCATTGTTCTTCCTTTGTGACAAATGTTCTATCGTTGAATCAATCCCAAAGCCCTCAGCTTTGTCCAAGAAACTCAAATTTGTTTGATCATAGTGATTTGTTGGATACGAGTTTCTGGTTCTGGTCTATCATACCGATAATTTTGAACCCGTTACTTTTTTCTCTTCTCTGTTTCGCGTGCTATATGCTTCATCTTCTTCGGCTAGCTTCAACTTCCATTTCATGTGTGGTTCGTCTCAAAATCAGTTGCAATCGATGTGATCGACACAACGCACAATTTGTAAATCATTTCACTCTTAATAATATGAAATGCATCGAAAGTTACGGGGTTTAATCCATGTCAACATTCAACAACATTGTTAGGGTATGTGTGCTATAATATTTAACGACATTTTAACAACTAGACAAAATCAAAACATATTTTACTTTTACATGAAAACCGATTGAGATACAAATACAATTCATAACAAAAAAAATAAAATAAACTACCTGTGTGCACATAATTGATTTCGGACTATTTGGTTTTGATTTTGGCCCAACGTGAAATTTGCTAAAAACATTCTTTACCTCTTGGCCCTCTTCACTCTTCAAATTAGTCAGACTCGAAGTGTGTTAGTAAAAAGCAAAAAACAAAAACAAAATCACTTTCTTTATGGTAGATCATGTTCTCTTGATCAAATTATCTTGCACCTTAGTTCGACTTCGAAACAATATTGGCAGAGTGACTCTTTCGCCAGCATCGCATGTCATGGTCATGTTCACGTTGCATCTCAAATACGAGTCATGTTTATGGGTCGAAATTAATCAAAATTTCAAAATGAATATTCAAGTTGATTGTTAAATACACACAATGATAAAGTAAACGTTTCTCTTTGACTTAGTAAGTAGAATGCAAATTGAGCTTAAAGACATCTTCAAAACGCATGTCTAGACCACAAAGCATGCTCTAATTCCCGGAGACGAGGGTACAAGTATTGGGATTAGTAGAGGTTAATGAGCCATAAGACCTTAATCTCTAAAGAGTGTGTGTAAGATTATCCCACATTGGAAGTTGGGAGGGACCTTGACTAATATATAAGGGACTTGAGCCAATTCACTCATTGCCAATTGATTTTGAGTTGGAAGCCCATGTAACTTAACATGGTATCAGAACCCGATCCGCACACTCTCGTAACCCTGGCCCAAGAGTGGTCTGATTAGGGTTTATCTCGACCCATAAGTGGCCTTTGCCCCTCGACCCGAAATTGATGGTCATGGCGAGATTAATGGCTAGAAAGGCCATTATCTCGAGGGGGGTATTGGGATTAGTAGAGGTTAATGAGCCATAAGACCTTAATCTCTAGAGAGAGCCAATCCACTCATTGCCAATTGATTTTGGGTTGGAAGCTCAGGAAACTTAACAACAAGTACAACAGCTCAAACAAAAAGAACACACATACACAATAAAAAATACAATTTGTATGCTACTTTCAGTTGCAATTTCAACTATACAAAACTCTTTCAGCTCAACCTTGTGCTGTGTAACATAGTCAAATTCGGAGGATCTTGAAATGTATAAAAATATATAATAACTGATAATTATATTAAATCCGACCAATGCTCGATTCATACAAGTACATAGGCCACATTGAGTTTTAACTTTTCACTAAGTTAGAAAGAATAAATAAAATGAATGAATCAAGTTAAAATAAAAAGCTAAATCAAAAAGGAAACTCTCTCCAAATTTCTATCTAAAATCTCTAAGATACACTTTATCTCTAGATGAACTGGCGCAAGGGGATCAACATCACACTGATATCATCCGACGAGCCTCGCGAAGCCGAGAGATCGACAAGCTTCTTACAGGCTGACAACAATGGCTTCTTCTCGGTTCCTACGCACAAGGGACGAGCAATGTCTACAGCTTCTTGGTTACTCACTTTGTCCCACAGACCATCCGATGCCAAGATCAAGAACTCGTGGTCCTGATCGATTCTCAACATCTTCGTCTCTGGTTCGGCTATGACCCATTTCTTGAGCTGGGCATCACCGATTCCTCTTGAAACAGCTAAAGATCCCTGGATCCTCCAAACACCGTGAAACGTATCCACATATCCGCCCTGCGAAAAGATCAATCTATTATTAGAAAACCATACTTTTCCATATTCGGATATTCCCAAAATCAAACTTCACTAAAACTTGAGAGATTCTCACCGTGGTTTCAATTCTTTTCCGTTCATCGTCTCTGGAAGGGCGGTGATCGGAGGAAACGGCCTCCGCTACGCCTCCTACGCTCACCACCGCACGACAATCGCCGGCATTGGCCACAACGAGGTTCCCATCGCTGACCATAGCCGTGACGCAGCAAGAACCGCCTTTAACGTCTTTCTCCTTGAGAAACGCAGCGTCTGTGGTCAAGTAACCGCGTTTCACCGCGTCTGCTATCTCTAACTCGTCTCTCTTACCAGCTACCTCTTCTAAAACGTTCTTATCTAAATTCTTAGCCGCAAACTCAGCCGCTTTTACTCCTCCGTGACCATCGTAGACTCCGAATATCGCCTGAAAATTTTACACAAAGCAAACAGCGTTTAGAATCGCGTTTCAAACGTTTCAGAATTTCGATTTCCAATTACTAATTGAAAATTGAAAAGGAGATTTGAAGTTTACCTGTTTGCGATCTCCTTGAAGATTGGTGATGGCAGAGAAGCGATCCTCCATAGCTTCTCTCCTTCCTCTCTTACAATAAACAGAGTAACCGTCGCCTTCCCTCTTCACCTCTCTACTCTCCTCCCTCGGCGTCGCAGCCGCGATCTCAGACGCCGGAGCTACGAAACCAGCGGTACCAATCGGTATATCGAGCTTCGTCGGCCGTTTCCTCTTCAAAACCCCTCCGGGAGGAGATTGGCCGGTACACGACGAGGAAACAGAGTCCGATCCAAACACTAGCGGCGCAGGAGCGAATCCGGTCGGCGGTTTCTGGAAACGGAGACGGAAAGGAGATTTCGGGGAAGCCGCGGCGGCGGAAGGGGAGGAAGGAGAAGACGTCGAAGGTTTGAGATGGGAAAGAGTGAGAGAGATTGTTTCCTGCGGCGAAGCGAGTATAGAAGTTTTGTTGCAGAAAAGAGAAGACGACGGAGAAAACACCGGCGAATTGCAGACGGCGACGGAACAAGACATCGTTTTAATTAACCTAAGAGATTCGATTAGATTCGTAGATTGAGATTGTTTTTTGTTGAAAGAAGATCGATCTGTCTCTCTTCTTTTCTTCCTCTCGTCGTTGAGATTTCTGGTTTGTGACAAGGAGAGAGAGAGAGGGAGAAGGTTTAAATATTGAGAGAGAGAGAAGGTATTGAATATAAAAAATAATAATGGAGTCCGTGTTTATCGAGCCGTTCTCTTTGTTCAAACCTGAGTTTTTTTAGTCTCTCTCATTGACTTAGAAAAAGACGTATATGCCCCTTGCAACTTTCGTTCCTCTATTTACGGCTTTGTCCTTCACCTCCCAGACAAAAGGATTAATATTTTGAGGAAACAAAGTTTGTATCTATTTTAATAGTACTTTTGTTGACCATAAGAAAACGAAAAAAAAAAAACGAATTGCTTTTTTATTAATAGGTCGAAGGGAAAAAAATTCTATTTCTATTTGGGTTTCTTTTTTTTCCTAAGTATGGAAATTATCTATTTTTCTTAGGGTTTTTTAATTTATTTATGTCCATTTATTTATTTATTTATTTATTTCACGTTTTTTTGTATTAATATTGCATACAATTATTATATCGTTAAGTATCAATATCACATTTATAAGAACTTTCATATGATAATCTAGAATTTTCTATGTTATTAATTTTTTTTTATTAACATATTGAAATCATCATATATCGTTTGCATTGTCGTGTTTTATAAAAAGAATGGTAAGATTGTGTTTTAGCAAGTTTTTCCTTTGCTTCAGTGGGAGTAAAGGGGATTTGTAATTGATGTTGGGTTGTGAGGGGTTATAGATCTAGATTTAGAATGGAGGCTTGGCCTCGGTGATGGTGGAAGCATCGGTTCGAATCGGACAACAGAACGGTCTTTGATGCAAAGACTTTCGGTTTTAATAGATCTAGATCTAGATTTAGAAATTTCGTCGTTTAAGGTTTCCGGGTAATCTATTATTTGGCTTGATCTTCTGTCTTTATCTCTGTGAGGTCTTGGCGATGGTTATTTGAATATGGCTCAGTTCCTTTATCTGCTCTCTTTTCGGCGGTTTGAGATTTTCTTTCTTGTTTTGGTTCGGTGAGGTTGGGATGTTGGTTCGAAGTTAGGGTGTTCTTCCGTTTCTTTTTAGAAGTTCCAGATGTTTTCATGTGGGTGATAATATGGTGGAAACTAATGTAGGTATCGACGTCAAGCTGTGCAAATCTCTGAGGTTTCACCAAATGTGTGTTCTGGGTTCTTTGGATAGAAGTTTTCTTCAGATCCTCAAACAAGCTACTTTGACATGTTTCTGTCCGTTTTTGCAGATCAATTTCTTATCTCGTTAGGCTTGCTCTTTTCAGGGCTGGATCTGAATCATGAAAGTTAGTTTAAATATGAGTGTAATAACTCAAATCGGCTTATCAAAGTAAAAAAGAGTTAATGGGTTTTCAAGAGAGATCTTTATTAAAAATAGCCGGAGCTCGATAGATACATGGTGAGTTTAGGTCGTCGGAATAAGAACGCCGACCTAAACTTGAAAGAGAAGAAAGCTAAGCGACAAAGCGGTGGATTGCTAAATTTGCCCTAGATCTCTTCTCTCAATTTTCGGATGCATGTCTTGTTGTCAGGTCGTCTTTATTTATAGTGCCCTCAAGTCGGTTTCCTTGATTGGATTTTTCCTCTTTTGAATAGGAAAGTGAGCCGACTTGGCATTCTCTTTAGATAAGAACAGAATATTTCCTTTTATCTATGCCGACCTGGCATCTGATAAAGATAAAAGGAATTTTTCCTTTTCGGTTTGCCGACCTAAAATAACCAAGGGCCATTTTAGGGTTTCATTGAGGCCGAGTTAGGTTTACGTCGGGCTTAATAGAGGGGGTACGAATCCCGGCTCTAACAGTTAGTCCCCCCCCAGTTCGATAAACACAACGAATTGGATTTACCGAACTTGAGAAGGAAATGGTTCGATGTAAATTGAGGTCGGGCTCATAAAGAGTTAGTGAAAATAAAACAAACTTCGTACCTTTGCATTATCTGGTCGGCTTCAATTAAGGAAGCCCTAATTTTTGCCGCGTGAATTCTAGGTTTAGCATCGTAGGTCCGCAAAAATAGGCATAGACCCGACACGTGTCGTTCATGCGATGAGCCACCGATTAAAAATATTACGAAGAAATGCGAACAGTCGCCGATGTAATGATTACTCTTGGGAACCGTTCTGAAATTCTCTATAAATAGAGCGATGCTCCCTCATTTTCACACTTCTGCGTTTTGCGAGTGAAAGGATTTCAAGGTTAGCTCTCGATCTCCTCTGCTTTTATTTTATTTATTTTTCGCTGGTAATCTTCCTCCGCCGTTCCTGTTCGGTGCTCCGCCTTTGATTTCTCCGATCTACGATAAGATCCGTCGCCGTGTTCTTCAAAGATGTTGAAGATCTGTTCAAACAAATCTGAGACGAAGAAGTCTAGATCGGCTCAAGAGAAAGCCGATGAGATTGGCATTACTCTGGATGAATTCCTTAAGATATCTGAGGAAGATGCGATCGTGCAAAGCCGATCAAATGGGAAGAAAGTTGTTTCGTCCCCAGTTCGATCTGAATCCGGATCGGATGAAGATGATGAAACCGATTTTGCGGTGAGGTAAGCCGCAGCGGAATGTTTTGTCACTGACCAGGTCGGGACCGTTCCGAGGAGAGATGGTGAGGCATCAACTCGTGCTCCTTTTCTAATCCCCCACCTTCGCGATGAAGATGACTGATCAGAGGGACCAAGTGCGATGGTGATTTATGAGGGTGATCGATGTGGAGGATCGAACGATATGGCTGTATGCGACGACCTGAATCTCATGATTGCCGAAGAGCATGCGAACGAGTTCGGCGTTATTGACTTAAACCCGAAGGTGAAGAAAATCCGACCAAAGAAAGGGGAGCCGAAAATCAAACCAATAGCCGACAACGTCCATGGGGTCTTTCCAACGAAATCCACCATGGATTCGCTAGTATCTTTGAAGATGGAGTGCGATATCGATCCAAACGTGATCCTGATGGTCCCCAGCCCGTCAGAACGTCCATGGGACGCTCCTCCAGGATGGATCTGTTTGTATGAGAGTTTCTTCCGTCTGTTTCACCTATGGTTTCCCCTTCCACGATTACTATATGAGTATGCTGACAAACGAGGAGTGCCGATCTCGCAGTTTACTCATGCCACCATTCGCCTGATCGTCAGCCTCCTCTATGTCTCGGTCAAACACAAAATTCCGCTAAGCTACGATGTGTTTCACGCGATGACATTAACGCGGAGGAACAAAAAGCATCTGAAGTATCGTGGCTCATATTATACGAGTATGAAAAGTCGGTTCAATATCGTTACTGGGGGACATTCTTCCAAGGTAGCGAACTGGCGTGATCACTACTTTTTCGCATTGGTCAACGAGTCTACCATCGTCGATTGGGATATACCGATCAGGACGGAATGGGGAAAGATTACCGGTAGAAATTTTTGCCTGTGTTTTGTATATGGTAGCCGACATCATTTCTGATGGTTTGTTTTGGATGTGTGCAGGACACAATTCATTGCCTTTGTTGACGATCCGAAAGATATCTTTGCGATTACGGATCGTTTCGCGGCTCTTTCAGCAATCACTTGGCCGAGCATCACGGAAAAGAAACTTGCGAAAACTCAAGGTTTGTGATCGTCATAGTCGTGTCGAATGTAACTCCATTGTCGACCTGATAGTGAGTTATTTTTGTAGCCGCGTTAATCCGAGCTCATAGAAGAATGAAGACACGTCAGCTAGACGATCTGATTGAATTGGAGATCGTTCTGAACTCTCCTAATCCACGTCCGCCAATTAAACAAGAGCAGGAGGCTTTAAACGTGGAGAGTAACCCTTCATACGTCGTTCAAGGAGGCGACGTCGCATCTGGGCAGGCTGAGAACCCTGCCAAAAAACCGTCTAAAAAGGCCGCTAAGGCTAAGAAGAAGCGCAAGAAGACTCCTGAAACAGATGAGGTTGAAGCGACCGATCTCAATGTTGGCGGAGCAGCCGACCAGAACGTCGAAACATCTGTCCCGGAAGAGGGGCCGTCTTCGACAAAAAGGCCACGGCTCGAGAGGATCCTTCACCCGTTCGGGTTTTCGTACGACTATCGGGGGTCTGGTCCGATCACCGACGACCCGATGGCGTGCCTGGACTTCTTCCTTAGGCTGAAGGATCATCCAGCGGGCTCGTCTACCGATGCTTCTAGCCTTGTAAGAAGGGAGGAAGCTGCTCGTTTTGCAATGGATCAAGTCCTTGTAAGTTTTGTTCTGTCTATGATTTTGTTTTAACAATCTTGTCTAAGTGTGCTTATGGTTTAAGTATCGTTCTTGTAGGCCCTTAGCACCATTCTCCACACTGTTTGTGGGTATGATCGGGATATCAAAAGTCAAACGGACAAACAGGCCGAGCTGTAATCACTCAAGGAGTCCCTGGAGGCTGAGAATAAGAAAAGTGTCGAACTGGAATTAGTGGCACAAGAGATTGATGCTTTGAAGCTGAAATCTCAAGCATCCGAAGAAGCTTTGGATTTGTCCAAGGTTGAAATCTAAAAGTGGAAGCAAGCTGCATGCCGTGCTATGAAACAGTTCCAGCAAGAGAGTATCTCGAAAGACATACATCGCGAGGCTGCAAGAGACGCGATGAGGCGAGTCAACCAATTTTATGGGGGTCTCGTCGAAAAAATTAAAAGTTACCTTTCCCAGAGGGAAGATGCTGAGAAGATAATCACCACCACGGCTCAGTGGAAAGGAGCCGAGCGGGCGACCGAGATCTTCGAGAAGCAAGGTCTCGTGCTACCCGGCTATGTGAAGGGCAAAGTGATTGAGACCGTACGATCCTGGGAAGCCAAGCAAGCCGCCTTCGAAGAAATTAGTTTTGAAGAGGGTGAGCTGAGAGTTTTGACACTCGACGAGCTGTTTGGCGAGCTAAGACCACCTGTTCAGAAAGGATCCACTCCTCCCGTGCCAACAGTGATGGTCACGTCGCGAGTGCTAGCTCCAGTGGAAAGGTCGGTTCCTCCCTCTTGCAAAGAGAAGGAAAAGGATGCCGAGCAGGACGTGTCCTGGAAGAATACGTCCGTGGTGGAAGGGACCGAGGAGACGGTCGTGGAGAGAACTGAGGAAGAGATCGAGAAAACCGGGGGCTGATCGTTCCCGATTTTGTTTTTTGTCTAAGTATTATTTAGTAGCCGATGTAGAATCGTAGTTTTTGTACTTGTAATCCAACGGTTTTTATGACCGACTTGGATCTTCTTTGTAAGATTTAAACTCCTTATCGTATTAATCGGAATGGGTTTCTGTTCTTAACGAATGATCATGTTATTTTTGAGTACGAACATTATTTTACGAAAAGATATCGGTTTAAATAATCATGCGACTAAATTTCTAAGTGCGGAATATGCGAAACTGGTCGGCAGTATTATAAACACTTAGAAGAATTCCTAAATCGACTGTAAGATTCGACTTGTTCGGCTGAATAATGTTACAGGACTTAATATTTGCAGAACAGGATCCGGCTTAAAGCAAGTGTGAATACAAAACATGCGAGTAGCTCGGCTTAAACTGTTTTATACCACTTAATTTTCTAAGTATGAATATCAACTGCGAAGCAGGTCGGCGTCTTTATCGATACTACTTAGAAAAATCTAAGTCGAATGTAGGTTGCGAGTCTGATCGGCTTACGTACTACATGGCTTAGATTTGCGAAATAGGTCGGCTTGTTCTGCGGCAATGCGCGATGCTTAGAGCGTATGCAAGCGGACTTGGCTTTTTATGCCGAACTGGGTGGATCAGACCCAGCTTTTTAGGCGAATCGGACATCTGGTCAGGATGACGATATGAAAAGAGAAAAATTGAAGTGAAAAAACTTTTTTATTCATAAGAAAATAGCCGATAAGGCTTTACATAGTAGAAGAGACTAAGTCCCCCCTTTTTGATTGGGGGGAGCAGTTGTACCCGTCCTAAGACGGGTTGCCTACGTACCCCTTTTGGGGATCAAACCGCTCCGTAGTTCATAGTACTCATGTGAGGACGTCCCTTTTTTTTTTTTTTTTTTTTTTTGCGGGAAGCAATGTTGAAGTCGACCTCAATGGTAGTAGCGTTTGAGACTGAGTGAGTTCCAAGATCGAGGGACTTCATGGCCGGTGCTGGTTTGGAGTCGATAAACACCCAGTTTAACGACTTTTGAGATGGTGTAGGGACCTTCCCAATTAGCGCCGAGCTTGCCGGCGTTCTCCTCTTTGGTGTTTTCGTAGACCTTTCGAATGACTAGGTCGCCTTGATCAAAGTGTCGATTGTGAACCTTTTTGTTGTAGTACCGTGCATCTTGATTTTGGTAATTTTGCATTCAGAGAAGAGCCTGATTTCTTGTCTCTTCGAATGTGTCGAGGTTGTCGATCAGCATTGCGTCGTTGAGGTCGGGGTTTGGTGGAAGGACTGTTCGGCGTAGACTGTTGACGTTGACTTCGGCCGGTGCCATTGCTTCGCAGCCGTAAGCTAAGGAGAAGGGAGTCTTCCCTGTGGTTGTTCTCGGTGTTGTCCGATGCGACCAAAGGACTCCGTCGAGCTCGTCGGCCCATAAACCCTTCTTCGCGTCAAGGCACTTTTTGATGCCGTCGAGGATTGTTTTGTTGGTTGCTTCGGCCTGGCCGTTGCCTTGCGGATGGCGAGGAGTGGATTTGTTGAGGCGAATGTTCCAGCGTTCACAGAAACCTTCAAACTTGTTTGATATAAATTGTGAACCATTGTCCGTGACGATCTCGTAAGGTAGGCCGTGACGACAGATGATATATTTCCATACGAAAAGTTGGACCTCTGTGTCTTTAATGCTAGCGTAGGCTTTAGCTTCAACCAATTTGGTGAAATAATCCGTCATTATGAGCTTGTACTTGCATTGACATGAAGATGGCATTAGACCGACGATGTCCATTGCCCATCGCATGAATGGATAAGGTGGGATGGCCGATGTCAACAACTCGGTTGGTTGGTGTATCATTTGGGCGTGGCGTTGGCAATATTCGCATTTGCTTGCATACTTCTCACAGTCCTCTGGCATGGTCGGCCAAAAAAGTCCGTGTCTCTTGATTTTGAGGGTGAGTGCGCGTCCGCCTGAATGGTTTCCGCCTGCTCCATCGTGGGTTTCTCTGATAGCGTGATAGACGTCGTCTCCGTGGACACATGTGACGAGTGTTCCGGAAGCTGTCCAGCGGCATAGGATGTTGTTGACGATGGTATACCTTGCACTGCGGGCGCGTAGTCGTCTAGCTGACCATTTTTCTGCGGGTAACTCACCGGTTTCGAGGAAATGTCGGATTTCGATCCGCCAATCTGTCGCGTCGGTTGCACCTGGGTACCGAGTTGCGTCGGCATTAACTTCGGTTTTTGTGGGTTTGATGGCGAGGACGACCTGGGTCGTTTTGATGCTTGGTGATGTAATGCATTTGACTGGAATTATGCGTCGCAAGGCAGAATCCTTCTCGGATGCTAAGGCGGCTAACGCGTCGGCGCCTTTGTTGTCAGATCGACTGATTTGTAGGAGTTCGAATGTTTTGAATTCATTGGCCAGATTTTGTACCAATGTGAGGTAGGCTCCCATGCGTTCGTCTTTGGCTTCGTACTCGCCACTGAATTGTTTTGCGACGAGCTGAGAATCGATGTGGGCTCGGATGTTGTCAATGTTCATGCCTCGGGCTAGACGAAGGCCGATCAGTAATGACTCGTACTCAACTTCGTTGTTAGATGCCGTGAACGCGAGATGAATGGACTGTTCGAGGACTTCGCCGGTTGGTGAATGTAATTGAATGCCGATGCCAGAGCCGAGACGGGAGGATACGCCGTCGACGTATAGAGACCAATGTTCGACTGTTGGTGCGTTAGTGTTAACGAGTTCGGGTGCCAACTCAATGATGAAGTCTGCCAGGACTTGTGACTTAGCGCTGGTGCGGTTCCGGTGTTCAATGTCGAACTCTGAAAGTTCGATCACCCACTTGGCCATCCGACCAGATTGTGTTGGGCTTTGGAGAATGGTTCGGAGTGGCTGACTGGTTAGGACGTCGATTGAATGAGATTGGAAGTATGGGCTCAACTTGCGAGATGCGACGACGATGGCTAAAGTCAATTTCTCCAAGGTCGGATAGCGTGACTCATCACCTTCCAATGTTTTACTGATGTAAAAAATTGTCTTTTGTTCGCCCCGATCTTCTCGGACTAAGACTCCGCTGACGGCCGCGCTGGAAACGGCTATGTATAGTAGCAAGGTGTCGTCGTGTTCGGGCTTTGCGAGGATCGGTGGCGTGGATAAGTAGGATTTGAGCTGTTGGAAGGCTTCTTCGCACTTGTTGTCCCATTCGAACCGTTTGTTGCCGCGGAGGAGTTGGTAGAAAGGCAGGCACTTGTCAGTAGATCTTGAGATGAATCTGTTCAGGGCAGCAATTTGGCCTGTGAGGCGTTGGACTTCACGAGGATTCCGTGGGGACGGTAGCTCAAGTATCGCCGAAATCTGTTTCTGATTAGTTTCGATGCCGCGTTGTGTGACTAAGTAACCGAGGAATTCGCCCGAAGTGACTGCGAATGTGCACTTTGCTGGATTGAGCTTCATCCCGTATTGATTGAGTATGCGAAAGCAGTCTCGTAGATGATAGATGTGGTCGTCGGACCTCCGTGATTTCACGAGCATGTCGTCGATGTAGACCTCCATTGTCTTGCCGAGTTGGTCGCGGAACATCTTGTTGACAAGTCGTTGATACGTTGCTCCCGCGTTTTTCAAGCCAAAAGTCATGACTTTTTAACAGTATGTCCCCCGATTTGTGATGAATGCGGTTTTCTCGCGGTCTTTGGGATGCATAAGGATCTGATTGTAACCTTAGAAGGCATCCATGAAAGAAAGAAGTTTGTTCCCTGCCGTTGCCTCGACGAGTTGATCAATTCGATGAAGATGTAAACTGTCTTTTGGGCTGGCTTTTTTCAGGTCGGTGAAGTCGACGCAGACTCTCCACTTGCCGTTCTTCTTTTTGACCACAACGGGATTTGCGAGCCAATCGGGGTACTTGACTTCGGTAATGGACCCGGCTTGTAATAATTTGTCGACTTCATCGTGGACGGCCTGAGCACATTCAGGTCCAAGTTTTCGACGTTTCTGTTTGATCGGCCTGAATGTGGCGTCCACGCATAACTCGTGTTTGGTGATTTTTGGATCGATGCCTTTCATATCTGCCATGGACCATGCGAATGTTGAGACTTTCTCGCGGAGGAAGGCGATTAGTTCGTCCTTGATGCTAGGGAGTAGTTCTGTGCCGATCCCAACATGATGCTCTGGATGCTTGTCGTCAATGTTGATCTGAGTGACGAGATCGCTCTTCGGCTTCTCGTGATGAATGACCCTGGGGTCGAGGTCGTTGCCGTTGTCAATCATGTAGGTTGCGGCGTTGCGAATTCGTTGTTTGTCGATATAGCAGTGTCGTGAAACTGTTTGATCGCCACGTATGGTGATGATGCTGCCTTTGATCGGCATCTTGATACACTGATGATAAGAGGATGGCACGGCTCGCATCGAGTTGATCCAGGGTGTACCAAGAATGACGTTGTATATTGCGGGCTTATCGATCACTTCAAACCTGACAATTGAAGTTTTTCCTCCGACTTGAACATGGAGTTGGATGGTTCCGATTGTCGAGATGGAGTCTCCTGCGAAACCGGTGAGTGGTGTTGGTGCTACCTCGATCTCCTTGTCTTTGATGCCCATTTTTCGGAGTGTGTTCTTGAAGATCAGATCGACAGAGTTTCCTGTGTCGACAAGAATTTTGGACACCTCATCATCGCCGATCACAAGGGATATGACGAGAGGGTCGTTGTGAGGTCGGTCAATGCCACGTGCATCCCTTTCGGTGAATGTGATGGGCACATCGTCAGAGAAAAGGGCGGGCGAGTCGGTGGGGACGTTCGCGGCCCTGCGTTCGTATCGCTTGATGGAGTTGATGGAATCCGAACAAGTTAGTAGTCCGCCCATGATCATGTTGATCCTTCGTCGGGTGGGCGATGGTGGTGGTGTTTTCTCGTCGTCCCGCTCTCTCTTGTCGTCGTCGCCACCTCGTCTATTCGGAGCATTGTTGTTTGGTCTGCGGTCGTGACTACATGGCTCGGGGAGCTTGCATTAGCCGTCCTACCACTTCTTCTTGAGGAGGTTAAAGAAGACCCGACATTCATCGATGTCGTGACTGTAGGAGTTGTGGTATTTGCAGTACGGACTCTTTGCGTCTGGGTCTTTGGATTGTTCCTGTCGTACTTGTTCCATCCTGGTGGACGAGATATGGCATTCACGCTACGTCGGCTTTTGTTGCCCCCGTCCTGATGTTGACGAGGTTCCTGGTAGGCGTCTTGGGAGACAGATTTTGATTTCTTGTCTCGTGCCGACCTGTCGTCTGCTAGTGATTTTGCTTTAGCTTCCTTATCTTCCTCTACCCTGATGTAACCGGTAGATTTGTGTAACGCTTCTTCTATTGTCTTGGTCTTTCCGATTTTCAGCTTCTCGCAGAACGTCTGGTCGTCACGCAAGTTCTTGATCAGGATCCTGAGAGTGATCTCGTCAGGGAGTCTGCATCGAGAGACGATGGACAGGAATCGATCGAGGAAGCTGCGAAGTGATTCAGTGTCGCCCTGTACGCAGGCCCACAAATCGAGCTCGGATGTCGACGTATCGATATAGAGTGAATAGTGTGTGAGGAACTTTTTTCCGTAGTTCCTTAAACGAACTGATCGAGTTCGGGGGGAGCCTGGAGAACCATGTGAGTGCGTTCCCAAAAAGCGGTTCGACGAAGTATTGGCAAAAACATGCATCCTGCTCATCCTCGGAGACGCGTGCTCTGCCCATGGCGACTTTGAATACCGCCAGATGTCTTTCGGGGTCGGTGCTTCCGCTGTAGCTGGGTGGTAGTTTGATCTTGCCGAGGTCCTTCATGGGGGCATTCGTGATAGCCGACGTGAATGGAGTTTGGTCGGTCTGCCTGAGTAGTTCTCCAGTTCGGGGGCCGTTGTGACAGCATTATGGACCCTAGAATCCATACTGTCGAGGCGCTTGTGAATCAGATCGGCTTCGGATGCGGTAAGGTTTGAGGTCTGGGTGGTGACTCTCGAACGGGCGTTAGATCTGTCGTGTCCTTTTCGCAGGTCGGTCGTTGGAGTGACCCCGAACAGATTGTTGATTACTCGGTTGGTGTTAGGGTTTTGCCTTGGTGTGGTTTCTTCTTCTGGTTTCTCAATGTTATCCGCAGCGAGTCGAGTTCTGAGGATGCGGTCCACGTCTTCGCGATATGCTATCTGCTCAGCCCTGAGCAAATCGAGACGTTCGTCCAACCCCTTCTGGATTTGTGCCGCGAATGTCTTCATCACGTCTGTCATGTTGAACGGTGGTGGCTCCGGGAGATTTTGCGCTTCTGCTGGCGGGTCGGTGCGGAGTGTATTGTTGGCTTCCTCCGTGATGGTCAAGCCTGTTGTGGTATCTATTAGTCGACCTGAGATTGGGTTGGTGAACCGATCTGAGGTATTGATGCCATCGGGCCGATCTGTTGGATTTCCAGATCGGTCCTCGCCGGTGTTTGCTGTCTTCGGGTCGGTTGGCGCAGGAGTGTCAACCATCTTCGAGCTCCGCGATTTTCTTAAAGATTGAGACTCTTGATTCCCCACAGACGGCGCCAAATGTAATAACTCAAATCGGCTTATCAAAAAAAATAAGAGTTAATGGGTTTTCAAGAGAGATCTTTATTAAAAATAGCCGGAGCTCGATAGATACACGGTGAGTTTAGGTCGTCGGAATAAGAACGCCGACCTAAACTTGAAAGAGAAGAAAGCTAAGCGACAAAGCGGTGGATTGCTAAATTTGCCCTAAATCTCTTCTCTCAATTTTCGGATGCCTGTCTTGTTGTCAGGTCGTCTTTATTTATAGTGCCCTCAAGTCGGTTTTCTTGATTGGATTTTTTCTCTTTTGAATAGGAAAGTGAGCCGACTTGGCATTCTCTTTAGATAAGAACATAATATTTCCTTTTATCTATGCCGACCTGGCATCTGATAAAGATAAAAAGGAATTTTTCCTTTTCGGTTTGCCGACATAAAATAACCAAGGGCCATTTTAGGGTTTCATTGAGGCCGAGTTAGATTTACGTCGGGCTTAATAGAGGGGGTACGAATCCCGGCTCTAACAATGAGTATTCTCTTTCATCTTTAGCTTTGTAGCTTAAGGTTTTTCTGTATTGTATTTCTTTTTAGAAAGATCTCAATTCTTCCTATTTCAAATCTAATGCATCTTTCGTAATCTATTAATAAATCCTTGGGATGGAAAATAAAAAAGATTGTGTTTTAGTAAAGGATTATGTGAGATGAGTTAAGTGTAAAATAGTTGGATAAATATCTAATGATTTAAATTATTTGTTTGGTGAAAAGTGAGTTGATATTTTTTGGAAAACGTACCCACCCAAGTGGAACATCCTACTCTCTCGCTCGCATAAAATGTGCAAAAGAGAATAATTCAATTTAAAAACAGTTAGTATCATTTAAAATAACAAAAGCAAATGATGTCTAGTGGGAAATTGGAAAATAACTACTACTAATTCCAGAAAAGAAGAAAAGTGTGTATAAAAAAAAAAAGTTAAAAGGAAAAACAGCAAAACCAAAGAGAAAGAATCTTCGAGGACAAAACGGTCATTCACGGCCCCCAAAACTAGAACGACGAAGGAAGCAAAGCATTTTGTTTTTGTTTTTGTTTTTGCTTAGTGAGGAGGGTAGGGTAAAACGGACATTTCAGATGAAGTCAAAAACACGTCTAAAAGGAAAGGAAAGAGTATTAAGGAATAATAATTGGGGGAGGCATGTGGTGTTTGGGGTAACGTATCTGTGTTAAAGAAGTGTTTCATTAATAATGGAAAAACAGATTCTTCTTAGGACCGTTGTGGGACCCTCGAGGGGTTTACACGTTGTGTGATTTGATTGGATGGATTTATTTTGGTGGTCGCAGTCGCAGCTTCTTAGCAAGTGACCGTTGAGGACTGAGAGGAGCCTTCGTTCTTTGTTTGTTTGTATCCATTTGATGACCGTTGTGAATCCAAAAGGTTTTTTTAATTTTCTCAATTCACACGATTGTCTTCTAATTAAAAAAACACTAGTCTCCCCTTAAGAGTGTAACTTTCTATGAGTTGTGACATCAATAATAACGGATATATATATATATTTTTTCCCCTACAAAACGGTATTATTCGTTGGAAAAGAGATGTGTATAGTATAGGTTTTATCTATTTATTATTATTTAATTTATTCCTCTCATTTAAATGTACTAATAAATTATGAGCTTAATCGGGTAATCATACCACATAATTAATTGTTTTTGTTAAAGATATTCGTACCACATATATGTTTTTTTTTCTTTTTCAGATTAGTATTTTTGTTCTTTTAGATATTAGATTCTTTTATACGAAGTATATTATTTTTCTATGAGATTAGTGTTTTTAGAAAACATTATGATTGAATTTAAACATTAAAATACACTAATAAGTCGACTATCAAATTAGAAATACGTTCATATTTTGATTTTGTTAGATATTTGTTCTATGTTAACCTTTTAATTAAATTTTGTAGGTATTTTTTTTTCTATTTGAAATTTGTCTACCTTGCCATGGATTTGTTTGCATGTTGGAAACTCCTGCATGTTTTTCAAAATTTTAATTAGAGTATCGGAAAAATTAGATGTAGTCGTTTTCTACCTCTTTGTTTCTCGATCGTACACTGTTGTTTTGTAATTAACAGTTTTTCCTATTTTTCTATGTATACAATAATATATAACAGTTTACAAATGATCTTAATAGCAAAAAAAAAAAAAAAATTCTATATATGCACATACTTGTTTAGAGTTTTTTCGCCCATTCTACGAAACTCAACCACTACTATAGATTTGTGATGGCAATTCGGTGGGTTCTGTATTATAAGCAACTTAATGCGGATTGGAAAGATCATTAGTTTGAATCATTACATTAATCAGTAATGAGATGATATAGTCTATTACTATGTTCTAATACTGTTTATGTTCAGCTGAAGAATGAGTCATATATAAAGACTCATACTTTTACGAATGGACTTGGTCATTAATTAAGATGAGTATACATTAATTGACCAAATATAATGATTAATCAAGCAAATTAAAGAAGTTTTCCACTCCATAGTTGTAGTTGTTAT
This sequence comes from Alliaria petiolata, assembly GCA_020283515.1. Classification (NCBI taxonomy): domain Eukaryota; kingdom Viridiplantae; phylum Streptophyta; class Magnoliopsida; order Brassicales; family Brassicaceae; genus Alliaria; species Alliaria petiolata. Next base: position 65,988,429 of record JAHZTW010000004.1, on the reverse strand, counting down.
ACAGTCGACCGTCTGTTTTTGTTTTGGTTAAAATTTGGTTGTCACTTGTCCGCTGTGTTTTTTTTTTTTTTTTTTCCTTTTTGGTTAACAAAGATTGAGGGTGATGTCCGACTAAACCTTCAGACGAGTGTAGATGTCGAATAGTTTATTCATGGAATTTTCTAATTGATATAAACCGTGATACTATTTTGACTAGAAAAACAGAAGTGAAATAATTTATAGTTGAAAATCAAATCTAGTGAACTTTATGTTATGCTTCTGAATCTTTTACTACTAGGCTACCATAACTTAGTTTTGGTAGTCCGTTGTTTTATCTTGAAATTGTCTTCAAACTCTTTTTTGAGTTTATAACTCACACAACTTAGTTTTGGTAGTCCGTTGTTTTACCTTGAAATTGTCTTCAAACTCTTTTTTCCGTTTATAGCTCACACACTTTGCTTTGCAATTTGTACTCAGATTATAAAACAGTGGTCGTATAAAAACACTACTTCCTGGTCAAATTACTTTTTGTATCTTTGAGATTGCAACTTAATGTATTAAATGTGTAGTTTCGATGTCAAAGATTTGTTAGAGCAACTCCAATCGAGACACCTTAATGTGGTGTTTTATTGATTAAATATTAATATTTTGTGTACTTTATGGATATAAGACACTTTGTAATATTTTGTTGTTTTTGAACATATAATGGAGACACTTTGGATGGATGTCTTAAAAACCAAAATTTTTTTTATTTAAATTTAAGTAAAAACTTGTGTTAACAACTTTTTAAACATAATACATTTTCAAAAATATAATACATGGAAACATATAAATTAGAGAAGTGCAATTTAAAAACTGCAAAACCATTATTTTTCCTTCATCCAATCACGTAGTACCACATATGGGTTCTTAACTCAGAAAAATGTCTTATTTTAGATCCTCGTCTTAAAAATAAGAGACCAATAACCATTTTTTTAATCCATTTTATTATTAAGAACAATAACTTAGACCCTTTAGTATGACCATTGGGGTTGGCCTTAAGACCACCTCTATCGCACACTTTTCAGAGGGTCTGTAAATTAAAAAATATTTTTTTAAAAATGAACAGTCAATATTCGTGTCTCTGCAGACACACAAAAGACACCTCAAGACCTCTTACGTAGCATTTTATCATTGGGAGGCAAATTTTTTTTTTTTTTCTTTTTTCTTCATTTTTCAAAAAAATTTGTCGAAGCTGGTTGGTAAAACACGTAATCAAATTTTCTTTCTGAAATCGATTAATCGATTTCGTTGAATCTTTGTGAAGGGGAAGTGTTGAATCTCTTACCGAATCTTTAATGCTTCGATTCAAATCACTTGGGTATGTGATTTCTCAGCAGAAGATCAAGGAAGCAGAGATAAATTGGGTATGCGATATCTCACTTCTTCTTCTTGATTCTTCTTCTTCTCGGTTATATCTTCGATTATTGTGTTAATCGATCTCTAATTATATTGTTTTTGTTGTTTGATTGTGTATAATTTTTGACCAATTTGGGAGAGACTTCGTTCACCGAAACAGAAGAGGAAGAAAGAAAGAGGAGAAGAGTCGGAAGCAATGGAGGGAAGAGAAGAAGCTGGGCCGGAGAGTATCACTAATGGAAGGTGAAAAACTAATACATAACTATTCATGGATCTTAAATTAATATATTATTAAATTTAATATTAATTAAATCTGAAGACACCCTTAATTGGATGACTAATGAGGTTGCTCTAAGACCACCTCCATCGCACACTTTTCAGAGGGTTTTTAAATTTAAAAATATTAAAAAAAGAATGAACAGTCAATATCTGTGTCTCTGCAGAGACCCCTAAGACACCTCAAGACCTCTTACGTGGCATCTTATCATTGGGAAGCAAAATTAATTTTTTTTCTTTTTTCTAAAACTGTTTTACGGCCCATTATATCAGTAAAATATTATTAAATTTAATATTAATTAAGGCCTTCTTTCACAACTAACCTAAAACATTTGGTCAATTGCAAATGTAACCCACCCTTTTCTCATTTTCAACATTAACCACTTTCTTTCCAAACCACCACTATCACTTTCACTTATTCACGAAATTGCCATTGGTTTTTTGCTTTTTGTTTTTTTTTCGGAAATCCAAAAGACAAAACAATCCTCATCCTCCTCACTTATTCACGAAAATGTCATCATCATCAATTCACCCAACCACCATTTTCAACCAATTTGAAGCTTTTAAAGCTTCTACAACCAATTTTTGAGCTCTTTAAGCTCATTATCTCCTCTCATAACCTTATATTCTTCACTTTTCTCTCCATTTTCATCCCAAAAACTCTCTAATTTACCTTTTCCAAACTTGAAGTTTTAAGATATTGCCATATCCGGTGATTTGGTCGTGCATAGCGATTGAGCTTCTTTGGTGGTGGCTAGAATCGAAGTTCTCGGCGGTCGAAGAAGCTAAAGACCACTTCTAGGTAATTTTTTCAGTTGATTTTCATTAATTTTCCGATCTGTGCCACGACAGCATAATTCTTGGAGAAGTCTCCTCCGAGTAGACTTCTCCAAGAAGTCTGATGGTCAACACACATGTTAGTTTTGCAATTGACCGTGTGTTCCGATTTCTGATAGTAGACTTCGTGTTGAAGTCTGCGCCTTTCTTTGAGAACAAAAAAAACTGGTGAGACTTCTCAAGGAGACTTCTTGAGAAAAGGTTAGTTTTGCAATTGACCAAAACAAAGACTTTTTAAACGAAGTCTACTCAAGAAGTCTGTAGAAAAAAAGAGGTTGGTTTTGCAATTGACCAATGTTTGACTTTTTTGCAGACTTCTTGAGTAGACTTCAGTGGCTAATTTTGGGGTGACAGATATATTATTTAATTAGGAGACTTCTCAGAGAAGTCTCCTCTCCTCAGAAACTTCTCCGAGAAGTCTACTAATTAATTAATTCAATGTTTGGTCAACTCCAAAACTAACCCATTTTAGACTTCGTTTGGAGTGGGGAAGTCTACTTGAAAAGTCAAACTTGGTCAATTGCAAAACTAACATCCAAGAAGTCTACTTTGCATAGTAGACTTCGCGGAGAAGTCTCATATGCAAAGTAGACTTCTTAGAGAAGTCTCGCTTACGTGGAGAAGTCTAATTCGAAAAGTACAGAAAGTACAACACAATTTTTCAATTGCAAAACTAACCTCCAAGAAGTCTACTTTTCATATGAGACTTCTCCACGTAAGGGAGACTTCTCGGAGAAGTCTACTAACTTTTTTCAATTGCAAAAGTAACCTAAAAAGGAGACTTCATATGTTGACTACTATAGTAGACTTCTATGGTAGACTACTATATTAGACGTTGTTAGGAAGTCTACTTTTACAAGTTTTTTAAAAAACGCATTTTTATCAAATTTATAACGATTTTTGAAGTTTTTTTTTTGTCTTGAGCTTGTGTTAGTAAGTGTACTTGCTTCTGTATCAGTTTTACATGATAATGTTTTATACGTATGGTGGAATCAGACTTTTTGTTTTTTAAGGTAGTCAGCTTGTTAAGCGCAGACTTTTTAACGAAGTCTAAGAAAGTAGTCTTCTTTGTTAGTCTCCGACATGAATTTTTTATAAAATTCATTTATCTGAAATTTGTAACAAATAAAAATGATTATTTGACTCTTGCGTTTGTGTTATTTATTGGTCTTGCTTATGTATGAGTTTGACATGTTTGTTTGTTATAGTTAAGCTTTAATTAATTTTCTTGTGTTTTTAGGCATTTAGCTTATTGGTAGCAGACTTCGTTGAGAAGTCTACTAAGTAGACTTCTTATTCAGTCTGCGACATCAATTTTTTTATAAAATTCATTTTTCTGAAATTTGTAACAAATAAAAATGATTATTTGACTCTTGAGTTTGTGTTATTTACTGATTTTACTTATGTATGAGTTTGCCATACTTGTTTGTTATAGTTAAGCTTTAATTAATTTTCTTGTGTTATTAGGCATTTAACTTATTAATAGCAGACTTCGTGTAGAAGTCTACTTCAAAGGAAGTCTACTTAAGAAGTCTAAAAACGAAGTCTATTTAAGAAGTCTATGTACGATACTTAGATAATCCTTGTTATATGAGTACCGAACCTGTAATGTTGTTGTGTTTTATCATTTTCAAAGGAAGTCTGCTTACGAAGTCTATTTTAGAAGTCTATTTAAGAAGTCTATATACATTACTAGATAAACCTTGTTATATGGGTACCGAACCTGTAATGTTGAAGTGTTTTATTATTTTCAAATGAAGACTACCAAGGAAAGAAAAAGTTCTATGAGCGTAGGACAATGATACTCTTGAGAGGTACCTTGTGGCATAGTTTCCGAAATATTAGAGCAAATTAGTAACCTTGTAACTTCTGCTAAACTTTATTTTTCATGTTTAACTCCTACGTTTCGAACTTAGCCTTCTGCAGCGTCAAAAAAATGCTATTTAATGATACCATAGCATTTCTTATTATAGAAACGTTTTATCATAGGACAAAAGAGAAATGACATATTATTGATATTCAAAGTATTACATAAGATCTAGATCATACATAAGTACATAAAAAGGATAAGTTCAAAGAACAAATATACAAAAACAAGTACGACGGCTGCAATGCAAACCAAAGCAATCACCGACTTTTTTTGTCCCTCCATCTGATCTTCTCCTTATCATCCTTACTGTATGGTAATCATTCTCCTCTTTTCCTTCTGAGCTTCACATTTTCTTTTTTTCAATTGTTTAAAACTAGCTTCTCTTCTTGCTTTGAGTCATTCTCAGCCCTTAAAGATCAACACAATAACCAAGTTAGAAAAAAAAACATAAACACAGACATTACAACAACATGAATCCCTTGCTAACGATTTCAGCAAATTATGTGAGTTTATCTACATCAAATTAATGTTATTATACATAGAATTACTATTCAACATTTATGTGAGTTTATCACAGTCACATATATCAATCAATCCCGTAAGCAAGCAAGTAATACAACACAAAAACCCTGCTATTTAATTTATTGACAGATTCTCTGAAACTAAAAACATGGGATCACTAGGGAATAATGAACATGCTTGCCAAAAAGTATTAAAGGGCCATTCAGATGTTAATTAAAGACCACCAGATTGGAAATTTCATAAGCACAATAAAGCATTGAGTTGACAGAGTTTCTCGATCTCTTCCCAAAAAAACAAGATCAGTCAAGACAAGATTCACTACCACCAAGAACAAAGAGAGAAAGAAAGAGACTCACCAGTGAACCAGAATTCCAAGAATACCTTGCAAGATCAGAACTGATTTGAGCCATGCAATTGGACCTTGGACATATTGAATAAGTTCCTCACGCTTTACCTAGGAAAGAAAAACAGAAAATGTTATTACAAAGTACAAGATCTCTAACACTTAAAATCCAGTGAGCTTGTTCATATTACAAGGCAAGGCAAGAACATGTGTACCAAAATGCAAAAGCGAAACCATTTGATTTCAGAACCTATATGAACTATGTGGGTGGACAATTTCAGCAGCTTCTATCATAAAGAGCAAATGTGACATGTATGGAAACCATTTTTTCTAACTGAAGAAACCGATTTTAACAGTTTTCAACAAGAGATATAAATTTATCAGAATTGTTGCATGAAATCAATCTAGGACACTCGTGGTTAATGTACATAAGTATACAACTCTGATCCCAATCTCATCATTCATATGATATGAATAGCTCAAGCAAACATCTGAAAGAAAGAAAAATACCCAATTAGTCTGAGATTAACATGAATCAAACCTCAATAGATTCAATCAAATCCTACAAAGAAACGTATAANTCACTCAAATAGCTCTTAAGCATCATGACGATATATATGATGTTCTTTTATATTAATGCTTTGTAGTCGGATCAGTGATTCTTTGGTCCTTATTGTTGCTCCTGCTAACATGAACAACACCCCATTAATGTTAGCTCCCTAGGGTATGTTTATATATACATTTTAGCCATTTATATATGAATATATGTATCTTTGTATTTAGTGCCTCAGATATTCATCCTCTCATGAATCGTTTTCGATTTTTTTGTGCCAAGAATGTCTCACTCACTCGCCATAACTAATATGTGATAAGCTACTCTAAAGATATTTAGAGTACAAGTAGCTAATATATCCAAATCTCATTGCATTTATACTTAATTTAGAAATCACTCACTCATTACATATGAAAAAGGAAATGAGTCTTGCTCATGCCAGTCTTGTGTGTTTGTGAACAGCTATCCGAGGAACTGGAGGGCTTAGTCACAGCTGCAGTCTCTACATATGTACGCCCATTCTATCATGAGTAGCATTGTTCTAAGAAACTGTGAATAGAAAGAGAAGAAACTGTTTTTAGACTGAAATTTTCACTTCCTTATTACCCTTTATCGATTACAAGAGAGCGCACATTTATACAACCTTTGGATCACTCTAGACCTACACTCCTTGTCTCAAGAAAACGTTACAAGTGTCAAGCATGCCTATGAACTGTCTAGGGAAAGAAGAGAGACATAGCATAAGAGTATGGGTCATAGAACGAGAGCACAATTCCCTGCATTGGCTGGTTTTCCACTTGATGCACTCTGCATTTTCTTATTAATTATTCTTGTCTTTTGTTGTACACGCTCATCCCCCCGCAAACTGATGGTGGGAGAAGTCACAACATTCAGTTTGGAACAAAGTTGTTGAAAGACATGTCGAGGCAGAGGTTTGGTGAAGATGTCAGCTAGTTGCGATGCAGCTGGGATGTGTTGTATTTCAAGAACACCGAGAGCTACTCTTTTACGTACGTAATGATAATCAACTTCAATATGCTTCGATCGACTTTTGAACACTGGATTGGCCGAGAGATGTACCGCCGAGAGATTGTCACATCTGAGAATAGCCGGGTTTGATTGTGAGATTCCGAGGTCACGTAGAACAAAGGATATCCACGTTAGCTCTGAAGCAGCGGTTGCAAGAGCTCTGTATTCGGCCTCAGTTGAAGATCGAGAAACTGTTGGTTGCCGTTTTGCAGACCAAGAGAGGACGTTGGATCCTAACAGAGCACAAAAACCTCCTGTTGACCGGCGTGTGTCATGACATCCAGCCCAGTCACTGTCGCTGTAAGCAATCAAGGACGAATCACTATTTCGATGTAGTTGTAAACCCATAGTAGAGGTACCACGGAGATACCGGAGAACTCGTTTCAAGAGGCTAAAGTCTGATTCTGTGGGAGAGTGCATCCTTTGGCAAATGAAGTTCACTGCAATTTGTATGTCAGGACGAGTTATGGTAAGGTACTGAAGTTTACCGGCAAGTCTGCGAAAATACCGTGGCTCAGAAAACAAACGTTTGTCCTGAAACACTTGATCGAGACGTAGTGGGAGAGGAGTGTGAACAGGATTGCAATCTGACATGTTGGCATGATGAAGGATTTCTTCAGTGTACTTTTTTTGACAGAGAAATAATTCTTGAGAAGATGCATGTACTTGGATACCTATGAAGTAGTGTAAATTTCCCAAATCTTTCATCGAGAATCGGGTATTGAGCTCTGCAATCAGGGACTGAAAAAGTGAAGGATTAGATCCAGTGAGCAATATGTCATCCACATATAGCAATAGAACAAGCGTATTCCCATCATGATGATATATGAAGAGAGAGGGATCTGCCTTGCTGCAAACAAAACCATATTCGAGGAGAAAATTGCTGAATTTATCAAACCATGCCCTTGGAGCTTGTTTTAATCCGTAGAGAGCTTTCTTTAGAGAGCATATATGGTTTGGGAGAGCAGGATTTTCAAAACCTGGTGGTTGAACCATGTAAACTTGCTCTTGGAGATCCCCATGCAGAAATGCATTTTTCACATCCAATTGTGTGATGCTCCAACTTTTCGAGGTTGCAACGGCTAAAACAATTCTAATTGTCGAATTTCGGACCACCGGACTGTAGGTTTCAACAAAGTCCACTCCCTCTTCTTGATCAAAGCCCTTAGCTACAAGTCTGGCCTTGAGCTTGTTGAGAGTCCCATCAGCATTGAGTTTAATAGTAAAAACCCAACGACAGCCAATAATATTCATATCAGCCGTTGCAGGTGTCAAAGTCCAAGTCTGATTTTGATAAATTGAATCAAGCTCATCAAGCATTGCCTGTCGCCAACCAGGATGCGCCAGAGCTTCTGCTATTGTCTTTGGTAGTGAGGGGATAGTCTTGGTAGCAACAAGAGCATACCGGGGATTTGGCTTTCTTATCCCCAATCGTGACCTTGTTGTCATTGGATGAGCAGGTTCTGTTGCTGGTTCTTCTGTTGCTTGATGAGGAGGGTCATTTTGTAAGGATGATGAAGCTTCACTTGATGCAGGTAGAGAAGCTTCTTGTGTTACAGGTGGCTTGATCACCGAAGCTGCAGGTTCTGCAGAGTTGTTATCTTCTTGGGGATATTTTGCAATATCATGAGGGAGTGATGGAAGATAGTGGGGAGGCGAAGAGGAATTTGTACCATCCTGCCAAGCCTTGAGTAGACCTGTCTTTTGTTGATGGACCTGATGTCTGTATTTGTTGTTGAACGGAAAACACAATTCATCAAATATCACATGACGGCATATATATACTCGATCGGTAGGAGGATAGAGACAACGATAGCCTTTGTATTGAGCATGGTACCCTAAGAACACACATTGAAGTGAGCGAGGTTCAAACTTATGTTGAGCATAAGGACGCAGACATGGATAGCAGGCAGAACCAAATACTCTAAGGAAAGAGTAGTTTGGCTTCTTTTTGAATAACACTTCATAAGGGCTTTGTTGACTCAGAGCAGCAGATGGGATCATGTTACTTATGAAATTGGCAGAGTAGAATGCTTCAACCCAATACTTCAGGGGAGTTTGGCTCTGAAATAACATGGATAATCCGAGCTCTGTTAAGTGCTGATGCTTTCGCTCAGCAAGACCATTTTGTTGAGGTGTGAACGGACACGAGATCAAATGACCAATACCGTGATTCTGTAAATGATTCCTGAATCTTTTGCTCATAAATTCTCCACCTCCATCACTTTGAAAGATTTTTATCTTTCTACTAAACCGTTTTTCAACTTGTTTTTGAAAGGCTATGAAAATATCACAAAAATCAGACTTTGCCTTTAGAGGAATCAACCAAGAATACCGAGAGAAGTTGTCAATAAACACAACATAATACTTGAATCCTTGGACTGATACAACCGGAGAAGGGCCCCAAAGATCACAATGTATCCGATCTATTGGTTCCTTGACACTAGATTCAGAAATAAAAAAGGGAAGTTGAGAGCTCTTTCCCAACTGACACGGTTCACAAATAAGCGATGGATTGCTCTTATTGACTACTATCGCCTTGCTTGACTTGAGAAGTTGAAGAATGTTGAAGTTTGTATGTCCGAGACGTTGATGCCATATCATATCACTAGCAGCAGACTGTCGATTTGAAAAGAAAGCCACAAACTCCTTGTTCTCCAATACATAAAGACCTTCACGACGTGGTCCCTTTGTCACCACTTTCTGAGTATTGAGGTCGATCACATAGACAGCATTAGCATCAAAGAATACCCCACAAGGGTAGTCTTCACATAATTTTGATATAGATAGCAACGATTTCTGCATTGATGGACATACAAGAACGTCATTAAGAGGAAGGCTACCTGTTGATGTGGTGAGAGTGGTGGAACCAACATGAGTGATGGGAAGGAACGTTCCATCTGCAACCATGACATTCTCTGGTCTTGAGTATGTTGCTGCTGTAGTCAGTGGAGTGGTTGTGGAAGTAATGTGAGCGGAGGCGCCAGAGTCAGGAAACCACTCTTGTCCAGTGTTGTCGGAGACACGAAGAGCAGAGAGAGCTTGTGGAGCATTGTTACTCTGGTAGTTGACATCAAATCGATTCCAACATTTAAGAGCATAATGGCCTGTTCGACCACATATTTGACAGATAGGGCGAGGATTGTTAGAACCTCCTGGAGCTTGATTCCATCCAGAGGTGTTGACCTGCTGAGAAAAACCTCTACCACGTGTTGAAAAACCACCACGACCCCTGCTACCAAAGCGAGAGTATGAGTAACCACGACCTCGTCGAGCTTCATTATTATAGTTGGATCTCTGAGTTTGAAACGCCAGATTGGGAGTAACATCAGACACAACTTCATAGGACTGGAGACGTGCATCAAAGCCAGAGACCTCCGAGATGACATCGTTGAGCGTTGGTGTAGGGAGGCGTGACATGGAGCTTTGAACGACTGTGGCTATTGCATCATACTCACGACCCAAACCATTGATGAAGGAGAATATCTTCATGGACTCATCTATTGGCCTTCCAATGGAGCTTAGCTTGTCACAAACAGCACGAAACTCACGACAGTAAGTGGAGAGATCTTTACCTCGCTTAGACATCATTTGGAGGGTTCGTCGAAGCTCAAACTCTCTAGCAACAGAACTTTTGTTGTAGTTGTCAGCAAGAGAGACCCAAACATCATGAGAGGTAGCCAAGCAATGGACGGTACCGAGAACTTCTTCCGTAAGAGTTCCAAAAATCCATGAGATAACAAGCTGATCTGTGCAGGTCCATGCTTCAAACTGTGGATTGGGCGTTTGAGTTATGATGTTATCGACAGTGGTGGTCGTGTGTGCCGGTGGTTGAGCGATTTGGCCAGTAACAAAGCCTAACAGCTTCTGACTACGAAGAAGAGACTCCATTTGAGTCTTCCAAAGAAGATAGTTACTGTCATTCAACTTGATTGTGACAGAACTAGAGACATGAACGTTAGAGGGAAAAGGGTAAGGATCGATTCTCTCAGCCATTACAGCACCTGTGAGGGTTTATGAGAGCTCTGATACCATGTGAATAGAAAGAGAAGAAACTGTTTTTAGACTGAAATTTTCACTTCCTTATTACCCTTTATCGATTACAAGAGAGCGCACATTTATACAACCTTTGGATCACTCTAGACCTACACTCCTTGTCTCAAGAAAACGTTACAAGTGTCAAGCATGCCTATGAACTGTCTAGGGAAAGAAGAGAGACATAGCATAAGAGTATGGGTCATAGCACGAGAGCACAATTCCCTGCATTGGCTGGTTTTCCACTTGATGCACTCTGCATTTTCTTATTAATTATTCTTGTCTTTTGTTGTACACGCTCATGGTTTACCTGAAGTTTTCGGCAAGGAGCCAAGCAATGGTGTTGGAGTCATCTCCTCTACGGCTTCTTCGTCAATCTGGCGAAGGCTTCAAACTTGGCGGCTCGGATCTGCAAAACTCGGCGATTCCATCTCCACCGATAACCTCATCTTGAAATCGCATTTAGGTTTTAGGGAGCAAAAGGAGTCGTCGCGGACAAATAGATGCTGCAGCGGAGGCTTCTCGAGTCGTCGGAGTAAGCCGTTGGAGAAGACCCTTTTTATGCTAAACCTGAAAAGCAAAAACCCTTTTTTTCCTGAGTCTGAGTCAATCTCTGAGTCTGAGGGGTTAAGAGGAGTCGAGAGAGAGAGAGAAAAATGGTTTTTTTATAAAAAAAAAAAAAAACTCTGCAAAGGAATCTGCGAAAAAAACAATTAAAAAAAATTATGGATCAGATGCTAACAAAAAATTAGAAGGGGGAAAGAAAAAAAAGATAAAACAAAAATAAGAAAAAATACAACAAAACATGCCTTGTATCTTTGTTATGGCCTTTTTGTTTTCTGGTTTTTGGTATTTGAGTCCACTGGAAGTGTGAGATGGTACGGGTAGTAGATTTAAAGTGTGGAGGTTGCAGATCTGCAACAATAAACTCAGATCTGCAACAATAAGTTCAGATTTGTAATATTGTAATATGAACACAAAAACAAAGAAAAAGATGAGATAAAGAAGGAGAATAAGAAATACAACGACGGACGACTTACCACTAGCACAACGGGCAAGGGAGAGGAGGTTGACGGTGAGAGAGAGAGGAGGGAGATAAGATTGACGGCGAGAGAGGGAGGAGAGGAGATTCACGGCGAGAGAGGAGGAAGATGAGAGGAGAGAGAGGCGCCGTTTGAGAGAGAGATATATTTTTTTTTAACACAATTAGGTTAAACTCTCTTTATATATGAAGGTAAATTTTCCAGAATAGTTAAAATTTTTCGTTAAGTAGACTTTATTTGAAGTCTACACAAGAAGTTTGCTGAAGAAGTCTGCATATGCGTTCCCGCCCATTTAGTTAAAAAAATCGATTTCCCGCTAGGTTTAATTTGAAATTCAGACTTCTTTTTGAAGTCTACAAACGAAGTCTTCCAATGAAATCTCCTCAACCCTAAACCCTAAATCGAATATTTTAGATTAAAATTTATATGATACATTACTTTTGTTAGCATATTTACAATTTAGAGTTAAAATAACAAAGATATGAACTAATCATGAACCGAACCATAAACTATGATTCATATAGAATTTATGTTTATCCAATTAATTACTCTCTTATACCCTAAACTTTAAACCTCAAACCTAACCTTTTTGAACTATATACTCTTGAAATTTATAAATTGATTTATTTTCATGAAATTTTATTTTATATAGATGCCAATTGTCTATGTTTTGTTTATGTATATAAATTTTTATCAAAATATTTTTCATAATTTTTATAATTAAAATTTGAGATATAGTTATTTAATAGACTTCTTTAGAAGACTTATGAGGATTGTATTGGTTTCTAACCTAAATTATCTTTGTTGATTTAAATTGATTCATTTGCAATTTTGTTTTTTATAGATGTTAAATGTATATGTTTTGTTTATGTATACAACTTTTTATCAAATTATTTTTTTATGATTATTATAATTAAATTTAAGAAATAATTACGGAGTAGACTTCTTTTGAAGTCTACAAAAGAAGTCTTCCGATGAAGTCTACTTAACCCTAAACCCTAAATCGAATGTTTTATGTTAAAATTTATATAATACATTAATTTTGTTAGCATATTCACAATTTAGAGTTAAAATAACAAAGATATGAACCTTAAATCATTAACCGAACCATAAACTATGATTCATATAGAATTTAACTCATTACCCTAACAATCACTCTCTTATACCCTAAACTTTAAACCTCTAACCCTAACCCTTTTGAACCGTATACTCATGAAACTTATAAATTGATTCGTTTTCATGAAATTTTATTTTGTATAGATGCCAATTGTCTATGTTTTGTTTATGTATATAATTTTTTTTTATCAAAATATTTTTTTATATTTTTTATATTTAAAATTTAAAATTTATTTATTTAGTAGATTTCTTTAGCAGACTTCATAGGGTTGTATTGGTTTCTAACCTAATTTGTCTTTATTGGTTTAAATTGATTCATTTGTATGAAATTTTGTTTTTTATATATGAAAATTGTATATGTTTTGTTTATGTATACAAAATTTTTATCAAATTATTTTTTATGATTTTTATAATTAAAATTTAAGAAATAATTACGGAGTAGACTTCTTTAAAAGTAAAGAAGTCTACAAACGAAGTTTGCTTTAGAAGTCTACTTAGGGTTGTATTGGTTTCTAACCTAATTCGTCTTTGCTGCTTTAAATTGTATCATTAGTATGAAATTTTGTTTTTTAAAGATGTAAAATGTATATGTTTAGTTTATGTATACAAATTTTTTATCAAATTATTTTTTATGATTTTTATAATTAAAATTTAATAAATAATTATGGAGTAAACGAAGTCTGTTTTATTCGTAAGCAGACTTCCGCGGGTTATAACCGTCATTGTGGCGAACGGTTTTTGTTTGTTCATAAGGGAGGGAGTTGTAATTTCACTACCCTATGAGTTACTTTTGCCAAACATGCAATAAGGGGTTTACTTTTGTAAAAAAAACTCAAATAATAGATCATTTTCATCAATTCCCCCATTAATTAAATTTGAAAACACCAATAAATTGGATGACCAATGAGGTTGCTCTAACGCATCTAACATGTAGAATAGTACACAAGTTCTTTACTGTGAGATAACAGATTTAGGTCGTCGTGGCCTTTAGGCTTTAACAAGATCAATAGTATCGAACGACTTCACGAAATCAATGATTAGAATCTGAAGTGAAGAATTTGTGGAGACATCAAAATGTGAATTTAGAACAGAGATTGTGTGACCAAGAAAATCAATGTGAATCAGCGAAACAGATTTCATAGTTAACTATTTTTATAATTGAGGTGGGTCTAAAATCAGAAGATTCAAGGCCATTGCATGGGCTTTTCAATTTGAAATGTTCGATTATCCATTATGACCCAAAAATGTTACGTACGAATGTTTTTCCTTAAATCGGTTTCGGCACATCCTTAACAACAATCAGTGGACAAGTATGATAGATAAGAGAGCTTCACGGATCATCATAGATCACAATTATATGTTTGGTTAAACGTAACAACTTACAATGAAAACGAAACTATATATATAATTCAATAGATACATTTGGTTGATATTTTTGATTAATCAAATCTTAAAACAACAAAGCAGCATAGAACAATTGGTTCCAAGTATCGGGGAGACCAGGAAGACACCAATGGCTACAATCAGATGAACGGTCAGGATTTCTCTTTAGAGAAGGGTTGAGATCTCCACTGTAGATGGAAGGTTGACCGTCGATTCGAAGAGCAGAGAGCATAGATATATCCATCAATGAGACATGAGATCTCATCTCTTTCACCACTTCGTCAATCACTTTCTTCTGGTTTACGTATGAGCTTGTTGGGTACGTTGTTCCACTAAACGGTGTCGTTTGACCGTAACAGCTTTTTGCTGCTTGTGTTGTCGTTGAAGCTTTTGCTCTTGAAGTCCACTCATTTGGGCTGCATCACATTTTCACATCAAGTATGTTTATAAATCAACATTTACTTTGTTTATTTCCTAGATATGTGTAACTATGCAATTTTGAAATGTATGAGGTTTCGTTATCAAAATTTGAATTAGCTAAATTATTATTTCCTCCGTTTGTGTCGTTTTAAGATTTTATTTTTGTTTCACAAAGAGTGTCGTTTTACATTTTCAATGCAGAATTTTAAATAAAAATCCAGTTTTGACCCTACTAATTTAATGTAATAATTAGAGAGATGATTTTATTTAATGTGCGAACAAAGAGTAAAACATAATTTTTAATAATTTTCTTAATTTATGTAAATATATCAAAGTGACACTTTTTTTGAAACGGAGTGAGTACAAGGAACAGTATCACTATTAAAGATTATAGGAATGGTAGGATACAACATTAACTGTTATGTTGGCGGCTACATTTATATACTACCTATCATTTAGCAACTTGCAAGGAGGAAAATATTCCACAATTCTAAAGCGATTGGACTATTATTTGATTGGGCCCAAATCAAAAAGACACAGCTCATATGTGGGTGGACCTTTATCGACAGACTATTCTCATGGTTATCCTTTTGAGTTTATTTTCTTATGAAATAATGCAAAATTTATATATCTTTTTAAACGTTCAAATAAACCATGCCACATTGCCATTAACTATGAACATTTTTTTTTTTTGGGACTAAGAAAAAAAGGCTTCTAGTTTTGAAATGACTCTATAGAGATCTTTATTATAAGCAAAACCATACTACTTTTTTTTGATGGAACACACGTATTTATCATGTCTACGCGTTGTGGCTAGCTAGCAAAAGGTGAGGCCACAATGCTAAGTAGATAGTAGTAGTTGTAGATTGGTAGCAACTAGCAAGCCAACTTATTTAATTTAAGTTTGGCAACATCTAGCAAAACCCTCACAATTCAAACCAATGCATGTGTTTGATTGTGTTTCCTATTATTAAATACTTTGCCGTTGATATCACGATGATTTTTATTTATTATTTATCAACACTACACGTGCTTGTTATATACGAGTCAACCTCATCAAACACCCCCCAATGTCATATATATGAGTTTACTAATTTGGAGAAAAAAAAGGATATAAAACCGAAAAAGAGCTTAGAAAAAGAGAAAGAGAGAGAGGTACATACTTGTAGTGTGTGGGTGAGACGGAGAGGAAGAAAACTCTAGAGAGAGGAGAGTTGATTTTATAACTCAGAACCCAATTAGACCATGTTCTTAGTCCTTTTCTCAATGCCACTAACCTATCCATGTCTCCGTAATATCTCCCTCCTGTCTCCATCTGCTCCCACCTGTCTCACTCCCAAAAACTTTTTCACTTTTCATGCAATTTTACCCCCTTAACGTTCAAATTTACCCTCATCACTAGCTAAGTGAAAATCCACCAATAGAGGTTAAATTTTTAGCTTACCCTCGTAAAGACCCTGTGTGGCTCCACCAGTGACCAGTGTTGAACAGCAGAACGTCGGCAGTGCGCCAAGCCTCCGATGCATCGACAGAGATTTCGTCGAGTTTAAGAGTTGTCTTTCCGCGAATTTTGTCTATGTCTACAAGATAAGGTGCTCTGTAGAATGACACTTTAACGTTGTAGTCCTGTCATTGATGCATCCATGTATTAGCAAAAGAAATTGAAGAAGCTTTGGGTTTGAATAGTAATTAAAAAAAAAAAAAAAAAAAAAGAGAGAATGGTAATAAACAACTAGAGAACACAAGAGATAAAAGAGAGATTATGAAGGATTGAATGGAGAAGTTACAATGAAAGGAGTGAAGAAAAAACATTGTGATTGTTTGTTAGAAAAGTTCGTGTTTTTTGTTTGTTTTTGACAACGTCACTTTTCAACTAATTTTAAGAAATAGTCCTGAGATTGTTTTCAGCAAATTAAAATTGTTTTCATTCTGATTGGTAATTTATAAGCGGGACCCAACGTTATATCTTGTAATCTTGTATAATTAAAACTTTAGTATCCGAAACCTAAAGAGATTTACTAAAACTGATTTTGACCCAAAAAAAGAAAAAAAATAAAGACTGATTTGGACTGAAAGAAATTTCAAATTTTAGCAAAAAGATTAAAAGTTTTGACATATATAATATCCCGAAACAAATATTAATTAAGAAAGCTCGTTTTGTTACTAGATAGTGGATCATATTCTAATCCGAAGAGCTTAGATCTAAGTATCTGAAACTAAATAATATTTCATATTCATGCACAGTGTAATAGAAATATAGAGTATTTAAAACTTGAAACCAAAATATAAAAGTGTAAAAGAATATTTTAAACACTTTAAAGTGTAATAAAGTACTAAAATGGTAACTGATGTTGCTTTCAAGGGTTTTAGTTTTTTCTTTTGTCCCTTTTATTGAACCAGTGAAAACTGTCACCGACGACGTCAAGTTGAGCAAGCTAATAACAGTTGAAAACGACGTTCGAATCATAGGTTTTGACTCAAATCTCGCGAGGTTATTCGAGAAAACTAATTAAACCCCCCAAGAAAAATAAATAGATTCATTAACCGACAGTATAAATTTGTGTTGGAACTTACAAGGATCTTGAAGGTAGAGAGAGGATCTTCATGCATGATACGTGTATGAATGTGTGGTGCTGATGAAGAGATCATGCACATCAACGACTCCCATTGGTTTCTACCCAACGAATCACCAACGAACATTATTGTTTTGTTCCTCATTTCTTGTAGAAACTTCACTCCATTGAACCTGTCTTCCAAATAAATCAAAAACATTAAAATTAAATAAACAAATCATTGCGTCGACCATACAACAGTACAACTAATAATAAGTAATTACTTTAATCGCACCAAACTCTCCCAACAGAAAAACAATCAATTCGATTTTGTTAATAGAAACGAATCTGTTAAACTTACACTCATTACACAACTCGAAAAGGCTTATTAAACTTTCTTTAAAAAATTTAGTTGAAGTATAAAATACACCTAATTATATTGTTAATTAACTAAAAAAGTGGTTCTGAAGAATGTACATAACATATTGTTGTATACATCTCATAATTTCTGGGACCACTGATAGAGGATCATATAACCCAAATGCTATATATGACATCAAACAAAAACTATGATATAACCGGCTTGAATTTGTTTTTTATATATATATATATATATAGTAATTACATTCTAGATCTTGGTTGGTGCAATGGCGCAACTAGGAAGTTCTTTTGCCCAAATTTAAATCTCTAAACATAAATTTAAATATTCGAGGCTAGGCGATACTCTCGATATCAATGTTCCTCAAAAGCAAAGTACTTTAAAATAGTAACAATTAACCAATTAATTTAACTAAATTGGTCTAATATATGGAGTTAGATAGTGAATGAGTTTATTTAACCTAGGAACGTCGCAGTTGAAAGGTTGCCACCGGAACTTGAGGTAGTCGGAGTCAGGTCTGCCGTAAGTCTGGCAGTCGAATCCCGGATCTATCATTCCTCCGCCGCATTCTTCCGCCCGGTAAAGCGGGTACGTCTCATCCCGTACCCACTCGCCGGCGAACAGATCGCAGCTGCTCCGGTTCACCGGAAAAACCACACGACGTGGATGCTTGGAGAAGTTGCTGTGGTTAGTGTTGTTGTTCTGGCTCGGCCGCCGGGGGAGAGAGAGAGGAGAAGCTGACGTGGTGTTTTGGAGAAGAAGAAGAAACAAGAAGAGGAAAGTGATGAGACCTTGAAGAGCCGACATTAAAGAAGCTTGAAGACTGAAGAGAGAAGAGAGAGAGAGATTTAGGAAAAAAGGAAAAGAGAAGTGTTGTTATTATATGTTGTCCTTTGCATGGAACTTGCTACTATACGTATGTTTTGAGGACTTAAGGATCAACAAACTACATTTTAAAAGGACGAAAATATGGGGTCTCGTTTTAATTTTTTGTTTATGTACAATAATTTATTTTTGTTTTACCTATAAATAACAAACATTTATTATCCTAGTGGATTACGAATACTGCCATACCAGGATTCTGAAGTTTAACATGTGTTAGGAAATACAGTGGCAGAGGCGGAAAACATTATTACGGGGTCATATAATAAAATTTTAATACTAAAATAAGGGTAAAATTTTTTAAAAAATATCAAAAATATCATAATAACATAAATTTTAAAGATATATATTTACGCTCACTCATATATTGCAAATTGTTTTATCACTGTTTCATTTGTTATTGTGTTAAGCACTTGTTTTTCAATAAAACAAAATAGGCAATTGCTTAAAAATGCATCACCAATACAATTATGCGAGGTAGTCTTTAAAATATTGGCCACTCGTATCGTGGTAATTGTGAATTGAGAAGTTAAACACTTCATTTTTTATTTTTTTATTAATAGAAATAATTAGATTTAGCTAATTAATGAGTTTTTTTATTTTAAAATTATTTTTAATGGTTATTGGACTAATATTTTCAAATATTTAATATACTTATTGGATCATAGTTAAACTAAAATTCTAGAGGGGTCAATAATTGTTTTGGATATAGGTCAATTAAAAATACTTAACAAAAGTTTAGCTATTTTTGCAAAATTCGTATGGATCACTTGACCCCCCTGGTAGTATACCTTTGCCACTGAGAAAACACATAAAAACAAACCGTAATAATTTTAAGCTATCACAAAAATAGAAAAATGGCTGTATATTATAATATATCTATATTAAATTTTGATGCGATTTAGATTGATATCCCAACATTTCTTTAAACATTTGTTGTATCTTCAAGATTTCAAGTTCAAACACTTGTGATGGAAAAAGAGTTTGAAATTATTTAATTTAACTTGTTTTTGGTCGCTTGCAGGATAAAACTAGGAGTTTCGGCCCTTTTGAATAACGACCTTCTTTATGTTATATCACAAGGTATCAAAAGAGAGATTATTTTGGTTTTGTTAAAAAGCATGTATATAAAATATAGATTCTTTGCTTTACTTCACCTTCATGTCTAGAATATGATCATACTCAGTTTCTGATCATTGTGAAAATAGCCACCACATCACGCTGGTCAAAACCAGTCAAAGCTAACGGCCAATGAATTGAACCAAATTGGCACTGAGAGTGACAGTGGCAGACTGGCAGCTACTTGCTCTAAAGTCTAAAGTCAAATAAACTAAACCACTAATTGCTATTTGACCTGGTCTAATTATGGTTATTGGGTACTACTGATTGGGCTTTTGGTTTAGATTGTCTGCCGGTTTGGTTTGGTATATTAATGTTTATAGCCCAAAGTAAAAGCCCATTAACCATAGACCGACTTAACTAAATCTCGATACTTCTTCATCATTGGTGTACAAAACCGACCCGGCTCGTTATATTCCTCCTGCTTCGTCTCCTTCGTTGATCTTGGCGCTTTTGGAAATTTCTCGTCGCGACATTCTCTCGATTGGCTCAAGTTTGATCTCCCTTTACCTGTAAGTTTCCATCCCAGATTCTTTTCTAGGATTCCTCTATCTAGATATTCGTTTTTTTTTTGTTTCTTGATTTTGTTGCTCTGAGTAAATTTAGGGTTTTGTGATGTCTATGTTTAGTTGCTCTTCGAGTTGTTAACTTTCGGAAGTTCGAACATACTTCAATTTTGGTTTCGCGATTTCGTGATAGAAATTTGTTTGGTGCCGCTGATAAGTTAATTTGGCTGCAATTAATGCCTGTAAGGTGTTTGATGAAATTCCTCAAAAGAAATTAACTTTATCATTATGCCATCCTATTTCTTGGAAATTCAGTGTACTTTTGGATTTGATTGCTTATACATAAGTTAAGACTCTGAAATCTTCATTTTTTTTTTTGTATGGTTACATGAATCTCACAACATTCACATACCCATCTCTTTGATTTTTAACATGTACAGAGAAGTGAGACCGTTTTCTTTTTATGGACTGAAAAAACTATATTTTGCAGGTTCAAACACTTGTCTATAAGCTATGGCGAAGCATCATCCTGATCTGATCATGTGCCGGAAACAACCCGGCATTGCCATCGGACGACTCTGTGAGAAATGCGACGGGAAGTGCGTGATTTGCGACTCTTACGTGCGTCCGTGTACTCTGGTGCGTATCTGTGACGAATGTAACTACGGGTCGTTCCAAGGCCGGTGTGTTATATGCGGAGGGGTTGGAATCTCGGATGCTTATTACTGCAAAGAGTGTACTCAACAGGAGAAAGACAGAGATGGTTGCCCCAAGATCGTCAACCTTGGGAGTGCGAAAACCGATCTGTTCTATGAACGGAAGAAGTATGGATTCAAGAAACGATGATTATGTGGGTGTTTCGTGATTTGCAAGATCCGTTTTTGATTGCTTGAACTATTTGGATCTCTTATTGGTATGTGTAAACTTGTGTGTTGATGACTCCCGTTGCATAAAACTAATATGTTCCTGAAAATCAATCTAAAGATATTGGATACAAAACCAGAAGTTATGCTTTGTTGTTCTTGATAATCTAGACTTGAGTTCTATATAGTAAAACTTTAAAATATGTTTGGTAGATGAATCAATGAATTTAGTATTCTTATGTAGTGAATACGGAAATTCTTACTAATTTTTTTTTTTTCGACTTTTTCGGTTTGATAAATAAACGGCAAAAATTAAATTGAAGAACTTCAACATTATCGTCATCCACATGATAAAACTAAATAAAACAAAAGCTAAAATGTATGGTAGTTTTACGAACCATGATAAGTGATGGATGTATATGGGCGATGAATGCATATATGTGATGAACTAAGTTTTTATTTAAAAAATGAAACTATTTCACTAAATATTTGCATGAAACGTGTATACAAGTTGGCAAATAACTTTTTGTTGCTCTTTGAACAAGTTCATGTAAAAAGGATTCTGAATTTTGTTAGTTGTTTTGGGATCCCATGTCAATCTTATCATACCTACCAAATGTAAATACAATCATGTTTTAAAAAAAAAAAACCCAACCCGACTCCTTTTATTCCTGCTGCTTGGTCAGGATGAAAAGCTTATCCCCAATATATTACTAATTGAGAAACATTTTTAAAGAGTAGGCTTACTTTTTGAACTATTTACAGTGGTGCCATTTTTCTTATGTGTCATCACCACATTTATTCTCCTATTATTTTAATACAAATTTTCTTTTTTGATTAGACTAATTATATTATATCCCTTTAACCATTTATTACTTTAAACATCTATTTAATTTATGAAGATATAATTTATGACTAATTTTCTTATATCATTTTTTGTTGACATCAATTTCCTTATATCATTTATTTATACATAATTTAACATTTAATTTATGAAGATATTCTCTTTCTTTCTATTTCTTAACAAAAATATATCATACTAATTATTTTTTAAACACTATATTTCTTCTCTTATTTTTGTTTAAATTTAGGTTTTAACAAAAAAAAAAAATCATCACAACATCCATATAGTAAAAAAAAATATATATTTTTAATACATGTGTTATAATTCAAATTTTTTAAAATGAATATAAATTACTCAAATGATTAATAAATATGAGTATATTTTAAAAAGTCACACATTGGAAATGAGGATGTGTAGATGGTTCAAAAATCATTATAAAAAAACATAAATGATAAAAAAAAAACTGTAAAAGCAAGAAGTTTGATTTAATAGTCATCGATATTTATAAATATTTGTTTCGTTTAATGTGATTTGTTAATAGAACCATATAAATTAACAAATAATATAAATATTTAAACTTGATAACAAGTTAAAAATATTATATCAAAAATTCGAAATATTAAAATAGTTTAATATGTTAAAAACAAATAATATTATAAATATTTTCTTTCTTTATGAAGAAAACATCATTTAATTTATGAAGATATTGTCTTTCTTTCTATTCTTTTACCAAAAATATATCATACTAATTATTTTTTTAAACACCATATTTCTTCTCTTATTTTTGTTTAAACTTAGTTTTGTAAAAAAAAAACATTATCACAACATCCATATAGTAATTTCATCTGTTATAATTTTAATTTTTATCATTTATATAAATTACTCAAATGATTAATAAATATGAGTATGTTTTAAAAAGTCTCACATTGAAAATGAGAATGTGTAGATAGTTCAAAAATCATTATAAAAAACATAAATGATTAAAAAAAACTGTAAAAGTAAGAAGCTTATTTTAATAGACATCCATACATATTATTCACATATATATATATATATATATATATATATATATATATAACTCATTAAGTTATTTTTATTTTAAAAAATTTCAAAATCATCTTTAATAAAATTCTTTATTATATATAACTCATTAAGTTATTTTTATTTTAAACAATTTCAAAATCATCTTTAATAAAATTCTTTATTATATATAACTCATTAAGTTATTTTTATTTTAAACAATTTCAAAATCATCTTTAATAAATTCTTTATTGATTTCTCATCCTGCGCAGGTTATCACCTAGTCTACCCTTATTGGAAAACAAAGAAACAATATATCACTCTCATAATCTATATGCCCTTCTCCATTTTAATAAAATATAAAAACCATTTTTTTTTGTGAATTGTGTTCTATTATCCGTGTAAGTTCACTTATATATCTCTCTCTCTCGGTTAGGACATTGAACCGTAGGTTTTATTATCGGGTTAGCTGAAACCGGGATACACACGTGAGTCATTCTCACACGTGTGATAGGCTGTTGTAATCGGCTAAAGATAAAGTCGAGATAAGCCTTTCATATGAGGCGAATCATCTTCTCCGGTGAGTGAGAGAGAGTTGAGTTGTATCCGAGAGAGAGAAAGGTCACCGCTCGAGTTTGAGCCGTTCTAGTGCATTAGCTCGCCGGGGCTTTTCCGGCCCCAGAGACGTAGCCGCAAGGTGAACTCTGGGTCACCAAATCGCGTGTCTTGTTCTTGCTTTCTTTCTTTCAAGTTCTTAGTCGGATCCAAGCGAATCAAGTCAAGTAGATCTAAGGCGTAGATCGCACAAAGTGGTATCAGAGCCTCAGTTGAGGTTTTCCGGAGGATCTACGGTGATCGATCGAAGGAGATCAACACAAGATGTCGTCGTCTACGGGAATCGAAAAGTTCGACGGAACTGGTGACTTCCCGATGTGTAGACGGAGGATGTATGCTCATCTGAACATATCGGGGCTGAAGGATGTTCTCACCGACGTCGCGGAGAGCTCCAGTTCGAGCGGATCTATAGTTGAGATGTCAGTCACAAGCCCGGTGACTGTTGCGATTCCACCAGGAGGAGCAGATCAGGTAGCAGCCGCAGGAGTTCCTCCAGCTGCAGGAGTGGTCCAAGATCCGGTGAAGACGAAGGAAGAGGTAGATCCGGTGAGGGCAGAAAGAAGTGAAAAGGCTCTGTATATGATCTTTCTCAGTGTTACGGATCAGGTATTAAGGAAGATCGAGTGGTGCGAGACTGCAACACAAGCGTGGATACTACTGGAAAGGCTATACATGCCAAGATCTCTTCCAAATCGTGTTCACGCCCAGCTCCAACTATACAACTTCAAGATGCAAGATCATCGGTCGATAGACGAGAACGTGGACGCCTTCTTGAAGCTAATCGGAGAACTAAGCCATCTAAGAATCGAAGTGGCTGCAGAGGTTCAAGCAATACTTCTGCTGAATGCTCTTCCAGCGAGGTATGAACAATTCAAAGAAACTCTCAAGTATGGTAGAGAGTCGATTAGATTGGAGGAAGTAGTTACTGCTGCGAAGTCTAAGGAGAAAGAATTCAAAGAGAGTCCTGGAAATATGAGGTCTAATGGAGAAGGTCATTATGTTAGAGGAAGAACATATTCAAGAAGTGATAAATCCGGTAAAGGAAAAGGCAGAGACAACAGGTTAAGGTCTAAGTCTACAGAGAGGAAGAAAATCTGTTGGATCTGCGGTAAAGAGGGTCACTACAAGAAGCAGTGCTACAAATGGCTCGAAAGGAACAAGCATAAGGTTCAGTCTCAAGACAGGGGTGAGTCAGCAATGGCAAGAGATGATGCGCAGGATCTAGCCGGACTGATCGCGTGTGAGGTAAACATGATACAAGGTTCTGAAAGCAACGAGTGGATAATGGACACAGGGTGTTCATTTCACATGTCACCAAGAAAGGAGTTCTTCTTTGAGCTGAAAGAGGTAACATTAGGGAAGGTCAGGATGGCAAACAATGCACACGCAGATGTCAAGGGTATTGGATCAGTGAGGTTTATGAATCCGGATGGTACAACGTTTGTGCTGAGTGAAGTCAGATACATGCCTGAGATTGCGAGGAACCTCATTTCTCTAGGCACTTTGGAGAACAAAGGATGTGTTTTCAAGGGTGCTAATGGGGTAATGAAAGTAATCAAAGGCTGTACTGTAGTAATGAAAGGTATCAGGAAAGGGAGTGATACTCTGTACTTTCTAAAAGGATCGGCTAAGGGATCAGAGGTATGCGTCAGTCATAAGGAACCATCAACTACAAAAGATCAAACTCGGTTGTGGCACAGCAGGTTATGCCACGTAGGTCAGAAAAGACTGGAAGTATTGGTCAAGAAGGGTTGCTTGGGAAGTGACAAGGTGTCAGAGATAAAGTTCTGTGAAGATTGTGTTATATGGAAAACACATAAAGTGAGCTTCGGTCCTGCTAAGCATGTAACTAAAGAGAAGCTCGACTACATCCACTCAGACCTATGGGGATCTCCAAACGTTCCCATGAGCTGAGGAAGATGTCAGTACTTTGTTTCATTTACAGATGATTGGTCTCGAAAGGTCAGGATTTACTTTCTTAAGACTAAGGATGAGGCATTTGGCAAATTTGTTGAGTGGAAGAAAATGGTTGAGGTTCAGACAGAGAGAAAAGTCAAGAAGCTAAGAATCGACAATGTCTTAGAGTTCTGCAATCAGAGGTTTGATCAATTCTACAAAGATGAGGGTATAGTAAGACACAGGACGTGCACCTACACTCCACATCAGAATGGAGTTGCTGAGAGGTTAAACAGGTCAATACTGAACAAAGTTAGAAGTATGCTCGGTGAGAGTGGTCTTAGTCAGAGGTTTTGGGCAGAGGCTGCATCTACAACCGTGTATCTAATCAACTAGTCACCATCATCAGTAGTTGAGTTTAACATACCTGAGGAGTGTTGGACTTCAGTGGTCCCAAATCTGTCTGGACTAAGGAGATTTGGCTGTGTAGCCTACGTTCATTCGGATGAGGGAAAGCTTAATCTGAGAGCTAAGAAGGGGGTGTTTACGGGCTACCCAGAAGGAGTAAAAGGCTTCAGAGTGTGGCTGCTAGATGACAAGAGATGCATTATCAGCCGCAACGTAGTCTTCAGAGAAGATCTAGTGTTCAAGGACATCGGCTCAGAACACGAATCATGTACTTTTAATGATCATTTTTTATCTAACACGTTTGTGAGACATGATCTTGCAGGTGACAGGTTAGTAGACACTACAACTCAAGGTGGAGCTATCACAAAAGATGAAGCTCAAGAGAGTCCGATTCAAGTTGGTCAGAACGAAGTAATTGAGTATTCAGAGAAAGAAATTCAGAATCAAGACGATGAGGAGCCAGTGGATGCTAGACCTAAGAGGCAGACCAAGATGTCTGTAAGACTGAAGGACTACTACATATATCCAGACGATGAAGACATAGCAGGATATACGTATCTAATGGTGGATGATGGTGGCAAGACCGAACCACAGAGTTTTGAGGAAGCAATGAGTGACCCTAACAGTGACAAGTGGACAAAAGCTTCAGACGAAGAAATATTGTCATTATTGAAGAGTAAGACTTGGGTATTAGTGGACAGAGTGAAGGGACATCGACCAATAGGATGCAAATGGGTGTTTAAGCGGAAGGCAGGGATAAGTGGAGTTGAGGGTCCGAGATACAAAGCACGTCTGGTGGCAAAAGGCTATTCTCAGAAGGAGGGAATAGACTACCAAGAGATATTCTCCTCTGAAGCCAAGCATGTCTCCATTCGGCTGTTACTATCTGCAGTAGCTCACTTTGATATGGGATTACAACAAATGGACGTCAAGACGGCCTTCCTACACGGATTCTTGGATGAGGAAATATACATGGAACAGCCTGAAGGCTATGTAGATGAAAGGCATCCAGAGAAAGTATGCTTGCTCAAGAGATCCATGTACGGGCTGAAGCAATCACCAAGACAGTGGAACACCAGGTTTGATGAATTCATGATCACAAGTGGGTATGAAAGAAGTGACTATGATGTTTGTGTCTACTACAAGAAACTAGAGGGTGGAAACTTCGTATACCTACTGTTATACGTCGACGACATCCTTATTGCTTCAAGAGAAAAGAAGCAAGTATCCAAGCTGAAGGAGTTGCTGAGCTCAGAATTTGAAATGAAAGACTTGGGAGACGCCAAGAAGATAGTTGGAATGGAAGTAACCCGAGACAGATCGAAAGGTACTCTTACTGTTTCTCAGGAAGGATATCTTCAAAAGGTTTTGGGGAATCTTGGCATGGATCAAGCAAAGGAGGTGCTTTTACCCATGGGAGTGCATTTCAAGCTGAGGCCAGCTACAGAGAAATAGGTTAAAGAACAGTCAGACAAGATGAAGGTGGTCCCGTATCAGAGTGCAGTCGGAAGCCTGATGTACGCAATGATAAGAACAAGGCCAGACTTAGCTTATTCAGTTGGCTTAGTCTGCAGGTTCATGAGCAAACCGTTAAAAGATCATTGGCAAGTAGTGAAGTGGGTGCTAAGATACATTCGCGGGACATTGAGTGTAAAGCTGTGTTTCAGGAAGGAGGGTGACTTCGTCATCAGAGGATACTGTGACGCAGACTACACTGAAGATTTGGACAAGCGGAGATCGATTTCAGGATTGGTCTTCACGGCAGGAGGTAATACCATCAGCTGGAGGTCGAGTTTGCAGAAGGTGGTAGCTTTGTCAACAACAAAAGCTGAATACATGGCACTATCTGATGCTGTAAAATAAGCAGTTTGGTTGAAGGGGTTTATGAACGAATTAGGATTCAAGCAAGAAGCTGTGAACATCTATTGCGACACTCAGAGTGCAATAGCACTAGCAAAGAATGATGTGCACCATGAGAGAACAAAGCATGTGGACGTCAAATATCACTTTATCAGAGACTTGATAAGTGAGGGTTTTGTGCAAGTGTTGAAGATAGCAACGGAACATAATCCTGCGGATATATTCACCAAAGTTCTACCAGTTGGGAAGCTTCAAGCAGCATTGGAGCTACTCAGAGTTACAAGGAACTGAGCCAGGGGCTCAAAGAAATGAAGCCGGGTGGGTTTACTCGGGAGATATGAAGCTGAGAGGGTTTTCTCAAGTGTGTGCAGGGCATGGCACAAGTGAGCATGAAGATGCTTGATGAGCGGGTTTGCTCATGTACTGGAAGCAAGTTCCAGAAGACTAGAACGTGTGACGGGGATAAAAAACAAGGTGGAGATTTGTGAATTGTGTTCTATTATCTGTGTAAGTTCACTTATATATATCTCTCTCTCTCGGTTAGGACATTGAACCGTAGGGTTTTATTATCGGGTTAGCTGGGTTAGCTGAAACCGGGATACACACGTGAGTCATTCTCACACGTGTGATAGGTTGTTGTAATCGGCTAAAGATAAAGTCGAGATAAGCCTCTCATATGAGGCGAATCATCTTCTCTGGTGAGTGAGAGAGAGTTGAGTTGTATCCGAGAGAGAGAGAAAGGTCACCGCTCGAGTTTGAGCCGTTCTAGTGCATTAGCTCGTCGGGGCTTTTCCGGCCCCAGAGACGTAGCCGCAAGGTGAACTCTGGGTCACCAAATTGCGTGTCTTGTTCTTGCTTTCTTTCTTTCAAGTTCTTAGTCGGATCCAAGCGAATCAAGTCAAGTAGATCTAAGGCGTAGATCACACATTTTTCTTAATATCAAACCCAATATTTTATCCATCTAAATAATCAAATCATTAAAAAATTAATAATTGACCAATGAGAAAGCATAAATTTTGACAAAAAAATGCACTACTCGGGAGGCTCTCTTTTGGAAGAAGGGAAGGTTACAAACTCCAATTCCCGTTGATCTTGGACACTTCATCACCGTTGATCTTGCCAACGCCCACATAGATGCCATCAGATTTGTTCAGCACCGCAAAAGTACTTATCAGGTCATGGTCGTACTACCGACCAAGATGTAAGGAAGTGGTCTATTTTCCATAGTATCAAAGATATTAGCATGTGTCTCGCAACAATACCTTGAAGGATGAAACGTTACCTATATCCGGTTTGAGCTCGTTTTAAGCTTTGTCAAGCATTTATAATTTCAAATTTCACCAGTAGCAAAGAAGCTCGGTCGTTTGAGCTCGCTTTAATGGAAAAAACACAGAAAATGGCAAGATCTAAGAATTAGAAATTTGTAAAAACGAAAATGAGAGAGTTTTGGAGCTCAAAAATTGGTTGTTAAAGCATTTAGAGCTTGAATTTGGTTGTTAATGGTGGTTGTGAAAATTGAAGAAGAAGGCATTTTCGTAAATATGTGATATGTTGTGAATGATTATGTCTTTTTTGTTGTTTTCTTATCTCCGAAAAAAAAAATTCCTGAATAATGGCATTTTCGTGATTAACTAAAAAGAGAGGAACACTGTGATCCTGCGGGAGGCAGATCCCTTTTCACCCTCAATTACAAACTGGAGGCATGTACTCTTTTTGTCAGCAAGAAAGGTACTACGGATGCAGAATCCAGTGGAGATCCATCTGAAACACCATCCGCAAGCAGTGGAGATCCATCCGGAAGCAGTGGAGATCCAGCCGCAAGAATTGGAGATCCAGCCGAAAGTAGTGGATGAAGACTGCTTCCAAACAGGTCCTGCAAAAAAAGAGAGGTGTGTGATTTGTTTCTTAATCTTTTGTCTAGTTATGGTGTTGCTTCTATAGGTAGAAAACTAATTCAAGTCATGTTTGTTTATAGCTCGAGACTGATGGTGTTAATGAAAGAGGCGAAAGCAGTGGCAGAAGAGACATACATGGCAGATTGTGCAAAAAAACAAAGGAGGCATGTACTTAAAAAAAACAAAATTACTGAATAATGGACGCTAGAGGAACACTGTGATCCTGCGGGAGGCAGATCCCTTTTCACCCTCAATTACAAACAGGAGGCATGTACTCTTTTTGTCGGCAAGAAAGGTACTACGGATGGAGAATCCAGTGGAGATCCATCCGAAACACCATCAACAAGCAGTGGATATCCATCCGCAAGCAGTGGAGATCCAGCCGCAAGCATTGGAGATCGAGCCGAAAGTAGTGAAAGCAGTGGATATCCATCCGCAAGCAGTGTTTTTAAAAACACAATACTTTATTTTATTTATATAAGGGTGTAAGAATTAAGAAAGAGTTCAAACTAAGGGCATCATCATTACATAAAAGATGGCCAACTCTCTCCATCCTTCTGCCACGCCAGCACACAAGGAGATGACACGTGTCATTTATTATTTAATTTTCAAAAAATTATTTTTTTTGTATTAAATTTTGCTACGATGAGGATTCGAAACCAAACCCTCTCAATATATGACAAATGTTTTATCCATTAGGCTATGCGTACCACTTGACAATTCCCTCTAAAAATTGAGATAATGTCTCTATGTTCTACACATTAAATTTAAAGCATTTTTTTTTGCACTTATATGAGAAATACATTGTATGATCACATTTGGACTTCAAATTTGATACTTTTATATGTAAATTTGGATTTCTGAATTGAGTCAAAATTTTAGATTTGTGATTAGTGAAATAATCTTTTTTTACGTATTATGTTCATGTTAGTTTTGATCCGTTCATAATTAATTATATGGCAAAAAAATTAGGCATTAGTTTCTTTAATTTCTCCAAAAAACAACCTCTTCATTTTATCAAGCCGTGTATGTGCTTGTGAATTGGATAGATAAAAACCCGCATGGATGAAATAGATACAAGGGGTAGCATTTTTTCATTCATCGATTTTCAATCACAAGAATGTGATCTTACTCAAGAGTCAAATCAAAATTTTGCATCTTCAAACAAGATTGATGAATATCGTTTAATATGCGCCTCAGACAGGATGTACAGATCCCCGTCGATATTTCTTTAGGTGTGTAGTCTAATATTTGTTTATAATATTCTCCATAGCGAAATTGAATTGCAATCGTATGTGAAAATTGATCCAAAAAATCTATAAATTGAAATTAATCAAATATATATATGGGAAATACATTGTATGATCACATTTGGACTTCAAATTTGATACTTTTATATGTAAATTTGGATTTCTGAATTGAATCGAAATTTTAGATTTGTGATTAATGAAATAATCTTTTTTATGTATTATGTTCATGTTAGTTTTGATCCGTTCATAATTTAATTATATAGCAAAAATATTTTAGGCATTAATTTCTTTAATTTCTCCAAAAAACAACCTATTCATTTTATCAAGTCATGCTTGTGAATTGAATAGGTGAAAACCTCGCATGAATGAAATATATACAAGGGGTAGCATTTTTTCATTCATCGATTTCCAATCACAAGAATGTGATCTTACTCAAGATTCAAATCAAAATTTTGCATCCTCTAGCAAGATTGATGAATATCGTATAAGATGCACCTCATAAAGGATGTACCGTCGATTTTACTTTAGGTGTGTAATCTAATATTTGTTTATAATATTCTCCATAGCGAAATTGAATTGCAATCGTATGTAAAAATTGATCCAAAAAAAATCTTTAAATTGAAATTAATCAAAACTAATATAAGAATAGAGATAAAACTCATTTATTAAACTTTAAAAATTCTAAATTAAAAAAAAATATAAGTTATAAATACAACTGTTTAAGTTTTTGGAGTTTGTGGGAATGGAACAAGTTGTGGAGGAAGAGATATAAGGATATATATAAAACTCATTTATTAAACTTCAAAAATTCTAAATTAAAAAGAAAAGAAATATAAGGTATAAATAATATTGTTTAACTTTATGAAGTTCGTGGGAATGAAACAAGTTGTGGAGAAAGACGAAATGACTCTTACCGTCGTCATTCTTTTCACATTCCGTACATGTGAGTTTTAGTTTATTTTAGAAATAATTTAGACTTTTAATACCTATTAAAATTGGACTAAACTTTTTTATAGAATCAAACCACACTTAATGCATCACTATTTTTGCTTTTCCAAGGTCCAACAAAATTATTTGCAAACAAAAATTGTATACTCTCTTAAAATAAATATATAATGGTTGAACGTATCAAATTATAATTAATTTTGATTGTTGTGAGCATAGAATTTTGAGATATATAAATAAGACATTTTTGAAAGAATATATAAAAAAAACTGTGTGTATGCGCGGGTATTCTCCTAGTAATAATAATAATTAGGTGGCGCTGACGTGGCGAGACTCGGGTAAAAATCAATTTTCTGCAGAGAGACAGTAGAATCGGTCCTTGCCACGTATCAAGACACGATTCCCCAATATTTTTTTTTTTTTGGAAAATCCTTTTAAAAAAATAAAAAATTTAAGAGACCCTTAAGGAGCTCTCCACATGCTCTAAGGAAGACTGGTGTGAGACATTTTGTGGCGTCTATAAATATAAAAGAGGAGAGAGAGAAAAAAAAATGAAATAGAAAGAGGGAGAGAGAGAGAATGGGTTATTCATCTTCATCAATTGGGTTAATGTTGTTCCTCATCTTCACATTTGCTTTCGTCTCTTCTGCTCGCATCAGTCTTGCATTTCAAGGTACTTTTCTTCCTCACTCTATTTCTGTAATTCCTCAGTTCCAAGTATTAATATTTTGGTATAATAACATGTTTTTTGTTTATGTAATCGATCTCCAAGCACTATATATCTATTAGACTATTAGCTCTTCATAATTCGTATCCGTTCAACATCCATAAGAATTTCTTCACTACATAATCTTTGTTTTCCGTTAAAGTTATTAGATGAGATCTCAGAATCACATATATATAGCAGTATAAAATATTTCCCAACCATATTTATTGGCTGGTGATTATATTTATTGTATGTAAAAACTGTGTATATCTTAAAAGATTGTTAAAAAAATATCACCAAAAAGAAGAAGAAAACCTTAATTCTTTATTATTATTTTTTTCTTTTTTTGTGAACTTTTAGTTCTTCAATTCTTTGTTTTTCTGATAAGAAAACAGGAAAATTTTATATAAATAAAAGAGAAAGTACTATATTTATCATTCGTATAATCGTATTTACAGATCGGTGTTTTCTCTGCAGACTGATGCAATTATTATAGAAAATTATTTTAATAAATTATTACAGAAAATACTAGTTATAGAAAGAGTACTTGAAATATATGTATTTTCTTGAAACAAGTTGTCTATATCTTATTTTTATGTACTCTGTTTCCAGCTTGTTTCTATTTAATTTTCTCTATATTCAAATGAATTGAACATGAAACACGACGCTCGAGATTGTCTTCCCTTCCGCCGATGACTTGTTCACACGGCCAATCTTATACGTATATTTCTTAAAAAAAGATAAAACATCATTGTGATACCGACGAATCCAGTAATAAAGTACGTCATATAAAATTATAAACTTAAAATATCTGATGATTAAAAGTAAATGATAAAAAGGTTAGTATCAAATATAGGTTCACACTTCAAAAGCGTTGACCTTACAAGAAAAGAACAAGGACAGATCATATACTAACTATTTAATTAATTTTGACAAATATTCTTTATTGCATAAAATAGCAAGTTGTGGTGTGATCATAGTCCATCGTATCTTGTGAAAAAATCCAAACAAAGATTTCGATTTTGAAACCGATATCTAAACACACAAAAAGGTCGAATTTGTTTCAACCGAATTTGTGTGTTTTAAATATATTCTTTTAGCAGATAAGTAAGTATAGAATTTTTATGAATTAATACTCGATAAATTAATAATAATTAGAAATTAATAATTTTTGCTGGTCCCGAGTAGGGACAGTGTAAAAATTAGCAAAATTCGATAAGATAATAAGATAATATTTTTTTTGAAACTCTAATGTAAATATATGGTACCAATAATAAGTTAAATTAATAATTATACATCTAAGCATATATATTTATATATATAACTAAGGTAATATAATAAAATATGATTAAATTATTGTTTTAAGTTTATAAACATTGTTGATTTATCTTTAAATTCTTTGATATGATATTTTCTATATGAATTTTATAATTTCGAAAACATTTTTGTATTGTTTCTTGATGAACGTTAAAAGTTCAAACCGAAAATATCTTTATAAATTAATAAATTATTAATTTATTGATAAATTAATAATTAATTTATAGATAAATTAATAACTCTATAAGATAATAAAATTTTGAGGTCCCAACATTATTAATTTATAGAGGTTTTACTGTATTTGTATAAGGAGACGGCCATCCATAACCATGAAACCATCATCTCAAAATTGCTATTTTGTCTCTTTGACATATGCTATACGGCTAAAATTATAGCATGGTCGTCTTTTTAAGGTATCTAAAGTATTACCACGTAACTTTTTAAGGTGGTTGTGTAATTAGGTTGGTTCTTTTATGCTCCGGGTTTAAATTCTCTTTAAGACGAAGGTATATTCTTTAAATTGAAATATTGGAAAAAACTAAGTAAACTTCAGTTAATTTAAAAAAAAAAGTCAGAAAAGTAAGAACGAATCCATTTCAAAATTAATGTCGTTTTCATACTTTAATTTCAAACGAATTGAAAGACAAATCAAATATTTTATTACATCTCTACAGAAAAAGTTGACTTTTGAAAATAATGTTCCCTCCATCTATGTTACATTTTTATCAATTTTGACTAAACAAACATTTAATTTATTAGCAAAAGTTACATTGAAATGCTAAATTTATATTCTCTTTGAAACAAAAAGTAGTTTAAAACGATTTTTCTGTTAACCAGGAAGAAGTCATTAATAATACCATTAGATAACTTCTGAAGGATAAAATATAGAGAATGAATAGTTCAAACAAATTGAAAACGAGTGTATTGAGGAATAAGGTTTGTCTAGATACTTTAACAAGATGTTCTTAATTATATACAAAATTTGTTATTATCACTTGTATTTTCTAACTTGTATAATATACATAAACAATTAAATATGCATATGACAGAAAATGAAATAACGGTGGTGAGAGAACGGTCATTGATGGTGAGCACGAACGACTACGGTGAGCCTTCAGCTAATGGCAGACACAATCCACCGCGTGGCCGCAGACGTTGAGAGGATAAGAATCTTTTTCTTCTCCTAGTTTCGATCTTTCACTTGCAAGTTTGCAAAATAATCTATGTATATTGAGAAAGCAATAAAAGTACCTTTTAAAAAGTTATATATGTAATGTAACCTCATAGCAATATCCGGTGGCTAAAGATCCCGAGTTTTTCCTCTGCCTTCTCCCTAAGAAAACCTCCGCCGCATCAATACCTAGTTTTCCGATCGGCATTCGGAGGCTACTATAGCTCTGATGTCAGTCGGATTTTTGTTCTATTTCGTATTTCTACCCTTGTTTTCTTCTTTTTCGGAAGTTCCTTGAAGTTTTTGAGCAAAATTTTTTAGATCTGGTTTTCTAGACCTTCTTTTTGTTTCTTCTTCTTCTTGGTTTCTTCTCTTCGGTTTATCTTTGGAGTTTAAGCCTCTCTTCCCCTGCAATTTATAGATCTGGCGTGGTGGTTTAGGGTGGTGTTTGTTTCCTTGGTCGGCTCCGTTTTCGGGTTGGTCTTCGTCGGTTTCAAGGTCGCTCCGCTCCCTCTTCGTTGGTATATGTCTCTTTTCTGGTTGGTATGTGGTTTGGTTTCGCCTCTTGCCTCTTCTCCTTCTCTTGGAAGCTCCTGTTTCGGATATGCTCTTTTGGTGTACTTGCCGTGACTCAATTTCTTGTACGCTCCTTGCCGTTGGTGTTTCTGGTTTGATTTGCATGCAGCTACAACCGGTTCTTTTTGCTGCTTCAATCGGCTTTGTGTTGGAGTTGTGGTTCTTTGGGGTGCCTTCAATCCCTCAAGCTTTGGGTTCTTTTGGTGTTTGATTTCTGCAGAAGCCTTGGTCGTTTCGGTGTGGTCTCACAGCTTTGCGGGTCGCGTGTTCGTGTAAAGGGTCCAGGACAAAGGTTAAGTGAGCTGTGTTTATGTTGGTTCCGTCTTCATCTAGTTCTCTTTAGCTTGTTGCTTTCTTTTCTTGATTAATTGTTTGGGTTGTTAGGCTTATTTCCAATTTCTAATTTTCTGTTCGGTTTTCAGTCTTGAATTCCATCAATGTATTTCATCTTAGTATTTCGCAATGGTCTTAATAAAATTCAGATGTTAAAAAAAAATGTAACCTCATAGAGACAAAGAGTAATAAATATAACAACACCTTGCTTGCATTTGTGTTCTTCTACATCGATTTCAACTTATTATTCTTTCAAGAAAATGTTGAAAAAAACTTATTATTCTTTCTAGAATTCAAGTTTTGTGTGTGTGGTTAATGCCGTTTAATTTTACGTGCGAATCAATCCAATCTATTTCATATATTGAAATAGTTGTGACAAACAATATTTTAAATTCTTAAACATCTTTTTTTAGTGGAAGCTTCGTTAGGCTAGTGCTCGACTAAACATTTCATTAATGTTTCTGCACTACGAGATTTGACTTTCGATTCCCAGAATATGCATTTATACAGGTTATTGAAGGCAAAGCGTATAAGAAAATTTCAAGAACAATGTAAGTAGAGTTATTCGTGGTAGATCCGCATATCTATTATAAAATAAATAAATTATCCGTTGAAAATTATCATTCTAAATGTCTACATAATTTATAGTAAAAATAATATTTGAGACGTTGAAAAAATAAACATCTTACAATCATAAACTGATCCAGCTTCACTAAACTATTTTCTTCTTGTGTTATAATCCATTGAGGTTGGATCTCCATAACCGGCCCAGTCCATTAGACCATAGGCGGCCAGGACTCCTAAGTCCAATAGGATTAGTAGATGTTTTCCTTTTCTTGTAGAAGTAGTAAAAGGACTATTTCCTTTTCTATCCTTTTATGTAATCACTATATAAAGAGATCTTTGGTCCTCATAATAATACACAGAAATACATTCGATTTACAACACGTTATCAGCACGAGCTTGCTCTGATAAACCCTAGCAGCCGCCGAGCATAAAACCCAAGGTTCGCCGCCGTCCGCCGCCGTTCGCCGCCGTTAGCCGCCGATCAGCCGCCACCGTCCTTCACCGTGTGCGATCCGATCCTAAGGTTTTCCGAGGTCTTTAGCTCTCGGTTCTTTTCCAGTCAACCCAAAAGAAGGATCAAAGGTAGAAACAAATCTCTAAAACCCTAGAACATGAAAATCGAATTCTGACCTAAATATTATTAAACCCTAAAAATTGATTCTTCCATGTTCTACTTGTTTGATCTTTTGAGAGCTTGAAATCGAATTGAACCTAAGCTAAACTAGAACCTTAAAAATCGGATTGCTTGAAATAGATTGATTGCTTGCACATGTTAAAATCGAATTTGGACCTAAACAAATAAGAACCCTAAAATCGATTTACTTGATAAAATCGGACCATTAAAATCGGACCATTAAAATTTTGTTGGCCAAACCGAAAATCATAGATATTGCTTGCTAGGATTGAATTTGGAAAATTTCTTTTTTGTTTGATCACATAGAAATCGCAAATTGGAAATTACCTTATTTGTTTTGGAAAGTTTCCTTATTTGAAATTTGGACAATTGCCTTATTTTGAATTTGGAAAATTTTCTGTTTACTTTTATTGGAAACTTGCTTGAATTAAAATCGCATGATAAATGCATAAATTAAAATCGGTTGAAAGAAACCCTAAAATCCTAAGAGAAAAACCGATGCTTGATTTCAGATGGCGAAAGTCAACAATTTGGACTTCGCAGCCCTTAATCTCTCAGGAGATAATTACTTGCAATGGGCTTTAGATGCAAAGATCATGCTGAAATCAAAAGGGCTCGGTGAATGCATTAATGATGCAAATAACGAATCCGAGATGAATAGGTATAAGGCGATTTTAATCATACGCCACCATCTCGTTGAGAGTCTCAAAGATCAATACTTGACGCTTGAGGATCCTCTTGATCTCTGGAAGGAGTTAAAGGCAAGATATGATCATCAGAAGATGGTTATACTGCCTAAGGCCAAATATGATTGGCTTAACTTAAGGCTCCTGGACTTTAAGTCCGTGGATGAATACAACTCGGCCCTATTTAAGATAGTTTCAAAATTGAAGCTATGTGGCGAGATTGTGACAGAGAAGGATATGCTTGAAAAGACCTTCTCGACCTTCCACTCAAGCAACGTGTTGCTACAGCAACAGTATCGTGAGAAAGGCTTCACGACCTATGCAAGTTTGATCTCTTGTTTATTGCTTGCGGAGCAGAACAATGAATTGCTGATGAGAAACAGCGAGATGAGACCTCCTGGATCAACCCCACTTCCTGAAGCCCACGTGGCCGAGGACACTAAGATGGAAACCGAGGCAAACCATGTCCAGAGATACCAAAAGTTTAATGGCCGTGGACATGGAAAGAGACAAGGGCGTGGTCGCTACCACCCATATGGTCGATGGAATGGTCGCGGATCTGATTTTAACCGCGGTCAAGGACGTGGCCGAGGGCGTGGCCACGGGAACCAAACCGGACATCAGTCCGGCCCGACCAAGTCTGTTTGCCATCGATGTGGGATGGACAATCATTGGGCCAAGACATGTAGGACTCCCAAACACCTTGTGGAACTTTATCAAGAGAGTGTTAAAGGGAAGAATCCAGAAGCCCACATGATCCAGCATGATAAGGAAGGCAACATGGATGAATTCGTGGTGGATAGTGGGTCAAGCCACACGATTTTAAAGGACAAGAGATATTTCATAAATCTTACATTGAAAAAGGCCAATATAAGTACTATAGCAGGCATGGCCGGCCTAATAGAAGGCTACGGCCAGGCCAATGTCCTATTGCCTAAGGGGACGCATCTAGAGATTGCGGATGCATTGTTTTCCCCCAGCTCAAAGAGAAGCCTATTGAGCTTTAAAGACATTCGAATGAATGGTCTTCATGTTGAAACAATGGACGAAGGAAACCGAGAGTTCCTCCAAATAATTGAAATCGTCCAAGGCCAAAAGAAATCCTAGAGACTATACCTGCTATAGCTACCGGCTTATATTGCACTAAGGTCAATATGATTGAGGCCAATGCCACCGTAAACGAAGAGTTTACGGATAGGTTCAACCTATGGCACGACCGGCTGGGACATCCCGGGTCGAATATAATGTGAAAATTGATAGCCAATACTTATGGGCACGCCTTGAAAGAAAGGAGAGTAATCCCAAAGAATCTTACGTGTGCCTCATGTTCACAAGGGAAACTCATTGTAAGGCCATCACCAGTGAAAGTGACTAAGTAAACAATAAATTTCCTGGAAAGAATTCAAGGAGACATATGCGGACCAATACACCCACCTTGTGGGACATTCCGATATTTTATGGTCCTCATTGACGCATCTACAAGATGGTCATATGTATGCTTATTGTCATCACGGAATATGGCATTTGCAAGACTCCTTGCTCAGATAATACGCCTAAAGGCTCACTTTCCAGACTTTCCTTTAAAGACCATACGAATGGATAATGCTGGTGA
>JAHZTW010000004.1:65863947-65945676 GCA_020283515.1 Alliaria petiolata | reverse complement strand
ATGATAAAAAGGTTAGTATCAAATATAGGTTCACTCTTCAAAAGCGTTGACCTTACAAGAAAAGAACAAGGACAGATCATATACTAACTATTTAATTAATTTTGACAATTATTCTTTATTGCATAAAATAGCAAGTTGTGGTGTGATCATAGTCCATCGTATCTTGTGAAAAAATCCAAGCAAAGATTTCGATTTTGAAACCTATATCTAAACACACAAAAAGGTCGAATTTGTTTCACCCGAATTTGTGTGTTTTAAATGTAAGTATTTTTGTATAAACAGACGAGACCATCCATAACCATGAAACCATCATCTCAAAACTGCTATTTCGTCTCTTTGACATATTATTTAATATGCTATACGGCTAAAATTATACAACCAACTAAAGTATTACCACGTAACTTTCCTTACAGTAATGTTTGGCAAAAAAGGAAGAACGCATCCATTTCAAAATTAATGTCGTTTTCATACTTTAATTTCACACGAATTGAAAGACAAATCAAATATTTTATTACATCTCTACAGAAGAAGTTGACTTTTGAAAATAATGTTCCCTCCATCTATGTTACATTTTTATCAAGTTTGACTAGACAAACATTTAATTTATTAGCAAAAGTTACATTGAAATGCTATATTTACAATCTTTTTGAAACAAAAAGTAGTTTAAAACGATTTTTTTTTTCTGTTAACCACGAAGAAGTCATCAATAATACCACTAGATAACTTTTGAAGGATAAAATATAGAGAATGAATAAATGTCGACATATATAGTTAAAACAAATTGAAAACGAAGGTATTGAGGAATAAGTTTTGTCTAGATACTTTAACAAGATGTTCTTAATTATACACAAAATTTGTTATTATCACTTGTATTTTCTAACTTGTAATATACATAAACAATTAAATATGCATATGACAGAAAATGAAATAACGGTGGTGAGAGAACGGTCATTGATGGTGAGCACCAACGACTACGGTGAGCCTTCAGCTAATGGCAGACACAATCCACCGCGTGGCCGCAGACGTTGAGAGGATAAGAATCTTTTTCTTCTCTTAGTTTCGATCTTTCACTTGCAAGTTTGCAAAATAATCTATGTATATTGAGAAAGCAATAAAAGTACCTTTTTAAAAGTTATATATGTAATGTAACCTCATAGAGACAAAGAGTAATAAATATAACAACACCTTGTTTGCATTTGTGTTCTTCTACATCGATTTCAACTTGTTATTCTTTCAAGAAAATGTTCAAAAAAACTTATTATTCTTTCTAGAATTCAACTTTTGTGTGTTTGGTTAATGCCGTTTAATTTTATGTGCGTATCAATCCAATCTATTTCATATATTGAAATAGTTGTGACAAACAAGATTTTAAATTCTTATATTGAAATAGTTGTGACAAACAAGATTTTAAATTCTTAAACATCTTCTCTTAGTGGAAGTTTGTTAGTCTAGTGTTTGACTAAACATTTCATTAATACTTTTATACCAGGAGATATGAGTTTTGATTTACAGAATATGCGCTTTTTGCAAGTTATTGAAAGCAAATCGTATAAGAAAATTTCAAAAACAATGTAAGTAGAGCTGTTCGTGGTGAATCCGTAAATCTATTCTAAAATAGATAAACTATCGTTGAAAATTATCATTCTAAATGTCTACATAATTTATAGTAAAAATAATATTTGAGTCGTCGAAAAATAAACATCTTACAATCTTCACTAAACTATTTTCTTCTTGGTCTTTTTGTTTTTTTTGGTTTCTATAGTGGTTTGTGGGTTTTAAAATGGGTCACATGAACTAATATGATCATGTGCTATATTTTTCGCTAAGCCCACAATAATTTTAGAATAAATGGGCCTGAAGCCTGTTAAGCATATCGTAATTTTGATTTTTAAAATAGTAGCAGAAGAAAAGTCGAAAAGTTTTTCTTTCGGTTGATACAAATCTTTCTGAGAGAGACAACTTTCGTCAGAGACATTTTCAAATGCTCCCAAAGCTCAGGGAAAAAATTCCTAAAACGGAATCCTTCACTTTGACCAAATAAAGATTCTTCAAAACACACACGAAGAAGAAGAAGAAGAAGAACGATGTTCTTGATCAAAAACCTCACACGAATCTCGCCGACCAAATCCTCGGCCCTGATCGGATTTAGAAACCCAGGATCATCATTCACTCTCTCCTCCCGTTTCTGCACCACTCTGCATCAACAGCAGCAGAAACAGCAAGAGACTCAGATTCAGCCTCCGGCTCCAAATGGATTGGATCGGAACCGTCACGAAGGTTTGGGACCGACGAGAGAAGGAGAGAAGCCGAGGGTGGTGGTTCTCGGGTCGGGTTGGGCGGGCTGTCGGTTGATGAAAGGGATCGACACGAGCATCTACGACGTCGTTTGCGTCTCCCCTAGGAACCACATGGTCTTCACGCCGCTCCTCGCTTCCACTTGCGTCGGCACTCTCGAATTCAGGTCCGTCGCCGAGCCGATCTCTCGAATCCAACCCGCGATCTCGCGAGAGCCCGGCTCTTATTTCTTCCTCGCTAATTGCTCTCGGCTTGATGCTGATTCTCATGAGGTACTTGCGATCACTTTTACTCTTCCGTTTTCTGGGTGTTTCTGAAATTCCTGAGATTGGGTTTTTCGAAATTGGAGAGATTGGATCAAATTGGTCTTCGATGATGGTGCACGAACC
The DNA here is from genome assembly GCA_020283515.1 of Alliaria petiolata. NCBI lineage: Eukaryota > Viridiplantae > Streptophyta > Magnoliopsida > Brassicales > Brassicaceae > Alliaria > Alliaria petiolata. The sequence continues at coordinate 65,942,992 of JAHZTW010000004.1, read as the reverse complement.
TGTGAAATCATTTGAATCTCTCCATGTTTCGAATTTGGAGTTTCACTCTCTGATAAAAAAAGCTGATACCTTTTGCTGCAAATCTTTTGGGATTTTCCTTTTGGTACTATATTTGGGGGAATTTGCTGGATTTTGAGAGTTTCTGTAGACTACGAGTAGCTGATTGTAGAAGAAGATAAGAGCGAGAAGTAAGGGTTAAAACGTGAGATTCTTCAGTTTTGGTTTAGTGAAGCTCATCGGGTTTTAATCCGTTTGTTAAATGTCTTGTTCTTGGTGTGATAGGTTCACTGCGAAACTCTGACTGATGGGTCGAACACACTAAAGCCATGGAAGTTCAAGATAGCTTACGACAAGCTCGTGGTAGCTTGCGGTGCAGAGGCGTCCACGTTTGGAATCCAGGGAGTCATAGAAAACGCGATCTTCCTCCGTGAGGTTCACCATGCTCAGGAGATCCGTAGGAAGCTTCTTCTGAACCTGATGCTCTCTGATACTCCTGGTAACACACAATTCATCCCCCCTGAAGAATCAGAATCAGAATCAGAATGAGAAACATAAACAGTCTTTGCACTGTTTCTTTTAATTAGGCATATCGAAAGAGGAGAAGCAGAGGCTGTTGCATTGCGTTGTGGTCGGAGGTGGACCAACCGGGGTAGAGTTTAGCGGTGAATTGAGTGACTTTATCATGAAAGATGTTCGTCAACGATATGCCCATGTGAAGGACGACATTCATGTTACTTTGATAGAGGTTTGTTTTAAGAAACTTCGCTTTGGATTCCTCTTTATGTGTATTTTCATCACTTTTAAACGATTGTTTCTGTGCTGTGTGATTTTTTACAGGCCAAGGATATACTTTCATCTTTCGATGATCGTCTCAGACGCTATGCTATCAAGCAGCTGAACAAGGTGAGCTCATTGACATTATGTCGAAAAAGGCTTTGTTCTCGCTTTCATTGAGCGTTTACTTAACTACGGGATTTTATTTACTTTAGTCTGGAGTGCGGTTTGTGCGTGGGATTGTGAAAGATGTGAAGCCTCAGAAGCTAATACTCGACGATGGCACAGAAGTTCCCTACGGACTCTTAGTATGGTCCACTGGTGTCGGTCCTTCTTCTTTCGTTACGTCTCTTGATCTTCCAAAAGGTCCCGGTGGAAGGTGAGTTCATCAAGATCACTCCATTTTGTTGCTAAAACTGTTCCGAAGCGGCTCCACTTTTCTCTATGTTTATCTTTATAGGATCGGAATCGACGAATGGATGCGTGTACCTTCTGTACAAGACGTGTTTGCTATCGGTGACTGCAGCGGATATCTGGAGACCACCGGAAAACCGACCCTTCCTGCTCTTGCTCAGGTAGATTAAACATTTTCATAATCTTTTTTAACCTCTCTCATCTCTTCTTAATACATTTCCTTCTATGTCACTGATCATTTAAGGTAGCTGAGAGAGAAGGCAAATACTTGTCGAATCTACTAAATGAGATCGGGAAGGCCAACGGAGGACGAGCGAACAGCGCTAAGGAGATGGAACTTGGAGTTCCCTTTGTGTATAAGCACCTTGGAAGCATGGCTACAATCGGTAGATACAAAGCCCTAGTGGACCTCCGCGAGAGCAAGGTAACAACATTTTGACTCAATCTTCTTTTGGAAAATTCACTCATAAACTTGTGTGTTTAAGGGAGATTTCTTGGGCAGGACGCAAAAGGAATATCAATGACGGGTTTCGTGAGCTGGTTCATATGGAGGTCGGCTTATCTGACTCGAGTCATCAGCTGGAGAAACCGCTTCTATGTTGCCATCAATTGGTTCACCACTTTCGTCTTTGGTCGTGACATTAGCCGTATCTGATCTCTGTGTTCAACTACCAAGTGTCATCATCTCGTTTTACTGTAACGGCGTCGTTTTGTACAGAAGTACATCAATAACATAACCTTCTAGGCGCACGAGAGTTTTTTTTTTTTTTTTTTTTTTTAATGTTTGTTTTTGAGGTTGTGTGAGTATTATTAGTATACGGTGTGTATTCACATTTTGGTTTTCTTCAAAAGTGTTTGTACGATTTTGTTTTTTTCAATATGTCAAAAGAGATTCTTTCAGAAGGAGAATTTCATCGTTAACTTAAAAACTTTAAGCATTCTAGAAATAGTAATAATCAGTTGGTGTTATATTTGGATTTTGTTGACAGACCCCTAAAGGAGTTTTTAAGTATCTATTTTGATTAAATTTTACAAAATTGGATATCTTATTTTGTATATTGACATGTTCACGTCAGTTGTCACGCATGCTCGTATACTCTCTCCAACAATCTCCAAGTGTATGCATCTCCAAAGCATACTTGTAATGCAATATAATAAATTACGTAGCATTAAATTTTAAAAAGTGCATACTTGTAATGCATTTCAATATATTCATAGTGATCTAACGGTTGATTAACTCAGCCTAGGGCTAGGGTTAACGGACCACAAGTTCGAGTCTTCCTACTTATATTTTATTCATGATTCGTCACTATAACCGTAAGTGCCTTAAATAACAAGAATATATAAAACCAAATAATAGTGCGCTAGAGATTCCTATTTTATGAACAGTTGTCATGTTGGTATAGGTTATAAATCGATTTTCCTAATTAGTGGAATTATCTAACAATTTTCATTTGAAATCAAAATAATGTTACGTTTATATTTACACACATTCTAAAATTTGATTATTGAATTACTCAACGGCTATATTCATCGTGAAAGAATTAATCATATGGTAAAAATCATGATCACTCGCTAATTATAAAAAACAGTATTTATCTTAAAAAAATTAGTCAGAAGGTAAAAATCACGATCACTCCCTTAATTATATATATACTAGAATAGTACCCGCATATATGCGGGGTTTTAATAAGATATTTTAAATTCGTAAAAATAAATTGAAAACAAAATCGGATAATCTATAAGAGAAAAACAATTTTAATTTTATTAATATTTTCAAATATATAATTTTTAATATTCTTATATGAATTATGTTTACTTCTAATACTTTATCTATATATAGATATAATTATTTATTCTAAAATTTAACGAATTATTTATCTTACTTTTATCATAATTATAATCTATATTATGATCCGCGTATACGCAGGTTTATAATAATAAAATTTAAAACCTGTTAAAGTAATTTTAACGAATTATCTTTCTTTTCATTGAGCTCATCATCATCTAATATCAAGTCATTAGCATCTAAAATTTTATTTTTAATTGAAATATATTCTAGTTAACCTAATTTACTTTTTTCTTAAATTGAAATAGATTCTTTTGTTTTATTTTCTTTTTCTTAAATTGAAATATATTATAGTTAAATTAATTTTACTTTTTATACTAAATCAAATTTTATTTTTATTTTTTTATTTTTATTTTTTTATTTTTAGTTTTTTTGTAAATTCTTTTTTTTTTTAAAAATAATATTTTATCGAGACACGTGTCAAAATCTAAATCGATAAACTTGACACGTGTCAAAATTTTATTGATTAACTTGCCACATGTCACGATCATATTAATAACTAACTTTTACGTTTATTTTTGTATAGTAAGATTGAAATATCTATTTCCTTTTATTTTATTTTTTCATAATTGAAATATCTTTTTTCCTTTTATTTTATTTATTTTTATTTTAAAAATAGTATTATTTTCCTTTTTCTTTTATAATTAGTATATTTTTTATTTATAATATATTTTAATCAAAACACGTGTTAAAATCTTATCGATTATGTCACGATCATGTTAATTATCCTACTTTTATCGTAATTAGATTTATCATAATTAAAATCTATATTAGGATCTGCGTATAAGCAAATTTAAAATAATAAAATTTAAAATCCGTTAAAATATATATGTATTTTTAAAAAATAAAATACAAAATCGAAATCTGAGAATTATTTATTTATTTTCCATTAAAATATTCCAAATACAGAATCTATTGCGGATCTTAAGCAACATTAACTCTACTTTTATATATTTCACACACTTTATCAACTATCTTTTTCTGTTCTGCTGCGTTAAAAACTTGGGTATGCAATTCGAGTCCTTCGAGTATGTTAACGATCTTCCCATTAACTCTTTTCAAGCAAATAAAGTCTCTCATTCTCTTCACATTCATCTTCCGTATATAATCTCTCCACTCTCTAGAGAAATTATGTTTTTCAAGACTCGCATCAAACACCTCTCTACATGATTTTTGCTATTCTCCTTCTCATTAACCTCATCATCGTTTAATGCCATATCAATAACATCTATTTTTTTAATTAAAATATATCATAATTAATCTAATTTACTTTTTGTTTTTATTTTCTTTTAAATTGAAATAGATCATTTTGTTTTATTTTCTTTTTCTTAAATCTTATTATATCCTAGTTAATTTTATTTTACTTTTTAATCTAAATTGATAAATTTAACATTTTTTAAAAAAAATTTACCTTATTTTAGAAAATTTTTTTTATTTAAAGAATATTTTACCGAGACATGTGTCAAAATCTAAATCTATAAACTTGACACTTGTTGAAATATTTCCTTTTATTTTATTTATTTCTCCTTTTAAAATAGACGTATTTTTTTTTAAGATTAATATATTATTTATTTATAATATATTTTAATCAAAACACGTGTCAAAATCTAATCGATTAACTTGACACGTGTCACGATCAAGTGAATTAGCAACTTTGACGCATCCAACTTTATATAATAAGATATATATACTCAATGTTCCAAAGACTCTGAAGAGTATCCTGAAAGTGCTAGTAACACTAGTTATTTATTGGTTTATTTATTTATATTTTTTTTTTGTCGATCATCGTTGTCACTTTTTATTATTGTTGTTTTGATTTCTATCTATTTTTTTACCGAAACATAATGCAAAAGAATAATATTTTAAGAAAAGGTAATGTCATGTGCAGTAAGCGAAAGGACAAGAGAGGGAACAAAGTGAAGTGAGGAAATAAAATAATGGACAAGTGACATTGTCGTGGTTATGTCTTTAAACTCATATATGATCTCTTTTTGTTTGGCTTTATGTCCGATTCCGATTTCTTTTCTGTGGTTTGCTACTAACTCTAAATCTAAAAGTAAACGAATCACATACACATAACTAATAATTGTCTTCATAAATATCTTCTCCTTTCCTCATTATAAAATTTTAAATATATAATCCAATTTGCTGGGAGAATATTTCGTTTAGATCCGGTACCAAATGGGGTTTATTTCAATTATTTATGGAACAAAACGGTATTTTTCTATTAACACAAACCCACTACATACAAATGTAATATATATATATATATGTTAAAACAAAAATGATGAGACGTGAGAATGCGTATATCGCAATAATTATTTGAATGAACATTTCTGCTCTGATAACCTGAAACGGCTATGTGACAAAAGTCTTGATTTTTCAGCAAAAACAAAAGAAAAAGATAAAGATTCCAAGACTCCGACTCATGATGTTATTTGAGAAAACAATTACCTCTTATTCAACTAGTTGATATTTTGATGTATATATGAAAATTAATGAAAGTGACCAAATGTGTGAAATATCAAATAAGTATGCCAGCTAAAAGCAGAACTATGACTTTACCTTTCAGCTCTATTTACCTTTGCTTATGTTTTCCCCCAACTAACTAAGAAACATTTGACTACTTTTGTAGACAATACTCATGAGTGAGTGAGAATTTCTAACTCCGGGAAACAAAATCATTGCTAAAGAATGTTATTAAACTATAGTTATTGGACCCACTAGTCCATTAACTTATACCGTAAAACACTGTTTCACTCTATTTGACTTCAAGCCTAATATGTTCTATCTATAATTTATGTTTTTTTTATATAACTCAGAGAATCTCACATCTATGTAAAAGTCCAGACTAATCTCTAAGAGCATCTCCAATAAGACTCTATTTTTGCCTCTAAACTCTATTTTTAGAGTAAAACTATCTGCAATGGTACTCTATATCTTACTTATTTTTAGAGTTGAACTTTTTTATTTACAAAATAATCATTTATATTTTGATATATTTTTATTTTATATCTAAACAAAACTTATATGTTTTATTTTACACTAAAACAAGATTAAATTAATGATAACCAATTATATAATTAATTAAAATATGTAAATGTAACATTGAATGATATTAAATTAAAAGTAACATTAAAAATTATTTTTGTGGTAAATATTTAATTTTAATAAAATCAAAATTTATTTATTTTTTGTTAAATATATAAGATAAATAGATAAAATGTGTATACTTGTAAAGTAAAAGGACTTATAAGAAATTATTAACTAAAGAAAAATAGAATATACTAATAAAATTCTTTTTTTAGAATAAAAAATAGAGTTAACCATTGGAGATGGTCAAAGGGAGGTGCAACCCATGTATAGACCCTCTCTCCGAATATTCAAATGGGCTGAAAGTAAAAACTCATATCCGTATGGCCAAGTGCGGATGATTTAACAATTCATTGATCCTTAGCCTACATCAATAGAGCAACTGCTCTTCAAGTAAGAATTACTAAACCACCACCACTTAGTTTCTATAATTTATGTTTCACTGTCGTAAGAGCAGAAACTATAATTTTCTTTTATAAACGGAAATTCCAAACAGGAATATTCTTTTTCTAATCTCCAAAACATGCATCCGTCATGTAATTTTTGCAGTGACCAATGTGAATATGCGTCGATCTCTGGTTGTAACCGATACTCGATTTTCCGAAGAATGGATTGATCAACCGAAACAAAAGGAGAGGAGATCAATAATTTGTTGGGGTCGAACGAAATGTCATTGTTTAGGGTCAAGTAATTCATTGGATAGATAGATATTTTTTTAAAGTAGAGAGCCATTGCTTCTCTATGAACAAAAAGACAACGTGTTTCTTTGAACCATTCGTCGGTTCACACGTGCACGTACGACGTCTTGTCTTTATTGTCCAAAGCCATCCCAATTAGACACTCTTATTGGTAGACAAAACCTAACCTTTAATTATTTAAATGTACAAGTAGCTTAATTGCCGCCTAATAGAGTAATAGTATCTTTGAAAAAAAATATGCTTTGTTAGATAGTGAACCAGCCATATGAATGTGGTTTGTGAAATTGAAGAGACGTGCATGCTCATGATAGATCGTGATCTTTAACCGGTTTTTTTTTAACATCTATTTTTATTTATATATAATATCCCAGATTATATAAGAAAACAAAAAAATAATAAAAATGCAAGATCTGGAGAAAATAATAAAACAAAAAAAATAAACTTAGCTATATTTTTCGAAGAAAAAATTTACTTGCTATAAAATTCGCATTACAAACGATACGTTCTTCTTCTTCTTTATGTTTTTTTTTTTTTAACATTTTCTTCTTCTTTATGTTGTATTCTTCTATATAATAAAAAGGAAAAAAGTTTATTTATAGACCTAGCTACGTGTTTTATTTTATGCACACAAATTCTGTCGATTATAATGACTTTCACTTCTTTCCATTGGAAATTAAACTCTTGAATGTACACTTTTTTTTAAACATCTCGCGTGGTGTGATTTTTAACCTAATATTTTTTGTTGCGATACGTATAACGTATATATATAATAATTATCAAGCAGTTTTTTTTTTCATCCTCTTAACATTCTTTATCATGGCATCAAAGGCACAAAAACTAAAGCTTTAATAACTTTTTCGGTTGATATCGATCGGTCATTAAGGAAACTAGTACTGGCTTCAATTATGGTACTAATTACCATCATGCATACGACATTTTGGCGAGTGAGAATCCAAACAAAAAGATTTTGGGCCTGATTGGTAAGGACTGTGACTGTAAACTGTCACTGTAGACTTCTGGCTGTAGAGATTTGGGGTCCGATTGGTAACGACTGTGACTGTAGGCTATGACTGTAGACTTTTGCCTGTAGAGATTTTGGCTTTAAAAACTGTGATTGTTACTTTTATTATTTTCTAAAGTCTGATTGTTAACAAAAACTGTATAAGCTGTGACTGTTATATATTTTTATTTTCAAAGATAAATTAAATTTAAATATATGTGGTGATATATTTATGAAAATAACATAAATTATAAAGGTAAATTTTAAATTATATATCTATCTATCAATTTTATATATATAATTTATTATTATTATTATTTTATTTTTTCGTTTGATATCAATAGTGACGACATGAGAATAGGGCGATAAAAATATGGTGATATGGATCTTATAAGAAAAAAAAAAGTATAATGATTAATCTATTAAAAATATTTTGTGATAAAATTAATATATATTTAGATATAGGTTTTAGTTACTGTGGGAAGAAGAAGGAAAAATTATTTTAACTAGAAAAAAAAAAATTTTAGGTGTCTAAAGTCATGTTTACCAAGCTTTAGAAAAAACAATGCAAAAGAAGGGAAAAATAAAAAAATGACTATGAAGACTTTAAAATGAGTAAAAGTGAAAAAAGTATGATTGGAAAAAAAAACTGTGAGGACTGTCCAACCCCCTACAGCCTCTATAGACTTTAAAAATTGTGACTGTTATTTTAATTTTTTTTAAAGTCTGGTTGTTAACAAAAAACTGTAGAAGTTGTGACTGTTAGGATAAAATTAAATTGAATTTAAATATATGTGGTAATATATTTATGGAGGTTACATAAATTCTAATGGTAAAATTTAAATATATCATCATCTATATTTAAATATTTATGATTAAAATTAATTTATAAAAGAAGAAATTATATTAGTTTTTAATCTAATTAGTCATATATAAAAATTAATTGAATATAGGAAAAATGGATCTCAAAAGATTGGAAAAAATAAGTTAACTATTAATTAGTCAAAAAAACTTTTATGATAAATTTAATATAGTTTTAGAAAGACTTTTTAAATGTTTTGGGGGAAAGAAGAAACAATTAAAAAAAACTTCATTTATTTATGTGGAGAGAGACTGTTAAAATTTGTAAAGTTCCGAAAATTAGACTTTAAAAAAATATTGAAAACCAAGAAGAAAAACAGTTATTAGGCTTTAAAGACTTTAAAAAATAATACTGTCAAAAAAGTTTGATTGGATAAATAAATAATGTAAAGACTGTTAAATGCTTTAAAATCTCTATAATCCTAACACCAATCGGCCCCTTTGTAAACCAAAAAAAAAAATTGTTAAAGGACAAACTAACAAAAAAAACTCAAATTATCAGTGTTTTAATTGGTGACAAAATGAACATTTGACTAAAAACTGCATACGACATTACGAGTTTTTTTAAAAAAAAATCGTCTCGGGGATGGATTCATAGTTTCATACACCAACACTTGCGAAAATCAAGCAAGATTTATAATTGATGGATCATCCTCTATTGGTTATTGATTAAGAAATGTATTAATCCACTTCTTTAACATGTTCTATCAGTTTCGGTGGACCACTAATTCTCTCGCATACTTCAGTTGAATCACAAATTGGTAAACTATAAACAGAGTTACAGAGGATCATTAGTATTAAGATGCATTATAGGAAAATGAAGAAGATTTGATAAGAGTACGTCTATAAATTATGAGTTATGAGAAATAGATACAATTCGTTTATTAATACGACAGTAAGGGGTCTAGTTAAGATGGTCTCTGATGCTATGAATTCGAACATTCTTTACATATGATCCTCTACAAGGCCTGGATCAAGCGTAACTCTACCGTTCAATGCAAGACTAGCTTGCACAACTTGATTGTGGTCCAGTGTCCCTTTTTTTTTTTTGCTCGTGGTGATGACTCAAAATGTGGTTGTCAGGTTCATGCAGTACAGGAAATCTTTGTTTTAGCAATGGGCATGCATTAGATTCTTACCATATGACTGTGCATGAGCCACGTTAATGCATATACATATTGAATTGTGAAAATGTATATTTGTGTTAGGTCGTGATTGATTAAAACGGTCGTATATTTGTGTTATACAACCATCGATGAAACTTGTAATGCTTACCATATCAATGATCTCTATAATATACAAGAGAAAAATAAAACTAAATTCGTATAATTCCATGTTGCAAAACTTATGCGCATATTCTCGAATAAGTTTTCAATCTGACGTAAAAGAAGAAATGTGAAAATTCGAATTGAAGAGAGAAAGTGTTGTGAGGTTGGTTACAAAAAAAATGAGAGGTGCGTGTTTGATACACGAGAAGACATCATTTCTTTACGACGTGTTCTATACTCACTCCATTCCCTCAACACTTGTACTGTTTTTTACTTTCTTGTTGTCTTTTGATTTTTTTACATTAATTAGTTGGAAATCCAAAATAATTCATTGGCGGGACAAAAATTAGTAACGAATTAAGCTTCACCAACCCCTTTTTCTTCTTATAAGCCCCGCACGGTAGAGATATGTAATTTACAAAACCTACGGAAAGCATATTCCCGCGGCCCCACTCTTCATATTATTTTTGGTAATTAGCGTAATGATAAATGGTCTTTAATTTCTTCAGAAAATAATTCTCTAACTTGGGTAACATCGTGGGTATCTACGAAATGATTCCTTTCTACGTACACGACTTTTCCTAAAATACGAATGGTTAGTACACTGTACAATAATATAAGATATATAAACACGTAGAGAGTTGATCAAAAAAAAAAAAAAAAGATAAACACGTAGAGACGTGTATGATAAAACTGATTAAGCACATTTAGTCGTTTTTTGGAGACAAGGGGGCAGATCCAAAAAAAAAAATTAAACTGAGGCACAATAGAATAAATATATTTTTTGTATCAAAAAGTTCTAATACGAACAAAAAAAATAACATTATACTATGTATAATTTCGTTTACAAAAAGATCGTTTTATTAAATAGTAATGTTATTCTAGTGGTAAATGAGCTATAAGAGGATCATGGGTTGGGTTTGCTTCAAGAGCTTGCAGCAAACTTCATTCGGTATGATATAAAGCACATTTTTAGTTTGGTGATTGGCTCCAAATACATCGTTTGATTGGTATTACCGGTGACATAGGAAAACACATATTAAGCATTCCACACACGACTTAAGACCATTAGAGAACGTCAAGGAAGGAGCCAAGGAAAACGCATATTAGGATTTCGGTTCCTCCATCATGACTGGTCAGATACTCTATCCCACTAAACTTGACTTTATGCTGGTTCGATTGTGTTTCCGAACCACCATCTACTATTTGTAGAAAGATAAGAATGATCGACGACGACATCATCATATAAGAGTTGGCTCACGCCGGCCCAACTCATGTATCAGATTGAGAAGACCCTAAAAAATTGGATAATCTTTCTTCGATACACAAGTATGCACTACTAGAGGGTTTGTTACATATGTGATTTGAGGTTTGAAGATCGACATATAGAAACCTTGATGAGCTCGTATTGTGTTCTTGTTTAAAATTGTTTTGTCTCATGTAACGTTTTTGGTTCGGTTTGAAAATTTTCCAAAAATCTCAGCAATTGTTTCTTTTTATTATATTGGTGTAAATACGCTTTTGTTGGCTAATCAATTTGAAATTTCAACAAAAAATAAATAAAATAACTTTTATATAAAAAAATCTGCAAAACCATAATTTATAAATTTATATAGTCAAAATTCCTTGGTTTTAACATTTTTTTTTTCTTATTGTCTTTCCCAAAACTTCCCTTTTCTTTAAAATATTTACATAAAAATCAACACGTAAAATTGATATTTATTTTAAATGGAGTGTCCATATATAAAAATGGAGATCCCATTCAAAATGTTTCATAGTCATGCTCTCAAAACCGTTTGCAGAATAACAACAAACAAAAATGATCATTTCGGATAACTATAAAAGTATTAGTAGAACCAAATTAAGAAATCGTGAAATCATTTTCTTTTCACTATCAATTCAGCAGATTACCAGTCACAACTGTATTAACTAATATACTGTACTCTGTCTTCTTCAGATAATGATCGAAATATGTAATGATTTATTAATTAATTCGTTAGAGTTGTATAATTAGAAAAAATGTCCCTTCGGAAATCACGAGGAAATCGAAGGATGTCCTCCACCATGTGCGTCTGCTAAATAACAAACACATACTTCTCTTTGCATTTTGGGATTTATTCTCAATTATTATTCTCATATCTCCACACACATTTATAAAAGTAGAAATGGTACATAAAGCAAGTAGCCCACAGTGGTAACCATTTGTCGAATAGCTACAACTCTCACGTGCAAGCTTATAGACACACACACACACACATCATTTTGTAACACTTCCTTATCCTTGGCTCTCTCTTGTACTCATAAAAAATTGGGAAATTAAATCCTTGAAAATATTGTACACTAATGACAGACGCCTTTCGTCTGGTGGCATGGGACCATTCAGGCTGTCTCTTGTTATCGGAATTGTTATCGGAGTTCGACTCCAGCTCCCACTTCAAATATGTTAAAATAGTTCTTAGGTGGAGTCCGACGAAAAAGAAAACACATACATTCACTTTTGTTGTAAGATTGTTAACTAGTTTTTTTTCGAGATTGTGGTTCTTTGACTTCTTTGTCTAGAATCGAATCCTCTTTTTTTTTTTTTTTTAATATTGATTATATCTGTTTGGATTTACTGATTTCTGATATCATATTAAGTTTCATAGGTTTTTATCTATATATGTTTTTATATGGGTATTATATGAACGATAACTTCAAATTTAATAATAATAAAAAACTCAATATTTGGATTTTTTATTCCTTAATTTATCTAATTTCTTTTTTGATATAATTAAGTTTTTGTTAGTCATAAACCATCAATATGAAATGTGTGGGCTCCATTTTTCATGAGTAGGTATGACACTGCATGCATTCTTCTTAATTTTAGGAGTTCCAAAGGAACGATTCGTCGCTCCGACTTAATAAAACCCTCTGGAGACTTTGGTGTTGGAGAATCATTGTGGGGGCTTTGATCGTGGTGGGAGGAGGGCTCAGGTTACATCGACGTGGGGGATATATGCAATGAAACTCAATTCGTTTTTTTTATAAACAAGGTATATACACAAAATAGTTATACAAATGTCCCACACACAAAAAAAAGGTTCTAAAGTACAATCAAATCAATATTTTCAATAGGTTATAGGAAAATACTCCTATAAAGTATCCGGCCTATAATCAGACGCTTGTATATAAGCGAGCCTTAGACGAGAGGCAGTCTAGCTTTGATATTACCCGGCAGAAACTATATGACCACTTTTCTTTTTTTTTATCAACTAACAATTATAGCTAGATTAAACTAAGTTTGGTTAACAACAGCATATTCTGGAGATTTCACATCCATTAACCGAGTCTATCACAAACATTTTGGTTTCAGAGAATAATTTGAACAACACAATTCTCAAAAGAAAATTCTAAGCAGATACAAGTAATCTAACTCTGATCTAAAAACTGGCCAATCTACGAGATCCTCGATCATTTGTATCAAATTTGAGCAGTCCGTCTCGATACAAACTCTTTGGATCCGCTTATCTCTTAGGCATGTCATTGCCCAAATTAGCCTGTCCAGTTTCGCATGTAGAGCTGACAAGCTTCTTCTGCATTCTATCTTGTTGTCTGGTGGTGATGTGTTCCATTGTGTATGTCAGGTATCACCCAATTCCACTAACCGGTCTATGATCGATCCAAAAGAGATTAATCTAGCAAGTCAAGATTTGGGGACCACAAAGGACTCGCTCGAGGTGTATGGACCTTGCCTCTCCTCTCTCTCCTCGTCCATCTTTTTCTCGTTTTTTGCCAGTTTTTAGCTTCTATGATGGCATGTTAAAGGGTATTCATGGGTGAGACGATTTTTTCTATTGAAAATTTTATCGTTTCTTGCCTTCTAAATGAATCAAATAATCCATGAGAAAATATATTTTTGGGGAGCAACAAACTCCCTTTTCTTAATCCTTCAAAATAGAAAAACTAGATTTTCATATAGAAATGCTATAGGAAAACAACCCAAAAGAGCTATATGACCACTTAAAAGTCCTTCCTTTGCTAAAAAAACGGTGCGTTTTAGCCAACTCCGGTCATCGAGTATCCGACAATCATGTGAAAATGTTTTCCGAAATAAAGAAAAGTTGTTTCAAATAATTTTCATGAGTAATTGCATATATGTGAAATGTAGTTAATGGAGGCAACTAAGTCAAATTTGTATATGATTGTAGCAAATAGTTAATGCTTATAATCGGAAATTAAAGGCGTGTTGGAAAAAAAACTAATAGAGAAGAAAAGGTAGAGGAAACGCCTCAATTTGCATTTCTAAAATACAATGTCTCCTCCACTAAACCATAAATGTCTTTGATCTTTTAGTTCGCCATTCATAATCTGATCATTGTATTTTTTTTTTTTTTGTTAAGAAAACAAGGTAAGTAATTTGGTGACTGGATTTGCATGGTGTTACCGATCGATTACATATGACTGATCCAGACAATTCGGTTTGTAAATATGAGTATTCAAAATATGTAAGTGTTAAATTATTCTATTTTTAATCAACCATTTCAAACCATATTTGACCACACAATTTGTTCTATTTGTGTTGTTATTTCCGCATCAAGTGCTTTTGTTCAATCCAACTGATTATCCTACAAAATAATAGGGTTCTATAAGGCTCTAACTGGTATTATGGGATGAGAAACAAATAGTATAGTTTTTTTCCCACCAACACTTCTTTATGACACAAAAGAAAAATCAACAATTTACGTTTGTATAAATCGGCGATGGCGGACTTTTTTTTAAAGGGAAAAAACAAAACACCGTCAATTAAATAAATAACAACCGCTGGAAACCTGTTTATTAAAGTCGATAAATCAGAGTGATGTGGCAATTTGTTTTTCCAATTTTCCGCTAATTATAGCCAAAAAAATAATAATAATCTTCTAACCAATTTTTGTACTTATATTAATACTAGCCAGCCATTGGCTTATTTTTTAAAAATAAACAATTTTCTTATTTATTGATACTGTTTGTTTTTTTTAACTATTTGTTGTCATTTTTACTTGATATTGATATCAATCGCTTTTCTCCTATTTAGTATCTTATGATAAGTAAAATATTCGAGAGGTATTATTACGTTTGTCCTCCCTTCAGTACATAGAATATATGGAACTTGGCTATAAAGTAAAATACATACTCCAAGGAAAATCCACACACAAAAAAAAAAAAAAAATTAGGTAAAACAGAAATGGTAAAGTTTTGCGTGTCACATTTTCTCCAATTAATTTCATTACGTAACAAAGTAAAAAAAAAAAACACAAAGTGCTAAATAAATTCCAGCAAAATTAACCATTTTAGTCTTTAAATAAATAAATAAATTGTTTTGAAATTAAAAAAAAAAACACACACAAAAAAAAATTGGAGTCTTTCTACACATCTTCCCCCTTTATATAAACAAAGCTCACAAACCCCAAAAAAATCATCAAACCCTTTCTTCACCACATTTTCACTGAGCCCACACATTCTGAGATTAGAGAGAGAAATTTCCCTCCTCAATCTCTCTCTTTCTCTCTTTCTCTCCGGCGATGGTTGTTGCCATGGATCAGCGCAGCAATGTGAACGGAGACACCGGCGCCGGAGCCCGGAAGGAAGAAGGGTTTGATCCGAGCGCACAACCGCCGTTTAAGATCGGAGATATAAGGGCGGCGATTCCTAAGCATTGTTGGGTGAAGAGTCCTTTGAGATCCATGAGCTACGTCGTGAGAGACATTTGCGCCGTCGCGGCTCTTGCCATCGCCGCCGTGTATTTTGATAGCTGGATCCTCTGGCCTCTCTATTGGGCCGCCCAAGGAACCCTTTTCTGGGCCATCTTCGTCCTCGGCCACGACTGGTAAAAATTATTTTTTTTAATTTCAATTTTAAAATTTTTTCAATTTCTTAATTTTCGATTTTACATTTGCCTCGATTTCTTAAATGCACGTTCGATGAGTATTGTTGTGACACTGACTTCAAGAATTTGATTCTTTTGATGTTTACTTTTTTCAAGTTTATTAGTATTAAAAACAAAAGGGGATCTAAGATTTTTTTTTTTTTGTTTGTTAATTTTAGATTTTTTTTCCATCAACGTTACACGATGAATCAGTCAAGTCGTAAGACTCGTACCAAAATATCTATTTTTCTATAATTATTGTTTCCGCATTTTATGGATCTACGTTCCAAGTTCCCAATTTTTTCTTTCTCTAGATCTCCGGAACTTTTTAATCATAAATTAAGAAAAAAATTATTTCTTTAATTGAACAGATAAAAAAAGAATAAAATATACTATTGTTTCTTTTTTTTTTTCTTTTTGTGTGTTCCTTTTTTCTTTCTTTCTATTTTCGAGATTTAGTCACTTGACACGTCGTATACCCGATTTGTTACCTTATTGAAGCGTTTGAATTAAAAAAAAAAAAACAACCATGAAAAATCAAATAAAAAATTGTGCAATAAATGAGAAATATGTGTTAAGAATGAATAATGAAGTGAAATTGAATTGAATAATGACAGTGGACATGGGAGTTTCTCAGACATTCCTCTGCTCAACAGTGTGGTTGGTCACATTCTTCATTCCTTCATTCTCGTTCCTTACCATGGTTGGTAAGTCATTTACTACTATTTTACTTAGTTTTCGTATTTCTTACAATTTCATTTTGTTATTCATGGCGCATGTTAGAAACTGTAATCTGATAATCGAAAAATGTATTCATTCATTGATTATATAATTAAATAATGGCATGTGACTATGTGAGGTAGCTTTTCTTATTCCAGTCCAAAAGCATCAAATCTTTAGAAACCTAGCTTTTATTAAATGCTATGGGCCTATTTATGGCCCATTAGCTAGCTATTCATTCTCCTGTACTTCAAGAGCTTAAATGTAGGTTCTTAAGTAGTAGTGTAGTATAATTAGAATTTGATTTTTTTTGTTTGTTTGTTTGTTTAAGATTTACAATACTGTTAATGGATACCTGAGGTATCAGCTTCAAAAACTTTGAAAATAGACTTGCATCATATTGCTGAGAGACATAGTATTCCTGACAAAAAAAAATTTATTTAAAGTGAGATTGTTAGAATCTGCCTCGAAAACAGCATTATCTAGGCAAATTCTTTTTTTTTTATAAAAAGAAAAAATAAATAAGAAATAATTGTGTGGAAAAAAATTGGGTTTGCAGGAGAATAAGCCATCGGACACACCACCAGAACCATGGCCATGTTGAAAACGACGAGTCTTGGGTTCCGGTAATCTTTCCCTCTCTCATAATTTGTCTCTGTCTTTTATTTATTTATAATTATTTGTTTTTTTTTTCAAAACTCGATTATTTCTATGTTCTTAGGATTCGTTATTTTTTATTTTTTTTTTCCAATTTGAGGCCAGAACGACCATTCGATTCTCTTTAGTGGTTTATAGTAGTGTATTAACTTTTTCGTATATCTAAAACTTAACTTTAATAATAAATGGACCACTTATAGTCGTCGAGTCCTTAGCAGCATCAAACGATTCTCCTCGAAATGCGTTTACTTTTCTTGATTATTTGTTTTTCCTTTCTCCTTTTGGCGTTTTTGTAATATTTTGTCTGCATCTTTTAAAACTGACAAACAAAAAACAGAAAGAAAAGACTTATAAACAACATCACATGCAATGAATTAAGAGATCATGAATTAATTCGAATATACTAATGGTTAAATTTCTATGAGTATTTTAATCACATTTTAATTAAAAAAAAAAATTGTGCCTTTCAGTTACCAGAAAAGTTGTACAAGACATTGCCCCACAGTACTCGGATGCTCAGATACACTGTCCCTCTCCCGATGCTCGCTTACCCTATCTATCTGGTAATTTTTTTAAATACTAATTTTTTTTTTCTTATTACAATTATAATTGATTTAGAATTAGAGTCTTAAACTAATTTTTGTTTGGATTTATTACAGTGGTACAGAAGTCCTGGTAAAGAAGGGTCACATTTTAACCCATACAGTGGTTTATTTGCTCCAAGCGAGAGAAAGCTTATTGCAACTTCAACTACTTGTTGGTCCATAATGTTGGCCTGTCTCGTCTATTTATCATTCCTCGTTGGTCCAATCACAGTTCTCAAAGTCTATGGTGTCCCTTACATCGTAAGTTTCATATATATATTTTTAGTACGATTTTTTTTTAATAGATTATTTATAATATAAGAAGTTGTTTTTTTTTTTTGACAAAGTTTTGTAAAAAATTTCAGATCTTTGTGATGTGGTTGGACGCTGTCACGTATTTGCATCATCATGGTCACGATGAGAAGTTGCCTTGGTACAGAGGCAAGGTAATTAAATCAAATATTTTTTTTTTTTTTAAAAACATAGAAAAACAGCAAGTAATGATATATGATTATATAATGATTTGAATATTTGATTGTTTTTGTGTGTAAAGGAATGGAGTTATCTACGTGGAGGATTAACAACTATTGATAGAGATTACGGAATCTTCAACAATATTCATCACGACATTGGAACTCACGTGATCCATCATCTTTTCCCACAAATCCCTCACTATCACTTGGTTGATGCCGTGAGTGATCTTGATCTCTGTCTCTGTACTTTTTCATACAAGTCATTTGATTAAAAGAGTGATTAATTAATTACTAATTAGCGGTTGTTAAACTAATGATTTGGGCAGACGAAAGCAGCTAAACATGTGTTGGGAAGATACTACAGAGAACCAAAGACGTCAGGAGCAATACCGATCCACTTGGTGGAGAGTTTGGTCGCAAGTATTAAGAAAGATCATTACGTCAGTGACACTGGTGATATTGTCTTCTACGAGACAGATCCAGATCTCTACGTTTATGCTTCTGACAAATCAAAAATCAATTAACCTTCTTCCCTTTTTTTTTTTTTTAGCTCTATTAGGAATAAACCAGGCCTTCTTTTGTTTTTTTTTTAATTATTTGTTGTTGCTTTTAAGTTTAATGTACTCGTAAAACTCTTTTTTTTAAAGATATTTTTATTAATGTATTTACATTACAAAACGTAAAGTTTTGTTCTTTTTCTTTCTTGTTTTTTAGTTACCATCAAAAGGATCTTTATACTTTTTTGTTTGGACAAAAGAAAAAGGAAAGAAAAAAAAAAGAAAACAGTTCCACTGAAAGTCGACAAAATGCACGCCGTTTTTGGGTCCCATCACAACAACAATGTGTCACGGAGTTGTCGCTTTTTTAAGTAATGGGCAATATACTTTACGGCCCAAATATTTAAAGCCTTTTTAAATGCAATTGGTTATCTTTCTTGGTTAGTCCAATACTAATATGAATACTAATATGAATCAGATTCCAAAGTTCCAAATTTTTAGATTATAAGGGCATGTGCATTGGAGACTTTAAAAGTGGGTGTATAAAAATTATTTTTTTGATTAAATTTAAATAAGTTTAATGTTTTAAGACACTTTAGTTATGAAGAAATGTTTAAAGCCCAAAAATAAATCTTATATTAGACACTTTTTATCAGTTTTGGATCTTTATTCTTAAGATTTATTATTTTAATAATGTTATTAGATCTCTTAAAGTCTCCAATGCAATTGCCCTAAGAACAACCCCTTAATGTGGTGTTTTATTAATTAAACTAGGTATAGAATCCGCGCTTTCGCGCGGAAACTCATTTTTAATAAATATTTTTTTTATCTTTAAGATTTATTTATAATTTATACATATATATCAACTCCAAAATATTTTATAGAATTATTATGATTAAAACTGTAAAAAGCACACGATTTTCAAAAGATGTTATAGAATTTATTAAAAATGGTTATAAGTGAAAGTGTATTAAAAAATGACGATAAAAAAATGTGACCATCCGATAAATTTTCTAAGATTGTATAGTTAAAATTTATAATTTACAAACAATTTGTTTTTCCAAAATATTTTTATATTATTCGAAACATACATAATGAATACTATAGTTAATAAGTAAAAAAAAAATTCATACCTTAAAAATGCAAATAGAAAATGTATATAAACAAATTTAACAATAAAAACTGGTTGCTCAATTAATAAGTAATATTTCTTTCATTGTTTCAGTGTCACTCTTCATTTTAGTTTAATAAACATTTTAGCTAAACATGTACCTAAATTTTTTTTAATGAAGATCCTTAGAATTTTGGTATTTTTTTACAGAGTTGAAAGGACATGAATATTAAACGATGCAACTTTTTATAAAATAAGCGATTATAAACGAAAAGACGCATAATGTATAATAAAAAGACACATACTCTAATAACAATTATGATGAAAAGATGTAACCATAATAAACATTTATTGGATTAAAGTTTGGTTTCATATAAACACAAATAACAATATTGAAAAGATAAAAAAATATAAAAAAATAATATTGAAAAGATGCAACTTATTTTTACTCCAACCGATGAGTACTTTAGTAATTGCAGCACTAGTACCTACACGTCTTTCTTCTCCTTCCACTCTTTTCTCGGATCCACTCAAGTTTAGTTGATGCCGATATGGCTGCCCATAAACTTCTGGACCAGCACACGTACTAACTTCATATGTCTCCATTTCCCGTCCTTTAAAACTCTTGCATTTTTTGCTGCAATTATTTTTGGTATTATCCAAATTATGTTTACTCGATTCTTTTGGAACAACAGGTATATTATAGACATGCCGGTAAAATTACATAACTTGCTTTCCTAGTAAACTATTTATTCGGTAACATATTCTCAAAATGTACTCCATAATCGTAATGGATTTGTAACATCACAATGATTTACTAATATTTACTAATATGACAAACAAATTACACAACTGATTTGGTGTAGCCCAAAAAGAAGCTTCTTTCATTGTTGCATATCATTCATCATCACTCTCTAATAAACTACTTGTTGTAGATGTATCATCAAAAATATATACATCTAATGATCCCATTATAGCATGAATCATTATCAAATGATCCTTTTTAGGTGGTTTTTAACAATATAAATAATCTTCAAAAGACACAAGTGAAAAGAAGCAATTTTTGATAATTGAAAAGTAGCAACCACAAATAACATTTATTGGATTAAAATTAAAATTCGTAAAAATACGAATGAAAATACGCAACCACCAATAACATTTATTGGATTAAAATTGAAATTCTTAAAAAATATCAATAACAATTTTGAAAAGACGCAACTTATTGAAGGACAATTGGCATTTATTCAGATTGTTATTATAGATAGACGGTAACATATTCTCAAAATGTACTCCATAATCGTAATGGATTTGTAACATCACAATGATTTACTAAAATGACAAACACATTACACAACTGATTTGGTGTAGCTCAAAAAGAAGCTTCTTTCATTGTTGCATAGCATTCATCATCACTCTCTATTAAACTACTTGTTGTAGATGTATCATCAAAAATATATACATCTAATTATCCCATTATAGCATGAATCATTATCAAATGATCCTTTTAGGTGGTTTTGAACAATATAAATAATCTTCAAAAGACACAAGTGAAAAGAAGCATTTTTTGATAATTGAAAAGATACAACCACATATAACATTTATTGGATTAAAATTGAAATTCGTAAAAATACGAATGAAAATACGCAACCACCAATAACATTTATTGGATTAAAATTGAAATTCTTACAAAAATACCAATAACAATTTTGAAAAGACGCAACTTATTGAAAGACAATTGGCATTTATTCAGATTGTTATTATAGATCGTTACAAAAATACCAATAACAATTTTGAAAAGACGCAACTTATTGAAAGATAATTGGCATTTATTCAGATTGTTATTATAGATAGATATTAATATTTTGTTATTTTTGAGCATACAATGGAGACACTTTGAATGAGTATCTTAAAAACCAAATTATTATTTTTTAAAAAATTTAAGTAAAAACTTGTTTTAACAACTTTTTAAACATAATACATTTTCAAAAATATAAAATGCTAGCCTTTTTTTTCATTCACCCATTATATTTCCTTCGTCCAATCACGTAGTGCCACGTATGAGTTCTTAACTCAGAAAAAATGTTTTATTTTAGATCCTGGTCTTAAAAATAAGAGACCAATAACTTTTTTTTAATACATTTTATTATTAAGAACAATAGCTTAGACCCTTTAGTGTGACCATTGAGGTTGGTCTAAGGTGCACGCGAGGATGTCTAGTTCCACAAATTTTATGCTTCAGATGTCCAATCCTAATCAGTGGGATGTGTTAGAATTGTTTCACATCAAAAGTTTGAGAGATGTGTGGACAATATATAAATGTATGACAATCTTTTATTTTAGAACTAGCTTTTAGGTGAGTTAAGCTCATTACTAATATATATCAATAACGATAATAGCATTAACGTTGATTTTGTTACCATTCATATAATTAGCATGCTTATGGATCCTTCGGAAATTCATAGCTTCCGACTGTGCCTCCAGCTGCACCTTCGACCTCGACTGTGCCTCCAACAAAGCTTCCAATCGAACCTTCGATGGCACCACTAATGTGGTTGCGTCTCCGATTGCGCATCCCATAAAACACGAATGGTACACCTCACGGCTATTTCATGGTTGCATATTTTGGGTACAACTATGTTGTAGCCGAATTTAGATATTGTTCTATGTATCACATAGATATCATCGATACTCTAGCCATGTAAACAAACACATAAAATTTTTCTTCACGTCATTAAATCTACAAAAAAACAAATACAAAATCCTTAATTTGCTTTTATTTTATTTAAGACTCTCGCTTTCATTGATTTTTTTCGCGCATTTTCTCTTCAAAAGTCTCGCTTTGAATCTTCTTATTTTTCCGATGTCGATCTCTTCCTTCGATCCATTGTTCTCATCTACATTTTTGACGAATCTCTGATTTTATTTCACAAACATGTATAGAGATAGATCAAGATCATGATTTGGCAGAAACAACAACATAAATTTTTATGCTTGTGAACGACCCGGAAAACTCTCCAGAGATGGTAGTCGGAATAGTGTGTTCGCGGTTTCAAACAACCTTATCTTCACTTGGTTATTTTGTTTTTTTTTTTAATTGAATGTCAAATTTATTCAAACCAAAAAGATTTTTTACAACAAGTGCTTCTTAAAGCAGAGAAGTTTGATAGTTTTGCTGAAAACAGAGATCTATAACTTTAAATCGAAGTTAGGAAAAACTTAGATCCTTGTGGTAAACCATAATTGGAGGGTCTCCTCATACTTATGATCTCCCAAGGCTCTGATCGATAGCAGTCGGTCCCGTACTTGTTTGTCAATGAGCTTCACTATGGTGGTTGGAGAAGATGGTGTTGCGCCATGTTTCCTCGCATTCCTCTCCCTCCAAATACTGTGTATCGTTGCTTGAAACACATACCTAGTAAGGAAAGTGGGAAGTCTACCCGGAGAAGCGTCCGAGATTAGCTGAAGGATGATTGACCAGTTATTTGAGAACCGAGTCCGGAGCAGACCCTTTGCTAGAGACGTCCATACAGCATTAGAAAACCGACAAGAGAAGAACAAGTGATCTCTTGATTCCAGGGGATCATTGCATAAGGCACATGAGGCATTAACTCCAGTGCTCCACGCGAGCATGTGATCACCTGTGGAGAGTCGATTGTGAACTGCAAGCCAGGAGAAGAAAGAGTATTTGGGCGTTGCATGGGTAAACCAAATGCCTTTATACCATTCAACTCTAGGCAAAGTATCTCTGGTTAGCATCCACATACTTTTGGCGTTGAATTTAGGTTGAAAAGCATCCTCCTTTAATTTCCAGAGAGCAATATCACCTCCACCCGAGGTCCCTTTAGCCCTTTGTGCTTCCACCACAGTCTCCATTATATTTAGGATATCTGAGCGATGCCGTCTCCTTCTCCGACTTCCAATTACAGAAGCAACAGATGCATTGATTGGAATCCCCATGTCGATGCATTCCCGCAAGCCAGTGACGTCAATTAGACGGCCCATATTACACCAAGAATCATACCAAAAGGAGGTTCTAGCTCCATCTCTCACCTCCATCTTATGAAAATTCTTTGCAATATCTCTATATTTGAGCAATTTTCTCCACATCCAAGAGCCAGCATTCGTATCACGCACTGACCAGAGTGTTCCTTGCCTTATCAAGTAAGTCTGAATCCATCTAACCCACAAAGAATTCTGAGAGGATGTTAGTCGCCAAATCAGCTTGAGACAACATACCAGATTAACTTCCTTGAGTGAGCGTAAGTCGAGGCCTCCTTCACCTTTTGGTCTACACACATCAATCCAAGCTATCTTTGCTTTCCGCTAATTCAGTTCCGGGCCAGACCAAAGAAAAGGAGAGCATAATTTTTCAACTTCCCGTAGGCATTCTCTTGGCAGCCGAAAAGCGGATAGCCAGAAATTTGTAATGCTGACAAGCACATAGCTTATTAATTGCAGACGTCCTGCCATCGAGAGAAAACGAGCTGTCCAGGAGCTTATTCTCTTCCTAATCGTCTGTAACAGCGGTAGATAATCACTTGCACCCATACGTTTTGTGAGAAGAGGTAATCCCAGGTAGCGTACCGGTAAATCCCCTGAGTTAATCGGAAAAAGATTCTCCATCTGTAGTCGAATTGTATCGTGGATACCAGCATAATAGATTGTGGATTTCTCCAAACTAATTTTCAAATCCCGACATTTTTGCAAAATCAGCGAATACTTCTACAATACCTTCTAATGATCTGATCCTTCCATCCGTAAAAACCATAATATCATCGGCAAAGCTTAAGTGTGTGAGACCCAAATTCTTACATTTTGGATGATAGCCAAGCTTGTTCTCGTTTGCTGCCTTGTCCAGTAGCTTTGAGAGCACATTCATACTGATCACGAATAGGTAAGGGGAAAGAGCACATCCTTGTCGCAGTCCTCGCTCGCTTTTGAAGAAGCCAGCTAATTCACCATTCACTTGTACCGAGAACGCTGCAGTGGTGATGCAAACTTCGATCCAGTGTATAAATTGCGCAGGAAACTTTATTGCTGCGAGTGTGTTGAGGAGAAAATCCCACTGAACCGAGTCGAAAGCCTTCGATATATCAATCTTGATAGCACAACGGCCTTAAATCGTATCCTTGTGATAATCTTTAACCAATTCCGTCGCAAGAAGTAGATTCTCGATTAAGAGTCTGTCTTTGACGAAGGCAGATTAGTTTAAGGCAATGAAGTCAGGAAGAGTTTCTTTTAGACGATTAGCTATGATTTTTGAGATCACCTTGTACAACACGTTGCAGCAAGAGATGGGTCTGTAATCTTTCATTTCTCGGGCCTCTGCTTTCTTCGGAATTAACGCTAAAATCGTTGTATTGACACCTTTCGGGAGAAAACCTTTCACAAAGAAGGATTGGACAGCAACAATGAACTCACTCCCGATAATAGGCCAAGCCGCTTTGAAGAACTCTGCAGTATAGCCATCTGGTCCTGGCGATTTATCGTTTGGCATTGAAAAAAGGACACTCTTGATCTCCTCACTCGTTACTTCTTTCACAAGTTGGCTTTGCTCTAGGTCCGTGCATCTATACGGCAAGATAGTTTCCAGATTTTCCACAGTTATACTTGCAAAATCCATCGGTTTTTGCTGCAGAAACTCTGTGAAGAATTTTACAGCCTCTGCTTTAATATCTTCAACGGTTGATACTATGTTTCCATCACTGCATAGGATCTCCTTGATAGCATTCCTTTCGGCTCGCACAGCTGCTGAGTTATGGAACGCTTTGTTGTTTTTATCCCCCACTTTTAACCAATGGCATTTCGATTTCTGCTTCAAAAACTTCTCCTCCAGAATTGACACATTTCCCACCGTCTATATGTCATGTTTTCCTCCTCCAAACTCTGTTGTGTTGGGTTATGCCTATTTTCCTCCTGTTTCTCACATAGGACTTTATACTCCTCGTTTGCTCTCTTTGTCAGATGACCTATTTTCTCCTTTGCCAGAGCGCGAATTTCTGGCTTGAGAGCCTTGAGTTTTTTGGAGAAACGGTGCATTGAGGAAGTAGAGATGAAAATCGGTTCTGTTTCACCCCAGAACTTGTCCAGCATCGGCATGAACTCCTCCAATTTAGCAACGACATTGACAAATTTGAATGGTCTACGGGGCCGAGTTACTATGGTGTAAACTGGACCCTGCACCTGAGGTGATCCGAGAAACCTCCTCCCTCGAAAACATTGTAAGACTGAGGAAAAGAGTGGATCCAATGGTCATTAATCAAAACTCTATACAACTTCTTTGATATGACCCATTCCTCTCTCTTATTACACCAAGTGAAAAGAGGCTCATGAGATGCTAAATCAATGAGTGGGCAATACTGCATCACACTTTGAAAATCCCTCATTCCAGACGTTACCATTGGTGTATTTTCATGGTCCGAGTGCTCCTCGAGATCCAAAGTTTCATTAAAATCTCCCATAATCATCCATGCCTTATTTCGGATAATAGGGGAATCTTGATGGCTTCTAATATCACTCCATAACTCTTTCCTTTCTTCGGCGAGATTTAAAGCATAGACGATTGAACAAAAGAACTCCTCTCCTTCCTCCAACAGCACTGAAACAGTGATCATTTGATCACTTTTGAAAAACGGCGTGAGTCGCACAGTGGGTGTCCAGACCACCCAAATACGTCCTAGCCGATTGAACTCGTAGTTTGATAAAACATCACAGCCTCGAAATACTGTGTTGACGATCTCCTGACACCTTCCTTCCTTTACTCTTGTCTCCAACAGACCTCCAAACTGAAACCCCTTGTCATTCATCCATTTCTTCACTACGGAATGTTTATTTGATTTGTTAAAGCCGCGCACATTCCAGAAGAAACTCGACATACTTATTTCTTGTGGTGGGGTTTCCTTTTACCATAAACACTAGGAGCATTCCTCTTTGTGTTTAAGGCATAAGAATCTGCCAAGGCAGTGTTTTTCCCTTTTTTTGTTCGAGGTAGAGAAGCACGTATGTGGTTTTCCGTCTCCTTGACAATCGTACTTGCCTCTACCCTTATTTCTCCCTCCTCACTCTCTTCCACTTCGTCCTCTGACTCCTGCTCAGAGTCCTTTTTCCTTCCACATTGAGAATTGCGTATCTTGACGGTGATCCCACATCCGGGGTCTCCACTAATCTCTTCTCTCCGAATCGTCGTGATTTCCCCGGCGACACTTGAGACCAACTGGATTCCTCAGTATCACTATTACTTGCTTCTAAAGAAACCTCTTCACACCCAGTTTTTGCCACAGTATCGTCCTTACAAACCTCCGAGCTCACTGGAGTCACACAATTGATCTGGCTATCCGGAACAACCTCCACATTATCAGATGCTACAACGCCCTCTTCCCTCTCTGAACCTCCCTGTTTCTCTGTTACCTTTTCCTCCTCAATGGCTGCTGTTTGATTGTTTTTTCCATCAGCGACAACTCCCTGATTATTACTCGCTTCCTTCCTATGCACTGATTTCCTTCCCTTAGCTGAGCAATCAGTAGATAGATGTCCCCACTTAGAGCAGGTTGTGCATTTGGGTGGTAACCAGGGGTATATAAATTCAACTTCGGCATCCACTCCCAGTTTTGACTTAAATCGATGTGTCCTTGGCAAATCCTTTGTCATGTCTGCTTCGACGAAGACTTTTGCCTCCTCGAAACTGACACACAGCTCCGTATCCGGATGGAGTCGTTTTGGCTTGCCCACTGCGCTTGCAATGAAACCTATACCATCCCACGAAAACATCCTATGCGGAACATTCTTGATCGTAATCCACATGGGAATCATTTTGATTTCTGGTTCTGTTTCTGCCACAACAGGTGACCACTTTGACACTGTCATTGGAATATCGAAGATATTCCACATTCCCCTTCGAAGAATCCGTAGACGTGTGGCAGCGTCTTTGATTCTAAATTTGACAGTGGTAGCACTTACGGCAAAAACATCAATCCGGATTGTTTTATCACCAAGCGGCCAAATCTTATTGACAATAACATGTATTTTTGCTACATGCGGTGCTGTCGATAAGAACTTGCCTTCGAGTAGATCATCCCATAAGGGTACGGAGTTTTGAATCACATCATCTGGTATCTCCACCATGGATGCACCATCCACCATACCCACTTCCACTACATGTTATGACAGAGATGGCTTGTTTTTGACGATATTAACCCATGAAGACTTCTTTGCTTGTTGCTGAGTGAGATCCGTTGGTTTTCCCGGATCCAGAAACGGAGGTTTTTCCTTCTCCGGTGCCGACATCCGCCCCGAAAGCCCTACTTGCAACTTGCTTTTTGAAAACCCTAATCGCCTTTCTGATCGCCTCTTGCTGACGTGGCTTCTTCACTTGGTTATTATTCTCATTTTCAATGAGTAGAACTCTTAAGAATGAAAATAAAGATGATAAATCAGATATAATCCAAGTAAAAAAAACATTTGAAATTATATTTTCTTAAAAGTCGTATGATTTTACATAGTAAAAACAAAAATGATGAACCGTTTGAAGATGAGAAATTGCTCAAAATCGGAAACACAGTACTTCTAAAACTATTTTTTATGAGTAATTGGTTTAGAATCTTGATTGTTTATTATTTCCGTTCTCCGGCTTAGGTTCTAAGTCAAATTTTAGTAGTTTGTGTCGTTGTTGATTTAATTATTAGTTTGTAAATTTTCATAGAAGAGACTAATTAAGTTTGAGTAGTTTCGGATCAATCGATGAAAGTTGGTGTAGTTTATAGATGTTTTATCCTAAAAAAAACAAACACTCATATTTCTTTGCCAAATAAGATGGAAGCAAAGCAAAAGAACAAAAAAAAATA
Organism: Alliaria petiolata; assembly: GCA_020283515.1. Lineage (NCBI taxonomy): Eukaryota > Viridiplantae > Streptophyta > Magnoliopsida > Brassicales > Brassicaceae > Alliaria > Alliaria petiolata. The sequence continues at coordinate 65,914,269 of JAHZTW010000004.1, read as the reverse complement.
AAAGTAAAGAGTTTTTACACTCAAATTGGCTACGGCTTACGGGCCTCTTTCAAATTGTCTCTCTGTTTGGCAAAGGAACAAAAAAATATTCTTAGAAAAGTAAAGAGGTTAGGCCCAAATTGGCTACGGACCTCTTTGAAATCGTTGTTTCTTTAGCAAAACGGGAAACAAAATCATCAAAACTCGAACGAAAGGTAATGCAAATCCAAATTGTCAATGTCAACAATAACATTATAGACATGACATAAAGATAAAATTTCAAACCAATGACATCATGAAACCACCCAATATAGAATTCCAAACTCAGTCTAGTAGTAATGCTGTCTACATCCGTGGAAAGTGTCATACACTACCTAAACAAAATTACCTCATAATCCACATTGTACACTAGAATTCAAAAAAAGGGTCAAAACTCATAGGCGTCGAACTATTAAAAAAAAATGAAAATTCATTTAGAAAGCTAATAGACAATTTTGGAATGGACATTCTGATGCCATATTAATTGTTTCCTGAATATCTCTTATCCTCAAAAATCCAGAAGCCTAATATGAAACTTTTAGTAATTATACAAAATATACAGATGGTCAAAACCAACTGAAACAAAAACTAGAAAAGATACACCTATGAGGCTAAAACCAAAAGCTATATACCAAAGTTTAAGCTCAGCTTTAAAAGCCTATAATATACATTTAGTGACAAACCACAAACTCAAACCACAGCCGATGACAAAACTCTAAAAGCGACCTACATAACTATCATCACCACTTTATATATATGAAAACAACAACATAAATAATCAGATCACTTCGACTCTCGCCGGAAACTGTATTCCGGTGGTTTCCTCTTCGGCCGTAGAATCTCTGAAGGCGACAAGTTTCACAGCGAAAGAAGAAGTGGGATAATATTTTTGTCTCGCTTCAGCGAAGCTTGAAGCAAGAACAGTTTTTAACCATTGATCAAACGTTCTCTCTTCATCTGATGACCATCTCAATGCAGCTAGAATCTGAATGATCGCATCGTTTTCGATCTCTAGATGTGTTTCAGGTCCAAAGGACCGATGAAAATGCGAAAGGATGTTCCTTTTTATGTTCTTCGCTAACCCATCATAGTCAATCATCTTGAACGTCACTCTCCCGTCAACAAGCTCGACAAAATCCTCGAGCCAAGCTTCCGTGTTCTCTGACATTGCGTACGCCTCGTCTGCGTTTGCTTCTGTCTCATCCACCGGAAGATTAAGATCAAGAAACGAACGTTGAGACTTAAGAGCTCGAAGCTCTGTAACCTCTGTTTCTGACTCCTCCTGTCTTCTCTTATTTAGACCATTCTTGTTTACATTTGAAGCATTCTCGGCTAGTTTTATCTGAAGTTTCCAGTTTCTTGCGCCGAGAACTCTTTCCTCGGAATACTTGACAGGCTCTTCAAGAACATGACATTCAATGTCTTTATCAATCCCGGAAGTAGTAACAACAACTATAACGTTCTTCATACTGATCTCTCTCCCGTGTGAATCACGGAGTTTCCCAGTTCTCACAGCATCAGACAATCTGATCTGATCTGGGAACTCGGCTTTCTCCACGTTTTCGATGAAAACAACAGTCTCCGCCCGCTTCGCCACTTCCCCGGCGATGTAATCAACAACTGTTTTCCCTCTGAAACCGTCGCCGAGACGGTCCTGTGCCTGGAAATCAACACAGATGCAGCTTTCTTGGCCACCGAACAAGGCTTCAGCAAGAGCTGATGCTACTTTCTTCTTCCCGACTTTATCGGGTCCAAGAAGAGCGAGCCAAACACTGTGGCTTCTTCTCCTGAACTCGTCATCTCTGTATCCGCAGATGATTTCGCTAATGGCGGTCACAGCTTCCTTCTGCCAGCTGACTTTCCGAGAGAGTAACTCTCTGAGCGACTTGAAGTCTTTGCAATACCTTGAAGCCGCCAAGAACGGTTTCTCTTTGATCAGCTCAAAGTCTCTCCGGTCAAGCGATACCGGCGTGCTTGATTCCCGGTTTCTCGATGCGTAGATTGTTCCCAGCCCTAAATCCGTCGTAACACAGCTCAGAGGCGAGTTCGTCGTGCGGCTCGTGAGATCCTCTGTTTGCTTTGGCTTCGAGATTTTAACTGATAAACCGGGTTGGTGTGGCGGATTCTGCGCTTGAGCCGCCGCCGCCATTCCCTGAAAGCTTGCAGAGGTCTTAACGCCGACGCTTTGCTCGGTCTTGGCCTGGCTAGAAGAAACAAGCTGGAGCGGGAACTGCGGTCTCACGGGCTGGAAACTGAGCTTAGGAAACGCCGGAGTTTGATGGATTCTCTGACAAATGTCGTCCCATTTCTTCTGCAGAGAGGCTAATGCGTTTGGATCATCTTTAGCCTGCACTGAACGAGAAGCAAAGTACTCTCAAGATAGTAACAGAGAGGTTGAATTCAGAGAGAGAGAAGAGAGAAGTTCATAAAAAGCCCGCACCTTTCTGAGAATAATCATCCCTTTGTCTTGTTCGGATTCTACATTTCGTAACCAAGAAGGTATCTTCTCCGAACACTGATTATCATCGGTCAGGGAGAGACTCGAACCGGACTTAGCAAAGGCCGTGACTTCTTGCTCATACTTCTCGTTACAGAGATGACACCGAGGAAGAAGAGTCTGACTCATCGAGTTACTAAACGGTACTCTGAAATCTGATGTTGATGAGAAAAACCCTCCAAATGGAACAAATGATCCCATCAAACTAATATTAAAAACCAGGAAACATCATCAAAGATTCAAACTTTTTTTCGAACATTGAAGACGAAACAATTTGAAAAAAACATAGAAAAAGACATTACCTTGATTTCGGGTAAACCCCTTGGCTCGAAGATGTAATCGGAAGAAGATGGAGGTTCCAGTCTTTGTCGATCGTCGGAAACCTCTCGACCAGCTTCAGATAAGTCTCGTTGCTCGACACACTCCCGATGAACCAGAGCTTCTCGCGGTGAATCTTCAACAGATCCGTCAGCTTCGTCACGAGAGCGTCACCGGAAAAGTCCTCGCCGGCCAAGACCTTGAGATCTCCCAGGTTTAGAACCATCCCTGATTTCGATCTCGAGCAGTTTTCCTCTACGATTCTTCCTAATTCATCGGCTAAATCCTCACTAATCTCTTTCTCTATACTAACTACGCTTAACCCACTAATCTCCAGAGGCAAAAATCCTAACTTTCCTCTGTTAATCGAATCGGTGAACGTTTTCAGAGCTTCGCCGCCGTGAATCCCAACTAGCAGAGGATTCTTCTTATCTTTCCGGCCCAAAACTTCTCCGATTCTCCTACAGTTCTCGTCGAAATCGCCGCTAAACCCGAATCTAGCCCGACCCGAATCAGATTCCGTGAGATTGCACAGGAAGAGAGGCGGACAACGAGACCGCGGGAAACGCGAAGCGAATTGCGTCACCGGAGGATGAAGCACGTCGAGCTTGATGTCGGTGCTCCGAAACCCGGCTTCTCCGAATACCCGGCTCACAATCGGGTCGTCGAGGATGGATAGTATAAAATACTTTAGCTCGACCTTCAAAACCGACGTCGTTTGAGTAGTCCCGCCGTGGATTTGATGTAGGTGATAAGTCTCGGGATGCCTTCTCTGAGTCGCCTGAGAACGTTTGATCGCCGCCATGAGCGAGTTCGATACCGGCGGCTCCACCGCCTCGTTCTCCGCCGCCGTTGTTGTTGTCGGCGGTTTCGAGGAAGGGAGCCTGTCGAGAGATACGCCGACGCAGAGCTCCAGCGCGCGGAACTGGAGACGGGAAGAGTATGGCGTGCCGTGGGCGGCGCGTGAAATGCACACCTCGCGGAGAATCGATGATGGCATCGTTAAGAGACCGGAGACGGCGTGGAGCGACGTCGTTTGGGCGTGGCTTCTCCTACGCGCGACGGCTACGGCATCGTCTAACGCACGTGCTGTTTCTTCCGTTAAGCATTGCCTCGCCGTGCTTACCGGTGTCGGCATCGCCGCCGGTTTAGCAAAAAAAATCAAACTAAACCACCACAAGATCAATACAAAAAACTACACCAACCAATAAAAATCTTTTAAAAAAAAAAAAAACAAAAGAACATAAACAAGAACGATGAAGCAGATAGATAATAATCAGAAAATGTATAAACAAATCGCGCGTGAAATTTCTGGAAATGGATTTTTACGACAAAGAAATCAATTCGTGTAGTCGCTTTTTTGAAAAAGAAATATGTTTTTTATTTATAATAAATATGTTTAATGTTTTTATGTTTGTTTGCTTCTTTACTTTGGTTTCAACCCTCAGGCTTACGCTTGGATATGTAGAAAGAAGAGTCGCTGTTTAAACTGGTCTATTGTCAACGGGTCCCACTAAAAATATTTATATTTTATATATATTTGAATTATTATTACTGTATAGTGTATAAAATTTTGTAATTTTGTTGTTGTTATTGTTTCCCCCAATCCTCGTGTATATTGAAGAAGCAAAGGCACATGTGGTGAGCATAGATTCTCTATGGCCCAAGTGAAAGATCTTCCTTTACAAAATTTTAATTAATTCTGGATTTGACAATCCATCATATTTTTTCTTCTTCTCACAATTATTCTTCTTTTGTTATCTTTATATCAAACATTTTTTATATCCTCTTCTTTTATTCTTATCTTAACAAAAAAAATATCTTATTCAGCTGACAAGAAAAATATGTCAGTTTGAGTATCTATGCAAATCTTCTTCTTTCCGTTTTTCTCCAACTTTGTATTCGTATTGTACACATTAACTAACTCTAATGAGTATAGTATACTTCCACATGTTGTTCGGAAACGCACTAGACGTTGATCGGACGCTCAGTGCGGACTTAACGAGTTATCAAAAAATCGGAGATTAAACGGGGACTACTCGGAGATTTATTTTAAGACTATTTTACTTATGTTTATGTTTATATATAATTTATATAAACATATGACAATAAATGTTGTGTGCTGTAGTGGTTAAGTTTGTTTTCCTTGGTTTAAAGTGCCGAGTTCAAGAGTCATTAGCGTGTTTTGTTTTTTTTTAATTTAAACTTTAATGAAGGTTATAAACGTCATTTTCACTTCATCTTTTTCAATGTTCGATTTCTGCAACCCTAGTTCATGGCCGCCATCAAATCTTTCAATTTATACATCATTTCATTTCACTTTTTGTTATACTTAACATTCACATATTGTAGATCTACTATAAAATAACTATATTTCAGAGCTATCACCAACAAAGAAACGAAGTTTTCAGATTTTCCGAGTTTTTGGCCGATTTTAGTGAAATCGCGGCGGCTCTACACCGCCGAGCGATTTTCCGACGCCTAAACGGGCTCTACGACCGCGTTTTAAAACAGGGCTTCGACACCAAACTAAATTCTGATTTGGTTCTTTGGTTTAAATTTCTTCAATATGTCAGTTTTCTTTTTTCCATCTGATAATATTGATACTTCAAAGATGATACAGAAGTGGAATACATTTTTGAAATGACTTATATACAAAATGTCATAAATCAAAGACCAATATTAAGAAAAAATTAGACAAAAGCAAGATGAAACCTGCAATGACACCAACCACAATCTTTACTATAGAATCATGTTGACGCTGCAATCCGCTGAGAAACAAGAGAACCGAATAACCAAGCAACACTTCACCTCCTGAAAGCGAATCAAACCCGAAGCTAGACACAACACGAACTCCACCAGCAAAACTGCAATAACAAAGAAGATAGAAAAGCACAAATACAGGAACCAACAACCGTCCAAGATAAGCACTTAAGAAGAGAAGCCTCCGAAATAGAACAAGGTTCAAGACGCATAATCTTGAAAAAAGACCGGGAAAACGCCAAAAAGGATCAACAACTTTTACACACGAACACAACCTCAGAAACCTACAGACAAAAGACTGATCACCTCCTCGCAAGAGAAAATGTGAAGATCGAAACCACTGATGTGTCTTGAATCCAAAGACAAGACTCCAAGGAGTCAAAGAGATCGGAAATTAGATTACTCCACAGCAGGATACCATCCAACAGACGAATCCGAAACCTGAAACCTGAAACCTGCACTATTCTGAAACCCTACTACCGCCAAGAAACCAAGCCATGAATAACAGCACAATGCAACACAAAGCTTCCAGACCAAACCCCTAACATCGAATCTAAAAGCCTAACAAACCAAAGGAGAAGGAAAGAAGACGACTTGGAACAAAGAGGAAGGACAGGGCATGCAAGCCACCTAATGGAAGTCCCAGAAAACTAGCAGATCCGACTAACCCTTTTCAGATCTGGAGACAAACACCACGCAATAGGCTCACTACGCCACCACCAGCTTCCTCCGAGAATGACGGAGACCCACGACGCAGAAAAGAAGCCACTAACTGAGACACGACCAGAGGTTATTTCTTTTTCAATATGTCATTTTTATTTCTTTTTCTTATCAATAGAGAGGGAAAAATGACAGAGGTTATTTTTTGTATATTTGATAACTAAATCAAATTTTGTTCCATGGTATCCGAACAAAATCAAAGACAACTAAAAATGTGTATGTAGCTCAAATACATTGAATTGAATGATCATAATAAACCGAAATCATGGTTCCCCTTTTAATACCAATGTGCAGATACTACAAAGAGGCATTTTTGGATAAGAGATGATTCATAAGAAGAAAATGTCAAAGGCTTTGTTCTTACTCAATTAACAATATGATGAGTATAGGAACATAGACTGATTAAGCTAAAACTGATTTGGATCTTCTTACGAACCACATTGAAGTTTACTTATTTACTTTGACGTGTTTTTTAGTCTATTATTTTTGTAAGATCACACTATTGACAGTATAAATGGAAGACTTAATTACTCTGAGGTTAGAATCTTATTTGTGTCTATCTTAGATTACATTCTCTCGTGTATAAATAGTGTTGTACATTCATTGTTACTATTGAAGATGTTTTTAGTCTACTATTCATGGAAGATCATACTATTGACAATTTGACAGTTATAAATGGAAGACTTGTTATATCGAAGATAAGGTTATAATTTTATTTGTATATATATCCATCTTAGATTATATTCTCTCTTGTGTATAAATAGTGTTCTACAATTCATTATTATTAGTGAAGAAATTGGAGAAGCAACACTCATCTAGAAGCTACTTGACAAAGCCTTGAACCTTTAAGATAGCTCGCAAAAAACATTGGTTATAGCACAATACTCAAGTAACTCAACCAATAAAGGTGAAAATATAATTTGCTTTAAGCTTCTTAGTTTTCCTGAAGTTCTACATAGGTTAAACATAAAAGCCACTGTTAGTTTTTTTTCAGAATCATAACAACTTCTCCTGTCAAATCAACTAAAAAGAAAATCAGTCAAGATAAAAATAAGGGTTGTTGTACTAATCGATATTTTTTTTTTAATATTGTAGAGAAAATAAAAGAGTTGATTTGCTAAATAACCATAAGAAACACAAAAATTAACAAACTAACCATAGGGTTAGAGAGAGATAGGGAGAGATAGAGAGAGAAAAAGGGGGGTTTTTGGTTAGTTTATAAGTTTTTGTTTTTTTTATGGTTATTGAACAAATTATCTCAAAATAAAACATGATGATCATGGTAGAAAACTTTGCTTAGAAAAAGTTAGAAATTAAATTGATTTAAATAAAAATTTGATACTTTACATGAATATGTTTTTTAAATTAAGATTATGAATTTTAAAAATTGAGAGGTATTATTTGCAAGATAATAAGAATGATTAACTATAAGACATGTCAACTTAATGCTAATTAAGCATATATTCAGTGGTAGACAGTGATATAATTTTACTTTTAGGAGATTAGATGGTGGATGTGATAAGGTAAAGAATAAAAGCATGAGTAAGTGATTAGGCCCCAACCCCTTTATAAATTCCACCACCACCATTTATATGCTACTTTTGTGTCATTGTCATTGAAAAAGTCTTTTATTAATAATAATGAAGAAGAAAAAAAACCTTCCCTTTTTTGTTTTACTTTTATCTTCCACTTTTTTATATTCTTTCTCACAAAGGCCTCCTTTTGTCTTTCCCCTTTTGGAAAAGGAAATTTACTCAATGACCAATCATTATTACCACAAAAAAGTTTATTATTTTCAGACCAATTAAGGACAAACAAACATTTGATCATTGGAATATCGGCTATTTTTAATATTATAATTTTGTTTTCAACTAACCAAATAGTAGCACATTAGTAAATTTCGTCTCAAAAACTAATTTGACCGCCATCCGATTCAGACTTGAAAGGCTAACTGTACATGCACGTAAATAAAATACTAAATCTAAACATGTCAATTAAGAAAAAAATTTCGAAGTCCGATCCAATCTGATTTTGAAAAAAAAAAAGTTTAGAATCTGTATATTTAATTCGAACTAAAAAGAAATCAATTTTTTTAGCAAAAAAAAAAGAAATCGATTCGAACTAAAAGTGATCTTAGCTAAGGTTTTTTAGAATGGTTTAACCGAGTTTAATTTAGATATATATATAAAATTCTAAATAACTATAAATGTTTAAACTAAGTGGTAGTGAACATTTGAGTATGAGTTGCATGGTGTCATATGCCAGTAATCGATTTTTCTCAAATGTCTAACCATCTAATTACTTTCATTTTCGATCAAAATGGTATCACATCCCCTATATATTAATTGAAAACCATTCTCACAAACCTTTTTATTTACAATAGTGCCATTTTACTGATGTGTCATCACCACATTCTGACATATCATTTATTGAAATTAATTAATGTAATAATAATAAAATAAAAAATATTAATTTCGTTTTTGGGGAATCGAACTTAAGACATCGAAGACATCATAATAAGCACATAACCACTTTCACAAAGACATTTCATATGATTTCTAATCAGTTTCTTTTAGATATCTATAAATTATTTTAGATATTAAAATTATAAACTGTTTACATTATATGCCAATATCCAGTTTCTGTTTTTTTATATAACTACAAAATATATATATATATATATATATATATATAAGAATTATTATGCATCATTAGTAATAAAAAATAAAATAAATTTATCCATTAAGTCTTTTTTGAAATAACCAAAAAATGTATATAAAAATTATTATGCATCTTTAGTAATAAAAAATGGAATAAATTTATCCATTAAGTCTTTTTTGATATAACCAGAAAATTTATATAAAAACTATTATGTTTTATTAGTAATAAAAAATAGAAAAATATAATGGCCAACAAAATTATTTAAATTAAGTGACTTAATTAAGAACACTTTCATTAAGTCCCAAAATAAGTTTAGGGTAAAAATCGACGAAAATATATTCTTTGACTGCCACTTTCATTAAGTCCCAAAATAAGTCTGATTCAATTAATTCTATTAAATACGAATTCATAGACTACAATAACACTTACCAACCTCCTAATTTGTCTAATATATTTATTTACATATACATAACTCATTAGTAATACATAACTTACAAATCGACAGGCTTCTGATCAATACCCTTTGATTAGCATCAAGCATTGGAGCAAAATATGCATTAATATGCAGACCCGCCCTATTCAATTTTTTTTATAGCTTTTTAAAAATTTTATTTAAAAATAAATGTCTCTAAAAATATATGTTAGTGCTTTTATTTTGTAAATCATATTATTATTTATTTCAGATATTGTTTTCATAATTTATTTGTGATATCTTTTCATTTATCTTTCTCATTGTTTTAATATTATACAAATTTTAAACATTTTTCTACTATATTTTCAACATAACAATTTATTATATAAAAAACAAGATTAAAATATTTTACTATAGTTTAATTTTTCAATTATAAAAAACTAAATAATAAATAAATTCAACTTCACTTAAACAAAACTAAATATTATTTTATTAATCGCGTTGATTAATAAAAATTTAATGAAAATTTGATATTAAAATAATTAAAAATTATTATATTTTAAATCCAAATTCACTTATCCGAAAATATATAAATCTCATCCCGCGCAGGGCGCGGATTATCACCTAGTTTTATTAATTAGATAATTTTATCAATTTTACATTTGAAAAAAATCGATCTCTACCATATGCCAGCATGCAACTCATACATTTGAACCGGAAAGTGATTAGATAATTACCAAAATCTGGTTGGCATTTGGTTGATAATCTATCGCAATTACCAAAAAAAAAGAAAACACAATAAGTTAGAGATCTCGAATCTGTAATTACAGTTACTCAAACGTTATAGTTAGATACGTTATTGCGATTAAGATTTAAACACGTACGTAAAAGTCTAAAAGATAAGTCCGACGAGAGAGAGACAGAAAAGCCTAACGAGGATCGAACTCTATACATTACTAATTACCAAATGCATCCCCCAGAAGTCGAATCCAATAAAAAGGTATTCGATTTGACCCTTACTTTTCTCCTTTTTATTCTTTTTTTTGTGTGTGTGTAAAGGCAGTTTATTCACATATTTATAATTATACTTTTCCACGTTTTATAGAAAAAATACAAAAATAAAAATGAAGAAATCTCATTATTTCATCTTTTTGGATTCGCATACTGTATATGGTCTTTTTCTTAAAACTGGAATATATTAATGTTATTATTTCTGAGATATTAACGGTTATCTAAAAATCGACCGCTATAATTTATAGTAGTACAACACCTTTAATCTAATAATGTTAATCTACTACTATTTATGCAAGTATAATTCATTTCAAAATATTAACTCTATTGCAGTGAAATTTAATTATTATTGTATCACTTAAATCAAATAGAGAAAAGAATGATTTTTGGGTTGTCTCTCCAGTGTCCGATGTCTATCGCCGGTATTGTGAGAGGGTGGTTCCTTTTTGGCTTTGCCTTTCTTTCTAGTATCAGTCTCGTCTTTGTTTATGTTGGCACCTGTGTGGTGTTTCTCGGTTTGTAGAAAGCAAAGTTTCATCCTCGGTCTGGCGATTTCTTTTCTTCGGCGGCTCAGATTTCAGGCGTTGTCCTGCGGCAGGTGGCTAGGTGGAGGAGCATCTCCAGGTTTCGGGGGTAGCTTGATGTCAGATCTGGTTTTCTGGAGTAACCGTTGTCTCCGTTTCGACGGATCTGACGCGGTGGTGTTGTTTTGGTGATGAATCTGATGTCGTTTATCTCTTTTCACATGTCTGGTGGTTGTTGTATTCTTTGAGTAGTGATACTTCTCGCAGGCGGATTCCGAAACCCAATCATGGGTCAGAGAGATTTTCGAGTGGTTTGTGTAGATCTGGGCTCTCGTGACTTCAATAGATTGTGAATTTTTACTGAAACGCTGATAGATCTCCATTTTTTGGATTTATTAATGCAGCGGAGGTTATTTGCTTTAAGTTTCTCTAGTAACTGGTGTGCTCCATTCTATTCAGCGGTAATCGGCTTCAATCTTTGTATTTCTATTGTCGTTTTCATTATGTATTAGTTTTCGTATCCCTTTGTTTTTGGGATTTCCATTTAGTTGTGGAATCGCCAGCTTCGGTCATAGCCATGTATCTCATCCTTATATTATGCTTTGTTTTCTTCTATGGTTTATAATATTTCAGATGAAAAAAAAAAAAAACTCTATTGCTCTAGCCGACAAAAACCAAAAAGTTTATAGCTCCAAACTATTCTTCCATCTTAGTGGAGATATTTGATATGGTGAATCTTTGAGTGTATATATATATCCCTCTGAGGTGAAGAATATCATGTGAATATTGAACTTTTACAACAAAATAGAGTGAAAAATTATTTGTCTTTATAAATAAAGATTACAAACACTTTGTCAATTGTCAAAAGATAACGCAGAAGTTTTATCTTTTATAATTAAATCCAATGACTTTTTTGATGAGTACTTGAGTGGGAAGGCTCCAGCGATTACGGATGAAAAGCAAATGTTTCTAAAGTATGTGGATCAAAAATGTAATTATGTAAAAGGATTTTGTAAATATTCCAAGAACATACTGTCTTGACATGCGTCAAGTAATTAGTGATTTAAATAAAAATGGGAAATAAATGACGCAACGATGATTATGTTTAGTAGGAGAAAGGTGGAACTTTTGGGTGGTGTCGTTGTCGTCTTAGTGACACTACCACGACAATGTTATGTTAACTGGTCAATTGTGGTGACCTACTTTTTTGTATAATAAAAAAACCGATATTAAGCTTACGGCTTTGATTAGCATATTTACAAATGGTTTAAAGAATCACCTCTTCGTGTTGTTAATAGACGGATGGAAGTCAGATAGGTGGTCAAAACGATTTGAGTTGCTTCTACAGACAAAACAAAAACAATGGAGATTAGAGGAATACAATTCAGTTTTTTTTTAAACGATTGGAGTTAAAACTGAAACGGTACAATTCAGCCATGCTAATCTTTTTTGTATCATTCTAATTTCATCGGATGTCTACGAAGGGACTTTCGAACAACTCTTACATGATATATTGTTTGAATCCAATAATACGTACAAATCATTAGACTACATATTCTGTTTATGTTACGCATCTTAATTAATTACCTGATTAATCACAAATTACACCTATATTTTGTGGGCTTACGTGGTTCAAAAAGCTTCATGTTTTCCATTTTTTTTTTTTTTACCTTGACCTCGAATTAGCCGATTAGGGGTGTTTGGCCTGTTCAGAATTTTGTAGTGCTATGTCTTTTCTTTTAAATAAAAGTTGTTTTTGTGTGAAAGGAATCTATCGCGAAAACCCTAATTTTGAAAATGATGATACGATTGGGAAAGAATCAATGTGCAAAGCTTTTTGGTACTATATATCGCCCACACTCCCACATATTGACTTTAGTCTGTTCATCATAACCTAAAGAATATGTTATTGTATCTTTATTTACATTTTAGTCACCCTCACCCTCACCAGTCATCAGTATCACCATCACATTTTCGATCTTACACTTGAAATTAAACAACAAATACACACATACATTAATCCAAATCAAATAGCACCTCAGTCTCAATCTACTCAGCATTATTAAATTTAAAAAACTAAAAGGAGGTGCATGGTTTCAAATTTACCTCTTGTTTGGACAACGAAACTTTAGTGTCGGTCTCGCTCCATTTATCCCAAATGATTTATCGATTTATGGATCCCAGAATGTGTTCTTTTAAGTGTCACTCCAACGACTAAAAAATCTCTCTTTTTTCAATATTTGTTTTCTGCTCCACAGTTGTCGGAGTGAAAAGCCATCGCACATCAACCAAAAAGTTTGAGAAAATTATACCCAGAATTTTTTGGTGAATAACCATAAAAAAACCTAATTTAAAAACTAACCATTTTATCTTTCTAACTCTTCCTATCTCTACTTTGTATTTTTTTAATTATGGTTATTCACCAAATCATCCCATTCTATAATTTGTCTCGAAATACTCAAGAATATTACTTTGTAAGAAAACATTACTCAAAAATATTATCATTATAAGCTATTCTAGAGAATTCTAAAGAATAAATGCTTACATACTAACGTGAAAAAATCTAAAATATTGTAACTTGTAAAATTATATGGATTATAGTAATAAATTAGGATAGAACTTAAGATATTTGTAGATCTGAGGTTATAAAAGCTTCCTCACCCCTTTCACTTGTCATCAAGTAAAAAAAAAAACATCTAAGCAAGAAAACAAGTTTTGTATAGGGTCAATTAGCTCAATAACCATATTAGGTTTGGAAATTAAGAATATAGCCATAGTATAATAAAAATGTAGAGAATAACCATAACTTATTTTTTAGGACAAAAATATCCTTGGACAAAGAGAGAGAGTTATGTGTCATTTTATCCGGAGTTCTATACTATTTTATCTATAGTTCTATACTATTTTATTTTGCTATTTTGTCCGAAGTTCTATGCTATTTGATCTTCAGTTAGTTCTATACTATAAAATAGTATATCCTCAAAATTAAACCGTACACTTTAAACCCAAAAATAAACTATAATCCTTAAAAATTATATCTTAAACCCTAAATACTATAACCCAAACACTAAAAACTATACCATAACCCCAACATATTGAACCCAAAACCAACTATTTAATTATAAATCATTTGAATCATTTTTAGTGTTTGTGGTATTTTTCGTTTAAAATCAAACTATAGTTATGGATGATACTATATATTTGTTATTATTTGAGAACAGAATTGGCATATACTATTCAGTTTTAAACGAATCCATCTTTTGTAATATATTATATAACTATAAAATAGTATATCTTCAAAACTAAATTCTACACCCTTAAAACAACATCTTGCAAAATAAATCATAAACCCTAAAAATTTTACCCTAAATCTTATATCCTAAACCCAAAATACTAAACCTTTTGCCTTACAAAATAAACCTTAAACCCTAAAAGATATATTCTAAACACAAAATATTAAACCCAAACCCAAAATATAAAAAAGTTTGAACACACAATAGAAAACATAATATTTTAGCATTGCATTTTTTTAAATTATATGTTTGTTTTCAAAAATTCAAAACATGTTATATACAGAAAAAATCTATGTTTTTTATAGTAAATATTTAAATTTAAATTATTAGTTTTTGGTAGATAAGAAATAATTAAAATGGAGGGGGTGGAAATTTTTTAACAATAAATAAAAACAAAAAACAAAAATAAAAAGTGAGAGAAGAAGGGGTGTCGTGAGAGAGGGAGTGAGAAGAGAGAGAGAGGAAGGGAGGGAGTAGGGGAGAAGAGAAGGCAGGGCACTTTGGGAATTAATACAGAAAATACAAACTGTATCGGTCTTTTTTATTTTTTGGTTAGTTAGTTAATATCATTCCCCATTTTAGTTATACACTGCAATTTCCGTTTTGTATAAACATAAGTTTTTTTTTCTAAATGTCATCTGATTTTTTTCTAGAGCTTGTTTAGATTTTTTCATACTTATATAACTAAATTCTCGTTTTTATTTTCTCTCTCTCTCCAGATTTCTTAAATATTATTGTGTTTGTGGAAAACTAGAAAATATGATTTTTTTCGACGTTGGTCACATAGCCTATCCATGTTTTAAACTAATTTATTTGTGGAAATATTATATTAGGAAGCACATTATGTATATATATATATTTGTTAACCTTAAATTTTAAGATAACATCTTTTTGACATTTATATCCTTATTGCAATTTTAAAACACAAAAAAATAACTAAAAATTGCAATGGAGATCATATCAAATTCTCATAAATTAAATAATATCTTTGTATAAAAAATAAAATGCAATACACTTGATGGTAGTTTTCTTATTTTGGAATTTGTATATATATATATATATATTATTCGAATGTAAATTTTTTTTCAACAAAAAAGGTTTTTACAATGAATTCAACTTGTGTTTAAAGTTTAGCTGAGACTAAAAATAAAAGAATAAGAAATACCTAATTAATACATTTATCTAAACGCAAACCAAGCAAGTTCAATATAAAATTGAGATAATTTGCCCAATAGACAATAACCATAACAAAAACAAAAACTTATAAACTAAACAAAATCCCCCCTTTTTCTCTCTCTATCTCTCCCTATCTCTCTCTAACCCTATGGTTAGTTTGTTAATTTTTGTGTTTCTTATGGTCATTTAGCAAATCAACCCTATAAAATTTATGTTTCTGACAAAAAAAAAAAAATAGAAGAAGTCGCGAGTGGCAACATTCTAGAAAGTTAATGTTGATGAATAAGAGCAAGAACAATGATAGTTCTTATAAGAACTCTTAATATATATTAAACAAATAAAAATTATTATAATAATGAATAAGGTTCTTAAGAACTTAAGAAAAACACTCAAAAGTTCTTAAATAAGATACTTTCTTAAGTTTTTAAGAACCAATTCATTATTATAATAATTAGGGGTTGACCCGCGTGTACACGCGGGTATATATTTTATTATATTTTTTGAAAATTGTAATGATTATAATATTTTAAGTAACTATATATCTGTTTGGTAATAATTTTTTTTATGTTTATTGTTTATTTTTCTTTATAATTTGTTGTTTTTTTAGATGTTTGTGAAATATAAAATAGCATAAATATTATGTTTATGTTAAAACAACGAAATGATTTTATTTTACAATAAAAATAAAATTAGTTTCAATTAGTTTCTGCTAATGTGTTTTAAGTAAATATCTTACTCTATAAAATTTGAAGCTTGCTCAGTGGTTAAATTGTTCATTAGCTCATCAGCACGAGTTACAGGGAAGTTGTTAACTTTCAGGTATAAACCTCACCACGAAACCAAACCGGATTCACCTCCATCTTTGTTTGGCCTAAAAGCATGATACCCTTTTGTCCTTAATTCTCGAGATTTAAAATGATAGATGTATAGAGTCGCATAGTTTTGATCGCCGGTTTTCTTAATTATTCAATTTGTTTTATATTTTAATTTTGGTACGTACCATTTTCTTTTCAAAAAACTTTTATATTTTCATTTTTGTACGTACCATTTTCTTATAAAAAAACCTTGAAACCGAAAAGGAACAAATGGGAGACGGGGAACAAATACTCAAAACATTAATTGTTTACATGCTTTTCGATTAATTAACACACAAAAAATCCGGAATAAAATCTAGAAAGAGGAGTTGTGTTCTCAAGAAAAAACCAAAGACATGTGTGCTAAAAACGTAGAAGAGGAGATGTGTTATGAAAACGACGAACAAAATTATTTGATCTTCATAGCTTTAGTCAACTATCACATAGATCGTTTCTTTTTAGCATGATGTCCAACTCCATCTTCAAAGTCCGGAATTTCATTCCTATCTTCTTTTTTTATATCAACCATGTTTAACTTTTCATTGAACACAATTTCTTCTTCTTGGATGCTTCGACCATCCTGTTGTTCAACCCAATTATTGAATAATCCAGTCAAATATTTGCATAAATTCTTTGGTATTAGCAAGTACATTTATGGTTTGGATTTTACTCGCAGAAGTGACTGCAGGCTTTTCATTGACGAACACATTTTCTTCTTCCTGGCTGCTTCGACCATCCTGTTTTTCGACCCAGTTATTGAATTATCCAGTAAAATATTGCAGAAAGTTCTTTGGTATTAGCAAATACCTTTATGGTTTGGATTTCACTCGCAGAAGTGACTTCAGGCTTTTCATTCACAACTCTTGTAACTGTGAATGCTTGGAAAGAAGTCCTGAAATTGTAATTTGTTATCTTCACTTGAAAGTCCATTGTTTTGCCAATCAACCGACGAAGACACTCTGGAATCAAGTCAGGAGACTGGATTTCTTCCTTTTCTTCTGGCTTCTGTAAATCAAACACTATGAAGCTTGGATAGGAATATCATAGTTGAATGATTAAAACAAAAGAGTTATGTGAGATATAGCAATACGACTTTTGGTGGACAGACGTGTGCATGTAGGGTTTGGTTTATGAAATGATTTAGAGATTGAAATAAATGAACTGTGATTCATATATATTTTTAGGACAGAAGAAACAATTTAAACAAATCTCGGAAATACTTTGTATAGGAACAGTCATACCTTTTCATCTAAAAGAAGTAGATCGTAACTCATGAGTGCTCCATTCTGTTTGAAATTTTGAACTTCCCAAGAATGCAAAAGACGGACAGTAATGTTTTGGTCGGATTTCCCTTGTTCAAGTTTGTCTAATGGAATAGATGTAGGCAACAAAGTACGAAGATGTTCTCCTTCCATGTTGATTTTAACAAATCTGTCAAAGTAAATAGTACCATTAGAAGTTTGATTACAATAATGGAATTAGAAAGGGAGAACTTGTTGAAACGCAAGAAGCAATAAACTTATTGTAATGAGTGGAGAAAGGTAAGATGGGAGTGGTACAAAACTTTGCAGAACCGATTATTTATAATAGATTGTGATTGAGATATGACTTTTCGTAATGAGAGGGTGTAATTAATGAACACGGAAAATCTTATATACTTTAATGGTTGATGATTTTGAGATGAGAATCTACGGAATTCTGTGTATCAAATATATCTAAGACTAACTAATTGTTAAAATGTATAAATCCAATGAACTACAACTAAAGTAGACTAAGTAGTTAAGTAGCGAAACCAAGAAGACATATTATCATTTCGGTTGACTATAAAATGATGTATTGTGGTTATACATTTTCAAACCGGAAAAAATATATTTCTCTTTTTCTAATCATAAAACGCAACGTTTGCAAAACAAGTCTTACCATGCTACTATATGACATGCTTATGGTGATACTTACTAAAGTAACATTATGAATTGTAAATTCAGAAGCTTCGGTATTCTCCATCTTCAGGTTATCTAGATTCTACAATGCTGCAACACATAGTTAATTGCCTCTTCTAATCGAAATTATAAATAATCATAAGAAAAAGGGAAAGAGTTGGCATGAAAATATTTTAATATCTCAGTTTTCTTGATCTTTGTGAATTCATCCTAGAAATAGAGAAAGAAGAGAACATACCTCTGGCTGATGGGTTTCTCGTAGAGACTTTTGGAGTGTTCATTTTGAGTGTCCTTGATATTGTTAGAGGTGCTATCTCGTGTTGAAAGTTGAGTTCTTTACAGTCTGAGGAAACTATTAAAAAAAACATTACAGAGAAACCCAAAAGTTCAGATATCCTAAAACAGTAGATCAATTTTAGTACCTACATGAGCAACTCCATGTGCCTGCAGATGCCAAATTGATGTATCCCAAGAGGAACCACTATAGAGTTCCGCTTCGACTTAATCTACATACTTATCACGCCATCTGTAAGAGCAGCATTCAAAAACATTAATAAACTCAGATAACTTATCTCGTTGGGCAAACTCTTGTTCTTGTTAAAGGAAAGATGTAGATACTCCAGACTCTTAAGACATCCAATCTCCGCAGGAAGAGTGAGGAGAGAAAGTTAAATCCAGTCCAATATAATTTGAAGAACCGTGTAGGAACGAATACCCTGAACCCAAACAAAAATCCAACCAATTTCACATATCAAATAAAAACCTTTTTAAGAATCAAAAGCAAGAAAAGCAAAAATCTCGCTGAAGAGGGTCAAAGCAGAAGATCGTTTTGGGACTTTAGTATGCTCGACCTCCTTCAAACCCTTAAGCTTGTCCCAAATTTATAAGAAGTAATTTAAGATTATCTGAAACTGCATTACATTAGAACAGAAAAGGATGTAGACATACCAGAGATTTGGGAGATATTGGATGACAAAACCTTTCTTAAAAACATCTTAAACGCCGTTCTCTCACTGAATCAGGAATGACATTCGAATCGAACCTAAAACCAAATCAATTTTCATATAAACCTACGGAGGTGCAAGAACAGAATTCGAGGAGGAATCGAGTTTTCATATAAACCTAGGGACGAGATAGAAGTGGGGAGAGAAGCTGAATCTCTGGTTCGATCTTCCGAAAGATCTCCGTTGAGGGCGACACAGCTGACGGTCCGGAGAGGAGATAAGGGTTTGCTTCTAGCCGTACGAAGTCGGGGAAGAAATCGACGGAGACAATGAGATTTTCGTGTTTGGGCCTAAAATGTTGGCCCATTGATTAAAAGAAAAAAAGTTTGCTGATGTGTCAGGCAGAGGGGTGCTGACGTGTCAAGCTATTGTGAAACTCAACTGAATCTTTATATAATAGATTTTTATTTGTTTAATATATATTAAGAGTTTTTATAAGAACTACCATTGTTCTTGCTCTAAGTACCCCTTTCCTACGACATCCTCTTGAAGATCACATTTTTTGTATTGTTGGGAATTTCAATATTTTGAACTTTTCTCACTTTTGAGTATTTTCTTTTTCTCCATGTCAAAAAATCCGTTTAACGCCTAACGCTTACTTTAGATTAAAAGGCCCATTGTAAACCCATTATAAGCCCAATAATAACTCCAGCGTATGTTAGCTTCTTTCAGTTGGATCAACAAACATTTACATTCTTTCAGTTCCTTCCTTCCTTCTTCTACTCTTTTTTTTTTTTGCTCACTCTCTGTTTCGATTGAGAAGAAAACGATGACGAAGATGGCGAGATCAAGCTCTATTCTATTTGGGACGCTCCTCCTTTTCGCTTCCCTAGCTTTAATCCAGGTAACTTTTTCAATCTTCCCGATTCTGGATCTGTCTCAATGTTTCGTTAACACTCAAATCGACACTGAATCTAAACCACAATGATCCAGATCTACAACTGTGCTTTCCTTTAGTTTCGATAAATTGTAATCACTCATCTTGTAAGCTAAAATTTCAGTTTGTTTACGTTGATTCTTTATCTGTAGTTGAGATAAGTCAAACGCATCCTTGTTTACGTTCTAAATGGAAGTCAACAGATTGTTTTAAGCCTCTAGTGTCTATAAACAAGCTCTATGGATTTGAGGTTTAATTGTTTAAGCCTCTAATGGGACAATGAAATCTCTGTTGTGAATTTGTGATTAATGAGTTTGTGATTCGGGTTTGTGGTTTTTATATCAGGCAAAGGAAGATCTGAAGGAAATCACTCACAAGGTTTACTTCGATGTTGAGATTGATGGGAAAGATGCTGGTATGAGTCGATGATCTTAGTGAAATGTTTGTTCTTCAGCTTACTGATTTGTGAAAATGGATATCTTTTAGTACTTGAAAGTTTCACTTTTTGTTGTTTTCCCCCTCTTTTTTCATCAGATATATCTGATTCTTGGTTTCTTTTGATGTTTGATTCTCTGATTACTATTATGTCGCAGGTCGAGTTGTTATAGGCTTATTTGGCAAGACAGTTCCGAAAACTGCAGGTAAAATATATGATATTGGTCATGACTTCAGACTATTTTAATGTGCATAAGAATTTTGAATCCAAGAAAGTAATCCCGTGAGTGTGTTTACTTCTTGCAGAAAACTTCAGAGCTCTGTGCACAGGTGAGTTACTATTTATATTCTTTATAATCTCGAAACAGTATTACAAGGAGGACAAAGAGTGTGCCAGTATCTCTCCCTGAACACTTTGTTTGGATGTTTAATGTAGAGTTATGAAGAAGATAATTTATGATTTGAGACAGCTTTTGGAATGTTTTGTTTTCACAATGTGGAGTTTGCATGCTGTTCATGATTTTGCAGCTTGGTGTTGTGATAAAAGTGCTTAAAATTTTTCCTTGGATACAGGGGAGAAAGGTGTTGGGAAGAGCGGGAAACCTCTACACTACAAGGGAAGCAAATTCCATAGAATCATTCCCAGCTTTATGATCCAGGGAGGTGACTTCACGCACGGAAACGGTATGGGAGGAGAATCAATCTACGGTCAGAAGTTTAAAGATGAGAACTTCAAGCTGAAGCACACCGGACCAGGTGATTGATCATTTTTTTTCTTCTTTCTTTAACCCAAGTTTGTGCGGAAAGTGTCATAGATTGTTATGAAGGCTGATGATGGTTTTGGAATCTGAAAATGGGGGACACAGGTTTCCTTTCGATGGCGAACTCTGGAGAAGACACAAACGGGTCGCAGTTTTTTATCACGACGGTGACAACAAGCTGGTTAGATGGAAGACATGTGGTGTTTGGGAAAGTGGTGCAAGGAATGGATGTTGTGTACAAGATCGAAGCTGAGGGAAAGCAAAGCGGAACTCCTAAGAGCAAAGTCGTTATTGCTGACAGTGGAGAGCTTCCTCTTTAAACCCTAGAAGCACCACTTCTTCAGGAAGATAATTAGGGTTTTTTTTAAAAGTTGTTTGTTACATATCCTATCGAGGAATAAAGCACTTCAGTTTCACAGTTTTTTTTTTATTTTTCTTCACTAAAATAAAACATTTTCTACAGACACCATGATGATCTTAATTCCCAATACTTAGATCACCAACATTTGTAGAATCCTTGAATTATCTTGTTTCATCAGCTGCTCCCACCTTAAATCACCAAATTAGTCTTGAACACACTTGTGCCGCCACTATTAACAAGTGAACACCCATCGTCTAACTTTCAACTTTGTTAGGAAGACTTTCGATACAAACCTCTGTTCAAATTATATTTGTGATTGCAGCTGAAAACAGACTTGAAATCTTCTTCAGTCTCAGTGATTTTTCTTCTTACTTTTATTTCAGGTAAAGCGAATAATCCATAAAGATCAGCAACTCCTCTTTAAAGAGAGATAATTATTCTCTCTTTCTTCTCTACGATTCTCTTTAGCACTAGCAATCAAGTATACGTCTAACCCTCCATCAGTATGATATTGTTCGATACGGAACGATACATGAAACCCGTCCCAAAATTTTCAAAGCTACATAAAACTACTTTGATTACTAGTTAGGTTTTCTCGAAGAGATATTATTGTGACATTCAAACAAGATTGTTTACCTTTTCGACGGAACATATATATATGATTGTGTTTTATTTCCCTATCAATTTGATATTTTGATTTTGTGATACAAAGTATCAATTATTATATTTGAATCTTTATGTTTCTAAATTAGTAATTTTAAAGTTACTTTTCGTATGAACTACCACTCGTGTAACCTATATATAGCAATAAAATGTATCTCGATAATAACATACTAATTTGGCATTCATGTTTTTTGTGGTTAATATTATATCAACATTAGATGTTCTAATATTATTTATACAAGCTTTAAATTCGCTTTTTGGTTAACATTGGTGAAATAAAGTTCCTGCTCTCACACAAACTTGCTATGCAGGTTGTCAATCAACGTGCCTCCAGTCATGCTGAGGGATTGGATGAGGTGATTTTTTTAGCACATGCACGATTTCTAAATATAGTCACGTAATCGTTTAATCTATATATATTTATGCAGCTGGTTGATTTACTCATCTTTTTTTATTTGTTTGTCTAAATATACAAAATTTCGAAGATATTCTCCTCTTGCCCATTCCAATTTGGTAGGAATGACTCTTTTGAATGTACATAGAGACTAAGAATGTCTCCTTCATAAACATATATATAGTGTTAAGAGAGTGTCCCGAGTTATTTTTCGTCTTCATTTTTATTTGATCCGTATTATATACGACAAAATTACATTTTCCATTCATAAAGACATGGGACAACAATTAAAGTAATGAAATTTAATCCGTATCAAAATTTTTACCTGACGATTATTAACGTTGCAACTAGCGTATATACTATCTCATAAAAAAAAAACATTAAACATATATATGTTTGTGATTTTGCGGTTTTGGTGAAAAATGAAATTTTGCGGAGAAACGCAAATTTATGGTTTTAGCAGAAAATAAAATTTCGTTCTTTTGAGGAAAAACGCGATTTCAAAAATTTTGTATGAGTTTTAAAAACTAGCATCTGAATGTTTCTCATTTATGGCACTAATCTAACATCGATTCTAAGCTTCATCCAGATGAAGCATCTAAATGAACGAACGAACTTGACTTTACTCTATCGACTCAGCAGACTACATGCTTGAGCTTTGTAGTGTTTTCGATAAAGAGCAAGAGCGTAAACTCCGCCTAGGGAAGCGTTGTAGAAACCGCCTTCTGTGATAACGTTTGAAGCAAGAGAAGGCAAGAGAGCTGCGAGATTTTTGCTCTAGGTTGTGTTTGGGGAGAAGTTTTCATCGCCGCGCAGACGTAGGTGGTGTGAACGCCCTTGATGGTTAAGAGAAGGAAGAAGAGATCACAAGGGAGGTAAATGAGAGCAGATTGTTCCATCTAAATCAACAATTAACTTCTGATTACTGATTAAAACGATTAATTATTTTGGCTTCAAACAGAGAGATGTTAATTTGTAAAAGTTCTTTGAAACTCAAACAGGAATAGAGGAAGAGAGAGACTTTTCTATCATCATATCGTTTTCACCAGTGGAAAAACCCTTTTAGAAACCCTGACTTTTTATGGTGACGAAGGAGAAATTAGGAAGGATTTTTCTTTATCATAGCGTAAACGACACGTCGAAAACTTCATTTTAAGTGCATGCAATGTTTGCTCAAGACCTCAACGTCGGAAAAAAACAACATCGTTTCCGACACTTACTCTCTCCGTGGGGACCACACGGTCCACACGACCATGAAAATAAAATCAAAAGACTAGTGATAGCAAGCGCGTGAAGCCTATATACAACAGTATGTATGGAGAGTGTATTTGCTTCCGTAGATACATACATAATGCCTCGTCTTATGAAACTTTTTTAACCAAAAAAGCATAAATAATGCATGCGTTGTATAACTAAGCACAAAAAATTATATATAATACCTTATGCGGGTCATTGTGTTACTTAGATCCATTTTTATATAACAATAACTCTTTGATCCATTTTTATCATCTATATAACAATAACTCTTTGATCCATTTTTATCATCGAACAAACCAAAAAAAAAAAAAAAAACTCAATATACAAAACACATGGTGATGGATACATCGAAAACGATGCCTTATTCGGTGGTGTCGGAGTTTGAAGGGACAGTACTGAAGTGCGAGGATTTGTTCTCTTACTTCATGCTCCTTGCCTTCGACGCATCTGGTCTGACTCGTTTCACCGTCTTGCTATCTCTCTGGCCCGTCATCACACTCATTGATGTTTTCGGCTACAAAAACGCCGCTCTCAAGCTCATGATTTTTGTAGCCACGGTTGGTTTACGCCTACCGGAGATTGAATCGGTCGGTAAAGCCATCCTGCCCAAGTTCTACATGGATGCCGTGAGAATGGACACATGGAGGGTCTTCAGCTCGTGCAAGAAGAAGGTCGTGGTGACGAGTATGCCTCGGGTTATGGTCGAGTGGTTCGCAAAGGAGCATCTTGGTGCCGATGAGGTCATCGGTACGGAGCTGATCGTGAACCGGTTCGGTTTTGTCACCGGTCTGATACGTGAAACCGATGTCTATCAATCTGTTTCGAGCCGTGTCGCTAATTTTTTTGCTGACCGGAGGCCTCATCTAGGTCTTGGAAGACCGGCCAAGACGATTTCCACAACTTTCTTATCGTTATGTGAGGTAATATCATAACTTGAAATATACATGAAATAGATATCACATGATCGAATAACGGTTAGAAAGACTATATATATTACTTGATCCTGAGTCTCAGAGGATTACGAGTTTTGGTCCGAAAGATAATGTAAAAAAAAAAAAAATGTACAGAAAATAAACTGATGATATGAAATTCTAGATGAAAGAAAAATTCTGAATTTGAAATTATGTATACTATATGATAGATGCAGATTCATGGACCAGTTCCAACAAATGACCAACAACTTAAGCTACAACCACTCAAGCCGGTGATCTTCCACGACGGACGCCTCGTGAAGAGACCAACACCAGCAACGGCTCTCCTCATCCTCCTCTGGTTCCCATTTGGAATCGTTCTTGCTTCCATCCGGCTTGTTGTGTTTTTCCTCCCGATTTGGGCTCTACCTTACATTCCCATTGAAATATTAGGCTGCCGAGTCATCGTGAAGGGTAACATTCCTAAAGCTGGAAATTCTGGTGGCGTACTCTTTGTATGTAATCATAGAAATATGATAGATCCGGTGATGATATCTTATGCGCTCGGACGCGCCATCCCCGCCGTTAGAATATCCACTCTCTCGCGGTTTTACGATATCATGAGTCCAGTCCCTACCGTCCAGTTTACAAGAAACCGTGATGTCGATGCTGAAAAGATGAAGCAAGAGCTGTCCAAAGGAAATCTAGTGGTCTGCCCCGAAGGCACCATTGGTTGCCAACCGTTCGTGCTCAGGTTAATTTTTTCTTGTTTTTTTTTCATAATATTTACCAAAAAAAATAAAAAAAGACGACTCGGAAATGAATATAGATTTTGGTTGTTATCCAAAGTTAGGCGGTCATTTTATTTATCTTGTTATCAAAATGCAGATTTAGCGCGATGTTTGCGGAGTTAACAGACAGGATCGTGCCTGTGGCGGTGAACTGTAGAGTTGGATTCTTCAAACACCGCGTAAGAAGCTGTAGTCTGGACTTGATCTTCTTATACATGAACCCGAGACCGGTTTACGAGGTTACATTCTTGGACCAGGTTCCGATAGAGGAGACGTGTTCAGCCGGGAAAAGCCCTCATGACGTGGCGAACCATGTGCAGAGAATCTTGGCCGCTACGTTAGGGTTCGAGTGCAGTAACTTGACGAGGAAGGATAAGTATAATCTTTTATCACTTGAAACCAAAATTGTGTAACCTAATTAAAGATGATTCCCATTGAGAATTATATATGATTCAATTTCCATGTCATTTTTAATATGCATTTTCCAAAAAAAAACTTTGGTATCCATATATGTTTAATATCATTTTTAATGTGATTACGGTTACACGTTTTCTTCTATATATGTGTTCGCGTAGATAACATATGATCGTGCCAGTGGTGATTAATTATAGTTATAGAGTTGGATTCTTCCAAAACCCCTTGAGAAGCTGGGAAGGGTGTGGACTGTGTGGACTTGATCTTCTTATTCATGAACCCAAAACCGGTACCGGTTTAGGAGGTTACGTTTCTTAAACCAGCTTCCGATTGAGTCAACATGTTCGTCCGGGAAGAACACGTCATCGCATAAATCTGCACTTGCCAATATGTTCGGTCTGACCCCTGGATTTATATTTGTTGAAATTTCTTTTTCGTAACACACATTCACACTATTTGTGATTTTTCGTTAATTGATGAGTAAACATTAGACCCCGCATATGGTAGGGGTTCTAATTAAATATTTTGTAACTCGTAAAAAAAATTTAAAAACAAAACTAAATTACCCCTAAAAATAAATAAAATAACATTCTTAATTTTCAAAAACAAAAATAGATTACCCCGCATATGTTGTAACTCGTAAAAAAGAAATCACGCACTATAACCTTTAACACAGAAGTCTAATAGAATAAAAAAAAGTCTAATAGAATAACAATTATTTATTTATTTTGATTTTTTTTTTGTTAATTGATTTCCAATTAAAAATTTGTCACATATTTCTAAATATATCTATTTAAAAAAAAAATCTTAAAGAATTGATTCTTATATTTATATATTGAATTATATTTTAATAATATTTGATTTTTTTTTTGTGTAAACGAAAGAAGCATATAATTTCTAAAATTCATTTTCTTGAAGATACGAAATATTAATAATTGCAAGTTTACAAATATCCTTTAATTATTATTTTTTTTAAATGCTAATTTTATTAAAATTTTGTAGTCATTATAATATGGTCAATCATCTAGAAGACATCACATCTTGAATTATCATGATCTATATTCAAGACTTGCCAATAGAACAAACCAGATCCATCTTCTTGGTGAAACTCATATCTTCTAAGAGCTGCTATTTCAACCCATTCTCCAAACAACCGAACATTGAAATGTATTATCAATATCAATGATTATACGAATTGAGACATGCAAAAATCAAAGATCACAGAACACGCTTTAGGACGGTCGAAATCGCAGGAGACTACGCAGTACGTCCATATCAAGATCCTAATCCACCATAGTTAATTACATAAACACCTAATTCTGGTTGTCACTTATAATTTCCATTACACATAAAGTTTCGGATACTTCATTTGTGACACAACGGAACAGAGACACATCAGCTAAAAAAACCGAGAGCTTGGTGACTTAACGATTAGCGCTCAAGAACTGCGAGAGCTCCGTCCGCCGCCGTAGGTACCGGTGGTGGTAGTCGTCGTATTGTCGCCGTTATCGACCGTCCTCCGTCGCTCATGGAACTTTTTGGTGAGATCGAGGGCTAAATCGGAGTAAATCTCCATAACTCTGGAGATATTACCGTTGATTTCGTTAATCAAGCCAACGTTTCTTGCGACGTTAACTGGGATTCGAGACAGGTGGTTGTCGTTGACGCGTTGGATCAAATCACGGTTCTCATCAAGAACGAGCTGCGCACGCCTGAAGCCATTACTCAGCGTATCCCACACCTCCACGTCATCCGCCGCCGCAACATCGTCGTCGCCGTCTTTGTTCATCTTCTCCACCAGAGCTCGCTTGCTCTTCCGGTTGTTTCCGACGAGCGATCGACGACTCGATGCTTCCATTAGTTTTTGAAAAATCAAAAGCCTCACGGCGCCGATCAAAATTTACAAACGCATCTGAGAAATTCATTCACCGTTGACGCGTGTTTGCCTTCTGGAGGAAGAACCGACTCGAAAAGCGGTTTATTCGGGTCAAGAAGATGACCGTGACAGGTGTTTGTGAAGGACCAATGGGTAACTGACAAGAAATAGGCGTTGGAAGAATCTGATTGGACGGTGATGTAAGAAAAGTGACGGTAGCAATGAAGAAGAAGAATTGTCAACTTTGCTCTGTTTTTTTTTGGGTTTATTTTTCGTCAATGTCAAAAAAACTACCTCTAAATCCTGTGGTAAAATAGAAAAGAATCCTAACTACTTGTAGGAAAGAGCCAAAAAAAAGTGGAAGTAATCCTTTTTCTTGTCTCCTATCTTCTCTGGAAATTGAGGAATTTGACTGAGAGTGCGAATCCAGAGAAGAAGAGAGCGCAAAATCCGACAAGAACAGCAGCAGATACACCGATCATGTCTGGCTTGAAGCCGAAGTACTGTTCAATGAATTCTTTGACCGTGCCATGGAACATTGGCTCGTTGATGATGCTCTCCACGTCACCAAGCTGTGAAAGAATCACTCCTTGAAGTGTCCAAGCCACTGGACAAATGTAGTAGAACCATATCCACCACACTGGAATCAACTGAAGAACCAAAACAAAACAGAACAAAAAGTGTGTTTAATAGATTGTGCTAAAAGGGTAAGTCTGATTAGTCAAGAGTCAATAAGAATAAAATTTTCTTAAGATGATCCATCAAACTACACATATCTAACTACATTTTCACTTGATAGAATGGAGTACTTACAGGTTTTTGGACGAGGAAACCGGAGAGGAGATTCCAGAGGGAGTAAAACGCAGAGGAGATAACAGCGGCTAAGTGCTGGTTCGGGGTGAGACCAACCGCCATCATGCCGTAGAAGGTGAAGTAGGTGAAAGTGAGGAACATGAACACCAAGTAGAGTATAAACTTGCCTGCGTTTTTTAATTTTGTTATATATATGGTTGATGATATGCATATAGAGAAAGATTGAGAGAGATTCATGAAAAGGGATTTAATCAAAAACTTACTGAATGTTCTTTCAAAACCAATGGTGAAGTATGTGATGACACCATAGAGAATGGTTTGGGTGAGAATGTAAGGTATCTCCACAAGGCCTTGAGCTGCTGCGTATGGAATCGGAGCATACATTCCCGCGGCTTTCTCTCTGTAGAAAACTGTTCTTTCGATCGAAACGATTGGTTGTACCGATGAAGCGTTACTAACTCCAAGAAACAGACACGCCGAGTAGAGAGCTCCCATTACGGTGATCAAGTCTTGTGTGGAAGTCCTCTTGGAACCAATGTCCCAGAAGACAGTGCCGAGTATAATCGCAGCGACCGTTGTAAAGATCAGCCTCACGAGATTGTATTCTGGGCTTCTCCAGTAGACAAGGTTCTGTTTCCAGAGGCAGAGTAGAAACTGAGATAATTGGTTTTGTGAGTATCTTGAAGCAAACTTAATTGGTTCTGAGCCTTCGGGTGGAACACTGAGTTGTTTGATGTTTGCTTCCACTTCTCTGTATAGAGATATACACAGTATGGTTAGATTTAAATTTTTGTTAAAAATGTGGCTAAATGGGTTGTGGTATAGTTACCTAAACTGTTCAGATCTCTTGTAATAATCTGCAAAGTCCATGTCAAATTTCTCCTCCAAAGCAGGCGTAGTTACTTCAAGCATCCAAGTTGCTGGATTGTAACCACTCGAGATTGCAGGGACTCCGTTAATCCCCTGTAGAGAATTTAATTAGGGTTTAGGGATTTGTCATTACAGTTTACTTGGGGTACAAGCATCTAAGTGCCAAGATTGAGAAGCCCAAGACAAGATACCTGAAAGTAGTCTACCATAACTTGTGAGTGTTGACCCAATTTCCCACCATATATAACCTGTCCTCCTCGTTTCATTAGAAGCAGCTGTGTTTTTTAAAGTTACGAAAAAAAAAGCACACACGTTAAGATCAAATGACTGATGAAAACACTTGTAATCCAAGCAAAGTTAGGGCAAACCTCGTCAAAGGCCTCGAAAATGTCAATGCTGGGCTGATGAATGGTGCAAACCACTGTTCTTCCAGTGTCAACAGTGTTCCTGACAGTTCTCATCACGATTGCAGCTGCTCTTGCATCAAGCCCAGAGGTTGGTTCATCCATGAAAATTATTGATGGGTTTGCTACTAACTCAACCGCGATTGTTAAACGTTTCCTCTGCTCTGTAGAAAGTCCGGTTGTACCGGGTAAACCTACCAACGCGTATCTCAGACTATCAAGCTCTACAAGTCTCATAACTTCTTCCACAAATTCCTAAACAAAACACAAAAACATATATTTTTGGTGAAACTATATCGAAATCGGAAAGAAATGTTGTAAAACTCATTCGTACTTACTTTCTTTTGTTCTTTGCTGATCTCTTTGGGAAGACGAAGGCTAGCAGAAAACCATAGGGACTCTTCAACAGTGACTTGAGGAGAATGTATATCGTTCTGCTCAACATATCCAGAGATTCTAGCAAATGTTTGTTGTTGTTTTGGGTAGCCCGAGATTCTGATATCTCCCTCGGTATATCCACCTGTCTTTCGACCCGCAAGAACATCCATCAACGTAGTTTTCCCCGCACCGCTCGATCCAACTAAAGCTGTAAGAACACCAGGCGAGAAGACTCCACTCACGTTTGATAACAGCTGTAGTCTTGTCTCTGGTACACCTTGAGAACGCATTTCCTGAGATTTTGAAGGAAAAAAAAAAACTTTTTATGTAACCATAGATAAGGGCTAGCTGATACGAGGGAAGTGAAACGTAGAAGTGAAACTAACCTTTGGCATATCAACATAATAGTTAACATTGTGAAAAGTCATTGTTAATGGTTTGAATGGAAGAATCATTCCTTTTTTCTCACTTTTTCCTTGTTTTTCATCTGACACTAAAGCAGTTTGGGTTTCTTTATTGGGATCGTCTAAAACA
The DNA here is from genome assembly GCA_020283515.1 of Alliaria petiolata. Lineage (NCBI taxonomy): Eukaryota > Viridiplantae > Streptophyta > Magnoliopsida > Brassicales > Brassicaceae > Alliaria > Alliaria petiolata. Next base: position 65,883,339 of record JAHZTW010000004.1, on the reverse strand, counting down.
ATCGCTCGAGCTTTTCTTAGAGCTGCAAGAGATCAAGAAAAAAGAAGAGAGAACTAAGCTTCACAATATGGCAACAGAGATCTATAAGAAAGGATCATTAGCAATAGAGACTCTCACGGTTAAGATAAGCCAAGGCGATGGTGACGATGTTGTTGAAGAGAATTGCATAAGCAATGAGGACACCGACTCCAATCCAAAACCAATTGTCGTTTGTGGGAAAACTTCGTAGCTTGAGAAGGTTGAACCCAATTGTAGTATTCGATATAGCGGATGGCTGCATGATGTTTAAAAGTCTATAGTTAAGCATTGTATAATCTAAAAGGGTATTATTAGCTTATTAAAAAAAAATTTTATTGAACATACCTCCATCCACCTCGTGGCTGTGAATTCATTGACCGCAATGGCACGTTGCCCATAGGATAACGGAGAAACCCAAAAACCCCAAACCCACCATGGTTTAATATCATCTATCAAAATTGATAGGGTTTTAGTATTAACAACTTGAATCAACAAAAACCAGTTTCTTTAATGCAAGAAGTGAAAAAAAGTAGTAGTAATAATTAACCTTTTGGAATAACGAATCCACCAAGCAAGAACACTACTAAGATTGCTGCAGATCCAAATGTATTGGCAATGACCATATCCCTTGCTAGAGAAGCCATCATACGAAATAAACCGAGAGCCATTTGATGCACCGAGAAGAGGATTACCATGTATCGGAAAAATCTGAGGAAACAAAAAAAGAGATCTTTCAACATTTCAAGAAGTCTAAAGAAATGTTAACATTTCAAGAAATTACCAACCTGCCTGGTGAGGGAGCAAGTCCCACACTGTAGTATACCACACAAGTCCAGACAACGGCTTCAAGGACAGAGTAAGGCACACGCAATATCCAGCTGGCGACAGACCAGGACCAAGCAGGATGAAACGAGTTGTCCCTCTGCTTGTAGAAGACGGGAAGACGCGATATCATGAGAGGCAGTTCAGAGAAACCATTGAACATCATGTGCACTAGGCCAAAGAAAAGGCAAGATAGATACTCGTTGGCATATGCTTCATTTGTTGGGTGTAATCTAGTCCTCAAGAACACCGTGGCTGTGACAAATCCCACAAATGCAACCTTCATGGAAAACAAAATGTTATGCCAAAAAGTGAAGCAAACGCTATGAAGCTCAAATGAAGATCTAAGCGCATGACATAAGCAAGATTTTTTATGCCAAGTATACCTGACATGTCCTAAAAGTGTAAAGGAATCTGTGCCGGTTGATCAATAGTATTTCTCGTTCGAAGCAAACTTTAAGGTTCTCCCATCCTGATATGGCGAATTTTGTTCTGCATAAAGCTGAAGGATCCGCGGATGACTTATCAAACGGTGTTGCAAGCTTGGAATCTGCAGCATGCCCGTATTTCGAGTTACGGAACGAAGCAGCTATGTCCGAGACAGGAATGAACTGATAAGGCTTCGAAGGATCTGCCCAGTACTGAGCTTGATCCTTTTTGGAAGTCACCTACATAACAAAATAAAAGAGTTAGGATGTATTAAATATACAAGAAGAAAGTAAAATTGTGTGTAGCAAGAACATGACTAAACTAAAACCAAAAGAAAAGAGTTAGGGACGTATTAAATATACAACAAGAAAGTAAAATTGTGTGTAGCAAGAACATGACTAAACTCAAACCAAAATAAAAGAGTTAGGATGTATTAAATATACAACAAGAAAGTAAAATTGGGTGTAGCAAGAAACATGACTAAACTCAAACCAAAAGACAAGAGTTAGGAGGCATTAAATATACAAATAGAAAGTAAAATTGTGTGTAGCAAGAACATGACTAAACTAAAACCAAAACAAAAGAGTTAGGGAGGTATTAAATATACAAGAAGAAAGCAAAATTGTGTGTAGCAAGAACATGACTAAACTCAAACCAAAAGAAAAGAGTTAGGGAGGTATTAAATATACAACAAGAAAGCAAAATTGCGTGTAGCAAGAACATGACTAAAAATCAAACCAAAGACAAGTGTTAGGATGTATATACCTCTTGGAGAAAATCTGCAACACCTTTACGTGGTGGGAGACGGAACCCTAGAGACTCAAAGAAGCCCACCACATCTTGTCGAGGACCTTGATACACCATGTAACCTTCTGATAGAAGAATTAGATCGTCAAACAGATCAAACGTTTCTGGTGCAGGCTGAAGAAGTGCCATAAGAACAGTCCCATCCATTAGATGGACAAAGTTTCTGACACATTTCACAATCTGGAAAGTCGTTGAGCTATCAAGACCAGTAGATATTTCGTCCATAAACAACGTTTTCCTTGGCCCCACAGTCATCTCTCCTGCATTGTGTCAAGTTAGCATAAACAGAGCTAGTGATGAGATTAATATACAAGTTAAAGAGAGTGAAAGAGACCTGTTGTTACTCTTTTTCTCTGGCCTCCTGAAACGCCTCTCATCATATCATTACCAACCATTGTATCAGAACATACATCAAGACCAAGAACTCTAAGCACATAATCTGTAGAAACACTATGCTTTCCACCACTGACAGAGGCAGCCTATAATAAACGAAAAAAAGTGTTGGTTATTGTAACTAATAAATCATAGAAAAAAAAACAAAATTAATCAATGGAGGTTAGGGAGCTATATGATGCTTACCTTCATAAAAGCATCAATATCAGAAGAAGGACGCACACCCCTCTCTTTCTCTAAACGGGTCAGATCTTTCATGTAACCTACCCAATTATATAACATCAAAAATAGGATTCATTTTAGAAAATTTTGACTTGAATAAAGTTAATATTCTAGCAAGTGGTAACACCAAACCTGCAAATCCTTCGTTTGCGCCCTGACATCTCGCAGCAAAATCAAGCGTCTCGCGAACAGTGAGCTCCGCGATGTGATTATCCGTTTGGCTAATATATGCTGAAGTCCTTTTGACATGGAACTCATCAAGATTCTCTCCGTTGTAAGTGATTTTACCCGTTTTCTGTAAGAATCAAGAGTTAATGTTATCCTAAATACCACAAAACTTTAAAAGACACATGTGACTTACTTATAAAACTAAAAAAGATAACAAACATAAGATGCATGTGATACATATGAAGCATAGTAGATAACTTCACGGGATAACTAACCTTTAAACTTTTATCAAGTTTTCCTGCGAGAGCGAGAAGTAAAGTCGATTTTCCAGAACCAGGTGGTCCTAATAGCAATGTCATCCTTCGAGAAAACAGCAAAACATATATTAGCGAATATACAAATTGGTTTAGTTATTATAATCTAAATTAAACAGTATTTTATTCACCTTCCTGGTTTGATAATCCCACTGATATCTTTCAAAATCGTAAGCTTGTGTTTTCTTGGCTTCATTATTCCCAAGCTGCTCAAGAGACGCTGCAAAACAGAGAGACAGAGATAGATTCAGAAATTAGAAACAATTCGCGAGAAGGATTTGTGAGAAAAGAAGAACACACCTCAACGAAATCACGAGAGACGTTAACCAAAGTCGGTAAGGCTCGTGTACCGGCTTGAACATCAGCTTCAATACTCAAATTCTCGAACCGGACTTCGATTTTAGGAACCTCCATTCCAACTCTAAATGTCAAAAATCAAAGATCCATTTATGGTTCATATGTATACAAAGTAAATAAAATCAAATTAAAAGAAAATAAATAAAAACATTCCAAAAATAGAAACAGAGGATTCGAAGAGAGAGAGAGAGAGATCACACACCGATCAAGCCGTTCCTTAATGGCGGAGAGGAGCTTGTAATTATCCTGATCGCTAGTCGCTAGAGCTTGACGAACCACCATCTCGCGATCCGAACGATCCAGCTTCCTCACGTCGATCGTCTGCACGACGTTCCCGTCGGCGTAGCCAGAGGTCTGCGTCTGCGTTTGCGACCGGCGCAGAACCGCTAGATGGCTCCCTTGTCTCTGCGACGGTAACCGTCCGATCGCCGCCCACCGGAGATCCTCCTCGTCCTGCTCCACTGTGTCGGCGTTCGACGGCCGCGCGAACGATTCCCTACCGTTCTCCACATCGAATTCGAAATACTCACTCCCATTCGACGCCGCCGCCATTGATTAACCCTCTCCTCCGATCCTCCGAGATCGATCGGGATTTGTTTTTTTCCTTCACACCGAGAAATCAGAGAGAGAGAGAGAGAGAGAGAGAGAGAGAGAGAGAGAAGCGTTTCTGTTTGAGATTTTTTTTTTTTTTGGGACTCTGTTTGTGATTCAGTTAGATTAGCTGAATATAAAGCGTCCATGATCCCCGGTCATATTTGAAGACACTTAAAATGACTATATTACCCTTATTTTGGGAAGTTGATTTGGCTTGTTAAGCGAGGGTATAAAGGGATTTTAGATACGTAAAACCCTGTCCAGCTTCGTTTGTCCTGTTCTCACTCTATATATTGACACGTGTCGTACGTTTTTTTTATTTTTATTTTCTCTCTTAAGAGTGTTTTCTGAGTACTTATTACTATTTTTGATCGATTATGATTTTGATTTTTGTTTTCTGGTAAGTAACAGGGCATGATCGGCTGTGATTTGATATGTTTTTTTGGCAATTAAAACATGCAATGAATTTGATATCTGTTTAATTTTGAATTTGCTTCTAGAGGGACGTTTAGGGAAATTTAATACTGAGAACGATTAGAGCGGTGAGTGTATTTCCATTAATGGGTTTATTGTTAAAAAACTTAAAATGGTGGTAACTTGTGGAGGTGGGAAATAAATTTTCTGGAAGTGGGAAAAATTATTTGGTTAACTTTGAAATTGGTTCTAGAGAGTTTGGGGAAATTAATACAGAGAAGAGGTCAAAGCGGTGAACAAACTTCCCATTAATGGCTTTATTGTTTGCTAACTTCCAATTTCCAGATATAGGATAGTATTTACGCCTAGGATTCATCTTAGACTGTATACTCTGTATTCGTACCTAGGATTCATCTTAGACTGTATATAGTCTGTATTCGTAGATAGTTTGTTGTTTTTGTTAGGAGGTATATAGTCTGTATTCGTAGATAGTTTGTTGTTTTTGTTAGGAGGGTTAGTGGGAGCTGGATTTATAAAAAAGAGTTTGTGGATTTCAAAAGTTTAGAGATTTGTTAAATTTGTAAAGAGTTTTTAATTAGATTTGTAGAGAGTTTTGTGTATTCAGAAAATCTTTCAAAATATATTACTGTAATGACTTTAAGAATCTTATGGATATCCAAAGTATTTTGAAAGAATGATAAAATCATAAATTTTTCAAAGTATATTACTGAGTTAAATTGTTAACAATCTATGTCCCAATAACCTCATATTTTTGACAGAATGATAGAATCATTAAAAACAAAACTTTTTGAATAACAATGAATTTTGTATAGAATTTAAAAAGCATCACACCAATAACAATAAATTTTAGTAAGAATATTAGAATCCATGATCCAATAACAATGGATTTTGAAAATTTTAACAATCTTTCAAAATTCTTGTACCAATAACCCCCTTATAATTTTTTTGGAAAAGTTAGTATCGATTGAGAGGGTTTATGTAGTTAGCTTCTTTTTTTTTCATGAATTTTTATTTTTTAATATATAAGAAAGTTGGTGATATATTAGGGGTGGACAAAAAAACCGAACCGAATCAAACTAATCCGAACCAACCGAGCCCAAGCCGACTCAAATCAAACTAAAGTCTATACCAAAATATTTCGATTAGAGTTTTTGTCAATCCAAATAGTTCGGTTCGGTTCGGTTTAAAAAACCAATATATTTATTATTTAATTAATAATATTAAATTAATATTAATGATTGAGTTCTTATAATTTCGTTTCCATAATTTTTATGAGTTTTATGTAAGTTATTGATTTTATATTTTTATATTGCTCGTATTTTAATATTAATGATCAATCTTGGTTGAATTTTGTTTTGTGTTTTGTAAATTAATTTATGTTAACCGAACTAAAACCAAACTAACTCGCATTAAACCGAACTGAATTGAACACAAATTAAACCGAATTAACTTTGTTTGAGTTTAGTTAGAGTTTTATGAAAACTAAATTAACCAAACCGACCGAATTCGAATCAAACTTAAAATTAAATCGAAATGCCCAGCCCTAAATTGTTATATATATTCCAAAGTTAAATGTATCCATTGCCGTCAATACCAATTTTGGAATTACAATTAATTCATATTTTATACACAGATACAAAATTATAGACAAACACATCCATCTACCAGCAACAACAAAAGAGAAGACGATCACATTAATCGTAATCGATAACATTATTGTTCACTTACTCACTAAGATCGAATAATAATCTCTTTGTTAGTCAACATAAGTATATTGAGTCGGTTCAAATGTCTATTGTAGATTAGATAGATATATTCATATCTTCTATTATCCCCCTTATTCTTTTCTTTTTTTTTTACATCATCCCCTCATTCATAGGAACCGTATATACTGCTTTTGATATTCAATGATCAATTCAAGGGCAATTCTCATTCTTTGAAGTTTTCACTCGTTACATTGTCTCAAATCAGATCGGAATTAGGGGTTTGCTCTCTACCTCTCTCTCGGTGATTGTTGATTTAAGCCTACAATTAGGGTTTTGCGCTTCCCTCGCCAAAATCTACAAAATGTCTTCCAAAACTAGGTCAGAGAAGAAGAAGAAGCAATCGTGGGAACCACCGTCTGTGATTCCAGCGCTTCCCGAAGACGTTACGACTATCCAACACTCTCCCTCGTTTCAAAGCACTTCCGATCACTCGTTGCGTCCCCTGAGCTATATGCGAGGCGATCCTTGTTCGGCTGCACCGAACACTGTATCTATGTTGTCCTCTATAACAGAGATACCGAGGATGACCGTTTGTATATTCTCCGCGGGAAAGCCAACGGTAATAGCCGCTTGGTTCTTATCCCTTCACTTCCCGATTTGGCTTACGTTGAAAGCTTTGTTGCTGTGGGCTCGAAGATATATGTGTTTGGTAAATATCACAATAGGAGAACGAGGGCGTTAACCATCGATTGTAGATCTCACAGGGTGCAACCTCTCCCGAGCGTGCCTGTGCTAATGGCGGATACAATCTCTGACATCATCAACGAGAGAATCTACGTAATTAGAAATTATTATGACAAGGGGAAGGGGAAGGTGATGGTGGCGTTCAATACAGACACACAAAAGTGGGAGGAGCCTGTGATGATAGAGCCAGACATTAAGATAGGTAGCACGTGGCGTGGTTGTGTGGTGATGGCTGATAAGATGTACACGAGGGACAATGATAAGAGCTTTGTTTATGAGCCAAAGGAAAATAAATGGGAAACAGACGAGATGCTGAATTTAAAGAAGTGGAAGCATGCGTGTGTCGTCGATGACGTATTGTACTACTATGATGATCCAAAGCAGAGGTGTTGGGGAGTGTTAAAAGGTGTGGAAGAATGGTTGGCTAAGGCGAAAGGATATCCATACATTGACAATGACATTGTGAGTTACGGTGGGAAACTGGCTTTGTTTTTCTCAAATGGTAAAAGAAAATTAGGAGAGATTTGGTGTGCGGAGATTTCTCTGGAAAGATGTCAAGGAAGAGAGATTTGGGGTAAAGTTGAGTGGTGTGATCATATTGTGACGGTGCAACCCCTCCCGAGCATGCCTGTGCCCATGCCCAATACAATCGCTGACATCATCAACGGAAAAATATATGTAATTGGGATTAACAGCTGTTATGATGACCCGGAGAAGTTGATGGTGATGGTGTTCAATACAGTAACACAAATGTGGGAGGAGACTGTGAAGATAAAGCCAGACATTGATCTAGGTGACATATCGCTTGGTTGTTGTGTGGTGATGGCTGATAAGATGTACACGAATGATTCTTATAACAGGTATGTTTACGAGCCAAAGAAGAGTACATGGGAAATAGACGAGAAGCTGACTTTAAAGAAGTGGGAGAACGCGTGTGTCGTGGATGATGTATTGTACTACTACAATGGTGATGAGAACACTTTAAGAACGTATGATCCAAAGCAGAGATGTTGGGGAGTGGTGAAAGGTGTGGAAGAATTGTTGGCTGAGATCAAAGAGTGCCCAAACATTGAAATTGTGAGTTACGGTGGGAGACTGGCTTTGTTTTATTCTAAAGGAGAACCCCGTGAGATTTCGTTTGTGGAGATTTTGCTGGAAAAACGTCAACGAGGAGAGATTTGGGGTCAAGCTGAGTGGTTTTTTCATGTTTTGAGTGGGGATTTACTCTTGTTGAAAGCTGTAGCTGTCATGGTTTGATGCAAAAACGCTCCTTTCATATAAACTAGTAATTTGTTTTTTTTTTTCTTTAGCTGTTATGGTTTGATGCAAGAACTCTCCTTCATATGGACTTGTGATTTGGTTTTACATTGGGGATGAAAGAATTTGCCTCTGGCTTAAGAATATTTCATTGGTCTTCAATCTCTGATAATGATTTTTTTACCAAGTCATTGAATATCCTGTGTATTTGAGAATATTAAGAAATATGTTAGAGAATGTCGAAATTTGAGGTATCTTTCATGGAACTGTGATTTAGCTACTTGTAAATGGCTTACTTGGAAGAAAGAATAATACATTCTAACATAGCTTCTACCATTCTTGTGCCATTGCCATTTCCAAGTTTCTTGTCAAGATGTAGGACCTTCTAAATGGGCATGTATAGTAGCAGGAAAGCATAGTTAACCTAAAGCAGCTTAAAAGAAGTAGGGAAGCTACAGAGATGTTAAAGATGAACGCTCAGATCAGTTCTACTCTCAAGTCAGGAGGTATCAAAACCAGAGGTTAAAATCTCAGGAAGAGTTCAGTAAACTGAGATCGCCATGTAACAGAGCAACCATCTTCAACATTTGACATTGATAAAGATTGTCTCTGTCTTTCACCTGATTGCCTTTTAAAATCATGTTTTTTCCCTTGCTACTGCTGTCTGATGCTAATAAGTCTCTAATAATGCAAACTCCAATGCATCTCTTATTGTGGAATTCAACCACTCACAATCTCATCTTTCTCCAAGTTCTTCACCCATCTGCTGTATTCTGGAAACTTCTCCTCTGTAATCACTTCCACTCCCAATGCTTCCCAACCTCTCTCCAAACAAAACGGGATCAAACTTCCGGCTACTAAATCCAAGAATCCGACGCTCTCACCGCCGAAGAAATATTTTCCGACAAGTTCCTTCTCCAGATACATAATCAGTTCTCTTGTCTGCTCGACCAGAACTTCTTTTCCTTTCTCGTCTGCTGTTGCCATTGATGCAAAACCCGCTTTAAATATCTACAATGCCAAAGATAACATTAGCTTTAGGTAGTTGGCTGATTCTAATAAATATGTATAGTTTTGGCTTTCTGGTAATCAATAAGACAAGTGATTATAAACGAAAACACTACTAAATTGATATTCCTATTGTAACACTTTTCGTTTTTTTTTTCTTTGGCATTTTCTTCATAATTTCTTTTTTGTCCTATTTTCTTTGTAGCTTAATCTCTTTCTTTTTGTGCTTTTTTTACTTTGTTGTTGATATTTTTTTCTTGTACGGAAAACAAATATTTTCCAACCCAATTGTTTATTATTTTACATGCAACATCTTCTACGTGGGTTTTAAGGATATATAGAAAAAAGTGTGATATGATTAAAAATTAGCTAATTGAATTGATTAAGTTGGAATCAGAGAATAGTAGATTATATATCTGCTCTCATCGATGAGTTTAGCAAAGAAACGAGCCTTAGATTTCTCGTAAGGATCCTGAGGGAGAATGGGATTGGTTGGCCAAGTCTCGTCGATGTATTCGAGGATCACTTGAGACTTAAGAATGGTTTTATCATCGTGGACGAGAATAGGGACCTTCTTGTGAATAGGGTTGAGCGCAAGAAGCAAAGGGCTTTTATTGTTCTCCAAATTTTCTTCCACGTTGTCGTACGATATGCCTTTTAAGTTTCAGAGCCATCTCGACTCGACGGCAGTAAGGGCTTGCTCATAGCGGCAGCAGCTTCACCCCTTTCTCCGCCATTACTTCTTAGAAATGGGTTTTTCTGGTTCTGTGGACTCCTCGGTGCTTTTTACTTTGATTTATATCCTTAGGGGTTTGTCCTGTTGCCAAAACAAGCTTCACATTTTATTTACATCTATTAAAATGTTGTTATAAAATAATAAAAACAAATAAATGTTGTAAACGTAAATGATAAGATAGGATTGTCGCAATCGCAAATCCATCAATTTTTGTCATATTCTTGGGCAAGGGACCAAACACTGGAACAAACGGAAATGATAATTAAGATATCTTCTCGAAGTTAGGCACGAATCTCTAATGTCTATTTTGTTATTTGTCAAATGTCATTTTTTCGTACGAATCATTTTTTTCAAAACCAATCTCTATTTTGTTTTTGTCTTAAAATTCTCCTTTTTCTTTCATTAATAAAATAGAGAAAATAATTACAAAAGAAAATAATTTCCGAAAGATAAAAGGAAAAAATTTAACACAATAAGAAAAAGAAAAAAAAGGAAAAAAAAGGTCGTCGACAAACCAAGCTTCTTCTTCCCATCTTCGGTTAGGCCGGTCATCATCATCTAAATTTATAGGAATCTTATTTAAAGATTTAAATAATAATATTAGGAAAGGTCATATTAAACAAAAAAACTGGAGAAATTCGCAGATCGGATTTGCTCTCTCTCTCTGGTGAAGGTTGATTTAAGCCTTCAACTAGGGTTTTCCGCTTCCCTCCCCAAAAATCTCTACACATGTCTTCCAGAATAAGGGCAGAGAAGAAGGAGAAATCATGGGAACCGCCGCCGTCTCTGATGACGTCACTTCCTGAAGACGTCATCGTTGACATCTTAGCGCGTGTACCGAGATGCCACTATCCAATACTCTCCCTCGCTTCAAAGCACTTCCGATCACTCGTTGCGTCCCCTGAGCTATACGCGAGGCGATCCTTGTTGGGCTGCACCGAACACTGTCTCTACGTTTCCCTCTACGACAACGACAAGGGTGGTCTCCGTTTGTATATTCTCCGCCGGAAAGCCAACGGCAATAGCCGCTTGGTCCTTATCCCTTGGCTTCCCGCTATACCTTACCATAGAAGTTTTGTAGCTGTGGGCTCAAGGATATATGTGTTTGGTGGGATTAACAATCACAGTAGGACAACGAGTGCGTTAACCATCGATTGTAGCTGTGGGCTCGAGGATATATGTGTTTGGTGGGATTAACAATCACAGTAGGACAACGAGTGCGTTAACCATCGATTGTAGCTGTGGGCTCGAGGATATATGTGTTTGGTGGGATTAACAATCACAGTAGGACAACGAGTGCGTTAACCATCAATTATACCCATGTCTGATACAATTGCTGACATCATCAACGGGAGAATCTACGTAAGTGGAAATCACGACTGCAAAAAGGCGATGGTGGTGTTCAATGTAGAAACACAAACGTGGGAGGAACCTGGGATGATAAAGATAGACATTGAGCTTGGTGACACGCGTGGTTGTGTGGTGGTGATGGCTGATAAGGTGTACACGAGGGATTCCCATAACAGCTTTGTTTACGAGCCAAAGGGAAATAAATGGGAAACGGACGAGATGCTGAATTTAAAGAAGTGGATCAATGCGTGTGTGGTTGACGACGTATTGTACTACTACGATTGTGATGAGAAGAGTTTAAGAAGGTATGTTCCAAAGCAGAGATGTTGGGGAGTGGTGAATGGTTTGGAAGATTTTTTGGCTGACACAGGACTTGCATATTGGTCAAAGACTGTGAGTTACGGTGGGAGACTGACTTTGTTTTTTTGTAAAAGAGTTGAAAAATCAAGAGAGTTTTGGTGTGCGGAGATTTCGCTGAAAAGACGTCAAGGAGGAGAGATTTGGGGTCAAGTTGAGTGGTGTAATCTTGCTTTGCCTGGAAATTTTCTCTTGTTGAACGCTCTAGCTGTTACGTTTTGATGCAAAAACTCTCATTCATATAAATTGTTCTTTGTTTTTTTCTTTATCTCTTATGGTTTGATGCAAGAACTCTCCATCATATGACTTTTTTTTTTTTTGTAAAAGAGTTGGAAAATCAAGAGAGTTTTGGTGTGCGGAGATTTCGATGGAAAGGCGTCAAGGAGGAGAGATTTGGGGTATAGTTGAGTGGTGTGATCATGTTTTGACTGGAAGTTTTTACTTGATGAAACCTCTAGCTGTTACGGTTTGATGCAAAAACTCTCCTTCATAAACTGGAAACGGTCAAGGTTTATTGTGGAAGCATGAAGAATTTTGTTTTTGTCTTAAAACTCTCCTTTTTCTTTTATTAGAAAAAATAATTATAAAATAAAATTTCGGCAGTGTTTCGAAGCTTCACGGCGGCTACTGGGCTACAAAAGATGATGGTCGGTGATGTTCTTACACGTGTCCGTGAATTGGCTAAAAATAATGTCCTTGAAGGCAACATTAATATTTAGGAGCCAGAGAATTGTATGATCCAAAGCGGAGATGTTGGGGAGTTGCCGTGCCTCCCTTAGTAAAAAAAAAGGCAATGGCCTAAGATTACATTTATAAATTTATTTTTTAAACTACATTTTTGGTAACAATGTTAGTTAATTTGATTAAGATTCACGGGTTTTGTTAGTATAATTTCTATAAGATTTTGGATTCGTGAGTTTTAAGTTTTCAAATGATAGTTTAAACATTCAAATCAAAATTTAAAGTACAAAATTATACATTTATAAATTAAATAAGACCACAATTTTAAAAATTGTCTTAGGCCTCTAAATGTGTTGGCACGACAATGGGAGTGGTGAAAGGTTTGGAAGATTGAATCTTAGAGATGTTAATTCGGGCCTCAAATTTGCAGGTCTAAGATCAAAGAGTGTCCAAACATTGAAATTGTCTTAGGCTTTGTGTTTTTTCTAAAGTGAGATTTGGTTTGCCGAGATTTTGCTGGAAAGACGTCAAGGAGGAGGGTCAAGTAGAGTGGTGTGATCTTGTTTTGACTGGGGATTTTCTCTTAATGAAACCTTTAGCTGTTATGGTTTGATGCTAAAACTCTCCTTCAAATAAACTTGTGTTTTGTTTTTTCTTTAGCTGTTATGGTTTGATGCAAAAACTCTCCTTCATATAAACTTGTGTTTTGTTTATTTCTTTAGCTGTTATGGTGTGTGATGCAAGAACTCTCCTTCACATGGACTTGTGATTTGTTTTTGAAGGAATTTTGGTGGGTTTTAACTCTTTAAGACTGTCAAATTCCTATTGCCACAAGATCATGCTTATTGAATCTATGTCCTCAGATCAGGGATTTACTTGGTGATTAGCAGCGGAATGAGTAGGTAAAACGAGATCTGGAGCGCCTCAGATGCTGCGCCTCTATAGCTAGTCCACACGCACACAAGACTGGATCAGGGGTGCTAGTGCCTCTGGGAGCTTCTGAGTTTCTTACTTGACGGCTAGGGCAAGTTGCTTATTTGATTTCGTGGCTCTGACTTGTATATATAGGAGTCAAGCACGAAATCCCATAAACCCTCGGATTAACCGGTTTAAATTGAAATCATAAATTTAAACCGGTATCATTAATCCCGAGTGGTGTCGATCGACACCAATAGGTGTGTCGATCGACGCTCTCAAATGAACTCAATATCAACGTGTAAAAATTACACATTGATGAGATCATTACTTTAATGATCATTCCCAGTATTCGTTATCCAGTTTGCTTAGGTGTGTGACCCTATAGGATCATATGATGTTGGCAATGAGTTCACAACTCATAAGTTATAAGCGGCTTCTAGCAAAGCATTATAATTACCCAGCATCACATGATAGTCTTATCTCGACTTCACAACTATATCAGAGTGTATACAAGTATGATCTCCAGAACATTCCCTTCAATCTCCCACTTGTACTGGAATCAACTTATTCCAATAATCCCTTTGTCTCTATATCTCGATTCAGCATGAGGCAAGAGCTCGTGTCATCCTTATAAAGCCAAATCATGTTTATCGAACTCTGATTTGTACTGATAAAAGCAAACGACTGACTTTCAGCTCGTTCGAGTGTGGCCACACTTTCCCTCAGTACCAAATCTTTGATAGGCCCAGAGATATTTATCTCCCGTTATATGGGAGGGACAAATTCCATCTTGTTCCATCCCCTGTTCCACACGCACTTCATGATATGCCCAATCAATGTCTTAATAGTCACCAGTTACGGCTGATGTTTAACAAAGTCAAAGCAGACCAATTCATATGCAGGAAATCATGATGAACTCAGGTCTAAGGACTATACTCTATAGTCGTAATGAGAGACTCATATGACACTCATATAACAATCTTGTTGAGTTCTCATTAGTGGGTCATGTCCGATACTGTGTTCTCAACACATACCTATGTGATTGACTTTGATACCCCTATCAATGACACCATGAAACTTGGTCATCAGTCACATCACATACTAATCTTACGTGGTCATTAATGTCCCAATTTAATGACCTTCGACTAGGGACCTTAGTAATTTATGACATTTATAATTTATAGGGTTTCATGATCAAATCACGTATTTGATGACCTATAAGAATGTCTCAAATTATTTTGGGACTATTATTTGATTATTCAGTTATGCAATTAAATAATACTGAAAAATCTCATTAAATAAAACATAACCCAAGTATGTTTACATGAACATCAAAAAAAAAAATAAATAACTCCCACTCAAACTAAGATTACTGCTCAAGAAATCTAATTCCCATTGCAGCAACATGATACTCATGCTTAGGCCGTGGAAGTGGCTTGGTCAGAGGATCAGCAACATTATCGTCCGTCGGAACTCTGCTGACCCTCACATCACCTCTCTCGATGATCTCTCGTATCAAATGATATCTTCTCTCGATGTGTTTGGACTTCTGGTGTGATCTGGGTTCCTTTGCTTGAGCTATGGCCCCATTGTTGTCACACAGCAATGCCACAGGCTCAGATATGCTAGGAATCACACCAAGTTCAATGATGAACTTTCTGATCCAAACAGCCTCCTTTGCCGCTTCTGAAGCAGCAATGTACTCAGCCTCGGTCGTGGAATCCGCCACGGTGCTCTGCTTGGAACTCTTCCAACTAACTGCACCGCCATTCAGACAGAAGACATAACCAGATTGAGATCGGGAGTCGTCTCTGTCCGTCTGGAAACTAGCGTCAGTGTATCCACTCAGCACAAGCTCATCACATCCACCGTACACCAAGAACTTATCCTTAGTATTTCTCAAATACTTCAGAATTGTCTTGACGGCAGCCCAGTGATTCTCACCGGGATCAGATTGGTATCGGCTCGTCATGCTCAAAGCACAAGCGATATCCGGACGTGTACATAGCATGGCATACATGATAGATCCTATTGCAGAAGCATAAGGAATCCTACCCATACGCTCTCGCTCCGCAGGTGTCGAAGGACACTGCTTCTTGCTGAGAGTGATGCCATGTGACATCGGAAGCAAGCCCTTCTTGGAATCATGCATATTGAACCTGTGTAAGACCTTATCGATATAAGTGTCCTGACAGAGTCCAATTAGCCTCTTCGATCTATCTCTATAGATTCTTATTCCAAGAATGTATGCGGCTTCTCCCATATCCTTCATCGAGAAGCAACTTCCAAGCCAAGTCTTTACAGACTGAAGCAATGGAATGTCGTTTCCAATAAGGAGTATGTCATCTACGTATAGTACGAGAAATGCAACTGCGCTCCCTTTAGTCTTCTTGTAAACGCATGGTTCCTCTTCGTTCTTGATGAAGTCAAACATTTTGACCGCTTCATCAAAACGAAGGTTCCAACTCCGAGATGCTTGCTTCAATCCATAAATGGATTTATGAAGCTTGCATACCTTCCCAGCGTTTTTAGGGTCTGTGAAACCTGGAGGTTGTGTCATGTACACATCCTCCTCCAGAATCCCGTTAAGGAAAGCTGTTTTCACATCCATCTGCCAAATCTCATAGTCATGATGAGCAGCAGTCGCTAGGAGAATCCGAATAGATTTAAGCATGGCGACTGGGGAATAGGTTTCGTCATAGTCAATACCATGAACTTGTTTGAAACCTTTTGCCACCAATCTAGCTTTATAAATCTGAACGTTTCCATTCACATCGATCTTCTTCTTGAAGACCCATTTACACTCGATGGCTTTTACACCATCAGGTAAATCAACCAAAGTCCATACTTGGTTCTGTGACATGGAACCCATTTCGGATCCAGCGGCCTCAAGCCACTTTTCGGAGTCAGGGCCCATCATGGCTTCTTCGAAGTTCGCAGGTTCATCGCTGTCAATGATCAACAGATCATGGCAGTGAGTTACGAGAAATCCATATCTCTCGACCTCGTTGCGAATCCTTTCGGATCTGCGAACTACAGGCACCACAGGTGTTGGTTCCACAACCTCTTGTGAATCCAACGGCTGTGTTGGTTCCACAACCTCTTGTGAACCCAACGACTGCTCTTCCTCATTAGGTTGAGTAGCGTCCTGTGATTCTCGAATCTCTTCGAGTTGTACTTTACTCCCACTGTCTTTTGATAGGGTCAAAGTTTTACCCAAATAAACAACACTGCAAGTGCACAGCAATGCAGTTGAAGTATAAGGGGTTATCGTATCCCAAAGGAAGTAGATGCTACACTATGGTTTTTAGATTCAAATTATGCTAAGTCGATTTCAGATTAATGTAAGACGCAGACAATTAAACTAAAAAGCAGTGAGTGTTTGATTCAAGGTTCTTAAAATTCAATGAGACAAAACGCCAGGTAAGGATGATTCGCAGGTTAAATCCGAGAATGCAGAATGTATAATATCAGGGAAATTATTATGAGCCGTCTAGAACTCGAAACACAGATTTAAAACTAATCAACTCTCGTCGCAGAAGTTATCTATCCCTAAATTTCAGAATTCCAAATCTCTTTGTAAATCCTATCAATTCAGGCAAGCATTAAAAACAGGTTCGATTGTTCACAAAATCCCTAGACCAAATCTCTTTGCGAGTAGGAANTTCGATTGTTCACAAAATCCCTAGACCAAATCTCTTTGCGAGTAGGAATTTTGCTCACCTAACACTAGTTCTGGTGATTAACAATGCTCTC
This sequence comes from Alliaria petiolata, assembly GCA_020283515.1. Taxonomy (NCBI): domain Eukaryota; kingdom Viridiplantae; phylum Streptophyta; class Magnoliopsida; order Brassicales; family Brassicaceae; genus Alliaria; species Alliaria petiolata. The sequence goes on along the minus strand of JAHZTW010000004.1, from coordinate 65,866,267 downwards.
GCATCTATTAAACAACCTAGGGTTTGATTTCTAGGTGATCAATTAAGAAATCAATAGTAAGCACAAGTCCAGGTGAAGAACCGATTGATTTTCCCTAACAATATAACAAATCTACAAACTCCTCTTTAACCCTAAATCACCCTAACCTAACTAGCAAATTACTCAGACATAGAAATTGAAACACAAATCATAGCTGAATAATACTGCATTAAAATAAAAAGAGTATTGATACAAGGGTTCGAAATCTTCTCTAGAAGAGTGCAGAATTGTCTCCCTCAAAGCTCTGGATCAATCTCCTCTCAAAGTCTCAATGAAAAATAGGATAAAAATGGCAAAACAATGCCCTAGAAAACATAAATAATCTCTGAAACACGAAAAGGACTAAGTTGCAACATTAAAAACTTATGGGACAAAATTGTAATTCCATAAAGTCTTCAAAACTTCGCGTCTAAATCCGACTTCGCGATCGGTGTCGATCGACACCCTCCTGGTGTCGATCGACACTAGGCCAAAAATATCACTCCGAGCTCTCGTATTCAGCACCTTCTCCAAAACACTCTAAAAAGCTCCAAATCCTCCAATTGTGCTCCAAACGTTCCTGATCCTGCAAAGACTCTAAAAGACTCGAAAAACACGGAAAAGACTCTATAAACAAAGACTATATCATGGTCAAAATCTCGGAAAAACCATGATATATCAACTCCCCCAGACTTAGCTTTTGCTTGCCCTCAAGCAAAACAGAAACTTAGAATGGAGTCGAGGTTTGAAAACAGAAACAGTTAGCAAATCTTAGGAACGCCACATTGACCAATACCCTTGAATCCACATACCATAAAGCCAACCTCAAGTAAAATTTCGGTATACTTACTACAAGTTTAGCAATCTACCAAATACGATCTAAACCCCTTAGAGAAATCCAGAACCTCTATCGTTAACCCCTTTTTATTATTTAGGTGCAGTCTCATCGAGTGAATATCGATCAAAGAACTTTCTAGACTCTATCCCTTCGAAGCTCCTAGACAAAGACAATCTCAGCACAACTCTCTTATTTTCTCTTCTCTTAGTCGATTTCTCCTTACTTTTCTAGGGTATCATTTTATTTTATTTTATCGACTTTCGTTTCTTTTCTTATCAAAGTTCAAGAACGGTGCCACTCACTAATTATGTTCCTTGTGAGGAGACGTGTTCATGAGTGTAAGCTCCCATCATTATCCTTTAAGGGACTCAGGTTTCCGTTCTTAAACTTTAAACTCTTTTTTTTTATATATATTCCACAAGAGAAGATCAAAGAAAGATTGTACCTAACTTATCTTGCTAGTGCTAAAAGAAAAGTCAAATTCAATGCATACCAAGCCCCAAGATGAGAAATTGTAAGTTCATTAGGGCGGAGTTAACAACAAAGTTTCTAAACTCTCTAGGAATCTAAACTTTCTCCAATAGACTGATCCACCTATAGTGTTCTACCTAGTTAGACCCGAAATCAACAGCTATGGCAATGGTTCATCAAGTATCAATGTTCTGTGACTAGTTCCAAGAGATGCTAAAAATTTCAACCACATTTTGACTCAATAAAACCGATTTTTAACTCAATAAACTGACCTAAAAACAAGACACAATGTTAGAAACTACCTCCCCCAGACTTAAACAACACTGTCCCCAGTGTTAGTAAGCTTGAGAGTTATAGAAAAAATGTGTGAAACAACTTGAAAAGTAAGAGAAAAGGATGTTACCTGATTCTGTGTTGGGTGTCGATCGACACCATCTACAGAAGTTATTTCACACATTTTTTCTATAACTCTCAAGCTTACTAACAATGATTTAGGGTTTCTGACCTTAAGATTTAATCACACTGAGGACAGTGTTGTTTAAGTCTGGGGGAGGTAGTTACTAACATTGTGTCTTGTTTTGAAGTCCTTTGAGTCAGTCCAAAATCGGTTTTGGTGAGCCATGATTTGTGTTTCAATTTCTATGTCTGAGTAATCTGCTAGTTAGGTTAGGGTGGTTTAGGGTAAAAGAGGAGTTTGTAGATTTGTTATATTGTTAGGGAAAATCAATAGGTTCTTCACTTTGACCCTATCAAGTTTAGCAATCTACAGAAGTTATCTATCCCTAAATTTTAGAATTCCAAATCTCTTTGTAAATCCTATCAATTCAGGCAAGCATTAAAAACACGTTCGATTGCTCACAAAATCCCTAGACCAAATCTCTTTGCGAGTAGGAATTTTGCTCACCTAACACTAGTTCTGGTGATTAACAATGCTCTCGCATCTATTAAACAACCTAGGGTTTGATTTCTAGGTGATCAATCAAGAAATCAATA
>JAHZTW010000004.1:65599022-65855925 GCA_020283515.1 Alliaria petiolata | reverse complement strand
TCTTGGCTAAGGGGAGAGTCCAGTCGAGCCAGGTTATCAATATAACCCATCATCTTTATGACATGAGGACTCACTGGACTGTCCTTAGACAGCTTGCACTCGATGAGAGACCTGACCGTCTGGTACCTCTCAGTGCGAGCCTGCTCCTGAAACATAGATTTCAGGGTTGTGATCATCTCGATCGGTGACCCCGCGTTCTCGAACTGCTTCTGCAGCTCCGAGTTCATCGTGGCCAGCATCAGACAAATCACATTTGTCACATCATCCGAATGCTTTTCCCACTTATCCTTTTCATTACTGGGAGCATTGGATCTCGGCTTATCAGGAAGAGGCCTTTCAAGGACATAGTCCTTCTTTTCCTGTCTGAGAACTATTCTCAGGTTCCGATACCATTCCAAGAAGTTGAATCCTTTCAGTTTTTCCTTCTCAAGGACGGATCTCAACGAGAATTAGTTTGTGTTGTTAGTTGACATAGCTGAATCAATAAAAGAAGAGAGTTTAATTAGTTTTGATGTTTCAAAGGATGAGAAATCTTAACAATTAAGAAGACTCACATTATAATCTAAGTCAATTTTCTTCAATTAGAATATAATGATCCAAGATCCATATTTCACTGAAATCTGAGTGAGCTTTGGCTCATCGCCCAGACTTCAGCTATTTAGGTAAGCAACTCGTTTTCTAATCATATCTAATATGACTCTTGTCTCTGATTGATATCATATATCAAAACCGATCATGTGTCTCCAGGCCCAAAACCATTTTGATAGCCCAGTCAAACAAACCAATCCTTGAGTCATGTAGTACCACGATTACCACCTGCCGTACTCGTGTAATTGTGAATGCCTTGCTTTGGCAAGCCCATCACACAACAAAACAAGACTTGGCAGTTGACAAGAATTGGGAAGACTTAAATGTTTGATATTATGTTTGAGGAACGAAACATGTATCTCAACACATATCATATATGTATTTGAGAAAGATTAGAATTAATATTCTCACGAAAAAATCTTTTAATCTAATTAAGTTGATTAAGTTTGGAACGCCGAATCTGTTCTAGTGTCGATCGACACAACACCTTGTGTCGATCGACACCTCATGATTCGAGATTGCGTGAAACCCTTTTTTCGATCGATGTAATCGCGGTTAAATATCTAACCCGTTTAAACCAATTAATTTCGGTTCAATCCAATTGAACCGGTCTCGGTTTAACGCATGTGTCGATCGACACAACCCTTGTGTCGGTCGACACCAGCTAACCGGTTTAACCGTGATGAAATCGATTAATTCCGATTAGTCCGATCGCATCAATCTGGTTCAATCCAATTGAACCGACGGCGATCGACGCGTGTCGATCGACACAATCCTTGTATCGATCGACACATCGATTTCTGGAACGTCGATCAATAGATCGACACTTAGTGTTTTACGCTGCATTTAAGGCCCGTGTCGATCGACACACGCTTGGTGTCGATCGACACAGCCGCGCAGAAAACCCTATTGTTCTCCTTTTTTCAAAACGATTTTGACATGAAAAGATCTAACATGCAACTTCTAATGATTTCAAAACTCAAATTCGAATTCATTACACATGAACAGCATGTTACAGATTCAATTAAACATATGGATCTGATACCACTGAAGGAATTTTGGTGGGTTTTAACTCTTTAAGACTGTCAAATTCCTATTGCCACAAGATCATGCTTATTGAATCTATGTCCTCAGATCAGGGATTTACCTGGTGATTAGCAGCGGAATGAGTAGGTAAAATGAGATCTGGAGCGCCTCAGATGCTGCGCCTCTATAGGTAGTCCACACGCACACAAGACTGGATCAGGGATGCTAGTGCCTCTGGGAGCTTCTGAGTTTCTTACTTGACGGCTAGGGCAAGTTGCTTATTTGATTTCATGGCTCTGACTTGTATATATAGGAGTCAAGTACGAAATCCCATAAACCCTCGGATTAACCGGTTTAAATTGAAATCATAAATTTAAACCCGGTATCATTAATCCCGAGTGGTGTCGATCGACACCAATAGGTGTGTCGATCGACGCTCTCAAATGAACTCAATATCAACGTGTAACAATTACACATTGATGAGATCATTACTTTAATGATCATTCCCAGTATTCGTTATCTAGTTTGCTTAGGTGTGTGACCCTATAGGATCATATGATGTTGGCAATGAGTTCACAACTCATAAGTTATAAGCGACTTCTAGCAAAGCATTATAATTACCCAGCATCACAAGTCTTATCTCGACTTCACAACTATATCAGAGTGTATACAAGTATGATCTCCAAGACATTCCCTTCAGTTTTTACTTTGGGGATGAAAGAATTCGCCTCTGGCTTCGTAAGAAATCTTTTTGTATATTTTTTAATTTCCCACCGTCTATAATTCAACTAGATTTACAGGAGCAAACAAAAAGAATTAGATTTATTTTTTTTAATATTTTGAGAATTTATTATTAGATCGTTTAATTTCAGTGAGATTATAACCGCAATAGAGATTTAGATTATAACACAATGATCAAAATATCTGTATTAAATGAAACAAATTTTAATCTATAACTTGCAGTGTTCTGGGTGACAAAATTTAATTATTGTTAAAACATTTCAAATCTATAATGTCAAAGATCTAATAACACACACACTTTTGATATATAATGGTTTTTAGACCATGATATAAGTGTTTTTAGAGAGTCTTTTATTATTTTTAGAGTCTTATTAGAGTCTTTACAGGATGGAGTACATTTGGAGCTTAATGAGAGATTCTGGAACTTATTGAAACATTTTGGAGAAGCAGCCGAAGTGATAAAGTCGGAGCTGATTTTACACGAATGGTCTCGATCGACACCAATGAAGCCGACTCAAATTCACGGACTTCCATCGGAAAAAGGAAATCATCTCAAGTTTGAAGAAATTACAAGATTGTCCATGACAAAATTCTTCCTCTATAAATAGTTTTCAGGCATTGTTTAGCCAAATACCTTATCATTATTTTCTATTTTTGAGACTTAGAGAGAGATTGATCCTGAACTTTTGGGGAGACAATTCTAACTCATCCGAGCCAGATTTCGAACCCCTGTATCATTCTCTATTCTTATTTTATGCAAGTTTTTTCAGCCATGATTTGTGTCTTCATCTCTATGTCTGAGTAGTTTGCTTGTTAGGTTAGGGTGATTTAGGGTTAATGATGAGTTTGTAGAATCATTAGACTTTTAGGGAACTCAATTGGATCTTCACCTTGATTTGTGCTTAACTTGATTTCTGAAATTGATCACTTAGAAATCAAACCCTAGGTTGTTTAATAGATGCGAGAGCATTATTAATAACTTGAACTAATCATAGGTGAGCAATATATCAATTCGCAATGAGATTTGGTTTAGGTATTTTGTGAACAATCGAACCTGTTTTTAATGCTTGCCTTAGTTGTTTGAATTTGCAAAGAGATTTGGAATTCTGGAATTTAGGCATAGATAACTTCTGCAACAAGAGTTGATTGGTTTTAACTTAATGATTCGAGTTCTAGACGGTTCTTAATAAATCTCTAAAAAGAATAATCTCTGCATTCTCTGATTTAACCTGATAATTACCCTTGTCTAGCGCCTTAGTCTCCTGAACTTAAACCCACATTAATCTCGTTTACTTATTTCGCTTTGCTTAGTTTACTTTATCTCGAATTTGATCTAGCATAATCTGAACTTAGAAACCTTAGTGTAGCATCTACTTCTCTTGGGATTCGATACCCCTTATACTTCAACTGCATTGCTGTGCCTGCAGTGTTGATTTATTTGGATAAGACCTGAGCCCTATCAACTTTGTATAAATAATATCTCTCTTTATTGATGTTTAGAAATATAACTCATAACTAAACACAAAATCTCTCAATGTGGTTTGTGTATAACTCAGACAACCATATATATAGGCATAAACACACCTTTGCTTATTTCCTTTTTTCCTATTAGAAATAGAAAACTACTTTTTCCTATTTTGTATTTCCTAATGACAATAAAAGATTCTTTTTTTCCATTAGAAATAGAAAACTACTTTTGCTATTTCCTAATAGAAGATTTTCTTTCAAGTTTATCTTATCCTTAACCACAAACTTGGTTTAGTTATCTTAGACTTCAAGTTATATTGAAGATTATCCAACATTATCCCTCTTAATCTTTAATTTGTTAATCTTCATCAAAGTCATGTTCCTTCTCTCCACTTCACCGTTTTGCTGCGGTGTGTAAGGGGCCTGAAATGCCCTAACCTTGCGTGCCATCTCCAAGTATCATCTTCTATGCTTGTGTGTAAGCATATAGGCTTTCCTATCTTGAGATTGACTTTGTAAAGCCTATTAGGTGCTCGTGTGACTTTCACAAAAAGTCTTCCGTACATCACACCCAGCTTCCGTAGCTTGTCCTAAACTTAGGATGTTGCTCTTGAGTTCGGGTATGTAGTAGATATCGGTAACAAGTTTCTGTTCATCCGTTTTGCTTTGAAACATGATTAATCATTTCCCTCCTATTTCAACACAAGATCCATCTCCAAACTTCACCTTGCCCTTTATGAACTCGTTGAGTTCAGAGAAGTATGACATGTTATGGTTACTTGCTCCGTTGTCAAGATACCATACTCCTTCTTCTCCTTCTTCGGTTTCATACTTCTTTGGCATGACGTTTTCTTCGTTTAAGAACACGACTTCATGCATATAAAGGGCCAGCTTTTTCTGTCTCCACTTTATTTTCTTCTTCTGCCTTTTGTGTTCTTTCCGGGCATACAGAGACATAGTGACCGGGTTTGTCACAGCGGTAACAGATCACTTTCGATTTATCCTTCTTTCCTCTTGATTTTTTTTTTGATCAGCTTTGTTTGTTATCTTATGAGTTGTTTCGCCCTCTACCACATCCTCTACCTCGTGATGATGACAAGCCTTGTTCGTCTAAATTTGCATATAATAGATTGTCTTGTGTTTCTCCGTGATTCTCCTCTTCTTACGATGTCTTCAAAGGCTGTTGAGTTTAGGTCTAGAACTTGCTCAATGGAGGCTATGATTTGGATGTATTTGCTTCTTGGTAAACTATTGAGAAACTTCTTACAAGTTTTGGTTCTTCAATCGTTTGTCCAAGAGAGGCTGCCTTCGATGCTAGCTCCGATAACTTTCCCGCAAAGTTATCTATTGTATATGTGTCATGCATCTTGATCCCTTCAAACTCGCTCATTAGAATTTGAAGTCTTGCTTCCTTGACAAGATCGGCTCCTAGGTGACGAGTTTTGATCGCCTTCCATATCCCTTTTGGAGAATCTTGATCGCCTACTTGCAAGATAAGAGTCTCCGGGATTGATTGAAACAGCAATCCGATTGCGATATCATTCTTGTCGGAAACTAATGAACCTGGTTCTATTGTTTCCCACACCTTATGGATTCACAATAGAAATTTCATCCTCATCGCCCAAACTGTATAGTTTGTTGCGTTTAGCATAGGGCATTGGATTGAGGAAGGAATGACTTCCTTAGGTCGAGGTGGAGCGACGACGTCTCCCATGGCTCGGTCGCGTCGCCGTTTTTTCTTTGTCGAAGTCTTGAGATCAAAACCTTCTTGTTTTGATCGTTTAACCTGACGCTCTGATACCAAATCAAAGATCTAATAACACAAACACACTTTGTATAAAGAATATCTCTCTTTATTGATGTTTAGAAATATAACTCAAAACTAAACACAAAAGCTCTCAATGTGGTTTGTCTACAACTCAGACAACCATATACATAGGCATTAGCACACCTTTGCTAATTTCCTTTTTTCTATTAGAAATAAAAAAAATACTTTTTCGTATTTCCTATTTCCTAATGACAATAGAAGATTTCCTTTTAAGTCTATCTTATCCTTAACCACAAACTTGGTTTACGTATTTTAGACTTCAAGTTATGTTGAAGATTATCCAACATAATGGCAATTCTTCTTCCTCCACACCTGTACACAACTCTTCTTCTCTTGTAACTGTCGAAAAGAATTTGATGTGAACTCATGTCATGGTTCAATAATAAATCAATCAAAAGTCAAAACCAACACAGTTATTTTGACGAAACAAATGAAACTATACTCAAAAGTTTACATCAATAAGTGTGTATCATTTCACTTTCGATACTCTTAGAACATCATAACATTTTGTAGAACACTACATAACGAAGAACCGCGCCAAAAAGTAAAACACAACGCTTAACAAGTTCGATTGCAGTTTGAGTTTTAATGTTTATATGTTAAATTAATTATAAAAAACATTTTTACATCACATGCTTCTTTAGTTTGAGTTTATAAGAAATCAAAAGAAATATTACATTTGAACTTTTTAACTTGCAACAGAAAACCATGCAAGTCTCGTTTGTGCTAGAAGGGGTCGGTGTTTCACCATGTCTCGTTGCATTCTTTTCTCGCCAAATGGTATCAATCGAGGCTTGGAAAACGTACCTTGCAAGGAAGCCTTGGCTACGATCTAAACTCTTGTCGTTGATGCAGTTGACAATCGCTTTCCAATCTGTTGAGAAGATTTTTTACAAGTTTAAACCAGATTTCAAAGGAAAATTTGCACGAGAAAAATAAATGGTCTCGTGTTTCCATAGGGTCTGTGCAAAAGACGCAAGCTGAGCAAGCACCTGTATTCCAAACAACCATACAATCCTCGTCGAGAGGCGATTATGCATCGCAAGCCATGTGCAGAAAGAGTAAACATATATTCTCTCCCCTCTAAGCTGCACTTGATGCACTAATATAGGCAAAGAAAAGCGTGTATCAACAAGGATACTCATCAATGAATTTTGAAACTGATTAAACTAAAGTTATGACGATGATTGAGGAGGAAGAGAAGTGTCCAGCTTTTAATTCTTAACTTAATAATTTTCCGCTTTTGCATACTCATTCTGTTTTTTTTTTTAATTCTTTTTCTATCATTTATATTTATCGTATAAGTGAACATATTGAAGAATACCAGAGAGTCTCGGAAATGGGAAAACAAATTTTTTTCACTATTTCATTGATAGACAACAGAAACAGATAAACGGATAGACATTTAGATTACTATCTAAAAGAGGGAAGGAGGTCCTAATTAAGTTAGTGGCGTCAGCAGTACCAACATACACAATGTCGTGTTTTTGGCTGTCAAAGACGATAACAAAGAAACTCATTAGTACAATTTCACAATTTTGGTGGAGAACCAATGGCCAGTGACGTGGTATGCATTGGTTAGCATGAAAGAAACTATGCACACACAAATCAGAAGGAGGTCTAGGCTTTAAAGTTATTGAGGATTTTAATACGGTGCTACTTGCAAATCAACTTTAGCGACTTACTGACCATCCAAAGGTAATTAAAAGTAATTAATTACCTTTGCAAAGGTAATTAAATGTCGGTATTACAGGAACGGTCACCCTATGGACCATATACGTTCGTACTCTCTATCACATGATTGGAAAAGCATTATATCCACTTGATCTCTGATACAAAAAACTTACTACAAAAGTTGGTTCAGGTAATTATATAATTGTATGGAATGATCCTTGGATTCCAACATGATGAGTTTAGCAAAGAAACGAGCCTTAGATTTCTCGTAAGGATCCTGAGGGAGAATGGGATTGGTTGGCCAAGTCTCGTCGATGTTTTCGAGGATAACTTGAGACTTGAGAATGGTTTTACCATCGTGGACGAGAACATGGACCTTCTTGTGAATAGGGTTGAGTGCAGGAGCTGTTAACATGCAAGAAGGATTCCTTCCAGGGAAGACTGATACCAATCCCAAACGCCATGTGAATGCCATCACATTGAGGAGTGGGAAGAACCTTCAGCCTGTGCAGAAAAGGGGACTTATTACTGAAGAATTCGAAGAGCTTGAAAATATTGAAGATGCTGCGGAGGCAGTGTCGATCGACACTACTGAAGAGTGTCGATCGACACCCATGGAGGAACATGAAGACACGAGCAAACCCGACGCGAAGGACCCGACTTCAGAGACTAGTGTCGATCAACACCAGGAGGGTGTCGATCGACGCTCACCGCAGACGCCACAAGATCAACCCAAGACAACTAAAGCTGCAGCAGAGAAGGTCTACAAACCGAAGATCCCTTTCCCCTTGATACCAAAGAAGTCTAAGAAGGAGTTACTTGACGCTAGATGTAAGGCTATCATGGATAGACTAGTGGTTGAAATCCCCTTGATGGATGCCATTAGAACTACTCAAGTGATAAAGAGATACTTGAAGTGGATGATGACAAAGAACATGGACATAGAGGAAGGAGTGATGATGATATCAGAGCAAGTTAGTGCTGTCATCCAGAACAGACTTCCAGAGAAACTCTCAGATCCGGGAAGCTTTGTTCTTGATTGCTCCATCTTTTCGGACAAGTTTGGGAGATCTCTATGCAACTTAGGTTCAAGTGTCAACTTGATGCCTCTTTCAGTTGCTCTTAGGATGGATATGACAGATTTCAAACCCATCTGAATCTCCTTAGTTATTGCTGATCGTTCTGTCAGAATCCCTGAAGGTGTCTTGAAAGATGTTCCTATAAAAGTGGGAGATTGTTTGATTCCCACAGACTTTGTGGTATTAGCCTATGATGAGGAACCCAAAGACCCTCTCATACTTGGTAGACCATTCTTGGCTACAGCTGGAGCCATCAATGATGTGAGAAAGGGGAGAATTGCGCTGAACATTGGGGATTTGGTGATGAATTTCGACATGGAGAAGCTGATGAAGAGGCCAACAATCGATGGACAGACTTTCTATGTCGATTCACTCACCAAACTTGCTGAAGAGATTTTCCAAGAAGACCATCCTACTGACCCTTTGGAAAGAGGATTGACGACTTCTACAAAGGACGCTGAGGACTTAGACGATGCTGCTGCGGGTTACACAAAGATGTTGGATGTTAGTGAGCAAGTCCTGCAACTGGTGGCACAAGAGGAGCTCATTAACACTAGGTGTCGATCGACACCATCAGAGAGTGTCGATCGACACCAACAGAGAGTGTCGATCGACACTCCGCGAAATCCACGAAGGCCACAACATTGGGCGACTGGAGTGAAGCCAAAGCTCCTAAAGTTGAGCTAAAACAGCTCCCTGCCGGGCTAAGTTACGCGTTTCTTGGTCCTAATTCAACTTATCCAGTTATTGTGAATGCTTCCTTAAACAATGCAGAGCTCACTTTGTTGCTAAGCAGGCTGCGCAAATTTCGCAAAGCTCTTGGCATTTCAGGTATCTCACCAGACTTGTGCATGCATAGGATTCACCTTGAGGATGAGACGAAATCATCAATTGAACATCAAAGGAGGCTAAATCCAAACCTGAAGGAAGTAGTCAAGAAGGAGATCATGAAGCTCTTGGAAGCTAGGATCATCTATCCCATTTCAGACAGTGTCTGGGTCAGTCCAGTTCATGTAGTTCCTAAGAAAGGATGAGTCACAGTGGTGAACAATGAGAAGAACGAGCTGATTCCTACAAGGACTGTGACTGGACACAGGATGTGCATAGACTACAGGAAGCTGAATGCCGCGACCAAAAAGGATCACTTTCCTTTACCTTTCATCGATCAGATGCTGGAAAGATTGGCGAATCATCCCTACTACTGTTTCCTTGACAGTTATTCAGGATTCTTCCAGATTCCAATTCATCCAGATGATCAGGAGAAGACCACGTTTACATGTACTTATGGCACTTTCGCATATCGCAGAATGCCATTTGGACTTTGTAATGCTCTTGCGACCTTCTAGCGTTGCATGATGTCCATCTTCACCGACATGATTGAGAAGTTTATGGAGATCTTTATGGATGACTTTTCTATTTATGGGTCATCCTTTAAAGACTGCCTAGACAACCTATGCGCAGTGTTGCAGCGATGTGAAGAGAAACACTTAGTCCTGAGCTGGGAAAAGTGTCATTTTATGGTCAGAGATGGAATTGTACTTGGGCACAAAGTTTCAGCATAAGGAATTGCAGTGGATCGCGCCAAGATTAAAGTAATGAGTACTTTGCAGCCACCTGATTCTGTGAAGTCAGTGAGGAGTTTTATGGGTCATGTTGGGTTCTATAGAAGATTCATCAAGGATTTCAGCAAGATTGCAAGACCACTCACTGCTCTTCTCTGCAAAGACGTGAAATTCGAGTTCACTGCGGAATGCCATTCAGCCTTTGAACATATCAAGCAAGCCTTAGTGAGTGCTCCAATTGTTCAACCTCCAGACTGGGATTTGCCTTTCGAGGTAATGTGTGATGCCAGCGACTTCGCAGTAGGAGCAGTTCCGGGACAGAAGAAGGACAAGAAGCTTCATGCCATTTACTATGCCAGCAGAACGTTGGATGATGCTCAGAAGAATTATGCAACAACTGAGAAGGAATTGCTAGTTGTGGTCTTTGCCTTTGAGAAATTTCGACAGTACCTGGTTGGCTCGAAGGTGATTGTTCATACAGATCATTCTGCATTGAAGTACTTGATGCAGAAGAAGGATGTCAAGCCAAGATTGTTGAGATGGATTCTACTTCTTCAAAAGTTCGACATAGAATTTAGAGACAAGAAAGGAGTTGAAAATGGTGTAGCTGACCATCTCTCAAGGATTAGAATCGAATATGAGTCCCAATTGATGATTTTCTGCCTGAAGAGAATGTCTACTTTGTTGAGAGTCGTTTCCAAGCTGTGTGTTCGGAGCAGACATGCCCAGTGTCGATCGACACTAGGAGAGTGTCGATCGACACCCCGTCCAAAATCTCAAGGAGGAGTCGCGAGTCAACACTTCGAAGTCTGAGAATACACGAGTGTCGATCGACACCGTCTATAATGTCGATCGACACCCAACACCATCAGTTTGCAGGATCTTGGACGAGGTGTTTCGACAACCGATCTTTGCCATAATTGGTGTGAATCGACAGTGGTATGCTGACATTGTGAACTTCCTTGCTGCTGACATTGAGCCTACACATCTCAAGAACTATGAGAAGAAGAAGTTCATGAGAGAACATAGAATATACTATTGAGATGAACCTCACTTGTACAAGCATTGTTCAGACAATGTTTACAGAAGATGCATTGCAGAGAGTGAAGTTCGAGATGTGCTTTTTCATTGTCATGGTTCTGAGTATGCTGGACACTTTGCTACTTTCAAGACAGTGTCCAAAGTTCTTCAAGCAGGCTTTTGGTGGCCTACTATGTTCATGGATGCTCAGCTGTTCATCACTCAATGTGATGTTTGTCAAAGTATGCTGGAAATTTTTGATTGCGGGGGTATTGACTTCATGAGCCCTTTCCCTTCATCCTTTGGGAAACAATACATCTTGGTTGCTGTGGACTATGTCTCTAAGTGGGTGGAAGCAATTGCTTCTAAGACTAATGATGCTGCGGTGGTTCTTAAGATGTTTCGAACCATCATCTTCCCAAGATTCGGAGTACCTCGGATTGTTATAAGTGATGGTAATTCTCACTTTATTAACAAGATATTCAACAAGCTGCTGAAGAAGCATGTAGTTCAACATCACGTGGCTACTCCCTATCACCTCCAAACTAGTGGACAAGTCGAAGTCTCCAACAGAAAAATCAAGCAAATCCTGGAGAAGACATTATGCAAGACAAGGAAAGATTGGGCTGCGAAGTTGGATGATGCACTTTGGGCGTACAGGACTGCCTACAAGACGCCACTTGGGACTACACCATTCCAGCTACTCTATGGCAAAGCTTGCCATCTTCCTGTGGAATTGGAGTACAAGGCACATTGGGCTATCAAGAAGATGAACTTTGACTTGAAGCCAGCTGCAGAAAGACGCCTAGTACAACTCAACAAGCTCGACGAACTTCGCTATCATGCCTATGAGAATTCGAAGCTCTACAAAGAAAGGACAAAGGCATATCATGACAAAAGATTGTCTCCAGACACTTCGAACCAAACGATCAGGTACTTCTGTATAACTCTCGTTTGCAATTGTTTCCTGGTAAATTGCGTCCACGTTGGTCAGGTCCCTTCACCATCAAAGAGGTCAGACCATATGGAGCAATTGTCCTGACAAACTCCAAAGGAGAAGAGTTCATTGTGAATGGACAGAGGGTGAAACACTATTGGGTTCAAGCAGAGATTCCAGAAGGACTCATTGTGTCTCTGGATGATGTACCACCTGCCTAAACGCATGAACAGTCAAGCTATTGACGTTAAACGAGCGTTTAGTGGGAGGCAACCCACTGGTAAGTATTTACTTTATTTTGGTTTTTGTTTTACTAATTTTTATTGGCTTTTAGATAAAAATAAAAAATAAATAAAATAAAAAAATTTAGAGGAAGTGGGCACAACCAAACCAAGTGTCGATCGACACCATCACTGTGTGTCGATCGACACCCATGCGGGACCCAGGTAAGTCTTATAAACCCGACACTTTTCTTTTCTTCTTCCCAATATCAAAACTCGCGAACCATAGAACAGATTTTTCTCCAAAACCTAAAAACTTTATTTCTTTACGAAATTGAGTGATTCAAAGCTCTAATCCGTGCGTATTTCATCCCTCTTTCATAATCCATTGCTCGTTCATTCGATCTGCCAATGTATGTTCTTGAAATCTCCCAATTTCATTTTCGACCCAAGGTGAAAAATCTTGGCCTATTTAGCTTGCTCTCTTGAGTGATTGATGTTTACTTAGGTTGTATATCATGATTTAGATCATTACCCAACCGATTTTCATCCTTAATTTGCATACAAGTGAAATTTTCAAAATTTTGGAAATTAATGATGCATTTTGCAAATTTTGGGATTTTCTTGGGTTTAATGGTTTAAACTTGGTCGATTCATGATATTGAGATTGTTTTGAAAGGCTAATTGATGCACCATTGGGTTTAGGATCATGATTTGGTGTCGATTTGAGATTAAATGCTTGGTGTCGATCGACACCACCTTGTGTCGATCGACACCTTCGACAGACACCACTTGCGTTTCATTTTGCAGACATTGGATTTTGATTTTGGTTTTGATTTTCATTGCAGATGCCACCAGTGACTAAGAGGTCACGCCGAACTGAAGCATCCGCCTTTGGGACTGCTAATGATGAGGCGATTCCCTGTCTTCCTCTTTGGCCAAAGCGTGAAATCGCAAAGATTCGGATTGAACGGAATTGGGAAGATCCACCAGCTAAAGAGGTCGCAAAGGACGAGTGTCTTTACAGAGGTGTTAATGAGACTTGTGATGATTATGACACCTTGTTCTACAATGCTTGGCAAAGGGTGGAAATCGCACCAACTCGGTTTGCCGATGAGAAGACAATGTCAGATTTGGGCATCAAGGAGGACATCCTGCAGTTGCTGAACAGGATTGGGCTGGGAACTATTGCGACAAGGCACTACGACCTTTACCCCGACCTAATCCGCCAGTTCATCTCCACAGCTCAAGTGTACTACAGGAACGAGATAGTCCGTAATGCATTGGAATTGAATAGCGAATTTCACACATTAACCCCTTACCAAGTTACTACCAGCCATGACCGTTGGGTTCAACGTTTTTAAACCTGGACCCAACCCAGTAGATGGAGCTTCTATATAATTCACAAGCTATTACACAAGGTAAAGAAGCTGCAAATTGGCAAAAAAAAAAACCGTTGGTCGAGTGATTCGAACGAACTGATTGATTCTGGTTTAATAAATTTTGCTAAACTTTGTATTATTTTGATTATTTAAGGATTGATACTGTTACAGCTTTATCAAAAATAAATTGTCAACAACAAAACATGACCGCTGTCTCTTAGGCTGATTTGATTCGCTATGCAACTTTCTTCATGTTTTGAACCTCTCTATGAGAAATACATTCCCTCACGATCTCAATTTCTTTTAGCTTCTTATGTTTAGTTCTGGAAAATTTTATCCAAAATCATATAATTTCTCATATATACCTTCCCAACCACCAACCAAGCAAAACGGGATCATACTTCCTGATATCATGTCCAAATCCGATTATCTTGCCGCCGAAGAAATATTTTCCAATGACTTCCTTCTCAAGGAACGTATTTGTAAATGTTTAAAAAACCAAAAATATAAAGAATCCTAATTCTCAAAACTTTAGAATTGACATTGTTTCGTAAAATTGCCCGAGTTGCTCAAACTTATTATATAAAGTTATATGCGTCAAAGTTGCTAATTCACATGATCACGACACGTGGAAAGTTAATCAATAAAATTTCGACACGTGTTTTATTTAAAATCTTTTTATAAATAAAAATATACTAATCCTAAAAAAGGCAAATACTACTATTTTTAAAAGAAAAATAAATAAAATAAAAGAAAAAATAAAAAGATATATATATCAATTAAGAAAAGGAAAATCAAAACAAAGAAAAAAGAAAAAATAAACGTCAAAATTAGTAATTAATATGATCGTGACACGTAGCAAGTTAATCAATAAAATTCGACACATGTCAAGTTTCTCGCTTTAGATTTTGATACGTGTCTCGGTAAAATATTATTTTTAAAGAAAAATGGAATTTCCAAAAAAATATCAAATTTATCGATTAAGATTATAAAAGTAAAATAAAATTAACTAGGATATATTTCAATTTATTAAGAAGAAAGTAAAACAAAATGATCTATTTCATTTTCAGAAAAAGGAAAATAAAAACAAAAAGTAAATTAGATTAACTAATATATATTTCAATAAAAAAATGAAATTTTAAATGCTAATGATATGACATTAGACGATGATGAGTTCAATATGGAGGAGGATAGCAAGAATCATGTAGAGAAGCTTTTGATGCGAGTCTTGAGAAGATAAACTTCTCTAGAGAGAAGAAATATCATATAAGGAAGAAACAAAAAAAGTAAATTAAAAAAAAATTGATTAACTAGAATATATTTCAATTAAAAAAAAAAAATCTAGATGCTAATGATATGACATTAAACGATGATGACCTCGATGAGGAGGAGGATATCAAAAATCATGTAGAGAGGCTTTTGATGCGAGTCTTGAGAAACATAACTTTTATAGAGAGCAGAGAGATCATATAAGTGAGATGAATTTGAAGAGAAAGGTAGACTTTATTTGCTTGAAAAGAGTTAATGGAAAAATTGTTAACATATTCAAAAGATAGTTGATATAGTATGTGAACTATATGAGATGTATGGTTAATGTTGTTTAGGGCTTATGTGTTTTGAATATTTTAATTGAAAATAAATGAAATTTTAAAAAAATAAATAACTCTTAGGTTTCGATTTTGTGTTTTTCATATATTTTGTTTTGTTTTGTTTTCTTAAAAAAATATTTTAATGACTTTTAAATTTTATTATAATATATTTCTGTGGATCCTAATTTAGATTTTAATTATGATAAAAGTATGATAATTAATTTTTCAAAAGTTTATAGATAAATCATTAGAATTAAACCTAATTCATATAAGAGTATTAAAACATATATATTTGAAATATTTTAAGTAACTTTTATTTTTCCTTTACAGATTATCCGATTTGTTTTCAATTTATTTTTACGAATTTAAAATATTTAATTAAAACTCCGCATATATGCGGGTACTATTCTAGTATATAATAATAAAGAATGAATACCACGTGATATCAATTGGGGATGCACTAATATAGCCAATGAACAGGTACATTTTTCCCTCGACGCTGAACTTGATGCACTATATAATGAAAAGCGTGTATCAACGAGGATACTCATCAATAAATTTTTGAAATAGATTGCATTGAGCTCATGAAAATGATTGAGTAAAGTTCCAAAAAAAATAAAATTGATTGAAAATGAAGAGGAGTGGCCCGCTATTACTTCTAAACTTGATGCTTTTTTGCATACTCGCTCTGTGTTTTTTTTTATTCAATATAATTCTCGTAATTTTAACTTTCGTGCAAGGAATCTGTTCACGATGCTACTCTTTTTTCTTTTTTCTTTTTTTGAGAAAAGACGATGTTACTCTTTTTCTCATGTAAACTATTTGATTTTGAGTTTGGCTAGTCCATGAAGTTAGTATGTTCGAATCAACTTAATCAAATAACAGGTGGAGAATCTTTTGCTTTAGAAAAACGAAAAACAAAAAAAATCATTTAGATATGAATCAGATTAACATTCTCCCTCGTTTGCAAGCACTTTCGGTTTCTATGTTCACCGTTTGTATATTCTAAATAGCCGCTTGGTCCTTATCCCTTCGCTGCCTGCTATGCCTTGGGGTGGAAGGTTTGTAGGATATATGTGTTTGGTGGGATTAACGGTGCCTTAAGCATCGATTGTAGATCTCATTAGGTGCAACCTCTCCCCAGCATGCATGTGCCCATGTATGATACAACCGTTGACATCATCGATGGAAAAATACATGTAATTGAATATCGCGGTTGTTATGATGACGTTGACGACTCGAAGAAGGTGGTGGTGGTGTTCAATACAGAAACACAAAAGTGGGAGGAGCCTAGGATGACATTGAGCTAGGTGACAGATGGCTTGGTTGTGTGGTGATGTACATGAAGGTGTATCAGAATAGCTTTGTTTACGATCCAAAGGAAAATAAATGGGAAACGGACGAGATGCTGAATTTAGAGGATTGGAAGCATAAAAAAGTATATATATTATATATATATATATATATATATATATATATATATATGTGTGTGTGTGTGTGTATTGGACACATAAATATTCCAAGTGAAAGTTATGTGGAGAGAAAGAGATTATACCTTTTAAGTTTGAGATAGTGAGTACGGAATCAATGCCGGTCTTTCACAACATCCTTAAGTTATCTTTTGAGAGTGACAAAGAAATAGGCTGGCAAGTGTTGCCACTTCTCCTCAACAACTCTCCGAACATAGAAACTTTAGTCATCAAGATTAATTCGTTTGAAAAAACACACACACATAATTCGTTTGACTGCTAGATTATTGTACATGAATTTTGCTTTCAGGGTATTGTGCACCAAGTTACAGATAGATGCGAGGATTCATGTGTTTGCATCGCTATGCTTTCAGGAGGTATGTTGTTTATCAACGTCGAGTGAAGGTGCTAAACATTTCAGGGTATGGAGGAACTCGTAGAGAGTGGAAACAGATGAGGCATTTCTTGGGAAATTTGAAATGTATTGAAACTGTCAAGGTTGGTGTTGAAGCTGAGATTCACGGAGAAGACAACGATGATAACATAAAGTATCACCTTATAAATCCTTCTAAAATAATTAAATAGCTAATGTCATAACTGGAACTGAATCATCAAGCAACTTTTTCTTAATTTGCATTGATTTTCAAGCTTTTTAAGAAGAAAAAAAAAACCAGTAATATTGGAAAATCTAGGATTTCGATCGGCACAAGAAGGAAGAATCTAGCTTAAGGGAAGATCTTACCGGATTATTAACTCGATGACAATTGGAGATTTTCTTTTGAATCGTATGATATATCTAGAAAGGAAGAGATGACAAAGCTTTTAATGGAAAAAAAGATCTCTCCGTTAGGTACAATTCAACTAGCAACCCACGAGGTAGAGAGCTGAAAAAGAAAGAGATTTATACTAGATGCCAAATAGTTAGAAGAAAATAGGGATAAACCATTATTTGATGATGATGCTATCGCTGAGCCGGAGAGATGCATACTAGATGCCAAATAGACGCGATGTGGCACGAAAGATAGTAATCAGGTATTCTTTAAAACGACAAGTAATATGAAACGGTGGGAGTATCTTTTCCGTCAACGCTGAACTTGATGCATCAATAAATTTTTGAAACAGATTAATGCATTGAGCTGCTCATGAAGATGATTGATTTTTAAAGAGGAGTTGCCAGTTATTACTTAATTTTTACTTAAGGAAAACTCTAGCTGTTATGGTTTGATGCCGGAACCCTTCATAACTTGTGCTTGTTTTCTTTTTCTAAATTTACATCAAAAAGTATCCTTTCACTTTCGATACTCATAGAACATCACAAGGTTTGTAGAACACTACAAAACGAAAACTTCGAGTAACAACCGCGCCAAAAAGTAAAACGCAACGCCTAACATGTTCGATTGCGGTTTTATTTTAACGGCTTTTTGGTTTGAAAGATAGTAAACAATGTATTCTCTCGCCTCAAAGCTGAACTTGATGCACTAATATAGGCAATGAAAAGCGTGTTTCAACAAGGATACTCATCAATGGATTTTGAAACTGATTGCACTGAACTTATGAAGATGATTGAGGAGGAAGAGAAGTGTCCAGCTTTTAATTCTGAACTTGATGATTTTCTGCTTTTTGCATGCTCATTCTGTTTTTATATTCTTTTTCTATCACTTTTATATTCTTCGTAATTTGAACATCTGTGCTGATATGTATCTTTGTGAAAGGCGTTCCCTCAAGATGTTACTCTTTTCCCCATCTAAATTCTCTCATTTCGAGTTAGTTAACCCATGAAACTAACATGAAATTTAATCAGTAACAAAATTTTCTTAATAAGTTTAATAAATTGTTAATGTGAATATACAAATAATATAGTTTTGTATTTAGTTTAACAAAGTACAATAAAATATAACCCGATATTTAATAAATTACCACATAACTTATTTTAAATAATTTGTTTAAATTATACATTAATATAATATTATACGTTATATTAAATATATTTAGCATGTTACAAATACATGTAAAATATTATTATTGTTATTTATATTGTTTCATATAATATGATATTATAATTTTTATTATGTTAATCACAAAACTAAAAAACTAATCTTTTTGTTAAATTGATATAATATATACAATAAAACGTTGATCTACATACTAAGTTATATATACATATATTTTATATTATAGAATACTATATTGTCACTAGAAAGTTAACGTACTACACCAATGTTTCTCGATTTATCAAGTTACTACAAAATATAACTCGATATTAATTAATTACTTCATTTCTTGTTTTTAATCATTTATCTAAATTATACGCAATCTTGTACGATATATTAAACATTTTAACACGTTAAGTACATATACATATAGCATATTATTATTATTATTGTTATCTTTATCATTGTATATAACATGTTACTATAACTATGCTAATCACGTAAGCATACAATTGATCACCATTTCAGAAGAATCTACTGTTCTGAGATTCAGTTGCAACACGTTAATGCAAATGTTAGATGTTAGCAGTGGTGTGCTAGAAATTTATTTTACTGGGGCAAAATATATTTTAACAAGTTATATAAAAGTTTTAAATAAAAAGTTGACATGTAGTAAAAAAGTCATTTTTCAGAAACTAAAAGATTTTGTTAAAAAATAACAGAAAAGATATTGAGTAACTATAAACTTAAATTTCTCTGTAGCGGTCTTTGGGGTCAACTACGGCGCATTATCCAGAACTTGAATGAATCACTGATAGTTGGCGGGGATTTTAACTCCATCGTTCGAGTAGATGAGCGAACGGGTGGGAATGGTAGACTCTCGCCAAATTCTTTAGCTTTTGGAGACTGAATAAATGAGTTGTATCTCATTGACATAGGATTTCAAGGAAGCATTTTCACATGGAAAAGAGGGCGAGTGGAGAGCACATTTGTAGCAAAGCGGTTAGACAGGGTCTTGTGTTGCGCGCAGACGCGGTTGTAGTGGCAAGAAGCCTCGGTAACCCATCTTCCATTCCTGTCCTCCGATCATGCGCCATTATATGTAAAAATGGAACCGAGTGCAGGAGGAACCCTGAGCAGGAGATCCTTTCGGTTTGAAGCAACTTGGCTGACTCATGGGAGTTTCAAAGAGATGCTTTCGGCTTCCTGGAATGGGACAATGTCAACACCAGAGGCGTTGAAAAGCCTGAAAGGGAAACTAAAGCGTTGGAACAAAGAAGTGTTTGGCGATGTTCAAAAGCGAAAAGAAAGGCTGGTTAGTGATATTAAGGTCGTCCATGATTTGTTGGAGGTTAATCAAACTGATGAGCTCTTGAATAAGGAGGAAGTTTTAATCAAAGAAAAGAATTTGATGCAGTCCTCGAACAAGAAGAAGTACTCTGGTTTCAGAAATCAAGGGAGAAATGGATAGTGCTAGGAGATCGAAACACGAAGTACTATCATACTTCCACAATTGTAAGGAGAAGATGCAATATAATCGAAATGTTAAAAGATGATGATGGAATATGAGTGTCACAACAGAAGGAGCTTGAGCAGCTGGCTATAGGATATTATACACGTCTATACTCTATGGGCCTATGGCATACGTGGATATTGTGGTCGAAAAATTGCCGCATGAGGGTTTTGTTGACTTAACACAGGTGGAGTTAGTGGAATTGTCTAAGATGTTCTCCGAGAAGAAAGTGGAGGAATCGATACGGAGTATGGGAAAGTATAAAGCTCTGGGTCCGGATGGATTCCAACCGGTCTTTTATCAGGATTGTTGGGATGTGGTAGGAGCCTCTGTGGTTCGCTTTGTCCTGGAGTTCTTTAACACGGGGATCTTATTAAGTGGCACAAATGACGCGATCGTGGTTCTAATAGCAAAGGTCTTGAAGCCGGAGCGGATCACGCAGTTTAGACCGACCAGCTTGTGTAACGTGTTATTCAAAACGATCACGAAATGTATGGTCATACGGATGAAGCATATTATGCCTTAGTTAATCGATCCGGCTCAAGCGAGTTTTATATCGGGCCGATTGAGCGCATATAACATCGTGGTGGTTCAGGAAGTAGTGCATTCAATACAACGGAAAAAGGGAGAAAAGGTTGGATGCTCTTGAAGTTGGACCTTGAGAAAGCATACGATCGAATTCGATGGGATTGCTTAGAAGACACTCTCCGGGTAGCAACGTTTCCAGAGACGTGGATTGGTTGGATTATGCAGTGTGTTACTGGTCCGTCCATGAACTTATTGTGGAATGGAGAAAGACAGATGAGTTTAAACCTCTATGTGGGCTTCGACAAGGAGACCCCATGTCACCATATCTGTTTGTGCTTTGTCTCGAGACTATGTCATTTGATCGAGCAATCGATTGCCTCAAAGGAGTGGAAGCCGATCAACTTGTCCCGTGGAGGTCCGAAACTATCGTACATTTGCTTCGCAGACGATCTGATTTTATTTGCAGATGCGTCAGTGGCTCAGATTCATGTGATACAAAGAGTTCTCGAAAGGTTTTGTACGGCTTCGGGACAGAAAGTAAGTCTCGACAAATAAAAAAAAATCTTCTTTGGGAATGTGAATCGAGATCTCGAAAAAAGAATAAGTGACGAGAGTGGAATCAAGTCGCCTCGTGAGCTGGGGAAATATTTGGGGATGCCAATCTTACAAAAACGAATCAACAAAGAAACATTTGGGGATGTGCTTGAAAAGGTGTCCTCACGTCTGGCGGGTTAGAAAAGGCGGATGTTAAGCTTCACGGGTAGACTAACCCTTACTAAAGTTGTTCTCTCATCGATCACAGTCCACACTATGAGCACAATATCCTTGCCAGCATCGACACTTGCAAGATTGGATAAAGTCTCGAGATTGTTCCTATGGGGAAGCACTACAGAGCAGAAAAACAACACCTTGTCGCCTGGAAACGAGTTTGTTTACTCAATAAAGAAGGAGGTTAGGGGATTCGTTTATCACAGGACATGAATAAAGCGCTCCTCGCAAAGCTGGGTTGGAGACTGATCAATAACCAGACTAGTCTTTGGGCACGCGTGCTCCGAAGTAAGTACAAAATAGGAGACGTTCGAGATGCTACATGGACTATAGCTAAAGGTCCCTGGTTATCGACTTGGAGGAGCGTGGGGATGGGTAAAGGAGAAGTGGTGATTCTGGGAGTAAGATGGGTCCTCGGGGATGGCTGTAATATTTGTTTTGAGAAGATAAATGGCTCCTAGACTTGCCGTTATCAGAACTGGCAGGCATAGATATACCGGAAGATCTCCTGGAAATAGGTGTCCACGACTTATGGAGGAATGGTGTGGGGTGGCTGCTTCCTCGAATCGCTCCTTATATATCTACAAACACTAGATTACAACTAGCGGTTGTGGTCTTAGACGATGTTACAGGAGCACAAGAAAGATTATCTTGGGGCGAGACTCAAGATGGGAGCTTTACTGTGAAGTCGGCGTATTCACGTCTTACGAGAACAGATTTGCCGAAACCGGATATGAAAAAATTCTTTGATAGGATATGGCGAGTGGTGGCACGAGAATGGGTCAAAATGTTCCTCTGGCTAGTAGCGCATCAAGTGACTATGACCAATATGGAGCGACATAGAAGACATATATGCGCCACGAGTGTTTGCCAAGTATGCAAGGGGGGGGGGATACCGGCTAGGCGGAGAAGAATTTTCTTTGAGGCGTCGCTGTTCGAGTGGCTTTATGGGAATTTGGGGGAAGATGCAGAGGTGGAGGGGAGTCCCTGGTCCACTGTCTTTGTAATGGCCATATGGTGGGGTTAGAAATGGCGTTGTGGTAATGTTTTGGGGGTTAACAGGAGATGCTGAGATAGGGTACGCTTCATTAAAGATTTAGCCAAGGAGGTGTGGCTGGCACACTCAAATGTGAGAGGAAATACAAACAGAGCGGCTAGAGTGGAGCGACTTATATCGTGGACATTGCCGAGTGACAGATGGATGAAACTGAATACCGATGGTGCGTCAACGCAGAGTTACTAGACTCGAGTTTGAGGTGGATTCGGAGATAGTTGTGGGTTTTCTAAAGACAGGGATAAGTGATTCTCACCCTCTGTCTTAATTTTCTAGTACGATTGTACTATGGCTTTATTTTGAAGGGACTGGATAGTCCGGATTTCTCACGTGTATAGAGAGGCTAATCATCTAGCGGATGAGTTAGCGAACTATGCTTTTACTTTACCATTAGGGTTGCATTTGTTTAATTCGTTGCCGGATGGTATTACTTCGATTATGTCGAACGATGCCCATGGGGTAACTAGATTACGTTGTGTTCGTTTGTAAGTATAAGATGTGTAATGTGAATGTTTTAATATTATTGAATATGCAGAGTACAACTTATATACATAGTAAGATGAGATCGTGGAATAATTACAAAGGAATATTATGTGAATAATTGACTAGCATAATTATAGGGATTGAGATATCAAAATGATATGAGTGATTATCTTTCCTTTACACTCATATCCTTCATAGTAAGTTCTTTTTCTAGTACAATAAACCGCGTCTCCTTCCTATTATCAAAAAAAAAAACTTAAATTTCTCTCTAAAACCAAAACTTTGGTTGTAAAATAAACAAAGAAAAGAAAATAGAGAATGAAATTTGTTTTAAACTAAAATAGTTATAAAAAATTATAAAAAATATTGTATATATCTAATATAAAATCCATAACTATCGTTTTACAAAAACAATGTCATAACCAGATTTTTGTTAGAACCAGATTTTTTTCATTAAGATTCTCATATTTATATAATTGATAAACAAAAAAGGAAAGTTTTAAATAAATAAAATTAAAACAGGAAAAGTAATATTATCCAACGATTAAAAATAGGGACTTTTTGATAGAAAATGAAAGAATTGGGGGCAAAATAAAAATTATTACGGAGGTATTAATTAAATTTAATCATAATTATAATGTAATTTTAAAATTGTACCGGGGCAAGTGACCCTCCTACCATACATGTAGCTCTGCCCCTGGATGTTAGTGTAATTGTAATTATGCTAAATTGCTAATCACATAAGCATAAATCTGATCAACGTTTTACAAGAGTCTATTACTCTCTGATTTAATTGATATTAAGTTAAACGTTAATTAAAATGTTATACGATATATTTAGTATTTTATCACATTACAAATTCGTGTAATTTATTATTGTTATTGTCGCCACACAGTATACCTCAATAATTTTAAAATACTATCTTATTATCGTGACATGTGTCAAGTTAATCGATTAGATTTTGATACGTGTTAAAAAAATTCAACCAATTAGATTTTAACATAATGTTTACATAAATCTAAAAATTAGTTTTAAAAATAAAAAAGGATATAAGATTTTAACATAATGTTTACATAAATCTAAAAATTAGTTTTAAAAATAAAAAAGGAAAAATAAGTATCTTTTTCAATTAATAATACAAAAAAATCGAAAAAGTAAATAAGAAAATTAAGAAAAAAGAAAATAAGTTTTTTAATGTTTTTCATTTAAATTAAAGAAATTGTATGATTAATTACTAATACTAAAAGGAAAATCAAAAAATTATTAAAATAAGTTTTTTTTTCAATTGGTAATACCAAAAGAAAAATAAAAAATTGAAAAGGTAAATAAGAAATTTAAGAAAAAAAAAGTTTCTTTTATGTTTTTCATTTAAATTAAAGAAATTGTATGATCAATCACTAATACTAAAAAGATAATAAAAAGGTAAATAATAAATTTTTTATAATGATCATTTTAATTTATTTTTACGGGTTTAAAATATCTTATTAAAAACCCGCATATATGCGGGTCCTAATCTAGTTACTTATAATACGAAATACTTATGGGAATTAGTTATGAATCCCCAACTAATCTCTATTTTATTTTGATTTTTTTTCTTTCGTCTAAATTTATCAAAACCACTTTAGCAAAAAAAAAAAAAATTATTAAAACCATATATGAATTTTTTTTTTTTTTGCTTTTATATTTCCTAGCTCTTTTTGTTTTTGTCTTAAAACTCTCCTTTTTTCTTTTATTAAAAAAATAGAGAAAATAATTATAAAATAAAATTTCGGCAGTGTGTTTCGAAGCTTCACGGCGGCTACAGAAGATGATGGTCGGTGATGTTCTTACACGTTTCTGTGAATTGGCTAAAAATTCAAAATCTTATCTAAAGCGCTTTATAATGTTGGGCTTCAAATGTTTAAAAAGTCTTTAGAGTTTGGGCCTTCGTCTACCACTTCTATCTTCCCATGTTTGGGTTTCCATAATAAATGGAATATCGAAAAAAAAAAAAGAAAAAAAAAAGGGCTTCTTCTTCTTCTTCGGGTTTGTTAGGCCGGTGTCGTGCCATCTCTCTCTCTCTCGAATTCCCTCATCGTCACCAAACCAAGCTTTCCTCTTCGGTTTTCTTCTGTTAGGCCGGTGTCGTGCTTTGGCATCGTCATCCTCACTTGCTCTCTCTTTCTCGGTGATTGTTGATTTTTAAGCTAACAATTAGGGTTTTGAGACTCCCTCGCCAAAATCTACAAAATGTCTTCCAAAACTAGGGCAGAGAAGAAGGAGGAGCAATCGTGGGAACCACCGTCTGTGATTCCAGCACTTCCCGAAGACGTCATCGTCGACATCTTAGCGCGTGCACAGAGATGCGACTATCCAATACTCCCCCTCGTTTCTAAGCAGTTCCGTTCAATCGTTGCGTCCTCTGAGATATACGCTAGGCGATCCTTGTTGGGCTGCACCGAACACTGTCTCTATTTTGTCGTCTATAACACTGCAACCAATGATGACCGTTGGTATATTCTCCGCCGGAAATCCAATGGGAATCGCTGCTTGGTCCTTATCCCTTCGCTTCCCGATATGCCTTGTAGTGGAAGCTTTGTCGCGGTGGGCTCGAAGATATATGTGTTTGGTGTGATTAACAATCTAAATATGACAACGAGTGCGAGTGCGTTAACCATCGATTATAGATCTCACACGCTGCAACCCCTCCCCAGCATGCCTAAACCCATGTCTTATACAATTGCTGATATCATCAACGGGAGAATCTACGTAATTGGAACTCACGACTGCAAAAAGGCGATGGTGGTGTTCAATACAGAAACACAAACGTGGGAGGAACCTGGGATAGACATTAAGATGGCTGGCACGTGGCGTGGTTGTGTGGTGATGGCTGATAAGCTGTACATGAAGGTGTATCAGAATGGCTATGTTTACGAGCCAAAGGAAAATAAATGGGAAACGGACGAGATGCTGAATTCTAAGGAGTGGGAGAAGGCGTGTGTCGTCGATGAGGTATTGTACTACTTGGATTCTGATGAGAAGAGTATAAGAACGTATGATCCAACGCAGAGGTGCTGGGGGGTGGTGAAAGGTGTCGAAGAATTGTTGGCTGAGACAATACCTGCAAGGTGGTCAAAGACTGTGAGTTATGGTGGGAGACTGGCTTTCTTTTTTCCTAAAAAAGAAGAGATTTGGTGTGCGGATATTTGGTGTGCGGAGATTTCGCTGGAAAAACGTCAAGTAGGGGAGATTTGGGGTAAAGTTGAGTGGTGTGATCTTGTTTTGCCTGGAAATTTTTCCTTGTTGAAAACTGTAACTGTTACCGTTTGATGCAAGAACTCTCATTCACATAACTTGTTCTTTGTTTTTTTTCTTTAGCTGTTACCGTTTATGCAAGAACTCTCCTTCATATGACTTGTGATTTTTTTTTGGTAAAAATATTAAGATAAAAAAACTCTCATTCATATAAATTGTTCTTTGTTTTTTTCTTTAGCTGTTATGGTTTGATGCAAGAACTCTCCTTCATATGCAGTTGTGATTATTATTATTTTTTGAAATTTGAGGTAATTTCGTTGAATTGTGATATACCATCTATTCAGTTTTGGAATGTATAGAACCGAGTTAGGGTTCAAACTTCAAATACCCTGGACATAGCCTAATCATGCTAACTTAAAATACCCATCACTGAAATTTATTTTTAACTTTTGCTTTTATATTTCCTTTTTTTTTGTCCCGAAATTCTCCTTTTTTCTTTTATTATAGAGAAAATAATTACAACATAAAATTTCTGAAGCTTCACGGCGGCTGATGTTCTTAAACGTGTCTGTGAATTGGCTAAATATGCAATCTTAGATAATGTTTGGGCTTCAAAATGTATCTTCCCATGCATGTTTGGGTTTCTATCATAAATGGGGTTTGCGTGGTGTGATCATGTTTTGACTGGGAATTTTTACTTTAGGAAAACTCTGGCTGTTATGGTTCGATGCATGAATTATTCATAACTTGTGGTTGTTTTTCTTTTCTAAATATATTTGTCTTCCTTCACCCAAATTCTTAGATGAGTTTCTTTTCTCTATACTAAATCTCATTTAGCTGATTTTGTTGATGTACATGAAAATAGTCGAATTTGTGACCCTTCCCTTTTCAAACTAAACTCAAGTAAACCAGAAAGAGGCTGGCAAATGTTGCCACTTCTCCTTAATAACTCTCCGAACCTAGAAACTAATCATCAAGGTAATACCAATTTCGTCTGATAACACACACACACACACACACACATAATTCGTTTGAGAAGGTACCAGACATTTCATGGAATGGAGGAACTCGTATAGAGCGGAAACAGATGATGCGTTTCTTGTGAAATTTGAAATATCTTCAAACTGTCAAGGTTGGTGTGGAAGCTGAGATTCACGGAGAAGACAACGATGTTAACAAAATAACCAGAGAATCACCATTGGCCAATGCTCTTTGTAAGCTTCCTAGAGTTTCATCAAAATGTCAAATCCATTTCTTCTGATTTCTCACTAAGAAACCGAATCACTAACAAGCCAAGTGTTCTTTTTAGGAGATAAATTATTATTTTTTTCTGTTATGATAATCAAAAACCAAATTCATGGTTTACTATATTTGGGAAAAAAATAAAGAAGAAAAAGTGGTCACTTTTTCACATACGGGGCTTGACTCGTTAAGACCATCTCCATTGGCAGGTTCTTAACAATAATTTTAATATAAATTTTAAGATTTTTTTTTTTTTCTTAGAACCCCGTTAAGGATTCTTAAGAATAAAAAATTTATATTTAAAAAAACTATAAATGAAAAACAAGATTAGATCGTTAAGTGAAAAGAAATGAAAAAGAAACCCAAGTATTTAAATCTGGAGGAGATCCTAAATATATATATGTGGTATTGAGAAAAGTTGGTATCTGCTTATAACAATCGAAAGAAATCAACACTAAAAAAACAATATCTATAACTTATCAAATCACTAGATTATATACAACATCTATTGTAATTAATGACAAATAATATCTCATTCACAAAACCCAAAACCAAAAAAAAAACATTCAAGTTAATTTTTTTTATAAGGATTAGTGTTTCACCTTATCTTTTCTTAAAATGAAGTTAACTCATTTACTTTTGTTTTTATTTTTTTTCTTAATTTATAACATACTAACACTAATTTATTTATTTATTAAAATTTAACTACTCATAAAATTATATTTTACCTATATAATATATTATAATCGCAACACGTGTCGAAATCTAACCAATTCACTTACCACGTATCGCGATCATGTTAATTGTTAATTTAAACGCACCCAACTATATATGATAAAAAGATATAGACTAAACATAATTATAAAAAATTTCAATTTTAACGTTCTTATTCTTTCAGATTAAATTGTGTTTTATGTTATGTAAAAAATAAAATGTCAATTATTACAGTATAAGAAATAATAAATAATATATTCAACACAAAACATAAATCATTGAAAAAAATAAACAAATAACATATTCACAAATCACAAATCATCATCTACTATGAGCTTGATTGGTTCTCCCGCTAGCACCCTCAAACGCAGCTTTTGCGGGTGGTAGCGGTTGTTGGCGTTTGGCAACAATCACACAAAACGCTTTCTACCGGTTCAAACCGCTTTGTATCGCTCAAAATCAAAAACTCCTTCCAGCTAGCGTTTGCGGTTGCGGGCGGCTGCGCACGATTGCATGTGGATAATTCAAAAAATAAAATTAAAAAACAAACACAAAATTTATTTAAAATTAAGATATATATATATATATATATATATATATATAAGAAACTTTTTAAAAAATAGGATTTGAATAATATAATTACACATAAATAAATAAATTTGATATTTGTTAACTAATATTCATTAACAATCTTTCATAATTTATATGTATAAGATCTATAAACTCTAACTATTTTGATAAATTTTCTCTTCATCACTAATGTAAATATAACAACTAAAATTCTTTTCATCTAACATCTCCATACAAAAAAAAATCAATTTTTCTATTAAAATCATAACTTCATCCAAACTAAAACAAATTGAGAAATAAAAGTAATAATTTTTATAATTAATTATGTTTTATTAATAATTTTATAGTTTTCTTATAATAATATGGTTTTTAATATTTTTTATAGTTATAGAATTTGTTTATATTGTTAATTTATTTTTTAACCGCTATTACACCTGCAAGTTAACCAGTCGTAAATATCCCGCAAACGCACCCATTTCTAACCGCTGTACCAGTCGTACAACCCGCTTAATAACGCTGTTAACCGCAATCGCCCACTTCCGCAAACTCTCGCAACTGCAACCGCAACAGCTGCGTTTAAACCAGTCAGGCCCTATGTAATAGATGAATGGGACTTTATTGGTCAATCACAACTTTATTTTTCCATATATAAAATATAAAAGCAATTAATTATTATTTTTAAAATCATCAAGTAACATAAATAAAAATTAACATATGTATAATTAGCTATACATAAAAAATATTAAATTTGAATTCAACTATTTAAACATTATTTTAAGTAGATGAAATTCAAATTTAATTTAAAAACATACATATATATCAATCTAATATAATACATAATTTTAAATATATCATTATATTTGTTTTTTGAGTGATTTAATAATTATTTTCAAATAAATTAGGATAACTAAACTTTGATACAACTGGAAAAAATAATTATATTGAATAAATTAAGAAGTTAAGACACAACAAAATATTCAATAAAAATCGAGAAGAAGCAAAAAAAAAATGGATACAAAAATATACAAAATTTTAAAACATGCAAAAAGACATGGATTCAATGAAAGATATAAAAAAATAAATCCTTAAAATGATAAACTGAAAAAAATTAAAAAAATTATAATATTAAGATTTAGATAAATAAAAAGAGTATTAAAATTAAAGAGTAAATAAATATTCGTAAAATAATGTATGAAAGAGATTACATATATCCTCAAGAAAAAAGGTAGAAAATATTTTTTTGAAAAAAATAAGATAAAATCAATTGTCAAAATATAGATCCAAACATATTATTTAAAACTCAAATTGAAATAAAACCCGCGCATCGCGCGGATTGTCTC
Organism: Alliaria petiolata; assembly: GCA_020283515.1. Classification (NCBI taxonomy): domain Eukaryota; kingdom Viridiplantae; phylum Streptophyta; class Magnoliopsida; order Brassicales; family Brassicaceae; genus Alliaria; species Alliaria petiolata. Next base: position 65,825,965 of record JAHZTW010000004.1, on the reverse strand, counting down.
CTAGTGAAGTTAATAACTTTCCGAAGATAAAAGAAGTTTGCTTATCACTAATCACTCCTTCATATGACTTTTTTTTCTTTCTTTTTTTACTTTGGGGATGAAAGAATTCCCCCCTGTCTTAAGAATATTTCATTGGTCTTTGGATTCAGTTTCAATCTCTGATACTGACTTTTTATTTGAGAATGTTCAAATTTGAGGTAATTTTCATGGAATTTGAGGTAATTTTTACTTGTAAATTGCTTACTTGGAAGAAAAAAAATATATAAATGATTTTACTTTAGTTTTGTGCATATATTTTTTCGAGCTTTCTGTTTTTTCAGAGATTTTTCTCCGGAAGTTCTTTCTTCATCTTCCGTATTCGAGTTTTTTACAAAATTAGACACTTTTGCAAACTCATTTTACAAGATTAGGCACCTCTTGAAAAGAAGGCACTTTTGAGTTATTGTTGCATATGAAAAACCGAAAATATCCTTCTTTTTCACCCCACATCTCACGGTAATTTTGTAGTTTTCCTCGGGGTTAGTTTCAACCGTTCCGCCGTCGTCTCACAGGGTTTCCGGCGAATCGATCTGTTATCGATCCTCTTATTGATCTAAAGCTTCGTCTGCCTGGCTCGGTTTCCTGCCGAAAACCTTCTTCCGTTGATCTTCCTCCCTCCCGTCGAGATTTTGTTGATTCGGCAGCTGGTGATCCGAGAATATGGCGATTATGTACGCTCTCGTGGCACGTGGGACGGTGGTGCTTGCGGAGTTCATCGCGACTTCTACGAATGCGAGCACGATCGCCAAGCAGATCCTGGAGAAGGTCCCTGGGAACAACGACAGCAACGTCTCCTACTCTCAGGATTGCTACGTCTTTCACGTTAAGCGCACCGATGGCCTCACCATTCTCTGAATGGCCGAGGAAAATGCCGAAAGTACGTCCTCCATCTCCCTTAATATTCGATTTGTTCCTGAATTGCAATTGCCCGAATCTTGAGCTCCTTCTTATGGGTATGTATGCTTGGGTATGGATGCATCATTCGGGATGCATCGGCATGGATGCATCGGTATGGACACATCGGTCAAGACGATAATGCGTGGATAATCATGTGTGGACAATCATGTTTGGAAGTTTGGCTTTCGTCATGATAACAAAAGACACACAGTAACAACTTGTTAGATCTCAGAAGATGAAGCATCCCTGCACTTAGAGAGAGAGTTTATTATTCTTCTTGATCCGACAGCTTTGCATAGATATTTTCCTTCAACAGCCTAATCTCCTTGAGCTTGAAGCTCCAATCAAGATCTGCGGTAATCAACCTCTTTTCCGATTTCTAAGTTTCCTTTTTGATTTCTGGGTTGTTTCGTTTTGGGATCTGAAGTATTTATCATGATTGTCTTTGTAGCTTTAGCTTCGTTCGCGTTTTTCTTAGATCAGCTCCCAAAAAAATTAGATTTTTTTCATTTCTTGTTTTACTTGTCTTGGGTAAGTTTTGTGAAACGTGAATTGGGTTAGGCAGATATGTGTTTGGTCAAGTTAGCTAAGAGAGATAGAGATGTTTAATCCATCATCTGATTGCAGCAGCTGATCTCGAAACAAAGAGAAGTTAAAGGACACATAGAGATCATTGGATTGCTATTAAATTTGGGTGAGATCTCGTGAAAGGTTACAATCATTGACGTTGGTGTGGAGGCATTGATATGGACACACCGATCTGGACGATAATGTATGGACAAATATTGATAACAATCGTTTGTGTACACTATGATGTGTGGACGTTGTGTTGTGACAATCGTTTGTGTACACTATCCACATGGTCCTTTATGGCAAAAGCTTATAGTTTGCCAACTCCACCTCTTTGCTTACTTTACTTGTTTGAAAATCATCACAAGACAAATCAATAACCAAGAGATTCTCAAGAACGTTAAATGGACAACACAAACCACCAAAAAGAGCCTTTTAAGCCTTACCACTCGACAAAGAATAAGCTCCAAAGATGAGCAAAACCTCTGTAAACTATCCATCTTAAGGGCCACCATAATTACACTGCAAAAACAGTGCGTATGGACGTTGTCTCGTGGACAACTCTGTAATTTTTCAGAAATCAAATTGATAACTAATAAGAGAATTGATATTAAGTTATATGATCTTAAAGGCCAAGTATTGTATTACAACTTTTGAATAACCAAATGTGAAGGAGGTGTGGTGTATCTTGTTGTCGGCTGTTCTTGGATCGGACAACCATGGTGAATAAACATAAAATTGATTTACTCAAGGTTTTTGCTTTTTACTGAATCAATTGAAGGCCACACCACAATGTTATGGATAAATAACAGTGGGAAAGTACCATGGACAAAGAACAATGGAAAAAAAATGTGGACAAAGAACCATGTGGACGTGTCTATGTGGATGTGTGTATGTGGACAAAAAAACTGTGGACAAAAAACTGTGGACAAAGAACAATGGACAAGTGGACAAAGAACACTGTGGACGTGAGCATGTAGTATGTGTTTTAAAAAAATGTGGTACGACGAAGCAAAGCGACTCACTTTTGAAGTCTTCTCTGCTCTTTGTAAGAAAATTTTGTATGCAAATCATTGACATATGGACAAATTAATGTGGACAAAATAATGCTTATATGATCGTGTGGTTAGTGATCGAACTCATGGGCGTTGAAGTCGATTTCATTTTTAAGGCGAAAGGAGAAGAATTGTACGAGATAGAGGTGTTTTCCGTTGAAGAGAGAGGTATTTCTCAGTGGTTACTCTAAACTTGATAGACTCGAACAAGATGGAGGTTAGTTTATTGTGTGGATGTTAGATTGTATCGAGTTTGGTTAAATGCGAGTATGTATCTACAGTTGTCAGAGTGAGGTTTTTGGTGGAGTAGAGCTGGGCGAGTAAATATGAGCTTGTTAAGTATGCATTTGAGTCGAATATGCAAGCCTTGAATGATTTGCTAGATCTGGCTGGCGGAGAATATGATAAACTGTTTACGAGCTAGAGGATGGTGTCCATTTATACGAATTATTGTGGATACTCAGAACACGAACCGTATACACAACCTTATGGATACAAACGAATGGACTACATAGTTATGGACATGTATGTAGATTTGGAGTATTATTAATCATACGAAACGGTGGACAGGAACTCGTGGAACCAAACCCACATAAACAACTTGTTGACACAATCTTACACAAATTAATGGACTAGATAGTAATCGACATGTATGAAGAACCAAAGTGTGTAATTAATAATATGAAACCGAGTAGCTTTATATAGATCTATCTATATGGACAGATTCTAATGAACACAGTCTCGTGGACACAGTCTAATGAACACAGTCTCATGGACAATAGGTCGTGGACAAGACGTCGCAAACAAGAAGGCGTGGATATGATGCCATTACCTCCTCCGAAAATCCTATCCATGCCTTCTTGTTTGCGACGTCTTGTCCACGACCTATTCTCCATAATCTATTGTCCACAAAAGCATGAACAGGGATAGCGATTCAGTCACACTTCAGATTGACTCCAGCTTTCATCCATCATCTAATCTGATGCCTCTTGTTCTGGTTCAGCTGCTGGAGCAGAGATTTGATGACACCATAGCCGACTCTTTGAGGAAGACAATGATGTATTGTACAAGATCATTGTGTATGGATAAGTATTTGTGGACGATTTATATCGGATAATGTGTTATGGACAAAATCACGTGGACAATTCGTAATATAATAATCAATCATATAATACCATGTTAAATATACACAGATAGAAAATGAGTTCCTTCTTGTTTTCAACACCATATTTCTATACAAATATTCTAATTTCCAATACCGACATGAACTGAAATTGTTAAAGATATCAATAAAGTGTTCTTCATGGAAGATTTTCCGTTCGATGATAGTGAAGGCTTAATACACTTATGTACACACATCTAATAGATAGTAGTAGTGGACACCTTCTCATGGACACACCGCATGATCATAATCTCATGGACACAATCCAATGACCACAAACTCATGTAAGGAGACTCTTGGACACTGGACGTGTGGATGGATGTGTATGGATGGTGCTTGGATATTTTTGAATGTAGCTTTTAAACAAGTACGATCTAACACAAATGCAGAGAACTTTCAGTTTAGTACACTTTTCAAATGAGCAATAAACTTATTCTAAAAATAAAATCCTAAGCTTGAGTAAAATCCTAAGTTCTATGATCTTAATGTGATATGAAGTACCTAGGAATGAAGTTCGATCATGGACAGGAATATGCAAGGACCAGAAGTTGAAAGCCTATCCAGACAACACAATAACAATATTCCAGAGACTACAAACACTTGTGTGATAAAAAAAACATACACACAACATTTAACATAATAGAAAAGATAAAGCGTGAATTTGTGAATACCAACAAAGCCATGTTTAATTTGTCTTGCATTAGAAAAATATAAATTTTCCATTTATACATTTTTAATCCAATGTCATCGTAGAGAAGCCAAACTTTATAAAAGAGTGAACATACTTCCCAAGAGCTTTCTCATGTGGAACGAGCCCCATCCCTGTGCCATCAAGTCCTACATTAGGAAAAGTAAAAAAATCATTAGAAAATGCTTGGACCTTTTAAACGATTATCTGAAAATAAGATAGAAACAGTCAGAACAAAATGATTACTAAGGAGCCTCAGTCTTGACAAAAAAAAGCAAGATGGAGTAACATAGCCTCTCTATTAAGAGAACTAAGGCGTGACTGTGGCTAAAAGAAAACTATACATTGATATCTCAGATTGTGCATTTATCTATGATGAGAAGAACAAGTCGTATGTTTCAAAAACAAACTAAGCCAGATTGAGCAACATGTAATACTATTTAACGCTCAAGCTTCACTAATTTGTATCCACACATGGACAGAATATGAAGGGATGAAATACGAATGGTCACATATTACATGAACACAAATCTGTGGATACCATATGTATCACGAATGGTCAGCCTAAAATGGACAGATACAAAGGTGTTTCGATGAACAGAGTTACCTTCCATGTCAGACTCTAAGTCGACACAATGTACAGTGTTTTTGTGCATTTCACACTTTGTTCTTCACACCCTGAAGATCTTCCTTAAACAATGTACATAACAATACATTATCCATTATAAATTGTCCACTAGAACTTCTCCATAAAACTGGTTGAGATACAAAAATGGAAATGGGGTTTTGGTGTTAGCAATAAGACGATCAAATGTACATAAACAACTACACGAGTGGACAAAAATGCATGGACAATAAAGATGAAATTAAAGCAGGTACCCATGGATGTGCACATGTGCTCAAATGCACACATACGCTCGGCAGTATCAAAGTCCATGTGGATACAAATGCGTGAGCAATTGAATTGTACAAACCTTTAAACTTCCGCGAGTCATCGATTTAATCGCATTAACAAATCATATGGATACAAATGCGTGGACAGACATGACAATATCTCTTTCATCTCTTTCACCTCACAACTTGTCCACGCCAACAACTTGTTCCATCGACAGATACCCCCACCACACAAACTCTTTCTTTTCCCTAATCATCGACACAAACACCATCCACACCCTGCTATCCACACACGTCATGAACCCATCACCTAACTCTTCCCTGCAATCAAAAATCCAACTATTGCTTTCGTCTTCGTCTCTTACCCAGAAACCACGGATTACTTTCGTCTCCAATCAAATCAACATATCTAAGATGAATTCATCTCCTATTAGCTTACCGGTTCCTATCTAACGAATGAGGGGTTTAAATTACGGTTTATGACCGAAACTTTGCTGCCTTGGATTTATATTCTCAACACTCGGAGGAAATCTGGGCTTCGGAAATTAGGGATAATGATTGTGGTCTTTGTGATGGTTGAATCGTTGTAAACAATTTCACTAATTATGTTGTATGATTGTGCGTGGCTCACATATGAGAATAAATCTCAGGTTTTGTGTTTTGTGATTGTTGACAAAAATCAGTTCAGCAGAGAGAGCAACTGACGTTGGAAGCTTTTGATTTTGATTTTGAGTGATTGTTTTGGGCTTCTTAAATAATATGACGTAGAGATTTTATAATCTTTTAAAAGCCCAAAGAAATATCAATTATTAGAAAAAGCACATGAAAAAAAAAAAATAGTTGATGATGTGGAGAACTTCATTGAGAGAGATTTGTCTAACTATATAATAGATTTAAGATTTAAATATTAAACCAAAAATTGGAGAAATTAGGTCGTCAGAGTCCCCATAGAAGATCGGCATTAAGTTGACTGTTGATTTGAGCGTTTTCCGCTTCCCTCGCCAAAATCTACACATGTCTTCCAGAATAAGGGCAGAGAAGAAGCAGAAATCATGGGAACCACCGTCTCTGATGACCGCACTTCCCGAAGACGTCATCCTTGACATCTTAGCGCGTGTACCGAGATACGACTATCCAACACTCTCCCTCGTTTCTAAGCACTTCCGATCACTCGTTGCATCCCCTGAGATATACGCGAGACGATCCTTGTTGGGTTACACAGAACACTGTCTCTATGTTCTACTTCAAAGCGGAAAGGGTGATCGCCGTTTGTATATTCTCCGCCGGAAAGTCAATGGCAATAGCCCCTTGGTTCTTATCCCTTTGCTTCCCGCTATGCCTCACGGTGTAAGCTTTGTCACGGTGGGCTCGAGGATATATGTGTTTGGTGGGAATAAATTTCCCAATAGGACAAAGACTGCTTTAACCATCGATTGTAGATCTCACACGGTCCAACTCCTCCCCAACATGCCCCTATACCCATGATTGATACAATTGCTTGCATCATCAACGGGAGGATCTACGTAATTGGTTGTTATAAATGGAAGAAGGTGATGGTGGTGTTCAATACAGAAACACAAACGTGGGAGGAACCTGGGGTTATTGAGTTAAGTGTAAGGGGCACGGCATGGCGTGGTTGTGTGGTGATGGCTGGTAAGATGTACATGAATGTGTATCAGAATATCTTTGTTTACGAGCCAAAGGAAAATAAATGGGAAACATACGAGGTGCTGAATTATAAGGATTGGGAGAAGGCGTGTGTCGTCGATGACATATTGTACTACTACGATTGTGATGAGAAGAGTTTTAGAAGCTATGATCCAAAGCAGAGATGTTGGGGAGTGGTGAATGGTTTGGAAGAATTCTTGGCTGAGACAAGACTTGTATATTGGTGGTCAGACATTGACATTGTGAGTTACGGTGGGAGACTGGCTTTGTTTTTTTCTAAACAAAGAGATATTTGGTGTGCGGAGATTTCGCTGGAAAAACGTCAAGGAGGGGAGATTTGGGGTAAAGTTGAGTGGTGTGATCTTGTTTTGCCTGGAAATTTTTTCTTGTTGAAAACTGTAGCTGTTACTGTTTGATGCAAAAACTCTCATTCATATAACTTGTTCTTTGTTTTTTTTTCTTTAGCTGTTATGGTTTGATGCAAGAACTCTCCTTTATATGACTTGTGATTATTTATTTATTTTTTTTACTTTGGGGATGAAACAATTTCCCCGTCTTAAGAATATTTCATTGGTCTTTGGATTTATTAGTTTCAATCTCTGATACTGACTTTTTATTTGAGAATGTCGAAATTTGAGGTAATTTTCATGGAATTGTGATATAGCTACTTGTAAATTGCTTACTTGGAAGAAAAGATAAGTCATTGCTTCCACTATTCTTGTGCCATAAGTTTCTGAATTCTGGATTCTTGGGTCATAAACAAACAAAAAGTTGAAAACTTTGCATGCATCTGTGGACCTTCCAAACGGGCAGCTCAAAAGAAGAAAGGAAGCTACAGAGATGTTAAAGATGAACGCTCACATCAGTTCTACTCTCCAAGTTGAGTGGTGTGATCATGTTTTGACTGGGAATTTTTACTTTAGGAAAACTCTGGCTGTTATGGTTCGATGCATGAATTATTCATAACTTGTGGTTGTTTTTCTTTTCTAAATATATTTGTCTTCCTTCACCCAAATTCTTAGATGAGTTTCTTTTCTCTATACTAAATCTCATTTAGCTGATTTTGTTGATGTACATGAAAATAGTCGAATTTGTGACCCTTCCCTTTTCAAACTAAACTCAAGTAAACCAGAAAGAGGCTGGCAAATGTTGCCACTTCTCCTTAATAACTCTCCGAACCTAGAAACTAATCATCAAGGTAATACCAATTTCGTCTGATAACACACACACACACACACACACATAATTCGTTTGAGAAGGTACCAGACATTTCATGGAATGGAGGAACTCGTATAGAGCGGAAACAGATGATGCGTTTCTTGTGAAATTTGAAATATCTTCAAACTGTCAAGGTTGGTGTGGAAGCTGAGATTCACGGAGAAGACAACGATGTTAACAAAATAACCAGAGAATCACCATTGGCCAATGCTCTTTGTAAGCTTCCTAGAGTTTCATCAAAATGTCAAATCCATTTCTTCTGATTTCTCACTAAGAAACCGAATCACTAACAAGCCAAGTGTTCTTTTTAGGAGATAAATTATTATTTTTTTCTGTTATGATAATCAAAAACCAAATTCATGGTTTACTATATTTGGGAAAAAAATAAAGAAGAAAAAGTGACCACTTTTTCACATACGGGGCTTGACTCGCTAAGACCATCTCCATTGGCAGAGAACCCCAATTGGGGTTCTTAACAATAATTTTAATATAAATTTTCTATAAGAACTTTTGTAGAAGATTTTTTTTTCTTTTTCTTAGAACCCCATTAAGGATTCTTAAGAATAAAAAATTTATATTTTTAAAAACTAAAAATGAAAAACAAGATTAGATCGTTAAGTGAAAAGAAATGAAAAAGAAACCCAAGTATTTAAATCTGGAGGAGATCCTAAATATATATATGTGGTATTGAGAAAAGTTGGTATCTGCTTATGGTTATCACCGACAATAAGAGGTCGCTGATTGACTCCCAAAAAGAAGACACATTCACGGCAGTTAGCGATGCAGATTCGTTTAGTAGCTGCAATCACATGAACTCTCTCACAATGCTCAATTTTCTTACTGCCTGCAGAAAGCACAAAATATTCTTACTGCATCTTTCTTAGCCCGAACATTGCAAACAAAGACTAAAGCAGGAAGGACTGTATTCGGAAACTGAACATTTGAGACTAGAACACTCAATGCGTAGCAATTCGATTGATTCAGGTAGTGAAATGCGCTTGGTTTCCCTAGCTTATACCGCTCAAACAAATGGATGCAAATCAAAAACTAAGATCATTGTTTGCAAGAAAAGAAAGATAATCAAAAATCTCTAACCTTTCCACAAACATAATAAAGACTGCCAATATATAGAGCAACCTAAGAGAGCTTCTTCCGTGCATCATTAAACATGCTAACAAAATCAAACTCTAGAGAAGATTTGAGTAAAAAGAAGAAAACCTTGAAACCAAGCAAGAGAGCTTCTTTCAAGACCGTCATTGATTTTTGGGAGTTAACGTTGTATGCCTCCAACGACACGCTCTGCATCTTCGATACCTGCTCCTTGAAGGACGCAAGAGTTTGTTTCCATGCTTCCTGAGATGTATCATCTTTAGCATCTATATCACTCTTCTCCTTCCCCACCTCAACACATGATTGTTCACGTACGAACAATGCGATAAAGGATCTTGATTTATAACAGAGGCTGTCACTCGATAGCCAATTTTAGTCAGAAACATGTATGTATACATACATGCATCAAAAATGCCAATTTCAAACCTCAAATTTCACCTCACTAAAAATTTGGCAGATATTATTGCTTAATCGATACCAAATTCACTTGCTTTTCAGGAACCCGTATTCACAATCCGCAACCAGTACTACCCAAGTCAAATTATTATCGTAATCCAGAAACTCCATCTTCGAACATCTAAGAAATTTCAAAAACAGAAATCAGAAGCTTTGAGCACAAACAGTACTCACCGATTCCCCGTGGGACGCAGCGAAAGCAGCGACGGAGCGGTTAAGCAAGACCTATGAGCTAAATCAGAAACGGAGAGAAGGTAGAGCGCACAGTGTCACCGGCAGGGCGAGAATGAGTTCTGTGAAGCAAGCTCGAATTAGGGTTTCGGATCGACATCAACTCCATCGGAATACTCATCGCCTGGTAAAATTATTTCTCGGCGAAGAGATTAAGTGGGAGAGATAAGAGTTTCTGCTTAGGGATTCAAGTGAGCTGTGTTCGTCGACGGATTCCGATCGGAGGAGAACAAATTTTTTTTTTTTTTTTAATAATTAAGAACCGCTTCTTAACAGTTTCACATTTTAATGATTTATTTATTTTTTTCTTTTTTAACTTAAAGAAATTCTCTAAAAACCTCTTAAAGCTGCTGATGGAAATGCTGAATGTTCAAAAAATCGTTCTAGGCCCCGCCTAGACGGATGACTAGACGTCCAAACAGATCCAACGAAACGATTTGTGTTAATTCGGTGAGAAAATCGGTAGACCAGTAAAAATCAGTCAAATTGATCAATTTCTGATTTAATATTTGGTTTACTTTTTTGTTATTTATGATTAAATTGTATGATACGACTTCGTTTCATTAAATTATAAAAGAAATGTTAGAAAATGAAGATAAAAGGGACGTGGCCTAGAGTGTTTAACCACTTCACCTTCAAGCGTTTGCTCTTTGTTTTTCTTCCATGGTTCTAAATGAGGAAACCTTTAGTTTTTGGGTTTAACCATTATGATATTGAATTAGTTTTTATGTTAAATTCAATTTTAATTTAGAAGAAGTTAAATCATTGTTAATTTTTTTTTTAAAGGATGAAATATTAAATTAGTGATGTATAAAACTTAAATATATAAAAAGTTAATGTAATAATTTCAACGCTTAGGCCCGACTAGTCGTTTTAGGCACTAGACCCCTATAGGCCGTCTAGATACTGTCTAGCGATTTTTTGATTAAAGCTCTAACATTACTCCATAACGAGTCTACAAGAGCAAACAAAAAGAATTATATTTACAATTTTTTTTTAGATTTAGCAGTGTTCAAGAAAGTGAGGTAGACGGTTATTTAGGCGCTGCTTAAACGCTAGACGCTCCTAACCCGTTTGAATTTCATATTAATTGGTCAAGTTAAGCGTACAGTATCATTCGGCGGTTTAGGCGGCCATTAAGTGGATATGGGCGGGGTAAGTGGGCTAGGGGGTTAAATTCTATCCATTTTATAAATAAAAAAAATATATGAGAGTTTATTTATCTTTTTAAAACTTTAGTTTTACTTATTTAATTACATTTACGAATAGTTAAAAAAAATTATTACTGGTTGAATCATATAATTAAAATTATTTTATTATAATATATTAAATATTATATATATTTTTATTTATTATTATAAAACTACCTAAATCGTATAGGCTTCGATTAGATGTTTTAGACGCAATGCTAAAAGTCTGCCCACTTAACGCCTAGTTTTTTTAACACTGTATATGGGGAATACATTGTATGATCACATTTGAACTTTCAATTTGATAGTTTTATATGTAAATTTAGATTTCTGAATTGAGTCAAAATTTTAAGTTTTGATTAGTGAAATAACAAAAAAAAATTATTATGTTCATGTTACTTTTGATCTGTTCAAAATTAATTATAGGGCAAAAATATTTTACGCATTAATTTTTTAATTTCTCCAAAAAATCAACCTCTTCAATTTATCAAGTCCTGCTTGTGAAGTCAGCCGTGTCCGTGCTTGTGAATTAGATAGGTGAAAATCGCGCATGGATGAAATAGATACACGGGATAGCATTTTTCATTCATCGATTTCCAATCACAAGAATGTGATCTTACTCAAGAGTCAAATCAAAATTTTGCATCTTCTAACAAGTTTGATGAATATCGTTTAATATGCGCTTCAGAGAGGGTACAAATGAAATAGATACACGTCGTAGCATTTTTCATTCATCGATTTCCAATTACAAGAATGTGATCTTACTCAAGAGTCAAATCAAAATTTTGCATCTTCTAACAAGTTTGATGAATATCGTTTAATATGTACTTCAGAGAGGATGTACAAATTCCCATCAATTTTTCTGTAGGTGTATGATCTAATATCTATTTATAATCTTCTGCATATCGAATTTGAATTGTAATCGTATGTGAAAATTGATCCAAAAAATTCTATAAATTGAAATTAATCAAACTAATATAAGGATACATATAAAACTCATCTATTAAACTTAAAAAATTCTAAATTAAAAACAAAAACAAAAAGTTATAAATACGGCTGTTTAACTTTATGAAGTTTGTGGGAATGAAACAAGTTGTGGAGGAAGACAAAAGGACTCTTACCGTCTTCATTCTTTTCACATTCCGTCCATGTGAATTTTAGTTTATTTTAAAAATAATTTAAACTTTTAATACCTATTAAATTTGGACTAAACTTCCTTATAGAATCAAACCACACTTAATGCATCACCATTTATGCTTTTCCATGACCCAACAAAATAATTTGCAAACAAAAATTTTATTCTCTTTTAATATAAATATATAATTGTTGAATGTATCAAATTATAATTAATTTAGACTTTTAATACCTATTAAATTTGGTGATGAATGTTTGTAGTTTTTGAAAGAGTTTTTGGTTTTTGTTTTTCAAAAACCATTTTATTTGCCAATCAAGTTTTTTGATAAATAGATTCCCTAAAATTTAGGAAAACTAGTTTTTTAAAATAACTTCCAATTTGTAAACAAAAACCAAAATCTACATTTTTGGAGTTTTTCTCCCAAGTATTATAAAAAAAACAAAATGCAAAAACTAAAATCTAAAAACAAAAACCAAAATCCAAAAACCAAAAACCAAAATCTAAAAACAACACAAACATTCATCACCTAAACTTTCTTAAAAAATCAAACAACACTTAATGCATCACCATTTTTGCTTTTTTATGGCCCAACAAAATCATTTGCAAACAAAAATTGTATATTCTTTTAATATAAAGATATAATGGTTGATTGTATCAAATTATAATTAATTTTGATTGTTGTAAGTATAGAATATTTGAAATATATAAATAAAATATCTTTGAAAAAATATATAGAAAATAAAATCCGTGCGTATGCGCGGGTTTTATCCTAGTAATTTTTAATTTGTGTACAGTTTATTCAAAAGTAAACTAAATCAATTGTAATACATCAATAAAGCAGTATAGTTTTTTTAAGAAAGATTAAGTAAAATAGTTGCTAAATCTAAAACTTACAGTGTTTTTGGGTGAGAAAATGTATGGTTAAACATTTCAAATCTATAACGACAAATCCTCTAGACAACTCTTTGCAACAGTCGAAAAGAACTTGATGTGAACTCAAGTCATGGTTCAATAATAAATCAATCAAAAGTCAAAAACAACACAATTATTTTGACGAAACAAATGAAACTATACCTAAAAGTTTACATCAAAAAGTATCCTTTCACTTTCGACACTCATAGAACATCACAACGAAAACTTCGAGTAACAACCGCGCCAAAAAGTAAAACACAACGCCTAACATGTTCGATTGCGGTTTTATTCTAACGGCTTTTTGGTTTGAAAGATAGTAAACAATGTATACTCTCGCCTCAAAGCTGAACTTGATGCACTAATATAGGCAATGAAAAGAGTGTTTCAACAAGGATACTCATCAGTGGATTCTGAAACTGATTGCAATTTTGAAGATGATTGAGGAGGAAGAGAAGTGTCGAAATTTTAAGAAATGTTAGAGTATGTTGAAATTTTCATGCAACTGTGATTTCGCTACTTATAAAATTTTGCAGCATCCTGTGTAGTTGAGAATTCTAAGAAATGTTAGAAAATGTGCAAATTTTCTTGCAACTGTGATTTTGCTACTTGGAAGAAAGGATAAGACACTCTAACATAGGGCCTGATTGGGAATTAAACTTTTAAAACTGTAAAGACTTTAAAATGAGTTACAAAAAACTTCGGTTGCTATTTGGGTCCAACACTATCGGACCCGAAAAATTCGAACCCGCATGGATCCGATCCGAAACCGACCCGCAGACCCGAATGTCTAGGGCCACTTGTGCCATGGACATTTCCAAGTTTCTTAATTCTGGATTTTTGGGTAAAAAAAAAACTAAAAGTTGAAAACTTTGCATGCATTTGTGGAAGATAGTCAAAGATGTGTGACCTAAAGCACCTCAAAAATATGAGGGAAGCTACAGAGATGTTAAAGTTGAACACTCACCCTCAATTCAGGAGGAATGAAAACCATATAACAGAGCAACCATCTTTAACATTTGACATTGATAAAGATTTGTCTCTATCTTTCACCTTATTGCCTTTTAAAATCATACTAGGTGATAATTCGCGCCCTGCGCGGGGTGAGAGAATTATTTTTTTCGGGTAAGTGAATTTGAAATTTAAATATAATGATTTTTAATTATTTTAATATTAAATTTTAATTAACTTCTTATTAACAAACGGGATTAATAAACTAATATTTAGTTTTGTTTAAGTGAAGTTGAATTGCATTTATTCAGATTGTTATTATAGATAGATTTAAGATTTAAATAGAATATTAGGAAAGGTCTTATTAAACCAAAAATTGGAGAAATTAGGTCGACATAGTCCCCATAGCAGATCGGAATTAAGTTGACTGTTGATTTGACCTTTTTGCGTTTCACTAGCCAAAATCTACAAAATGTCTTTCAAAACTAGGGCAGAAAAGAAGAAGAAGCAATCGTGGGAACCGCCGTCTCAGATGACATCACTTTCCGAAGACGTTATAGTCGACATCTTAGCGAGATGCCCATAGGTGAGTGGTGTGATATTAATTAAAACCATAGGTGAATTTTATGTTTGCTTTGATCTTTCCTCTTTTTTGTATTTGTCTCCAAATTTTCCTTTTTCTTTCATTAATAAAATAGAGAAAATAATCTACAAAAGATAAAAGGAATAAAAAGAAGGAAGGAAAAGGTAAAAAAGTCTATTAAGAGAAAAAGGAAAGAAAAAAAACAACAACGGGGTCGCGTTTTCGTTCTATATATATATATATATCTCTCGATTTCCCTCGTCAGCACCAAACCAAGCTTCTTTTTTGTTTTGTGTGACCAAGCTTCTTCTTCCTATCTTCTGCTATACCGATCTATAATTAGGATTTTGAGATTACCTCGCCAAAATCTACACAATGTCTTCCATAACTAGGGCAGGGAAGAAGAGGCAATCACCGTCTTTGATCACGTCGCTTCCAGAAGACGTAGTCCTCGACATCTTAGCGCGTCTACCGAGATGGGACTATCCAACACTCTCCCTCGTTTCAAAGCAATTCAGATCACTCGCTGCGTCCCCTGAGCTATACGCGAGACGGTCCTTGTTGGGCTGCACGGAACGCTGTCTCTACGTTGTCCTCTATAACGGAGAAACCAGTAGTGACCGTTTGTATATTCTCCGCCGGAAAGCCAACGGCAATAGCCGCTTGGTCCTTATCCCTTCGCTTCCCGCTATGCCTTGGGATGGAAGCTTTGTCGCCGTGGGCTCGAGGATATATGCCTTAGGTGGGATAACCATCGATTGTAGATCTCACACGGTGCAACCCCTCCCCAGCATGCTGCTTATACCCAAGTCTAATTCAATTGTTGACATCATCAACAGGAGAATCTACAATTATGACGATTGCAAAAAGGCGATGGTGGAAACACAAACGTGGGAGGAACCTGGGATGATAAAGATAGACATTGCGCTTGGTGGCAACCCGTGGTATGGTTGTGTGGTGATGGCTGATAAGATGTACACGAAGGATTATCAGAATAGCTATGTTTACGATCCAAAGGAAAATAAAAGGGAAACGGACGAGGTGCTGAATTCTAAGAATTGGAAAAATGCGTGTGTTGTTGATGAGGTATTGTACTACTTGGATTCTGATGAGAAGAGTATAAGAACGTATGATCCAACCCAGAGGTGCTGGGGGGTGGTGAAAGGTGTCGAAGAATTGTTGGCTGAGACAATACCTACATGGTGGTCAAAGAATGTGAGTTATGGTGGGAGTCTGGCTTTGTTTTTTCCTAAAAAAAAAGAAGAAGAGCTTTGGTGTGCGGAGATTTCGCTGGAAAGACGTCAAGGAGGAGAGATTTGGGGTAAAGTTGAGTGGTGCGATCATGTTTTGACTAGGAATATTGCCGTGATGAAACCTATAGCTGTTACGGTTTGATCCAAAAACTCTCTCATTCATATAAATTGTTCTTTTTTTTTATTTTTATTTTTTGTCCCGAAATTCTCCTTTTTCTTTTATTATAGAGAAAATAATTACAAAATAAAATTTCGGCAGTGTTCCGAAGCCTCACGGCGGGTACAGAAGATGGTCGGTGATGTTCTTACACGTCGTGTCTGTGAAATGGCTAAAAATGCAATCTTATCTATAATGTTGGGCTTTAAAATGTTTAAAAGTCTTATAGAGTTTGGGCCTAGTTTGGGTTTCCATCATAAATGGGGTTTGCGTTCTCAGTTCACACTCTCTCACTCGTCGTCACCAAATCAACCTCTTCGATCTTCTTCTTCTTGTTAGGCCGGTGTCGTGCCTTGGCATCATACTGAATTACTCTTGCCTGTTCTAAATATTCGAGGAAGATTCAATTCTAAGATTAGGAATGGTCTTATCAAACCAAACACCGGAGAAATTCGCAGATCGGAATTAGGGGTTTGCTCACCGGATAAATTCGCAGGTCGGGATTAGGGGTTTCATGCGACTACCCAGAACTCTCCCTCGTTTCTAAGCAGTTCCGTTCACTCGTTGCGTCCCCTGAGATATACGCGAGGCGATACTTGTTGGGCTTCGCCGAACACTGTCTCTATGTTTTCATCTGTAACGGTGAAACCTTTGATAATTTTTGGTATATTCTCCGCCGGAAATCCAAAGGCAATAGCCGCTTGGTCCTTATCCGTTCGCTTCCTGATCTGCCTCACATTGAGAGCATTGTCGCAGTGGGCTCGAAAATATATTTGTTTGGTAGAATTTGTTTTCGAGATAATACATTATATCCCTTAAGCATCATCGATTGTAGATCTTATACAATCGCTGGCATCATCGACAGGGAAAATCTACGTAATTGGATATGATAAGTGGAAGAAGGTGATGGTGGTGTTCAATACAGAAACGCAAAAGTGGGAGGAGCCTGCGATGATAAAGCCAGACATTGAGCTTGGTGACACGTGGCCTCGTTTGATGGTGGTGATGGCTGATAAGCTGTACACGAGGGATTCCCATAACAGCTTTGTTTACGATCCAAAGGAAATAAATGGGAAACAGACGAGATGCTGAATTTAGAGGACTGGAACAATGCGTCTGTAGTTGATGACGTATTGTACTACTACGATTGGGATGAGAAGAGTTTAAGAACATATGATCCAAAGCAGAGGTGTTGGGGAGTGGTGAAAGGCTTGGAAGAATTGTTTGCTGAGATGAAAGAATACCTGCAAGGTGGTCAAAGACTGTGAGTTACGGTGGGAGACTGGCTTTGTTTTTTCCTCGAGAACTTGAGATTTGGTGTGCAGAGATTTCGCTGGGAAGAAGTCAAGGAGGAGAGATTTGGGGTCAAGTTGATGTTGGCATAAGCTTGAAGGTAGCTTGAGCGGGAAGCTATCCTAATCCTAGCCGAGTTATGGTTAAGAGGAAAAAGGAAAAATATGTTTAGGAAGTTATCTAAATATAAGTGTTTCCTATTAGGATTAGGAAGTTGTTTCTAAAGAGAAAAGGAAATTGATTTAGGTCTTTCTCTATATAAGGAGATGTCAAGCTTGTG
Source organism: Alliaria petiolata (assembly GCA_020283515.1). NCBI lineage: Eukaryota > Viridiplantae > Streptophyta > Magnoliopsida > Brassicales > Brassicaceae > Alliaria > Alliaria petiolata. The sequence goes on along the minus strand of JAHZTW010000004.1, from coordinate 65,808,226 downwards.
ACATAACTTATTAGTTTTGAGAGAGAGATTGTGAGGCTTTAGTTTTTGAGTTATTTTTCTAAAGTTAATAAAGAAAGGTGTTCTTTATCAATCTCAAGTTCTTAATTCATCTTTTGAATTCTAGAGTTGAGTGGTGTGATGTTGTTGTGCCTGGAAGATATTTCTTGTTGAAACCACTAGCTGTTACGGTTTGATTCGAAAAACTCTGCTTCATATAAACTTGTGTTTTGTATTTTTCTTTAGCTGTTATGGTCTGATGCAAGAACTCTCTCCTTCATATGACTTGCGAATTGTTTTTACTTTGGGGGCGAAATAATTCCGCTTTGGCTTAAGAGTATTTCATTGGTCTTTGGATTCAGTTTCAATCTCTTCTGATACTCCGATTTATACCAATTCATGGAATATCCTGTGTAGTTGAGAATTCTAAGAAATGTTAGAGAATGTCGAAATTTGAGGTAATTTTCATGGAATTGTGATATAGCTACACTTGTAAATGGCTTACTTGCAAGAAAAGATAAGACACTCTAACATAGCTTCCACTATTCTTGTACCATTGACATTTCCAAGTTTCTTAATGCTGGATTCTTGGGTCATTAAGAAACAAAGAGTTGAAAACTTTGCATGAATCTGTGGAAGATAGTCAATATGAAGGACCTAAAGCAGCTCAAAAAGATGAAGGCAAGCTACAGAGATGTTAAAGTTGAACGCTCACATCAGTTTCACTCTCGAGTCAGCAGGAATCAAAACCATGTAACAGAGAAACCATCTTCAACATTTGACATTAATAAAGATTGTCTTAATTTGTTCCTCGCTCACTAGTTGATCAATGAGTTTGAAGAGGTGAGCCGGGTTTTGGTTTGATCGTTGGAGTAGCTTGCCAAGCAAGGTGGAAATCTGCTTTTGTTTTCTCTAAAAGGTGAAAAGAATAGGAATGAGAAGAACAGTGTGCGAAGATTTCTCTGGAAAGACGTCAAAGGAGAAGAGATTTAAGGTAAAATTGTGTGTACGTGGTGTGTGTGAAGAAACCTTTAGCTGTTATGGTTTGATGCAAAAACTCTTCTTCATATAATTAGTTGTGTGATGTTAAGGACGAAAGGTTTTGGTAAAGTTGAGTGGTTTGATATTATTCCCCAATCAATCTTTAAATTGTTTTTGCTTTTTTTTTTTTTTCGTTCCGTCTAAATTTATTTAAACCATAGGTGAATTTTGTTTTTGATTCTATCTTTCTTCTTTTTGTATTTTTCCCAAAATTCTCCGTTTTCTTTCATTAATGAAATAGAGGAAATAATTACAAAATAAAATTTACAAAAGATAAAAGGAAGAAGATTAACCCGATAATGAAAAAGAAAAAGAATAAGTAAAAGTCTATAAGAGAAAAAGGAAAAATCTACACAATGTCTTCGAAATTAGGTCGCCAGAGTCCCATAGCAGATCGGAATTAAGGGTTTGGTGCTCTGTTGATTGTTGATTTCAGCCTCCTCCCTCCTAATAGGATTTCGAGATTCCCATCCCTGGCCAAAATCTACACAATGTCATCGAAAACTAGGGCAGAAGAGGAGCAATCTTCGGAACCACAGTGTTAGAGATGGGTTTAGCACCCCTCTAAAAAGCTCTTCTTAAATCCAGCTCGGCGCATTAAGAAGACGACGTCGGGCCCATTAGACGACCAACGAGTTAGGTCGGCGCCGCTCTTAAAAAGAATCCGACGATAGGGTTAGTTTTCCTGAAGAAAAGGGGAGACTTTCCCTTAAGGATAAGGTGTCATCCCGGAGAAAAAGGAAGATTTCCTTTTTTCGAAAAGGAAAGAGTTCGGTTGGCCGACTTAGTCCTATTATAAATAGATGGCAACCTCATTCGTTAGGGGGATCCGCAATTCTACTCTCGAGACCTAGGACAAACCACGCTTCGGCATAAGTTCAAGATCTCGATTCACCGTTTAAAAGGTTTAGGTCGTCGTTCTTATTCCGACGACCTAACCACCGTTGTACTACTCCCGAGCTTCGGCTAATATAATAAAGACTTACTCTTTTCCCCCACAAACTCTTATTCTTTCGTTAGATCGGATAACAGTTCTTACAATTGGCGCCGACTGTGGGGAAAAGAGAGACAAGTCTTTTAAAAGCTCGATAGCTCGAAGATGGTCGGAACACCACCACCTGAAGACACCACCAACACCGGAACCGGCGACCAGAATCGCCCACAGAACACAACGGGCGTAAACAACACACCACCACCACCTCCCGACATGACGACCTTCATGCAAACGGTCATGGAGCGCTTGAATGAGATCCAAGCTCAACAGATCGCTGATCGTGACGAGATTGATAACCTTCGACGTCTCGGGACTCAAAGCGACCCCCGCACGCCGGGCCTGCACCAACCCGCCTTTCAAACTGTGTCAGGGGTCAACAGAGTGCTCTTCGGCGACACCCCCACCAAAGACCTACCGGGTCAGCAGAAGGATGCAACGGCCTCTAACGCCAAAACCGCGCTGAAGCGTCCGACGAAAATCATCAATCTCGACTCTACACCGACCGCCTTGACGAACAAAACGGAAGCAACGGCGATAGAAATTATGCAGAAGCAAATCAGCGACATCGGGTCGCAAGTCCATCGGGCTATATCATCTGCCCCCGAACTCAACAAGATGCTCCAACTCACGCGGCAAACCCCTTTCGCCTCAAACATCACGAGCATCCCGCTTAGAGATCACAGGAAACTCAAGAATCTAACCTCCTACTTCGGGAACAGTGATCCCAACAAGCATCTTACAGAGTTTAACATAGCTATGGCACGTGCTCGTTTCTCCGACGTAGAGCGTGATGCGAGCTGTTGCCAATACTTTGTCGAAGCCTGAGTGGCAGTGAGCTCACATGATTTTCACGACTCAAGCCCGGCTCCATCGAAACTTACGCGCAGCTGTCTGAGGTTTTTCTCAAGCATTACTCGATCTACATCGAACAAGAAGCCTCTACGATCGACTTCTGGGCTTGCGTCCAAGGCAAAGACGAATCCCTCCGCGAGTTCATCATCCGTTTTCGAGCCATGGTAACCCGCACTAATGCATCTGACGATACCGCAGTNGGAGTATGAGCGTCTCTTGATGCGTTTAAATGAAGAACCGTGGGACTTTAATGAGGCGAAAGAAGAGAAAGTGTGGAGAGAAGCATGTAAAGAGGAACTATCTTCAATAGTCAAGAAAAAAACGTGGGACTTAGTTCATCTTCCAGCTGGAGCTAAGGCGATTGGGTTAAAGTGGGTCTTTAAAACCAAACGGAATGTTGATGGAAGTATAAACAAGCATAAAGCAAGGCTTGTGGCGAAAGGATATGTGCAAAGATTTGGCATAGACTTTGACAAGGATGTTGTTTATGTTACACAACCGGAGGGATTTGTGATAAAGGTAAGTGAAGACAAAGTGTACAAGTTAAAGAAGGCGCTTAACTTTGTAAATCGCTCCAAGGAACCCTTCTTATGTCGGAAACAGAAGGAGGAAGATCTTCTCATAGTGGCTGGTTATGTGGACGATCTTCTGGTTACGAGTTCAAAGAAGGATATGATACTTGAGTTCAAGAGTGGAATGTCAATGAAATTCGAGATGATTGATCTTGGAAAGCTGATTTATTATCATAGTATTGAGATGCTTCAACATGAAAGAGGGATCACGCTTAAACAAGAGAGATATGCGAGAAACATCCTAGAGGAAACAGGAATGAAAGACTGCAACGCGGTTCATGCGCCAATGAACTCGGGATTGAAATTGTCCAAGGCACAAGGAGATAGGTGCATAGACGAGAAAGAGTATAGAAGAAATAGCGGGTGTCTTAGATACTTGCTTCATACAAGACCTGATTTGTCTTATTGCGTTAGAGGGTTTAGTCGGTACAAGCAGAGTTCTAGAAAGTCTCATGGTGATGCAATGAAGCATTGTCTAAGGCATCTGCAAGGTATCACTGCACTCGGGTTAACGTTTGAAGAAACGAGGGATCTCATTTGGGTTCAAGACTTAGCTAAAAATGAAGACTTCAAGCTTAGGAGGGAGAATGTTGGCATAAGCTTGAAGATAGCTTGAGCGGGAAGCTATCCTAATCCTATCCGAGTTATGGTTAAGAGGAAAAAGGAAAAATATGTTTAGGAAGTTATCTAAATATAAGTGTTTCCTATTAGGATTAGGAAGTTGTTTCTAAAGATAAAAGGAAATTGATTTAGGTCTTTCTCTATATAAGGAGATGTCAAGCTTGTGACATAACTTATGAGTTTTGAGAGAGAGATTGTGAGGCTTTAGTTTTTGAGTTATTTTTCTAAAGTTAATAAAGAAAGGTGTTCTTTATCAATCTCAAGTTCTTAATTCATCTTTTGAATTCTAGAGTTGAGTGGTGTGATGTTGTTGTGCCTGGAAGATATTTCTTGTTGAAACCACTAGCTGTTACGGTTTGATTCGAAAAACTCTGCTTCATATAAACTTGTGTTTTGTATTTTTCTTTAGCTGTTATGGTCTGATGCAAGAACTCTCTCCTTCATATGACTTGCGAATTGTTTTTACTTTGGGGGCGAAATAATTCCGCTTTGGCTTAAGAGTATTTCATTGGTCTTTGGATTCAGTTTCAATCTCTTCTGATACTCCGATTTATACCAATTCATGGAATATCCTGTGTAGTTGAGAATTCTAAGAAATGTTAGAGAATGTCGAAATTTGAGGTAATTTTCATGGAATTGTGATATAGCTACACTTGTAAATGGCTTACTTGCAAGAAAAGATAAGACACTCTAACATAGCTTCCACTATTCTTGTACCATTGACATTTCCAAGTTTCTTAATGCTGGATTCTTGGGTCATTAAGAAACAAAGAGTTGAAAACTTTGCATGAATCTGTGGAAGATAGTCAATATGAAGGACCTAAAGCAGCTCAAAAAGATGAAGGCAAGCTACAGAGATGTTAAAGTTGAACGCTCACATCAGTTTCACTCTCGAGTCAGCAGGAATCAAAACCATGTAACAGAGAAACCATCTTCAACATTTGACATTAATAAAGATTGTCTTAATTTGTTCCTCGCTCACTAGTTGATCAATGAGTTTGAAGAGGTGAGCCGGGTTTTGGTTTGATCGTTGGAGTAGCTTGCCAAGCAAGGTGGAAATCTGCTTTTGTTTTCTCTAAAAGGTGAAAAGAATAGGAATGAGAAGAACAGTGTGCGAAGATTTCTCTGGAAAGACGTCAAAGGAGAAGAGATTTAAGGTAAAATTGTGTGTACGTGGTGTGTGTGAAGAAACCTTTAGCTGTTATGGTTTGATGCAAAAACTCTTCTTCATATAATTAGTTGTGTGATGTTAAGGACGAAAGGTTTTGGTAAAGTTGAGTGGTTTGATATTATTCCCCAATCAATCTTTAAATTGTTTTTGCTTTTTTTTTTTTTTCGTTCCGTCTAAATTTATTTAAACCATAGGTGAATTTTGTTTTTGATTCTATCTTTCTTCTTTTTGTATTTTTCCCAAAATTCTCCGTTTTCTTTCATTAATGAAATAGAGGAAATAATTACAAAATAAAATTTACAAAAGATAAAAGGAAGAAGATTAACCCGATAATGAAAAAGAAAAAGAATAAGTAAAAGTCTATAAGAGAAAAAGGAAAAATCTACACAATGTCTTCGAAATTAGGTCGCCAGAGTCCCATAGCAGATCGGAATTAAGGGTTTGGTGCTCTGTTGATTGTTGATTTCAGCCTCCTCCCTCCTAATAGGATTTCGAGATTCCCATCCCTGGCCAAAATCTACACAATGTCATCGAAAACTAGGGCAGAAGAGGAGCAATCTTCGGAACCACAGTGTTAGAGATGGGTTTAGCACCCCTCTAAAAAGCTCTTCTTAAATCCAGCTCGGCGCATTAAGAAGACGACGTCGGGCCCATTAGACGACCAACGAGTTAGGTCGGCGCCGCTCTTAAAAAGAATCCGACGATAGGGTTAGTTTTCCTGAAGAAAAGGGGAGACTTTCCCTTAAGGATAAGGTGTCATCCCGGAGAAAAAGGAAGATTTCCTTTTTTCGAAAAGGAAAGAGTTCGGTTGGCCGACTTAGTCCTATTATAAATAGATGGCAACCTCATTCGTTAGGGGGATCCGCAATTCTACTCTCGAGACCTAGGACAAACCACGCTTCGGCATAAGTTCAAGATCTCGATTCACCGTTTAAAAGGTTTAGGTCGTCGTTCTTATTCCGACGACCTAACCACCGTTGTACTACTCCCGAGCTTCGGCTAATATAATAAAGACTTACTCTTTTCCCCCACAAACTCTTATTCTTTCGTTAGATCGGATAACAGTTCTTACAATTGGCGCCGACTGTGGGGAAAAGAGAGACAAGTCTTTTAAAAGCTCGATAGCTCGAAGATGGTCGGAACACCACCACCTGAAGACACCACCAACACCGGAACCGGCGACCAGAATCGCCCACAGAACACAACGGGCGTAAACAACACACCACCACCACCTCCCGACATGACGACCTTCATGCAAACGGTCATGGAGCGCTTGAATGAGATCCAAGCTCAACAGATCGCTGATCGTGACGAGATTGATAACCTTCGACGTCTCGGGACTCAAAGCGACCCCCGCACGCCGGGCCTGCACCAACCCGCCTTTCAAACTGTGTCAGGGGTCAACAGAGTGCTCTTCGGCGACACCCCCACCAAAGACCTACCGGGTCAGCAGAAGGATGCAACGGCCTCTAACGCCAAAACCGCGCTGAAGCGTCCGACGAAAATCATCAATCTCGACTCTACACCGACCGCCTTGACGAACAAAACGGAAGCAACGGCGATAGAAATTATGCAGAAGCAAATCAGCGACATCGGGTCGCAAGTCCATCGGGCTATATCATCTGCCCCCGAACTCAACAAGATGCTCCAACTCACGCGGCAAACCCCTTTCGCCTCAAACATCACGAGCATCCCGCTTAGAGATCACAGGAAACTCAAGAATCTAACCTCCTACTTCGGGAACAGTGATCCCAACAAGCATCTTACAGAGTTTAACATAGCTATGGCACGTGCTCGTTTCTCCGACGTAGAGCGTGATGCGAGCTGTTGCCAATACTTTGTCGAAGCCTGAGTGGCAGTGAGCTCACATGATTTTCACGACTCAAGCCCGGCTCCATCGAAACTTACGCGCAGCTGTCTGAGGTTTTTCTCAAGCATTACTCGATCTACATCGAACAAGAAGCCTCTACGATCGACTTCTGGGCTTGCGTCCAAGGCAAAGACGAATCCCTCCGCGAGTTCATCATCCGTTTTCGAGCCATGGTAACCCGCACTAATGCATCTGACGATACCGCAGTCGCCGCGCTGCTTCAAAATCTTCGCAAGGATCAGCTCTTCCGCGATAGACTTAAGACTGGGAGGCCGAGAACTCTGGAGGATGCACTACACAAAGCCACTGGTTACATGAGTTTAGAAGATGAAAAACTCGCCGAACAACGCGAGGAATCTTCTAAGGACAAAAAGAAAGCTGCTCGGGACAAGCACGACGACTACCTAGAACCGAGACAGCATTACGATAGAGATGATAAATCTCGGAAGTCCAATGTATTCGCGGTAAGCCGAACTACCCGTTGGAATACGTGGGATCGGCGAACTGACCGACCCGATGAGGAACCTTCTAATCCAGGATCCTTCTGCAGATGGCACGGCAGGTCGGGCCACACCAAAGAAGAATGCCGAACCCTCACAGGGAGACTGATACGGAAGTGGAAGAAAGGCGAGATTGACCTCGATAATCGCCCACAGAATCCCGTGAAGGACCAACGCCGACCTGAGAATGGTGGCAAACACACCAACAAGAGGGAAAATCGTCCTGATGCACGTCCCAACAGGGATGATAAACCGAAGGAAGATGCCCCGAAACGAACACATGATGAGTCAGGACCAACCCCCCAGGGTCGCCCCGACGAAGGATTCACATGATCATGGGCGGACTCCTCATCTGCACTAACTCGATAAATTCAATCAAGAAGAACGAGCGCCGAGCTGTTAATGTCACGAATGAAACCCCGCTCTACGATGACGATTTGCTCATTGCATTTACCGAAGACGACGCCAAGGACATAGACCGTCCTCATAATGACCCTCTTGTCGTCTCATTAAGGATGGGCCAAGACGACGTCTCCAAGATCCTCATCGATACCGGTAGCTCGGTTGACGTAATCTTCAAGACGACTAATATATCATGGTTTTTACCCGTTTTTAAGCCATGATATAAGTGTTTTTATAGAGTCTTTTGCTAGTTTTGGAGTCTTTTTAGAGTCTTTACAGGATGGAGATCATTTGGAGCTAAATGGGAGAATCTGGAGCATTTTGGAGCACTTTGGAGAAGCAGCCGAAGTGATGAAGTCAAGAGACTGGAATTCACGAGCTGAGTGTCGATCGACACCAAAGAAGGTCGGCCAAGTTTCCCCAATTCCATCAGAAAAAGGAAATCACTCAAGTTCTGAAGAATTACAAGTCTGCCCCTGGACGAAAAATCCCCTTCTATAAATAGTTTTCAGGCATTGTTTAGCCAAATACCTTATCATTATTTTCTGTTTTTGAGACTTAGAGAGAGATTGATCCTGAGCTTTTGGGGAGACAATTCTAACTCATCTGAGCCAGATTTCGAACCCCTGTATCATTCTCTATTCTTTTATGCAATATTATTCAGCCATGTTTTGTGTTTGCATTATTATGTCTGAGTAGTTTGCTTGTTAGGTTAGGGTAATTTAGGGTTTGATGAAGAGTTTATAGAATCACTAGAATTATTAGGGAAATCAATTGGATCTTCACCTAGATTTGTGCTTAACTTGATTCTCTGAATTGATCACTTAGAAATCAAACCTTAGGTTGTTTAATAGATGCGAGAGCATTATTAATAACTTGAACTAATCTTAGGTGAGCAAATTATCTATTCGCAAAGAGATTTGGTCTAGGTAATTTGTGAACAAATCGAACCTGTTCTTATTGCTTGCCTTGATTGTTTAAATTCGCAAAGAGATTTGGAATTTAGGGATTTAGGCATAGATAACTTCTGCAACGAGAGTTGATTGGTTTTACCTTAGAGTTTCGAGTTCTAGACGGTTCTTAATAAATCCCTAATAAACTTAGATTCTGCATTCTTGGATTCAAACCTGATAATTATCCTTGCCTAGCGCCTCGTCTCCTGAACTTTAATCCATCTAATTCCGATTTATTACTTGCTTTAATTGCTTAGTTTTCAATTTCATTATTCGACCTAGCATAATCTAAACCTAGAAACCATAAGTGTAGCTTTAACTTCCCTGAGGATTCGATACCCCTTATACTTCAACTGCATTGCTGTGCACTTGCAGTAGTTGATTATTTGGGTAAAACTAGACCCCTATCAAGTTTTTGGCGCCGTTGCCGGGGAAGCTAATAGCTACCTAACGGGATCTAGTATTAGGATTCTGTCTAGGTTTTTGTTTTATTTTTGTTACTGATTTAGTTCTCTATCTTTTGTTTCAGGTGCATGCCCAGTACCAGGAGCAACAAGGAAGAAGAACTAGTCACTTTGAACCAGGAAATCAACCGTCTCGAACGTACGAACCGCAAGTCTGCACGAGCATCGATCGACACACCAGGCGTCGATCGACACCGTTCTGCACCAGCATCGATCGACACACCTAGTATCGATCGACACCTTGCGCAGATAGAGATGGCTGAACCTGTAATCATGATACGCAACGAGGATGGCGACTTTGTTGACCTGCAGGGCAACAGAAGGAACGCCCAAGGACAGAGACTTGATGAGGCTGGCGCCATCATCGTCGAAGCTGCAGAAGCTGGACGTGGAAGAACACTAGGCGAGTACAACCGCCCAGACCAGTTCTATGCCAATAGAGCTGCGATCCGTCCTCCTGCATTCCAGAGGAATGACTTTGAGCTGAAGCCCGCTTATTACACTTTAGTGGCTCAGCATCTCTTTCATGGTCTTCCCAGTGAGCACCCTATGGACCATATTGAAAGATTCGAGGACCTCGCATCAAGCATCAAGGCCAATGGAGTGACCTACGACTACATTTTCTGCAAGCTCTTTCCTTACTCACTTGCAGGCGATGCGTCTTACTGGCTGAAGCAGCTTGATCCAGGATCCTTGAACACTTGGGAAGAAACAAAGAATGCATTTTTATGCAATTTCTTTGATGATGCAAGATCCGAGGAGCTGCGGATGAAGATCACTACATTCTCCCAAGGACCTGCTGAAGCATTCAAGGCTTCATGGGTGCGATTCAAGGCCTACCAGAGGGACTGCCCACATCACGGTTTTAGCAAACCACAGCTTATCGATATCTTTTACCGAGGGATTGATTGGAGGTACCAGATGGCCTTGGACGCTGCAAGCAATGGCAACTTCAACACAAGGGTTCCGGAAGATGCGATAGGGCTTATTGACAATTTGGCTTCTAGTAACAGCACCAAAAACGCAGACTTCGAGAGAAGACAAAGCGCAGGAAGAGCGGGAGGAAACCAAATCGCTGAAGTCAATAGGAAGCTAGACAACGTACACAATCTCTTGGTGGGGAAGAAGCAAGTCTATTTTGCCAATGAGGTGGAGTCATTCAAACCAGAGCCAGACTGTGAAGAAGAAGACGTGAATTACATCAACGGAGGAGGATTTCAGGGCCAGCGCTATGGAAACCAGCAGGGAAACAGGAACTTCACTGGGAATTATCAGAAGAGTTCCTTCACAGGAAATCAAAACTCTTCTGGTTACACGCCGAAACCCCCATTTCAGAGCAGCAACTACACTAGGAGCTATGAAAATTCTTCATACCAGAAGCCACCTCCGCAAGACAACAAAATGGAGGCCATGCTTGAGCAGATATTGGAAGGACAGCAGAAGATGACAGTGAGCTTCAATGGCAAGATTGATGCACTGTATGAGGACCTGAATGGGAAGATTACCAACATACATTCTCACATGAAGAAACTGGATATTCAGGTTGCTCAAACCGCAGAAACTGTTAACAGGCAAGAGGGATTCCTTCCAGGGAAGACGTATACCAATCCCAAACGCCACGTGAATGCCATTGAGCTGAGGAGTGGCAAGACCCTTCAAACCGTGCAGTAAAGAGGGCTCAGCACTACAGAATTCGAGGAGCTTGAAGACACAGAAGATGCTGCGGAGCAGAGTGTCGATCGACACCACTTGTGTCGATCGACACCCGAGGAGATGAACGACAAATCAGAGAAACGCGACGCGAAGGATTCGACTCCAGAGACCAGTGTCGATCGACACCAGGAGGGTGTCGATCGACACCCACCACGGACTGAAGCAGATCGAGCTAAAATCAAGACTGTTGCTGAAGAAAAAGTTTACAAGCCAAGGATCCCTTTCCCACTGATCACAAAGAAGTCCAAGAAGGAGCTGCTGGAAGCCATATGCTAGGCTATCATGGATAGACTAGTGGTTGAAATTTCTTTGATGGATGCCATTAGAACTACTCCCATTATAAAGAGATACTTGAAGTGGATGATGACCAACAACGTTGACATGGAAGAAGGCGTGATGATGATATCAGAGCAAGTCAGTGCGGTCATTTAGAACAGGCTACTAGAAAAGCTCTCCGATCCAGGGAGCTTTGTTCTAGATTTCTCCATTTTCTCAGACAGATTTGGAAGGTCTCTATGCGATTTAGGCTCTAGTGTCAACTTGATGCCTCTTTCGGTTGCTCTCAGGATGGATATGACGGATTTCAAGGCCACCAGAATCTCTTTAGTCCTTGCAGATCGATCTATCAGGATCCCTGAAGGTGTTTTGGAGGATGTTCCTATCAGAGTTGGAAATTGTCTAATACCCACAGACTTTGTGGTATTAGCCTATGATGAGGAACCCAAGGACCCTCTGATACTTGGTAGACCATTCCTAGCTACAGCCGGAGCCATCATTGACGTAAGGAAGGGAAGGATCGCACTAAACATTGGTGATTTGGTGATGAACTTCGACATGGAGAAGCTGATGAAGAGACCCACAATTGATGAACAGACCTTCTACGTCGATACACTCACCAACCTTGCTGAAGAGATCTTCAAGGAAGACCATCCTACAAACCCGTTGGAGCGAGCTCTGACCACTTCTACCAAGGACATTGAAGACCTCGACGTAGCTGCTGCTGGTTACGCGAAGATGATGGACGCAAGTGAGCAAGTGATGTAACTTATCGCACAGGACGATCTGTGTCGATCGACACCATGCGACATCAAGCTCAGATGCATCACTTGGCGATTGGAGTGAGATCAAAGCACCTAAAGTTGAGCTTAAACAGCTCCCTGCCGGGCTAAGGTACGCATTTCTTGGTCCCAATTCGACCTATCATGTTATAGTAAATGCTTCCTTAAACAACGCAGAGCTCACTTTATTGCTAAGCAAGCTGCGCAAGTTTCGAAAAGCTCTTGGCTATTCTCTTGATGATATTTCAGGGATCTCACCAGACTTATGCATGCATCGGATTCACCTTGAGGATGAGGCAAAGTCATCAATTGAACACCAAAGGAGACTGAATCCGAACCTGAAGGAAGTTGTCAAGAAGGAGATCATGAAGCTGTTGGACGCAGGGATCATCTATCCCATCTCAGATAGTGCTTGGGTCAGCCCTGTTCACGTGGTCCCTAAGAAAGGAGGAGTCACCGTGGTAAAGAATGAGAAGAACGACTGATTCCTACAAGGACTGTGACTGGTCACAGGATGTGCATAGACTACCGGAAGCTGAATTCCGCGACCAGAAAGGATCACTTTCCTTTGCCTTTCATTGATCAGATGCTGGAAAGATTGGCAAATCATCCCTACTACTGCTTCCTTGATGGCTATTCAGGATTCTTCCAGATCCCCATCCATCCAGATGATCAGGAGAAGACCACGTTTACATGTCCTTATGGTACTTTTGCATACCGCAGAATGCCATTTGGACTTTGTAATGCTCCTGCAACTTTCCAGAGGTGTATGATGTCTATCTTCACAGACATGATTGAGAAGTTTATGGAGGTCTTTATGGATGACTTTTCAGTTTATGGGTCATCTTTTAAAGACTGCTTGGAGAACTTATGCGCAGTACTACAGAGATGTGAGGAGAAACACTTAGTCTTGAACTGGGAAAGTGTCATTTCATGGTAACAGATGGGATTGTACTTGGGCATCGAATTTTAGCAGAAGGAATCGAAGTAGACCGCGCCAAGATTGAAGTCATGACTAGTCTACAAGCACCTGATTCTGTTAAGTCTGTGAGAAGTTTTCTGGGTCACGCTGGGTTCTACCGCAGATTCATCAAGGATTTCAGCAAGATAGCGAGACCACTCACTGCTCTTCTCTGTAAAGATGTGAAGTTTGAGTTCACAGAAGAGTGCCTTTCAGCCTTTGAGCAGATCAAGCAAGCCTTAGTGAGTGCTCCGATTGTTCAGCCACCAGACTGGGATCTACCTTTCGAGGTAATGTGTGATGCGAGTGATTTCGCAGTAGGAGCAGTTCTGGGACATAAGAAGGACAAGAAGCTGCACGCCATCTACTACGCAAGCAGGACTTTGGATGATGCTCAGAAAAACTACGCAACTACGGAGAAAGAACTGCTCGCTGTGGTCTTTGCCTTTGAGAAATTTCGTCAGTATCTTGTTGGCTCAAAGGTGATTGTTCACACTGACCATTCCGCATTGAAGTATTTGATGCAGAAGAAGGATGCGAAGCCTAGGTTGCTCAGGTGGATTCTACTTCTACAAGAGTTTGACATAGAAGTCAAAGACAAGAAAGGAGTTGAGAATGGAGTAGCTGATCATCTTTCAAGGATTAGGATTGAAGATGACGTGCCAATAGATGATTTGATCGACACTCCGTCCGAAAAAGTGAGAACAAGTCGCGGATCAACAGTTCATATTTTGCTTACTTCGTAAGTGTCGATCGACACCACCTGTGTCGATCGACACCAGGAGTCTTCATTGATTCGCAGACTTCTAGGAGAGGTGTTTCGACAGACGATCTTCGCCATCAATGATGCAACTCGACCATGGTATGCTGATATTGTGAACTTCCTTGCTGCTGACATTGAGCCGACACATCTCAAGGGTTATGAGAAGAAGAATTTCATGAGGGAACTTAGAAGGTACTATTGGGATGAACCACACTTATACAAACATTGTTCAGACAGTGTTTACAGAAGATGCATTGCAGAGAGTGAGACTCGTGACATCTTGTTCCACTGTCATGGTTCTGAGTATGCTGGACACTTTGCTACCTTCAAGACAGCATCCAAGGTTCTTCAAGCAGGCTTTTGGTGGCCTACTATGTTCAAGGATGCGCAGCTGTTCATCACTCAATGTGATGCTTGTCAGAGGAAAGGGAAGATCAGTAAGAGGAATGAGATGTCACAGAACTTCATTCTTGAAGTTGAGATCTTTGATTGTTGGGGCATTGATTTCATGGGCCCTTTTCCTCCATCTTATGGAATGCAATACATCTTAGTGGCTGTGGACTATGTCTCTAAGTGGGTCGAAGCGATTGCTTCTAAGAAGAATGATGCTGCTGTGGTACTCAAGATGTTTCACACCATCATTTTTCCAAGATTCGGAGTACCTCGGATTGTTATAAGTGATGGTGGTTCTCACTTTATTAACAAGATCTTCGACAAGCTGCTAAAGAAACATGGTGTTCAACATCGAGTCGCGACACCATATCATCCCCAAACGAGTGGACAAGTAGAAGTCTCCAACAGGCAGATCAAGCAAATTCTGGAGAAGACAGTAGGAAAGACAAGGAAAGATAGGGCAACAAAATTAGATGATGCACTTTGGGCCTACAGGACTGCATACAAAACGCCTTTGGGAACTACACCTTTCCAGCTGCTCTATGGCAAAGCGTGCCATCTTCCACTTGAGTTGGAACACAAGGCACATTGGGCTATTAAGAAGATGAACTTCGACTTGAAGCCAGCTGCAGAGAGGCGCCTACTTCAACTCCACGAATTGGATGAACTTCGTTATCATGCTTATGAGAACTCAAATCTCTATAAAGAGAGAACTAAAGCATATCATGATAAGAAGATCATCTCCAGACAATTCTAGCCAAATAACCAGGTACTTCTGTATAACTCCCGTTTGCAATTGTTTCCTGGTAAATTGCGTTCACGTTGGTCAGGTCCTTTCACCATCAAAGAGGTTCAACCATATGGAGCAATTGTCTTGACAAACTCCAAAGGAGAGGAGTTCACTGTGAATGGGCAACGAGTGAAACACTATTGGGCTCAAGCCATGACCCCAGAAGGACACATTGTGTCTCTGGCTAACGCACCGTCTACCTAAACGCATGACCAGTCAAGCTTTTGACGTTAAACGAGCGATGAGTGGGAGGTAACCCACTGTTAGGTACGTTTTTCTTTGCATTTGTTTTGGTTTTTACTAATTATTTTGGGTTTTACATATATAAAAAAAAAAAAGAGGAGAATTTTCGACCAGATTTAGTGTCGATCGACACCCTTATGTGTCGATCGACACCACCATCCGGACCGAGGTAAGTTTTCAAAATCACGATTCTCGTTCTTCATCTTTATAATTTCAAAAATCGCCTTTAGCAAAATTCCTCCCTAAATCCGATTTTTCTCAAAAGTTAACCAAATTGAGTAATTTTTTGCTCTAATCTGTGCGGATTTTTACCCTCTTCCATAATCTATCATCCATTCATTCGATCTTCAAAGGTATGTTCTTCAAATCTTCCAATTTTTATTTCGACCCTAAGGTGAAAATTTTCGAATCCGACCTTTTTGGCTTGATTTCTTGTTTGAATGATACTCATTTAGGTTGTCTACCGTAGTTTACATCATTACCCAACCATTTTTCATCCTCTAAATTGCATAATTTGAAATTTTCGGATTTTTGGAAATTGATGATTAATGTTGTGAATTTGGAGTTTTTTTTTGAGTTTTATGGTCTAGGCTAGGTCGATTATTGTTATTGGGACTGCTGGGATTGATGTTTGATGATGTATGAAGTTGCACTTGTTATTTTCGGGTTGGATTGGATTTTCACGCAAGGTGTTGATCGACACCATGAGTGTCGATCGACACCCGACCCTACCAGACACAATGTTCTTCATTTCTTAGATTGTGGATTTGATTTGGATTGCTTTTCTTTTGCATATGGCTCCTGTGAGTAAGAGACCACGCCACACTGAAGCTTCCGCCTCAGGAACAGCTAATGATGAGGCAATTCCGTTTCTTGCTCCTTGGCCAAAGCGTTAAAACGCAAAGATCCGGAGCACACGACTTTGGGAGGATCCACCAGCTACATAGATTGCTAAGGAGGACTGTACCCTTCGCGGTATTAATGAGGCATGGGATGATTACGACACGCTCTTCTACAATGCGTGGATCGGTGTGAAGATAGCTCCGACTCGCTTGGCTTGCGAGAAGACGATGACAGCATTGGGCATCAAGGAGGATGTTCTGCAGCTGTTGCGCAGAACTTGTATGGGCACCATTGCTACGCGGCAGTACGACTTGTACCCCGATCTAGTCCGCCAGTTCATCGCCACTGCCAGAGTCTACTACAGGAATGAGATAGTCCGCAACGCTCTGGAAGGGACACTCACATTTCTCATCCGCGGGATCCGTTACCGCATTTCTCTTCCAGAGCTTTGCCAGATCTATGGGTTCGATGATGAGCATGCAACAGGAGTTGCTCTTCAGACACAGCTTCCAGACAACCAGGATTTCTGGTCCCTCTTCGGAAATGGGCAGTATGATTCGAAGACCTCCACTCACACCGACATTCGCCATCCCACCCTGCGCTACTTGGTACGTTTGTTCTCCACTACACTTCTGTGTAAGCACGAGCCAGGGAAGATGCGAGTAGCTGAGTTAGTATTGCTTTACCGAGGTATTTGGTCTGAGATCTACGAGGATTCAAAGGCGCCACTTAGCGCGAACCTTGGCGCGGTCTTTGCCCATCATTTGGCTTCTTTGAAGACCACGCCCTTCTCTGGTTCGCAGATGAAGCCCGAGACCATTGGCAGTCTTATTACTCCTATCTTCCTGCACTTCGGGATTGATACTTCCAGCTGCACCATTGATACTTCGCGATCTTTGATTGACATGGAGTACCTGAAGAGGACACATTGGGTGAAGCCAGAGAAGCTTTGGGTTTTCGCTGACGCGCAGAGAGTACAGTACTCGGTACTTCTACCTGACCGCGACCTTACTCGCATCACTTCAGATCTAGGAGGCCTCGCCTTTCATCCTAGCCCGAGCAAGCTAAGGGCTATTCCTGCTGCCAGACCTAGAGGCACATCATCCAGGCCAGCAGCAGCCACCAGTCGCCCTTCATCTTCCAGGCGCAGCGCACCACAGGCCATTGGTACTCATCAGCTTCCTGAGCCTCCTGCGATTCCCATGGAGCCAGACGTCTTCCAGAGATACGTGGTACAGAGTTTCCAGGCGATTTGGAGCGCCATTGCTACTGTGTCTACATGCAGCTGCGTTCGCCCACCTTCACCACCACGATCTTCTCCGCCACGCCAAGATGACGACGAGTGACTCTTCCATCCTTTTTCTTTTTAGTCTTTTGAGTCAGTTTTTCTTTTACTCTTGAGTCTGCATTTGTTTCAGTACTTTGTTTCAAACTTGTTGCATTTATTGAGCTTCTTGGATTATCTTGTGCTTTTAACCTTTTGTTGAGTTTTCTAACAGCTTTGAAGACATCTAACAACAAATCTGACTTAACAACAATCATGTTCGAGTGGCAGAACTCTGTCTACGGACAGAGTGTCGATCGACACTACCAGTATCGATCGACACCATCTTCAGACACAGCAACAGCAACAACAGATCGACGCTATGCGCAAAAGTCAGGTAATCCAATTTTTTTTCTCTTTGTTGCAACAGCTTGACACATATTTTTTCTATCCAAACTCATTCTTAGTAACACTGGGGACAGTGTTATTCAAGTCTGGGGGAGGTGGTTGCTAATCTTGTGTTTTGTTTTGAGAGTCAGTTGAGTCTTGAGTCAAAAGTTTTCAAAAAAAAAAACAAAAAAAAAAAATCAGAAAATTGTTTTATTGAGTCAAAATTAGTTGGAACTTTCAGTTTTTCTAGGGACTAACCACAGAAAATTATCACTTGAAGAACCATTGCTATAAGAGTTGATTGCAGGACTTACTAAGTAGAAAGCTACAAGTGGAATCAGTCTAACAGGGCGAGTTCAGATCCCCTTATAAGAACTAGGTATGTGCAGAACTTGATTCCTCTTTCAGTCCGAACAGATAGGCAATTGCAGTTTCTCCTTGATCTTCCCTTAAGAGAAAAGAAAATAAAGAAAAATAGTCTAAGTCTGGAATAGTGCCTTTGTCATGAGCCTGTCTCCTCACAAGGAACAATATTAGTGATGCTCTTGAACACGTCTCCTAACAAGGAACACAAGTAGAGAGTAGCATTATTCCAGAGATCCCATAAAAAAGAAGAATAAGAAAAGTCAATGAAAAGATCTTAGAACACCCTGAAAATGGGCAGAAGTTGACTAAGGGAAGAGAAAATAGGGGAGCTGTATGAGAATGTCTTGTTCAGGTACTAAGGAAGGGAAAGAATCAGAAAAGTTCTATGGCATTACCAATGTTAGAGTTCGAAATTTATACCAAGGAAAGGATCTGGATTCGAACTGGGAGATTGCTAAGCTTGTGGTAAGTACATTGAACATTTCCTAAGGTTAGCTCTAATATCATGTGGATTCAAGAAGTGTTAATTCATGTGGCGTTTTGAAGAAGTGATTGGAAGTTCCTGTTTTCAAACTTCTACTTCAGTCTAAGTTTCTGTTTTGCTTGAGGGCAAGCAAAGGCTAAGTCTGGGGGAGTTGATATATCATGGTTTTTACCCGTTTTTAAGCCATGATATAAGTGTTTTTATAGAGTCTTTTGCTAGTTTTGGAGTCTCTTTAGAGTCTTTACAGGATGGAGAGCATTTGGAGCTAAATGGGAGAATCTGGAGCATTTTGGAGCACTTTGGAGAAGCAGCCGAAGTGATGAAGTCAAGAGGGTGGAATTCACGACCTGAGTGTCGATCGACACACTCAGTGTCGATCGACACCAAGGATAGACGGCCAAAAGTGACGGTTTCCAATCAGAAAAAGGAAAGAAGAGCAAGTTCTGAAGAATTACAAATCTACCCCTGGACGAAAAATCCCCTTCTATAAATAGTTTTCAGGCATTGTTTAGTCAACTACCTTATCATTATTTTCTGTTTTTGAGACTTAGAGAGAGATTGATCCTGAGCTTTTGGGGAGACAATTCTAACTCATCTGAGCCAGATTTCGAACCCCTGTATCATTCTCTATTCTTTTATGCAATATTATTCAGCCATGTTTTGTATTTGCATTATTATGTCTGAGTAGTTTGCTTGTTAGGTTAGGGTAATTTAGGGTTTGATGAAGAGTTTATAGAATCACTAGAATTATTAGGGAAATCAATTGGATCTTCACCTAGATTTGTGCTTAACTTGATTCTCTGAATTGATCACTTAGAAATCAAACCTTATGTTGTTTAATAGATGCGAGAGCATCATTAATAACTTGAACTAATCTTAGGTGAGCAAATTATCTATTCGCAAAGAGATTTGGTCTAGGTAATTTGTGAACAAATCGAACATGTTCTTATTGCTTGCCTTGATTGTTTAAATTCGCAAAGAGATTTGGAATTTAGGGATTTAGGCATAGATAACTTCTGCAACGAGAGTTGATTGGTTTTACCTTAGAGTTTCGAGTTTTAGACGGTTCTTAATAAATCCCTAATAGACTTAGATTCTGCATTCTTGGATTCAAACCTGATAATTATCCTTGCCTAGCGCCTCGTCTCCTGAACTTTAATCCATCTAATTCTGATTTATTACTTGCTTTAATTGTTTAGTTTTCAATTTCATTATTTCGACCTAGCATAATCTAAACCTAGAAACCATAAGTGTAGCTACAACTTCCGTGAGGATTCGATACCCCTTATACTTCAACTGCATTGCTGTGCACTTGCAGTAGTTGATTATTTGGGTAAAACTAGACCCATATCAACGACACTCCAGAAAATGTGCATTAAGGATAGCGAAATCAAGATTGCGCCCAGACCTTTAACCGGGTTCACGGGAGACTCGATTTCTACGATCGGGACCATCCAACTTCCTACCCTGGTAGGGGTGTTTTGAAAATCGTCGATTTCGACGTCATTGATAGATCAGCCATCTACAACGCCATACTCGGCACCCCGTGGATAAATTCGATGCGGGCTATCCCATCGTCATACCATCAATGCCTTAAGTTCCCGGCAAAGAGGGGAGTTTTTACGCTCCGAGGTGATCAGCGCGAATCCCGCCATTGCTACATAGATAAACAGCGCGTTCGCAACGCTTTCAACATCGATAGTCAGAACGACTTTGATCCCCGCGTGATACATCACGAGAAACCTAGAAGCGACCTAGTAGTCCAGATCGGCATAGATGAAGCTAACCCGGACCGATGCATTGGGATCGGCACCGATCTACTTCCAAGCATGAGAGATGAGTTGATCGCTTTCCTACGTCAAAATGTAGCAACCTTCGCGTGGTCCATGGATCAGCTCGAGCATAACTAGCCACGAGCTCAACGTCGATGTCACCTTCAAACCGATCAAGCAGAAAAGGCGAAAGCTCGGTCCAAAACGAGCTCAAGCGGTTCACGACGAAGTGGAGAAATTACTGAAGGCCGGATCTATAGCCGAGGTGCAATATCCGGATTGGTTGGCTAACCACGTGGTAGTCAAAAAGAAGAACGAGAAATGGAGAGTATGCGTGGATTTTACCGACCTCAATAAGGCCTGTCCCAAGGATAGTTTCCCTCTCCCCCGAATCGACCAGCTCGTTGAAGCAACCGCAGGAAACCAGCTTCTATCCTTTATGGACGCATTTTCGGGATACAATCAGATCGTCATGCACCCCGATGATCGGGAGAAAACGGCGTTTATTACCGATCGCAGTACATATTGCTATAAGGTCATGCCCTTCGGCCTGAAGAACGCGGACGCAACTTACCAACACCTCGTCAATAAAATGTTCGCCAACCAGCTCGACAACACCATGGAGGTATACATCGACGATATGCTCGTCAAGTCAGCAAAGGCCGAAGACCACATTCGACATCTGGAGGAATGTTTCCTTATTCTCAACGAATACGATATGAAACTCAATCCGACCAAGTGTACGTTCGCAGTCAAATCGGAAGAATTCCTCGGTTACCTCGTTACACAGCGCGGGATCGAAGCAAACCCAAAACAGATCACCGCGATTCTGAACCTTCCTTCCCCAACAAATACCAAAGAGCTCCAGAGACTTACTGGACGGATCGCCACTCTGAATCGTTTTATATCCCGATCGACGGATAAATGCCTCCCGTTCTATCAACTACTCCGGGGAAATAAACGCTTCGAATGGGACGAGAAATGCGAAGAGGCTTTAGACGGGGCCGAAACTAGATACCCGACCTTGGAAAAATTAGCTCTGGCTCTAGTCATCGCTTCCCGCAGGCTGAGACCTTACTTCCAGTCGCACACAATAGCTGTGCTCACCAGTCAGCCGCTTCGAACCATACTTCATAGCCCTACCCAATTCGGCAGAATGGCCAAATGGGCAATCGAGCTATCTGAATACGACATCGAGTATCATACTCGCACTTGCGCGAAAGCTCAAATTCTCGCCGACTTTCTCATCGAATTACCTCCCGAACTGATTTACGATGAAGCACCAATAGAACGCTGGACTTTGCATGTCGACGGCGCCTCCTCGCGTCTCGGAACAGGAATCGGCATACAGTTCGAATCCCCCACCGGAGAAATCTTGGAGCAATCGTTTAAGTTGGAATTCCCGGCCTCCAATAACGAAGCCGAATACGAAGCACTTCTGGCTGGCCTCCGACTTGCTCGTGGAATGCAGATTGATCATATATGTGCCTTCTGTGACTCCCAGCTCGTCGCGAATCAGTTCAAAGGCAAATACGACGCCAAGGACGATCGAATGGACGCCTACCTAAAGCTCGTCCAAATATTGGCGAAGGAGTTTACGACTTTTGAGCTCCTCAAGATAACTCGAAAAGAGAACACGGCCGCAGACGCTCTAGCCGCCCCAGCCACCAGCATCGATCCTGACCTACGACGCACCATTCCCGTCGCATCAATACCCCACACTAGCATAATGCCACCCAAGGAGGTCTGCACGCTGACTTACCAAGAGGACGAGTACGACGACCCGATGGAATTACTTAACGAACACATAACCGAGGGCGAAGACTGGCGTGTCGAGCTCATGCTATATTTAGCAGACGGAAAAGTGCCAGAATATCGATGGGCAGCACGGCGACTTCGAGCCCGTGCAGCGAAGTACTCTATGATGCGCGACCAACTCTGCCGCTGGACTTCAACAGGCGTCATGGTCAAATGCATCAATGGCGACGAAATCTCTCGCGTTATCAAAGAGACTCATGACGGAGCCGGAGGAAATCATTCTGGCGGCCGAGCTCTCGCCCTAAAAGTAAAAAAGGCTGGTTTTTATTGGCCTTCCATGATGAGAGACTGCGAGACATATGCCAAAAAGTGCGAGTTCTGCCAAAGGCACGCTCCAATGATCAATCAACCCATCGAGTTGCTTACCTCGGCAGTCCCGCCCTACCCCTTCATGCGCTGGGCAATGGATATCGTCGGACCTTTCCCGTCCTCAAGACAGCGCAAATATTTACTCGTGATGACCGATTACTTCACAAAGTGGGTAGAAGCAAAGGCATACGTTCGAATTCAAGATAAGGAAGTACAAAACTTCATCTGGAAGTACATCATCTGTCGCCACGGACTTCCATACGAGATAGTCACTGACAACGGATCCCAGTTTATATCCAAACTATTCGAGGGATTCTGCGAACGATGGAAAATCCGCTTAAGTAAATCAACCCCGCGCTACCCTCAAGGCAACGGTCAAGCAGAGGCCACAAACAAGACCATCATCGACGGCCTCAAGAAGCATCTCGAAAAGAAGAAGGGTCTTTGGGCCGACGAGCTGGACGGCGTCCTCTGGTCCCATCGCACAACACCCCGCTCCGCAACCGGTCAGACCCCATTTTCCTTGTCCCAGGTTGCGAGGCAATGGTTCCCGCCGAAGTCAACGTCTCCAGTATCCGCCGAACTCTTATGCCCGAAAACCCCGAGGTGAACGACGCCGTACTAACTGAGAACCTCGACATCGCCGAAGAATTGCGCGACCTGGTACTCCTCCGAATGCAGAATTACCAGAGTCTGGCTGCGCAGTATTACAACAAGAAGGTCCGCCATCGTCATTTCAACCAAGGAGACCTCGTCCTTCGCAAAGTGTACGAAAACACAAAGGAATGGGGCGCAGGCAAGCTCGGGGCTAACTGGGAAGGCCCTTACATCATCACCAAAGTGGTTAAACCCGGCGTCTACCGCCTCGAGACGACTACAGGCGACGAAGTTTCTCGGGCATGGAATTCAATGAGCCTCAAGCACTTCTATTTGTAAGCCCGACCTCTCAGCTCGGCACCCTCATCTTTGGCTACGCCAAAAAAAAAAAAAAAAACTGAGCAATTCCCTCTTTGTAATATGAATTACAAATGGTTTGATCCCGTTTGGGTACGTAGGCAGCCCGATTCGGGTCCAACTATTACTTAATAAAATTTTATTTTTACCGTCTCTTATGCTTCCGAGCTGTTTACACATCAACTTCCTGGCCAGTCGTTAGATATGCCCATAACTAAGTCTCATCAACTTAGTTCGGCACCTCAAAAAGCCAAGATCCGTCTTGCATGCGTTCCTCATGCATGCCGTGGTGAAATAATCCACACCATAAGCCGAGCCCGTTCTCGCACTTTTCTAAATCGTGCCAAGCATATAAGCTGGGCCTTGCTCGCACCTTCGCATTCGAATTTAGAAGTTCCTAAGTCGTATCGATAACTAAACGCCGACCTGATCGCATATCGATATTCATACTTAGGAATAAGTCGTATGATCCATATAAGCCGAGCTGAGCTAATCTCTCTCGCGGTCATATTCGCACTTGTCTCTAAAAGCCGAAACCCGTTTCGCAAATTCCTAAGTCATGTAAACATTTAATAAGCCGAGCTGTTCAAACTCTCGCACATTTACATTCGAATTTAGGAAAATCCGATTCATACAAACAACTTAAAGTCGATATCGCATCGCACGTTTGTATTCGAACTCCTACACACGTTTAAGAATCGCTAAAGCAATTTTTAGATCGGAAATACGATTTTGATTCATTAAAGGTCGAGAACAGGCAAACTTGTACAAAAGCCCTTTCGGGCAAATAAAAAAAAACAACATAAAACAACATTCATACGCCCAGCTCGGGTCGTCAGAGTTCAAAAAATACTAAGTAAAAACGAAAACAAATGAGGAGAGATCAACCCTCGATATCAAACTCCTCATCTTCATCTCCCTTCTCGGTCGTGCTCCTCTCCGGCCCGGCTAGAACGGTCCCTAGACCATCTTTTTCTCCCGGCTCCTTAGCCTGGTTGTCATCTCTTAAAAGCTCTCCCTCTGGCTCAAGTCTCTTGGACGAATCAGTAGGGTCAACCACAGTGGGAACAACAACTGTTTGAGTGTCAGGCTGTGTGTCGCCCGCGGCCTCGTCCTCGATTAGATTGACCGGTCGAGGTACCAACGGAGCATTAGCTTGAGCGACCTCCACGATTTCCGTGCTCTCGACTCGGGGCCCGGGAGACATAAGCCTTGAAGCTACGTCAGGAGTAACGGCATACATGTTGGTGCCGAGCTCATTTACGCCTAAGGATCAGGCGTCCGGATCACTGCGAGGATGGCGCAAAGCCAGCGCGGGCGCATCAAATTCGTCCTCCGCGAAGACAATTTCATCGAAAGAATTTGCCTTCGCCTCCCATTCAGCAACGTCCTCATCAATCTTATCAGAAGCCGCCTTAGGAAAATCCAGTCCTAGCTTGGCAGCAAGATCCGCGATAGAGTGGGCTCCACGAGCTTGAGCGAGAGACGACACGATCGTCTCGACCTCCTTTCTTTGCTCCAGGCTTTTCTTCATCTTCTCGATCAGGCCACTGTAAAAGTTAATGACCTGATTCTGGGCAAAGACAACTATCTCGTCGCGAGATTTCCTCAGCCAGTCAGTCTCCGACCTAAAATGGTTGACCTGCTTCGTCGACCTGATGAGGGCCGCAGAAACTTCGGAGTTGCTCACCTCCGACTCCTTAAGCTGAGTTTTGAACTCGGCCATCTCTCTCTCAAGCTGCTCAGACTTGAGCTTCTCGACTTCGAGACTCAGCGAAGCCTCGTGGAACTTCTTCTCTGCCGCAGCCCTTTCTTTTTCGGCCACCTTGGCCTTTTTGGCATCGCGGTCGAGAAGGCCGACCAGGCGAGTCGCGCTGCTCTTCGCCTGCAAACAGAAAACGTCATGATCTACTCTTAAGGTAAAAACGTGTAATAAAAGAAGAGAAACTTACCCGAACTTCATCGGCAGCCCATTGCTGGAACTCATCCTGATGAAGGATCTCCTCTACCGGCGGATCGGCCGAAGGTTTGGCCTTGAGTTTCCATATCAATTGGGAGCAGGCAGGCCGGTCACAAAACAGTGGCACCTCCCCGCGGTACTCAAAATGGAACGAAGACGGATTCGGAGTAGAAGCCGTCTTAGCCTTCTTAGAGGCCTGGCCAGGTGTCTCAGCAGACACCTCGGCGGCTTTCCTCTTAGCCGCTTTGTCTTTCTTGGCCTTCTCGGCAGCTTTCTTCTCCTCAGATGCCGCCTTTTTCGCCTCTGCGGCGGTTTTGCGCTCAGCAAGCGCGAGCCGGTCTGATGCCTTCGTGGGCGACTTCGCGCCCGAATTTTTGATGACCTTTTCTAGGTCGGCAGAGTAATATCCGATGTCTGGAGGAGCAAGCGGCATCTTCTTCTTCTTCTTCTTTCGGAAACGAGCAGCTCGATCTATCCGACGAAGCATAAGTTCAGGCCAATACAAGTGGCTGAGCGTTAGAAATGCGTCCCGGCTCTCTTCGAAATCGTCAGGAAGAAGACCGATCGGAGCGTATTGACCTGCAAAAGAGAAAAACCAGGTCGGTCACCGACTGAGACAAGAAAATCAAAGAAGTACAGACGAGTTAAATTCTACCGAGCTCTTTTTTCCAATGAGACTCGACAAAGATGTTGGGATCAGCCATCGAATGCTCGTCGACGTAAACAAAGAAGTAATAATTCCTCCAATCTCCGATTTTACTGATGAACCCTCCGGACAGGATATTATACTTCGGCCTCATGGACGCATAGAACGACCCATACGACTTCGTTCCAGGCATCTTTTTCAGAGTGGTCAGCTATTCAAATATGTGGCAGTTAAAAGTGAGCCCGTTCTCAAACGCCATCACCCAGAGCGCGACCAAGTTCTTGATACCGCCGTGACCCATTTGGGAGATTGACATTCCCCGTTCATTGCAGAACTCGAACAGAAGACGAGGAAGCGGAAACCACAAGTGGCAGTGCGTGAAGAAGCACTCGTAGAGGCAGATCCAGCCCGCAGGAACATCCCAGGGACGTTCAGAGGGAGCCGGAACCATGAACTTGACTTCCGGACCAATCCCGCGCTGTTTCTTCAGTGCGAGCAAAGACTCTGCAGTCGATTGAGTCGGGATCACGCCCCAGCGATTGTCTGAAGCGGGCAGGACTTTTTTTTTCTTCTTCTTAGATCTCCCCTTTTGCATCTCGGTCTCTTCCCTGGTCCAGGGATCGATGATTCCATAATCGCCGAACTCCGTGTCGCAGCCAGGACCAGCCGCAGCTCGAGCCTCTGCTTCCGCGACGGTGTCCTCATCATCAGGACTCAAATCGTTGCCGCTTTCAAATCCATCGAGCTCATCGATCAACTGAGGAATAATGAAGGGTTGTCGAGCTAAGGACGCTTCGGTATCATCACGGCGGCTCGCACCGAGCTGCGCTGCCGCAAACCGTTCGGTTGCAGCTTGCTGATTCAGAATTTTCAATTGAGCACGGGAATATCCCGTTTCGTTAGCGAATTCTTCGTCAAACTCTGAAGAACTCTCAGGCGAAATCCGATCCGAGACTATTGGAACTGAAATTTCCTCCGAGCTCGAAGAAACCAGTTGCGCCTTGACTCTCAAATTCCTTCGGATCAAACCCATTGATTATCGGATTCTTGAACGATTCGTTGAAGGAGGAACGAAGAACACGAAGAACACGGACGGCGGATCTAGAGTAGACCGGCAAAATCACACCGGAAATCCTAAAACTACGGCTTTTCGATTATATAAAGCGGAGAAAATAAATTAAGAGAAAGAGAGAGCGAACCTTTGTTTTCTTTCACGAGTTGAAGAAGTGACGAAATGAGAGCGGCTGCTTCAATTTATAGAGAGATGAGAACGGTTATCGAGGGTCATCATTACTTTTGAGACTCTTCGGATTTCTCGGATTAAATATATTCGGAAAAACGTCCCGCCTTTCTACTCAAGGAAACCCTAGAATTTCTGGGGCCCACTTTTGAGCGGCAAAACGATGTCATTTAACCCGGTTTTCAGCGGTCTTTCCCAAATAATGATCCACCTTGATATAATAACAAGGGTCGAAATGACCCGAGCTGTATTTACGCCGAACTGAGTTTTCTCTTTTGAAGTTCTCCGAGCTCATTGTTCCAGGCTCGCCGAACTGGGGGGGACTAATTGTTAGAGATGGGTTTAGCACCCCTCTAAAAATCCCTTCCTAAATCCAGCTCGGCCCATTAAGAAGACGACGTCGGGCCCATTAGTCGACCAACGAGTTAGGTCGGCGCCGCCCTCAAAAAGAATCCGACGATAGGGTTAGTTTTCCTTAAGAAAATGAGAGACTTTCCCTTAAGGATAAGGTGTCATCTCGGAGAAAAAGGAAGATTTTCTTTTTCCGAAAAGGAAGGTGTTCGGTTGGCCGACTTAGTCATATTATAAATAAGTGGCAACCTCATTCGTTAGGGGGATCCGCAATTCTACTCTCGAGACCTAGGGCAAACCACGCTTCGGCATAAGTTCTAGATCTCGATTCACCGTTTAAAAGGTTTAGGTCGGTGTTCTTATTCCGACGACCTAACCACCGTTGTGGTACTCCCGAGCTCTGGCTAATATAATAAAGACTTACTCTTTTCCCCCACAAACTCTTATTCTTTCGTTAGATCGGATAACAGTTCTTACACACAGTCTTTGATCACGTCACTTCCCCAAGACGTCATCCTTGACATCTTAGCCCGTGTACCGAGATGCGACTATCTAATACTCTCCCTCGTTTCTACGCAATTCCAATCACTCGTTGCATCCCTTGAGCTATACACGAGACGATCCTTGTTGGGTTGCACCGAACACTGTCTCTATGTTTTCCTCTCTGACGGATATAACACTTATCGTTTGTGTATTCTCCGCCAGAAAGCCAACGGAAATAGCAGCTTGGTCCTTATCCCTTCGCTTCCTGCTGTGTCTGGTGTTGCAAGCTTGGTCACGGTGGGTTCGAGGATATATGTGGTTGGTGGGATTTTCAAAACAACGAGTGCAATGACTATCGGTTGTAGATCTCACACGGTGCAACTTCTCCCCAACATGCATGTGCCCATGTGTAATATAACCTCTTACATCATCGACGGGAGAATCTACCTAATTGGAAATAGCTGTTTTGATGATGACTGCAGGAAGACAGTGATGGTGGTGTTCAATAAAGAAACACAAAAGTGGGAGGAGGAGCCTGGGGTTATAAATATAGACATTGAGCTAGGTGACACGTGGCTTGGTTCTGTGGTGATGGCTGGTAAGATGTAGGGATTTTCAGAATAGCTTTGTTTACGATCCAAAGAAGAGTACATGGGAAACGGATGAGATGTTGAATTCCAAGGATTGGGAAAATGCGTGTGTCGTCGATGACGTATTGTACTACTACGATTCTCCTGGGAAGAGTAAAAGAACATATGATCCATGGGCACATGCATGTTGGGGAGTGTT
Organism: Alliaria petiolata; assembly: GCA_020283515.1. NCBI lineage: Eukaryota > Viridiplantae > Streptophyta > Magnoliopsida > Brassicales > Brassicaceae > Alliaria > Alliaria petiolata. The sequence goes on along the minus strand of JAHZTW010000004.1, from coordinate 65,779,199 downwards.
AAAAGGTGTGGGAGAATTCTTGGCTAAGAAAAGTTTTGCATGGTCGTGGTCGTCAAAGACTGTGAGTTACGGTGGGAAGCTGGTTTTGCTTATTATTGAAGGAGAATTTGGAAAAACAAGACATATTTGGTGTGCGGAGATTTCGCTGGAAAGACGTCAAGGAGGAGAGATTTGGGGTCAACTTGAGTGGTGTGATCATGTTTTGATGCAATAAATTGTGTTTTGCTTTTTCATCGTCCTAAATCCCTTTTTGCTGATTTAGTTTATGTAAATGAAATTATCAGATTTGAAGAAATTTTTTATAGTTTATTTTGAACAAAAGTAGTTTCTATATTCAGTCTTCACACAAGATTACAAGCCATTTAAGAGAAAAGAAAGTTTTTTTACGCTTACAATGGAAAACCCTTAACGTCCACAAGTTGTCGACCTTAAAAAATTGGATTGACTGCCGTCAGCCCCCTGTACTATATGTGCTCTACTCAATTCCACCCAAATTACAGACCTCTGCCTATTTCTCCCCAAACAACTTGTTTTCTGCATATTCCCTCAAATTCAATTAAAAATTAAAATTGCGATCAATTCATTTAATCGCGTTTTAGACAAATTGCGTTTTGGGGGGAAATATGCAGAAAAAAATTTGTTTGGGAGGGAATATGCACAAGTGTAGTATAGGGGGGAATAAGCATAATTTATTAAGTTGAGGGGGCTAACCGCAGTCGATCCATTTTTCAAAATATTTAACCCATTGGCCTATTTATATCCACAACATATATTGATGAGTAAAATAAAACGTAAATTGGTATAATAAATAGTAGCAATACGATAACATAATTTATTTAAAATAAAAACAAAATTAACATCGGTAGAATATTTCAAATATATAAAATATATCATCATACTGTTACAAGTATTTTAAATCAAAATACTCGGACCAATAGGATGATAAACTTATATTAATTAGTCATGTGATTTAAAGAAACAATTTATATAAATTCAAGTATATCCCGACAAAGAGTTCCTTTTATTAGCAGAACTTTCAACTCTCTATCTAAACACTCATTATATATTAACTCATATGTTAATCTAAGCGCCAAGATGTACATACGACAATTAAGTCTAAAGTCTATAACTCATATGTGTTAGAAATTATTAATGGTCTCGTTTAACAACACATTCGTTTATTTCAATGATTCATAATTGTGAACTCTAAACCATTAAGAATTGGACCAAATCAGATTAGAGCTTACCATATAGCCTAAATTGGGTCCAAAAAGTTAGTTAGGGGGTATGAGCAATGATGAATGCTGCAAAAGCATATAAATTTCAGATCTCAAATCAAATACTTGTGAAAATATGATGATATATTTATACATGCGAAATACTCTACCGATGTTAGTTTTTTTTTTTTAAAATAAATTGTGTTGCACTATTGCTACCATTTTGTATACCAATATACTGTTTGTTTTACTATATCAATATATGTTGTGGATATAAATAGGCTAATATGTTAGATATATTGAAAAAACTAAAAAAANGGAAAAGAAGAAGCAAATTGTAGACGTAACAATAGTTGAGCTGAGCTCGAATTCAGAGGATTGACCAAGAGGAGCTCAATTTTCAACATACTTTATTTCATTATGCAACTTACGAATTATAAAGATGTTTTTTGTTATAAGAACCTTACTAACATACAAAAGTGTGTATATATATACGTGTATATATACTAAGTTGAAACTCAAATTTCGATTACGGAAAAGAAGAAGCAAATTGTAGACGTAACAATAGTTGAGCTGAGCTCGAATTCAGAGGATTGACCAAGAGGAGCTCAATTTTCAACATACTTTATTTCATTATGCAACTTACGAATTATAAAGATGTTTTTTGTTATAAGAACCTTACTAACATACAAAAGTGTGTATATATATACGTGTATATATACTAAGTTGAAACTCAAATTTCGATTACGGAAAAGAAGAAGCAAATTGTAGACGTAACAATAGTTGAGCTGAGCTCGAATTCAGAGGATTGACCAAGAGGAGCTCAATTTTCAACATACTTTATTTCATTATGCAACTTACGAATTATAAAGATGTTTTTTGTTATAAGAACCTTACTAACATACAAAAGTGTGTATATATATACGTGTATATATACTAAGTTGAAACTCAAATTTCGATTACGGAAAAGAAGAAGCAAATTGTAGACGTAACAATAGTTGAGCTGAGCTCGAATTCAGAGGATTGACCAAGAGGAGCTCAATTTTCAACATACTTTATTTCATTATGCAACTTACGAATTATAAAGATGTTTTTTGTTATAAGAACCTTACTAACATACAAAAGTGTGTATATATACTAAGTTGAAACTCAAATTTCGATTACGGAAAAGAAGAAGCAAATTGTAGACGTAACAATAGTTGAGCTGAGCTCGAATTCAGAGGATTGACCAAGAGGAGCTCAATTATCAACATACTGATGAAACAAAGAAAGCGGCTGGCAAGTAGAGCCGTGCTTGACATTTATGGGGTCATAATACAAAACTCAAAATTTGGGCCCTAAATTATACATAAAAAAAAATTTCAAAATTTTTTCTTCAACAAAAAACTGTAAAAAATTCATAGGCCCCATTCAAATGTATCATATGTATATGTCAATGCACGGCTCTGCTGGCAAGTGTTGCCACTCTCAACAACTCTCCGAACCTAGAAACTTTAGTCATCAAGATTAATTCGTTTGATAAAACACACACTTAATTCGTTTGACTGCTAGATTATTTTGTACATGAATTTTGCTTGCGTCGCTATGCTTTCAGCAAGTATGTTGTTTATCGACATGTCGAGTCGAGTGAGGGTGCTAAACATTTCAGCGTATGGAGAAAATGTTTTTTTCTGCTATGTGTCTTAATTCCTATACTCAAAAACCAAAATCATGGTGTACTATTTATTTTTTTGGGAAAGAATAAAGAAAAAGTGGTCACTTCAGATATGAGGATCTTGACTCGCTAAAAGCATGTGCATTGGAGACATTAAGAGATCTAATAATATTACTATAATATTAAATTTTAAGACTAGAGATCCAAAACTAATAAAAAATGTCTAATATAGGATTTATTTTTGGGTTTTAGACATGTATGCATAACTAAAGTGTCTTAAAATATTAAACTTATTTAAATTTAATCAAAAAATAACTTTTAGACACCAACTCTTAAAGTCTCCAATGCACATGCTCTAACATTACTCCTAACGAGTCTAGGTCTAATCTAACTGATTTAGAGGAACCAAAAAGTATTAGATTTATATTTTTTAAGATTTTGAGAATTTATTATTAGATCGTTTAATTTTAGTGAGATTTTAACCGTAATAGAGATTTGTTGATAGTGGTACCAGTTAAACTGTAACAAATTTCCTCCATCTTTTACGAAAACTTTAAGCAAAATAATTCATCATGGTCTATTCTGCTCCAACCCTTCTTCAACTTTACTAGTGACATAATGATCAAAATTCCAAAAAAAACTTAAGGTGGATTTTGTTTTTGTTTTTATATTTCCTCTATCTTTTATTTGTCCCAAAATTCTCCTTTTTCTTCCATTAAAACAAAACAGAGAAAATAACTAGAAAATAAAATTTACAAAAGATAAAACGAAAAAGGTTAACTTGATAAGGAAAAGAAAAAGAAAAGCTAGAAGTCAATGAAAATTCTAAGAACACTAGAAGAAAAAGTCAATTTGTGACGGTACAAATCGTCGCAAATCCGTTGAAAATCGACTATAACGACGGATTTGCGACGAACCACAATTTGTCGCTGTAAATCGAATTTTCTCGCAAATTCGTCGCAAAATTTACGATAGACTAAAGATCGATTGTCACAATTCCGCAAAACATTGTGAGAGTGTTGTGAGTACTTACGGCTGGTCACAAGCGTGATCATCACAAAATCGTTGCAAAATTGCGAGGAATTTACGACGGCATATGAAAAAATCATCGCAAATCAGTCGTAAATTATTAAAATATTTATTAAAAAAACCCAAAAAATAAAATTTAACCAACATGGTTTTTCATATAATTGAGATCATTATCGTATATTAAATTTACGATAATTGAGATCATTATTCATATGATTGAGATCATATCACATAAATGAAAACAAAATACTTTGTGGGGGTAATTATCGTATATTCAAATTTAAACATAAAATTATTTGAAATCATTGTAAGTGAAAATGATGCAATAAAAAGTGATCATAAAATATATTTAAAATTATAATTATGAAAAGATACGATTTTTTAAAAACAATTTGGATTATTAACAATAATTTATAAATGGAAATGTACACTAATTATGATAAAAATATGCAACTTTCTAAAATATGTTCTAAGGATGTTATTACTAAGAGAAAAAATAAGAAAAATGAAGAGTTATAAGATATATACACAACCCTCTAAAACATTTTTTGTAGTGTCGAAAAGTTATACATGAAAATATACAATACAAAAATATGATGTAAATACGTGATCTTCCAAATTATTTGTAAGATTACTAAAAATGTATATTTTTGAAAAGGTATAAAGCAAAAAGTGATAATAAAGAGGCAATCTTTCAAAATATTTTATAGAATTATAGTATTATACAGTTATAAGTGAAAACTTACAAGTAAAGAATCATGATGAAAATTTATCACTTTCTAAGAAATATTACAGGATTATCAATAGCGGTTATAAGAAGAAAAAATAGAATAAAAATGATGATAATTTAACGATATTTTATGATACATTTTCAAAGAATATTATGACAAGAAGTGAAAAAATACAAAGTTAGAAAGATTCCATTTTCCAAGATATTTTTCTCACTATTAAAAAGTACATAACAAATATATTAGTTAAAATATAAAAAACATTGATACCTTAAAAATATGAATATAAAATATATATGGATTTGCACTTTACAAAAATATATTTCTCTGCAATTGGGAAAAAAATCCAAACATTAGTTACCTAAATTTTATAAACAACCAACAATAAATATTAAAATAAGAAGATAACACAACTAATTATAAATATAAAAATGTTTTTCTTAAGGAGAAACAATAATTAAAGAACATGATATGTATGAACTAAGTCAATTCTTAGTACGATCCCTTGGTTTTACCTTTGTCGATTTTCTTCGTACTGAACTGAGTTTTGATGATTGACTTCGATTCGAACCTACGATAAAGCTATTGACTTCGTGTTGACTTTAGATTTTACTATTTAACAAGACTAAAAAATTTTGCACCGAGATTTATATGCCAACATTATTATGCGGTACTTCTAGAAGTTTTTTTTCTTTTTCTTTTTGAACATTACTTCTAGAAGATACGAACACCGATCTCTCTATTTTGGTTTTGCTTTGATCTTCCTTTCTTCTTCTTTTTTGTCCCAAAATTCTCTGTTTTCATTAATTAAATAGAGAGAATAATTACAAAATAAAATTTACAAAAGATAAAAGGAAAAAAGGTTAACTCTATAAGAAAAAGAAAAGGTAAAGGTCTCGTTCTATACATCTTTAGAATTCCCCTAGTCGTCACCAAATCAAGCTTCTTGTCTATTCTATATTAAGAGAAATCTTATTTAATAGATTTAAGATTTAAATATAATATTAGGAAAGGTCTTATTAAACCAAAAATTGGAGAAATTAGGTCGCCAGAGTCCCCTGGCCAAAATCTACAAATGTCTTCCAAAAATAGGGCAGAGAAGAAGGAGAAATCATGGGAACCGCCGTCTCAGATCACGTCACTTCCCGAAGACGTTATAGTCTTGGCGCGTGTTCCAAGATGCGACTATCCAACACTCTCCCTCGTTTCTAAGCAGTTCCGATCACTCGTTGAATCCCCTGAGATATACGCGAGACGATCCTTGTTGGGCTGCACCGAACACTGTCTCTATGTTTCCCTTTACAACAACGACAAGGGCGATCGCCGTTTGTATATTCTCCGCCGGAGAGCCAACGGCAATAGACGCTTGGTTCTTATCCCTTCGCTTCCCGCTATGCCTTGTGGTGGAAGCTTTGTCGCGGTGGGCTCGAGGATATATGTGTTTGGTGGGATTAACAATCTCAATATGACAGGAGTGCGAGTGCGTTAACCATCGATTGTAGATCTCACACGGTGCAACCCCTCCCCAGCATGCCTATACCCATGTCTGATACAATTGCTGACATCATCAACGGGAGAATCTACGTGATTGGAAATCACGACTGGGAAAAGGCGATGGTGGTGTTCAATACAGAAACACAAGCGTGGGAGAAACCTGGGATAGACATTAAGATGGCTGGCACGTGGCGTGGTTCTGTGGTGATGGCTGATAAGCTGTACTTGAAGGTGTATCAGAATGGCTTTGTTTACGTGCCAAAGGAAAAAAAATGGGAAACGGACGAGATGCTGAATTCTAAGGAGTGGGAGAAGGCGTGTGTCGTCGATGAGGTATTGTACTACTTGGATTCTGATGAGAAGAGTATAAGAACGTATGATCCAACGCAGAGGTGCTGGGGGGTGGTGAAAGGTGTCGAAAAATTGTTGGCTGAGACAATACCTACACGGTGGTCAAAGACTGTGAGTTATGGTGGGAGACTGGCTTTGTTTTTTCCTAAAAAAGAAGAAGAAGAGATTTGGTGTGCGGAGATTTCGCTGGAAAGACGTCAAGGAGGAGAGATTTGGGGTGAAGTTGAGTGGTGTGATCTTGTTTTGACTGGGAATATTGCCTTGATGAAACCTCTAGCTGTTACGCTTTGATGCAGGAACTCTCATTCATATAAATTGTTCTTTGTTTTTTTCTTTAGCTGTTATGGTTTGATGCAAGAACTCTCCTTCAAATGACTTGTGATTTTTTTTTTTTTAACTTTTCGGATGAAACAATTTCCCCTCTCTTACGAATATTTCATTTGGTCTTTGGATTTATTAGTTTCAATATCTGATATTGACTTTTTATTTGAGAATTTCGAAATTTGAGGTAATTTTCATGGAATTGTGATATAGCTACTTGTAAATTGCTTACTTGGAAGAAAAGATAAGTCATTGCTTCCACTATTCTTGTGCCATAAGTTTCTGAATTCTGGATTCTTGGGTCATAAACAAACAAAAAGTTGAAAACTTTGCATGCATCTGTGGACCTTCCAAACGGGCAGCTCAAAAGAAGATAGGAAGCTACAGAGATGTTAAAGATGAACGCTCACATCAGTTCTACTCTCCAAGTTGAGTGGTGTGATCATGTTTTGACTGGGAATTTTTACTTTAGGAAAACTATAGCTGTTATTATGGTTTGATGCAGTTTTTCTTTTCTACATATATTTGTTTTCCATCACCCAAATTCATTCTTAGATGAGTTTCTTTTCATTATACTAAATCTCATTTAGCTGATTTTGTTGATGTACATGTACATCAATGGAGAACTCATGTTGAGGTTCTTAAACATTTTTTATTATAAAATATATAATTAATTTAAGTTAAGAGTTTTATTAGTTTTTTCTTAGTTTTGAGTCATATATTGGAAAGACTCTATGGGGATTTTTTAAAAAAAAATAGACAAATTGTTATAAATTTATAGAAAATCAAAGAAAATCAAAATATTATTAATAAATAATCTAGATTGCATAGTTCTCAACTCTCAGCATGCTCCATAATACCCTGGAAGCAGACAAACTACAATGCAAATGCAATAAAATGGCCTAGAACTCTAAGATGACACTATATGATGCAAACAAGACTCAATTGCACTAAAATGACCTCTAGCGGATACAATATGGAATGAAAACTACACAAACAAGTGCTAAAAATGCCTAAATCCTACACATATCACTTAGGTCTGGACATTCGGATATTCGGTTGGGTTTCGGATAGAAATCGTTCGGTTCCGAACAGAGAATTTATACCTATATAGGTACCGATTCGGTTTCGGTTCGGTTCGGTTCGTACCGGTTCTGGATCGGTTGGTTCTCAAATTTCAAAACCGTTTAAAATCTGAAAAAATCGATTTTTTTATAATTTTGGTTCGGTTCGGATATAATTACCCACGCTTAGCCTCGCTGGTAAAGCGGTCGGGGTGTTACCGAACCCCGAACCCAGGCTTAGCCTAAGCTGGTAAAGCGGTCGGGGTATTACAAAAAATAACAAAACTTCTTCCATCTCCTGTTAGAGCGATCGTGCCTTGACATCATCCTGAACAACTCTGTTCTAAAGTTGGAGGAATCTTATTCAATATATTAATGATTTAAATATAGTATTATCGTTGTCAAAAAAATAAAAATAAAATATATATATATATATATATTATCTTATTCAATTTTATTCAAAACTCGGTGATTGTTGTTGATTTTAAGCTTACAATTAGGATTTTCAGATTCCCTCGCCAAAATATACACAATGTCTTCCAAAACTAGGGCAGGGAAGAAGAAGCAATCACCGTCTTTGATCACGTCGCTTCCCGAAGACGTAGTCCTCGACATCTTAGCGCGTCTACAGAGATGCCACTATCCAACACTCTCCCTCGTTTCAAAACACTTCCGATCACTAGTTGCGTCCCCTGAGCTATACGCGAGACGATCATTGTTAGGTTGGACCGAACATTGTCTCTATGTTGTCTGCTATAGTGCCGAAACCGGTGATCGCCGTTGGTATATTCTCCGCCGGAAAGCCAACGGCAGTAGCCGCTTGGTCCTTATCCCTTCGCTGCCAGCTATGCCTCCAGATAGAAGCTATGTCGCGGTGGGCTCGAGGATATATGTGTTTGGTGGGGCTAACAAAGACAACTGTGCGTTAAGCATCGATTGTAAATCTCACACGGTGCAACCTCTCCCGAGCATTCCTGTGCCCATGCATGCTCTAATCGCTGGCATCATCGACGGAAAAATATATGTAATTGGATATCCCCGATGATGGCTGGAAAAAGAAGGTGATGGTGGTGTTCAATACAGAAACACAAAAGTGGGAGGAGCCTGTGATGATAAAGCCAGACATTGAGCTTATTGACACGTGGCGTGGCTGTGTGGTGATGGCTGGTAAGCTGTACACGAGGGATTATTATAACAGCTATGTTTACGAGCCAAAGGAAAATAAATGGGAAACGGACGAGATGCTGAATTCCAAGGATTGGGACAAGGCGTGTGTCGTCGATGGCGTATTGTACTACTATGATAAAAATTGGATTGACGACAAGTTAAGAGCGTATGATCCGAAGCACAAGTGTTGGAGAGTAGTGAATGGTTTGGAAGAATGGTTGGCTGATACGGAACAAAGTTTTGGATGGTCGGAGGCTGTGAGTTACGGTGGGAATCTGGCTTTCTTTTTTCGTAAAAGCACAACAGAGACTTGGTGTGCGGAGATTTCGCTGGAAAGACGCCAAGGAGGGGAGATTTGTGGGGTCAAGTTGAGTGGTGTGATCAGGTTATGTTTTCTAACTATTTTTACTGTAAGAAAGCTCTAGCTGTTGTGGTTTGATGCTGTAACATCTTCATAACTTGTGCTTGTTTTCCTTCTCTAAATTTAGCTGTCTAGCTATAGCTTCACCCAAATTCCTAGATGAAAAACGGTAGATAAGTTATTTATGGTTCGACAATAGACCAGTGAAGAAATGGAAATTTGAAATAGTGGAGATGAGAGCGATACAATCATTAAATTGGAAAAAGAATTATCTTCTGTATGGACCAAGTTGGACGAAACGAGTCAGAACCAGCTTAAGGTTGTCGAACAAAAACATTAAGTTGGTCGAGGAATTTAAGACCGGTTCAATTATCCAAACATTCTTCTTCATCCACACCTCGAGACAGCTCTCCCCATGTCCCCGGAGTTGATTGGAACTCATGTCGAGGTGGACGAACACGCCACCATGCTCTAATGATAAATCAATCCAAAAACCAACATATAATTCTTCTTGACGAAAACTAAAAATGAAACTGTACTCAAAAGTTTACATGAGAAGGCACCCTTTCACTTTCGATACTCTTTTAGAACATCACAAGGTTTGAAGAACACTGCACAACGAAAACCTCGAGCAACAACCTCGCCAGAAAGTAAAACACAACGCCTAACATGATCGATACAGGAAGAGCCGGTAAAGCCTTCTGATACACGGACAAGAGCATCAACGTCACACCTAAACCGGCTATGATCGCCAAGTAACAAGCGTAAACCGTCATCAGATCATACATCGCAGCTCTCCCGACCAAAACACTGTAGAAGATGAAATCCCCAAGCCCCAACTTGATAGCACCCGATGATCCCAACCCAATCCCTTCAAGAAATGTCTCTGAATTCTCACCCGATTGATCAGGTCTACGATCAATCAACGGCACAGATATCACATCTTCTTCTTCTACTTCTGCTTCTGCTCTAACCACTCTAACTTCAGCGTTCTCAACGTCATTGACATCGTTCTGGCTAGATCTCCTTTCTCTCCAAACTCTCCTCTGAACCAAACGAGAATCGTTTCGGATCACGGGTCTTGCTTCGTAGACCAAAGCCGGGATGTCTTCGTCTCTCGATATAGCCATTTCGACAAGGAGGCGTAACGGACCAACAGGTAAAAGGACAGCAGCGATGTCGTAGATCGCTAAAGCTACGAGGAGGATCCAGGTTGTCCACTCAGGCAATAGCGTGAAGAAGTAAGCGACTAAGACACCGATCACTACCAAGTAACCCTGAGTGATCAGAATCGAGAATCTCGACATGAACACGGCGAATACGCCGACGACGGAGAAATTGAAGAGAAGGATTAAAAAAGTGATGGAATCGATCGGGAATCTGAAGCGATCGATTAATAAGACTAAGATTTCTCCACCTAGGTTCCCTAAGACGATGAAAGCTGAGAAACCCATGTAGAATTTAAGGAATCTAACGCATCTGAGGTAAAAGAGGAGCACGAGGACGAATGTCGCGACGGTGATCGCGGCGACGAAGACGAGGGAATTCAAGAAGGCGCCGACGAATTTGTCCCAGGAGGAATCGGAATCGCTCTCGGCGTAAGCTGCGGTGGCTATGGAGGAGAGGGAGGCGGAGGAGGAAGACGGGTCGGAGTTTAGGACACAGACGAGAAGAACGACGGTGAACATACATATCGAGACTGGCGTGAGGATTCCGATGAGTTCTGCGCCTAGTGACTCCAGAATGCTTCTGGGTCTTTGGTTTCGATCCATTTTTGGATCAGAAGAAGCAAAGGACGAACCTTTTTCAGATTTCGATTGTTTTTTCCAATGTTTTGAAACCTGACCCGACACCAAACCGGAATATCTATCGGACCAGATTTCCAGGTTAATCCGGATCAATTCGGCTCGGATCAACTAATTGATGAAATTTTTATAATATATATAGTTTTGAATATATAAAAGGGTTATTTAGTGTATATCAGTTAACCAATTAATTAAGTAAATAAAAAAATATAATTCAAAATTATGTAAAAAGAGGAGAGAAACGAAATTGAATTCTTAAAAGTCTTTATCTTTTTTACATAATTACTTAAACTAGCCCTGAAAATTTCGGGAATCGGAATGGAAATTTACGGGTACGGAAGGGGAACGGGAAATTCGGGAATTGAAAAACAATTCCCAAAAGGGAATCCATAAAACAAGACGGGAACGGGACGGGTTCGGGAAATTCCCTTACGTAAATTTTTTTCCCAAACGGGTAATTATTTTGGATAATTCGGAAAAAATTCGGAAAATTTCGGAAAAATTCGGGAAAATTCGGAAATTTTAGGGAAATTTGAAAAAATTCGAGAAAATTCGGGAAGTTCGGGTATTCCCGTTCCCTTCCCGTACCCTTCCCGTACCCGTTTGAAAAATATAAATGGTCCCAAACGGGAATTTTTTTGAACGGGAATGGGAACGGGACGGGAAATTCGAAACGGGTACGGGTGGGAACCGGGTACCCCTCCCAAAATTTGCAGGGCTAACTTAAACTTTCATCGATATGAAAACTCTGTTGGCGTCGTTAATTTCCGACAACACTATTCACGTTTTGCCGTTAACACTATTCACAACCTGAAATCACAGTTCATCGAAGGTTAAAAATACACATTTACACTATAAATATGTATTTAACATGTTAAACAAGTTAGCGTATTGTAAAAAAACATGTTAAACGAGTTATCTATCATACATGTTAAACCAGTTATCCCTATGAATTATATGTTAAACGAGTTATTCATGCAAAATTATCTTGTTAACTTAGTTATCAAATCATAAATACATGTTAAATCAGTTATCATTCATACATATTAACCAATTATCCATGAAAAATTATTGTGTTTACCCAGTTATCAGAAGTTATCGATTAACTAACTAAGTTACCTTAATAATTTTATGCAAAATTAAACCGATAAACCACTTAACTAACTTGTTATCACTTACCTTTATCATTCTTCTTCTTCTACCTTTCTTATCTTCAGCACCATCACCATCTTCAATGTTATCATCACCATTGCCATTACCACGTCGCCGTTGTCACCACCGTTGTCGGTGGTCAGCACCCTCACCACCATCTATATATCACCATCATATCATCGTCAGTCTCGCCATCATCAACGTCGTCTTGCCATCATCAATGTCGTCTTGCCACCACCGCCATCTCCTGCAACGCCACCATCACCGTCGTCCCGCACCCTCGCCACCATCTTCTTTTCTTCCCTCTTCTTCTTTCTCTTTCCTCTTTTTCTTTTTTCTCTTTCCTTTTTTTCTTCTTTCTTGTTTTCATCGAAACCACTTAAGAGAGAAAGGTAAACATGTAATTGTTTAAAAAAAAAGGATAAAAAGGACTTTATCCTATATACAATAAAAAATGAAAAGTGGCAACTATCCAAAACTAATTATGATATTATCTTTTCCTATCTATTGGTATATAAAATAAGTATAATAAAACAAGCGTTACCACCACCGTCGTCCACCAGCGTTACTGTCGCCTCCGTCCACCAGCGTTACTATCGCCGCCGTCGCCATACATTGCGGTCACCACCGTTATCATCATCGTCGCCGCCACCGTTATCGCTGTTACCGGTACCACCATACTATTATCGATATTATCTTCTTCCTTTTCCTCCTTCTTCATCTTCCATCTTTGATCTTTCCCTTCCTTTTTTTTCTTCTTCTTCTTTTTCTTTCTTCTCATTCCTTCTTCTTTTTCTTTCTTCTCTTTTCTTTTTCTATTTCCTTCTTCTCTTTCCTTTCCTTCTTCTTAGTAACCTAAGAAAACATTAAAGAAGGGTAAAAGCATCTTTTAAGCATGAATAATATATGTCAGATTTGCAATTTTATTGTCGGTTAATTGTCAGATTATTTGGGGTTAGATTTTACAATTTCTCTAAGATTAAACATTATAAATTCAAATTTAACCAAAATAAAAAGTGAAATACCTTGGCTGCAACTGGATGTCGATTTTGAAAAATAAAAGTATGTGGAATGAGTCATTCCCCTGAATTCCATAAAAATGTTACCATTTATTTGGAATAAAAAACAAATTTTATTCAATCAATTCCAGTAAGATAAATGAAAAAGAAAAAGAACATAATGTAAAAGTATTTGTAGCCTAAAACGTACATGAATAGATGGAATAACTTCATTCCTTTTTTTTATTGCATAACTTCTTTTATTCCATTTTTTGTATTCCAATTTTTTAATTCCTATCATTCATGATATTCCTAAAACTGATTACTAGTTGCACTCCTTATAAAAGTAGAAAATCACAACAATCAATCTTAATAATCTTCATTGTCATTCGTCTATGTTCTTCAAGTGGCATAATTTAGTCAATATATTATATATAAGTAACATATAAAACATGAACAGACGCAATAGTAACAAAACTTTTGGGCTGAGACATATAGCAACAAAACCCATGGTTGACTCTCTCTCAAATCGATCTGAGCCAAATAAGCTCCCATCACCGGCTTTTCTCTGATCAGCCCCCATGATCGTTGATGGCTCTTCCTCCTCGGGTCTCTCTGAAAAACCCATCTCACCGTGGGTGAAGATCTCTCAAGTCCAACCTTTCCCCTTCGTCCCTAATTTCTAGATCTCAAAATTCCATCACAGATCTGTCAATTAGAAGCACCGGCGATGACAAAAAATGACAAAGCCGTGAAGACTACCTAACCGTTTTCCGGCGTTCTGCCGTGTATAGGGAACGCAGGTTTTTTCTTCTACATGTCTAGCCCTAATATCTCTGAATCTGAAGTCAAGCCGTACATCCAGCTAACCTCTCCAGCGGCGAGCCAAATCCCAGGGAAGTTTCCAAAGATCCTGCAAAACGGATTTGTCAAAACCTGCTACGGTGGATTTCTATTTGCTTGGTTCACAAAGTCATCTCCGAACGGCTATATAAGTGATTTTGGCCTCACGGGCAGTTTCTAGCAATTGCTATGAGTTTTGTATACAGTTTTGTGGACCTGTGAACAATTATTCAATGAGTCTTACCAAAAAAAAAAAAAATATATATATATATATATATATATATATATTCTAATAAGACAAGGTTTTTTCAGAACATGTTCTGAGAGGCACACATGTGGCGTTCTTCTCCCATAAATGCGGTATTACCAAAATATATCTATTCTAAATACATTAATTTATTCAGCTGAAAAAACAAAGTAATTAAAAATAAGAAAAGGTTTTTTTCAGAACCTCTTCTGAGAGGTAGACACGTGGCGCTCTTCTCCCATAAATGTGGTATTACAAAAATATATCTATTCTAAATACATTAATTTATTCAGCAGAAAAAAAAAGTAATTAAAAATAAGAAGATGGAACACCAAAAAATAAGAAGATGGCGTTCCATTGATCCAAATCCATAACTCCCTTACTCTCTCTCTCTCTCTCTGGTTAATCTTTTTATGATTATTTCTGGAAAAGGAAAGTTGAATCAAGTTTCTTTTACAAAACTCGCCGGAACTTAACTCATCACCTCGTTCGAGATTGATTCTTTCATCCACATCCGCCGCACCTCTCCTCAATTCTGACGGCTCCCAGATCTGCAAGCTGTGAAGTTAATTCGACATTTGCTTTGCACCTTCCCTTCTTCTGCCTCCATCAGTATCTGCAACAACTACTTCCATTCACGTTTTCGATTTAATTAGTAATTTTAATTGTATGCATTGATGAAATGATTTTGGGTCTATGAAATTTTGAATTATTCACGTCTTTGATTTAATTAGTAATTTTAATTGTATTCATTCATGAAATGATTTTGAGTCTACGGAATTTTGAATTAGATTATTGTCATGATTTTAAAATCATGCTAATAAAATCCAGAAATTAAAATGGATAACCTTTAATGCCTTGGTTTTGAATAATGTTGACAACCAGAGGCTGAGTTCTGGTTCATCGAATCTTGTTTGTTTATTTGTATGTTTAGCGCGGACCTAAAAACAGAATAAAATATATGCTAAAATTTAGAATTAAAATTATAAATTCAAATTTAATAAATATATATAAAAAAACCTTTTTGGAGTGTCCTCCCAAACAAAATAATTAATCCAATTTTAAATTTAAGAGCAACCAACAGTAATACTACACGTTCAAAAAATACGTTATCAAAAACTAATTACTCAAAAAATAATTCGAAGTCAATTATAATAAATACAAAAAAATCAACAACCATCAATTCAGGATCAACATCCAAGCATCAACAAAAAAATGGTCAACAAAATAAACCAAACATTAAACTATACAAAACCAAAATAATAATGACAATTAAATACTATCCAGCAAAAGAAAAAAAACTATCTGTAGATAGCAAGAACACTTCACCAATCTAATTACAAATATAATTTTTGATACTACTCAAAATCTAATGGAGAATATACTATATGCATTATCAAATAAAAACAAACTCCAGCTCCAAATCACACGTCCACTTCGTCAAGAATACAACATCAACTATACAATCCCTTTCACCACCAACCGAATACTACAAGCAAATAACACAAACTTCGAAGATGTGATTAACTTCTACCTCACGTATCATGACATGAACGACACAACATCAGATACATTAACCAACAGCTTACAAACCTTTATTCATACAGCTATACTATCAGTTCAACCACATATCACACAATGTCTGGAAGTTTCTTCGAAATAGAAGATTTCAATCCAAATGCATCAAGAAGACTAGATGTTGATTTGGTAATTGGAGATCTAGAGGAAGCACAAACACAATCTACACA
This sequence comes from Alliaria petiolata, assembly GCA_020283515.1. NCBI lineage: Eukaryota > Viridiplantae > Streptophyta > Magnoliopsida > Brassicales > Brassicaceae > Alliaria > Alliaria petiolata. Next base: position 65,763,020 of record JAHZTW010000004.1, on the reverse strand, counting down.
AGAAGAAGATGTCAACTGTGATATATGCCTTGACAACCTACCAGGGCCAAGAAATATCAATACTTTATTTTGTGGCCACAAATTTCACCATGAATGTATTTCAGATTGGTTCTATTACGAAACAACATGTCCTTATTGCCGAAGAGCAATAATATAATATTTTCTATGCTTATAATGGATAAAAACAAATTATTTGTGTTTTTTTAAAAAAAAATAAACCAACAATCGCTAAAAAATAATACACGCAATTCAGAAACTATAAACGGATATTTAACAATAAATATATATTAAAAACTCTGTGGAAAATATAAAAAATTAACATAAACTATATATCACACATCCGCGCAATGCGCGGGCCTTACACTAGTATATATATATATGGAGAAGTGAACAAGAAAAAGAAGAGGGAAGACGTAAAAAGATTTTTCCTCTACAACTTCTATCTACTATCCCTCATTGTGAGGAATTTTTTGCTGGATTTTCAATAATCAGCGGTCCAATCCCAGACCAGCAGATTAAAGGAAAAAAAGTCGTTTTTGTTTTAAAATTTGTCTCATCCCTCTCAAAGAGGAGTATTTGATCAAGGCTAACAAAATACGATCGTGTTAAGAATCACAGTTTACAAAATTTAATTCTGAAATGAATGTAATCCCGTGGAATTGTCAGGGGGTAGGAGCCGATCTGACTAAAAACACTTGAAGGAGTTATATCAGGGTTTTTTCCCTAGTTTCTCTTTCTATCGGAGACCAAAAATAGTCGAATATTTCTGCAAGATTTGCAAGTTAAATTTGGATATGATAATGTTTTTACCGTTGAACCGATAGGTCGAAGCGGTGGGCTAGCCCTATTTTATATGAATGAGCCTACTGTTAATATTTTATTCTCGAATGATCGTATGATTGATGTTGAAACAATCTTCGAAGGGAAAAAAATATATATGACTTTCATTTATGGAGATCCGGTAGTCGAGTACCGAGAACTAGTATGGGAGAGGCTAACAGAAATGAGCCTTAATCGACATAATGCGTGGTTTATGATTGGAGACTTTAACGAGATAACTGGGAATCATGAAAAACAAGGGGGACGTAGAAGAGCGGAATCATCCTTTATCCCATTCCGCAGTATGCTAGAAAATTGTGGGATGATTGACTTTCCTTACAAAGGTAATCCTCTCTCATGGGTAGGAAGACGTCCGTCGGGCAAAGTTAAATGCCGACTTGATAAAGCAATCGGAAATGAAGAATGGCACTACCTCTTTTCCCACACAAATGTGGAGTACTTAAAATTATGGGGCTCGGATCACCGTCCCGTATTAGCAAGAGTTCAATCAAGCATTCAAAGGAAAAAGAAAAACGTTCGATTTGATAAGAGATGGATAGGGAAACCTGGATTAAAAGAAACCCGGATTAAAAGAAGCGGTAATCGAAGGTTGGGGAAGTTTTGATGGGAACCACCACAGGGATTTCCATCAAAAATTGGCATCATGTCGTAATAAAATCTCCATTTGGAAGAAATCTATACCTACTAACACGGCTAGACTTATAGAAGATCTAAAAAAACAATTAGACGTGGCTAATGCGGACGATAACACCACATTGGAAGAGACTAAGGTGTTGAGGAGAAAACTATGCACCGCCTTCAGAGAGAAAGAAACATTCTGGAGACAAAAAGTAGAACTTTATGGCATAAGGATGGAGATCAGAACACAAAATTTCATCATGCGATTACTAAACAACGAAGGGCGAGAAACCGGATTATATGCCTTAAAGACAACCATGGAAGATGGATAGAGGATGAGATTGGGATAGAGAGAGTAGCAACCCATTACTTTCAAGAACTTTTTACGACAACTCAACCACATGACTTCACCGATGCACTTCGGTTTATTACCGAGAAAGTTCCAAAAGAATCCAACCAAGTACTTACATCGAGTCCCTCTGAGGAGGAGATTAAAGCAGCTCTCTTTGATATCAACCCAGAAAAATCTCCAGGACCAGATGGGATGACCAGTAGATTCTATCAGAGATTCTGGCAGATTACGAACAAGGATATTGTTAAGCTTGTGAGGAACTTCTTTGACATGGGAACTTTTGATCCAAGACTAAACGAGACTAACATTTTTCTCATCCCAAAAAAAAAGACAGACCGAGGGCGATGACCTAGTTTCGACCCATTATCTCTAAACTCTTATGCAAGAGATTGAAGAGGATACTCCCGACCTTGATCTCGGAGACCCAATCAGCCTTTATGGCTAGACACTTAATTACAGATAATATTATTCTAGCCCAAGAGAACTTTCATGGCCTTCGAATAAATCCCATGTGCAACTCAAAATTTATGGCTATTAAAACAGACATGAGCGAAGCATATGATCGGGTGGAATGGAAGTTCTTTAAAGCCCTTATGCTGAAACTGGGTTTCTCAGAAAAATGGGTCAAACTTTTAATGTTTTGCATCTTCAGTGTCATACCAAGTTCTAATAAATGGAGAAGCAAAGGGGAGAATCAAGCCATCGAGAGGACTCCGCCAAGGAGACCCCCTATCACCATTTTTGTTCATCCTATTTACAGAGGTACTTATCTCCCTTCTCAATGGAGCGGAAGTGGAGATACGTATTTCATGGCTAAGGATAGCGCGAGCAAGCCCTCCCGTGTCACATCTCCTTTTTGCAGATGATAGTCTCTTATTCTGTAGAGCGGAAGTTCTGCAATGTGCAGAGATTTTGAAAATTATTCAAACTTACGGGGCAGCCTCAGGTCAACAGTTAAACCTCGAGAAATCATCTATTTTTTTTGGAAAAAAGGTAGACCCCACAATTCGTCAGGAAATAAAAAGGGCCATCGGCATATTCAATGAAGGGGGCATAGGTAGGTATCTAGGAATACCTGAACAAATTTGTGCAAATAATTGGGCTGCAAAACTACTCTCAAAAGGAGGAAAAGAGGTACAAATTAAAGCAGTAGCTCTAGCCCTTCCGACTTTTGTTATGTCGTATTTTCTTTTACCACAAGGAACAATTGATAAATTGAATAGTGCTATCTCAAACTTTTGGTGGAGCTCAAAACAAGATAGCAGGGGCCTCCATTGGATCGCATGGGACAAAATTTGTAATCCCCAAGATTTGGGAGGTTTGGGCTTTAGAGACCTACATGACTTCAATCTTGCTCTTCTTGCAAAGCAATTATGGCGACTCATACAATACCCCAACTCGCTCCTCGCAAGAGTCCTCAAAGGAAGATACTATAGACAATCAAACCCTCTCTAAGCCCGAAAAGCTTACACTCCATCATATGGATGGCGGAGCTTAATGGCCGCTCTACCATTGTTGTCTCAAGGTATTAGGAAGACCATTGGATCGGGATGCAACACTAGGGTTTGGAGTGAACCTTAGATCTCATACATCCCGGCTAGGCCGGCGAGAAGGAGTGGGAACCAATTGATTAGGGACCCACATCTCTTAGTTTTTGACCTAATTAGGAGTGATACAAAAGAGTGGGACATTATCAAGCTCCGAGAGCTCTTCCACCCCGACGATATTCCCCTTATCTTAGGGTTGAGGCCTAGTCTTTCCATCTCCCTTGACGGGTACGCTTGGAATCACACAAAATCAGGATCCTATTCGGTGAAGTTGGGTTATGAACTTGCACGTAAAATAAAATTAGACCAACCATCTCACGAGGTGTTAGAACCTAAGGAAACTAAAACATTTCATGTGGCAAGCACTCTCGGGTTGTGTGGCTATTATGGAACGACTCACCTATCACCACCTCGGAATTAACAAGACATGCCCTAGATGCGTAGGACAAGAAGAAACGATAAATCATCTTATTTTTGAATGTCCAACGGCCTTACAAGTCTGGGCTCTTTCGGACTTTTCGTCCATTCCAGGTTACTTCCCGAGTACATCTTTATACCAAAATATGGACGTCTTATTTTGGAGGCTCAAAGAAAGGAATATCCCTCAAAGGGACATATTCCCATGGATTATTTGGTTTATTTGGAAGGCAAGAAATGAAAAAATATTTAAGGGAAAAGAGATCTCTCCCCCTGAAACATTTCAACTTGCAACACTAGAAGCGGAAAGTTGGAAAATTGCCAACCAAAAAGAAGGTGAAGAGAATTGTGAGGAACAATCGCCATCAGAAGAGTCGGAACCTCCCCCCCTCAGCCCCCCAAACCCCGACATGCCAGATTGATGCCTCTTGGATTAATCATGGGCTAGTTAGTGGGCTTGGGTGGTGCTATAGGGATTCCATGGGAAGAACCATCACGGGAAGACAAGGATGCCGACGGAGTCTTTGAGCATTACATGCGGAACTGGATGCACTTATTTGGGCAATGTCGTGCCTGAAAGAGAGGGACCTAAGGATAGTTCAGTTTGAGACAGACTGCTCGGATCTAATTCGGATGTTAGAAGACCCTCTCAATTAAAAAAAGAAAATTATAGATGCTAATGATATGGGATTAAACGATGATGAGCTCAATGAGGAGGAGAATATCAATAATCATATAGAGAGGCTTTTGATGCGAGTCTTGAGAAACATAACTTCTCTAGAGAGCAAAAATACCATATAATGAAGAAACAAATAAGTAAATTAAAAAAAAAAATTTGATTAACTAGGATATATTTCAAGCTGTCAAAATAAAAAAAGCTGTCAAAAAAAAACTAGGATATATTTCAATTAATAAAAGAAAATTATAGATGTTAATGATATGATATTAAACGATTATGAGCTCAATGAGGAGGAGGATATCAAGAATTATGTAGAGAGACTTTTGATGCGAATCTTGAGAAACATAATTTCTCTATAGAGCAGAGAGATCGTATAAGGGAGATAAATGTGGAGAGAAAAAGAGACTTTATTTGCTTGAAAAAAAATTAATGAGGAAATTGTTAACATACTCGAATTGCATACCCAAGTTTTTAACGCAGCTGAACAGTAAAAGATAGTTGATAAAGTTTGTGAACTATATGATAAGTAGGATTAATGTTGTTTAGGACCCGCAACAGATTATGTGTTCTGAATATTTTAATTGAAAATAACTAAAAATTAAAATAAATAAATAACTCTTAGGTTTTGATTTTGTGTTTTTCATATATTTTTTTCCAGTAGTGATCAGATTTTGTTTTCTATTTTCTTTTTTGATGCGAGTCTTGGGAAACATAACTTTTCTAGAGAGCAAAAATATCATATAAGGAAGAAACAAAAAAAGTAAATTAAAAAAAAATGGATTGACTAGGATATATTTCAATTAAAAAAAAAGAAAATTTTAGCTACTAATGATATTACATTAAACGATGATGAGCTCAATGAGGAGGAGGATATCAAGAATTTTAGAGACTTTTGATTCGAGTCTTGAAAAACATAACTTCTCTAGAGAGCAGAGAGATCATATACGAGAGATGAATATGAAGAGAAATATAGACTTTATTTGCTTGAAAAGAGTTAATGGGGAGATCGTTAACATACTCGAATTGCATACCTAATTTTTTAACGCAGCTTAACAGAAAAAGATAGTTGAAAAAGTGTGTGAACTATATGAGAAGTAGAGTTAATGTTGCTTAGGACTTGCAACAGATTCTGTCTTTTGAATATTTTAATTCAAAATAAATTAAAATTAAAATAAATAAATAACTCTTAGGTTTCGATTTTGTGTTTTTCATATATATTTTTCAGTAGTGATCCGATGTTGTTTTTTATATTCTTAAAAAAATATTTTAACGGATTTTAAATTTTATTATAATAAATTCGCGTATATGCGGATCCTAATCTAGATTTTAGTTATGATAAAAGTAGGATAATTAATTCGTCAAAATTATAGATATATATATATAAATAGATAAAACATTAGAATTCAACCTAATTCATATAAGAGTATTAAAACATATATATTTGGAATATTAAAAGTAAAATTTTTTTTNTTAATTCGTCAAAATTATAGATATATATATAAATAGATAAAACATTAGAATTCAACCTAATTCATATAAGAGTATTAAAACATATATATTTGGAATATTAAAAGTAAAATTTTTTTTTTACATATTATCCTATTTTTTTCAATTTATTTTTACGAATTTGAAATATTTTAATAAAAACCCGCATATATGCGGGTCCTATTCTAGTATATTATAAAAATTAATTGAATATAGAAAAATTGGATCTCAGTAACTAAAACGACCAAGACATTACACAATTTGTTCAATTTTACTCAATAATATTTCACTCTCTTTTTTTTGATGTTGTGATTTGTAGCAATTAAGAATCAACTAATCTATGATATATAGCAAAATTATTTTTTGGAACCGCTAATATCAGTATTTTTTATAAGAAGAAATATCAAATCTAACGATTGTACTTATTCTAATTAGTTTTATTTTGAAAATTTAACGGATATGATGGATTTGCTGATGTCACTATTTTTTATAGGAAAAAAAACTTCAATCTATTAATATTATCATGTTATAAAATTAACGGTGAAAATTAAATTTGTTAATTTACCAAAAAAACACATAAGCAAAACGTTTCAACTCTTCAATTACCAAAACTTTCAAAAGAATCATATTCTTCGTCTTGAGATGTCAATTTAAAAGAAGTAACCCTTTCAAACTTTCACCAATCATTGTGACTTATATGGGGGTGTATTCTTACCTGATGTAGCCGAATCTATCTTGTGTCTCAGACCAAGCAAGGAAGGTGCGAAGGATAAAGTGGCATGGCTAGCAAACGAATCAAGGGTCTACAAAACTAAAGCAGGCTACCACCTCGCCTACACTGAGAATTTCCCACCTCTGGCAACTAGTATCCAGGACCAAGACTTCCATTGGCTCCCTGAAATTTGGAAAGGTCAATTTGCTCCAAAATTGAAGATTTTTATCTAGAAAATTCTACAGAGAGCTATTCCAACTGGAGAAAACCTACTAAGCCGGGGAGTTTTAGACGCTGCTTGCTGCATAAGATGTGGTGATCTGGAAACTTCAAGCCATATATTCCTCCACTACAGCTACGCCCTAGAGGTCTGGAAATCGTTCCCTTTCCTAACCAACATAGATGCTGCAACAGTCTCGGACGTAGCCACATGAATCATCGAAGCAAAGCATTGGCTTTTTCTTCCACCTACATGAATCATAGCAGGAACGATCTTCCCCTGGATAATCTGGTCTTTATGGATAGCTCGCAATCAGCTCCTTTTCGAATCTCGTCGGTTTTCGGTAAAGGAAACAATCACTAAAGCTATCAGGAATGCTAGAGACTGGCAAGCAGCGCAAATTATTGAACCAAAACCAGGGAATAAAGCTTACCAAGGGCCTCCACCTTCAATCCAGATAGAAGATATCATTTGTCACACGGACGCAGCTTGGCGAAATGATTCTAAAGCGGCATGATTAGGATGGATCTTCCAGGACCTTGACGGGAACATCATCGACCAGTGATCGCAGATGGAAACACTAGTCCTCTCTCCCATCATGGCGGAAGCTCTTGCTATTCTCTTTGCGATTAGGATAGCTCACCAGAAGAATTGGCGACGAATCAGAGTGAATTCTAACTCCCAAGTGTTAATCGGAGCAATCAATTCCGACAATCACCAGAAGGAGATCTACGGAGTGCTATTTGACATCCAAAAGCTCTCTTTCTCCTTTGATTTTATCAGTTTCCATTTTGTTTCAAGATCGGCAAATTGTTTAGCCAATGATCTTGCAAAGACAGCTCTTCATCTCCCCTGTAATGGTTAAACTTCAGCCCACTAGGCCTTTAATTGAATGTTTTAGTTGATAAAAAAAAGGGGGGTGTATTCAACTTAACATTTGAAGTGATTTGGATTTGGAATGATTTTTTTTTTTTTGAATTACCAGGAGGTTATGGGCCGAAGCTCGTACATCCCCTCAGGCCCGAAACCACAGCATGTAATATTAGTTTCGTCACAAGCGTCACTCGATCCTGTGACCTCTAGACTTTGCCTAGGAACCTTTTACCACTCGAGCTAACGACACTTGGTGATTTGGAATGATTTAAGTTTTAATAAGTTTTTATATGATTAGGTTGAATTATGGAAGTAGTTATAATTTGTTATTAAAGTTATATCAAATTCCACTTAAAACCATGAGATTTGAATTTTTATATTTTTAACTAGGAAACTTCATCAAAACATCTTAAAATCACTACTTAAAATATTCCCAATAACAGTGGATTTGATTTAGTTTTACAATTTGATTGAATAACATGAGATTAGAGAAGACATTTAGAAATTATTAGTTGAATAACAAGGGATTTTAAAAGAATCACACGATCACCTAAATTTTTTAATCCAATACACCCCCCCCCCATAATGTATATGACTCATTTGCTTTTGTCAAATTATATATACAGCCAAACCAGTTTTTTTTTTCTTTTTTTTTTTGTTTTGAGATTTTCTTGATCAAAGTTTATCCCTTTTATTGTTTTTCCTATTTTTATGTTTTACTTTATTTCTTCCAAAAACACATATATTCAATTGATTTGCCTTTGTCCTTTTTCTCATAATTGTTATTTCATCGTCTTTTGTCACCACCATCCCTTCTATTACTTGTTTCGACGTCCGTTAATCCTTAGGGGTAAATAACTCTTCTTTGATCGATAATTCTCATGTGGTCAACCAATTGGAGATTTGGTTAATAATTCACAGTCTCTCACACCGTTTGTTCTATTCCCAATTCAAAATTAAAAGTACTTTTAAAAAAATGTAACACTATACATTTTAGAGAGATATTTCAATTAGTAAAGTAAATTTTACAGTTTCATCATCACACTAGACATTTACAAAGTCTTAGGAAGCAAATAAAACACTCTTAGTTTTTTTTTCTTAAAACACATCCATTCCACTCAGTTACTTATAATACACTTTTAGTATTTATTGTGACTTTTCACGTAATGAGATTTCAAAAAAAAAAAAGCAAAGTTAATAGATATCACCGCTTCATTTTAGCGTACCTGAGGCATTGGTTTTTGTCAAGTTATATATACAATCAAACCAGCTTTCTCTTATTCTTTTGTATACTTTGTTTTGAGATTGATCAACATTGCAAACTTTTTTTTGTTGCTTTTATTTTTTTGTTTCTTTTTATGTGAATCACTGAATTTTAATATAAATAACTGATTAAAATGGTCGAAACTTTAAATTTGATAGTTGCAGCTATTTTGGTTATGTATTGCAGATAATGCCCGAACTTCACAAAAACTAACACGAATAGTTTTATAAGGCGAGGTGAAGATGATCAATTTTATTATCAATCTATGTCAAATAATAAAAATAAAATAGATGAGAAATGGTGGAGATATAAGGGAATCGTTGCAATTATTTCAATGAACCATTTCAACTGTTTAAATGAACATTTGCAACTGTCTGAATGAATAATTGTAAATGTTAGATTTATGGTTAATTTGATTAGCCACTGCAACATATGGTGATCAACCATTGCAACCCAATTAACAATTGCAACATTTGGTGTTTAACTTTTACAACTCTTGCTTTCTATTAAATGAGTTGTGGGCATTAACAAACGACAACAACAAAAAATATAGAAATAAACGATCATATGTATCAACGATGATCCAATAAACAATCATGTGAGATGACATCATTTAATTTCAAATCTACTTTGCCTAGAATAACATTTATAGTATCAGTATCATCGGTGATCCAGTAAATATAAAAAAGTATAGTAAATATAACAAACATACCATTTCATTTAATACATTATAAATTATAAATAAATAAACTTTATTAATCATTTTAATACAATAATTCTTGACCCATAAAAAGTACCCAACATGACAAAAAGATGGTAAAAAAGATACCATTGCACTTAATCTAGCAAAGAAGGAAAATATGGAAAATGACAATGCAGAATGTGCAAATAATTCTCCTCAAAAAAAAACAAAGAGTTTAGCAAAAAAATATGAATTAACAACTACATAAGAAGATGACCTTTTATCATATGTAAGAAGAAATTCAATATTCAAAAGGTCACAAAAAAGAGCAAGAAGATAATTGACTATGATTTCATATGTTCTTAAAATAATGTTTAAAGACAATGTAATTTTATGTTTTGTATATAAATGATAACAATAATGGATTTAAGATTTTTTTTTTTTTTTTGGATGAAATGTCAAATTTGTTGATCAAAAGGAGAGAATATTTACAAAGAGTTTTCTATCTAAGCAAAGAATAACCAATGAAAGAAATGAGGGAGGATCAATTGCTTAACCCGACCCTTTATATCGAAGTGACTTCAAACCATCTCCTAAGTAGTCCTTCTAGCTTGTGCGGGAACTTATAACTGAGTGATACAATCTAATTTCGTATTGACTTATCAATGACCTTACTAAGCTGTTGGTGAGTGTTTCAGTCCCTTTGATGCCGTCGCGAGTTCCGTTCACACCAAATGTGATAGATCGGTGTCTGGAAAAACATTCTTAGGAGGATAACATCGAGAGGGCCTTGCCGAGCAATAGTAAGAAACTCAAGAGTATCCTCCCAGTCTGGTGTGGCGCCTGATCCAAGAACTCTTCCTCTTAGGTCTGTCCAGATCGTGTAAGAGTATGGGCAGACAAAAAATAATTGGTTTCTCGATTCCTCTGGCTCCCCGCAAAGCAGACAACATTGCACAATACCCCAGTCTCGCATTCTGACACCAGTTGCTAAACGGTTCTGAACAGCTAGCCAGGCGATAAAGGCATACCTGAGACAGCTTGAGAGAACCAAATAATTCCACTCCAAGTCACTCTGGGTCGACACGACCTGATCTGATACCATGTATTGGCTGCAGAGAAGCTGTTGTGATAGTCGTCTAGCCCATCTTTCCAAAGAACTACATATTGGCCAGTAGTAGTGGGGACAACTTGTGAATGGATTTAAGATTTTAGATAAAGATATATGACAAACAACTTAATTTACATTTAATCATCATTAATATATAATTTTAATATTATTAATATTTACATTTACTTTTTAATGAATACGATGTGATTTAATAACGAACAAATAAATAAATTATTGAAGTTGTTGAGTGTATCTAAATTGTTCAAATGCAAGCTTCAATCTCATGCTTGCGATAACATAATCAAAAGTCCAATTAAATTTTAAAAACCATCTCAAAAGTCTAAATTATAATAAAATAAAAACACATAAATTATATTTAAATGCCTCAAAACATCGCAAATAATATTTTACTAGGTGGTTGGCCCGCAAATACTTCCGAGTATGATATTTTAAATAAAAATAAGTTAATTGTAATGTTTAAATTTAAGTTTATCACTTATAATAAATAGGTGATTGGTCCGAACAAACTAATAATTGTTATGTTTGTCAGTTTCTAACTTTGATATTTGTGCTAATATAAAATATAAATAATGAATAACAACATATAAAAAACTTGATTCGTGAAAGAATATTTTAATATGTTGGAAAATTTATATGCATGAATCATTTAATATATGTAAGATAATCTTCTCAAATAATTTAAAGAAAAAACATAAAAGCAAACAAAATAATTCTTCTTCTTTTTTTTCTTTTTTTCTCTTTTTTTGCCTTTACTTCTTATTCATAATTTTCTATCGTCTTATTATGAGTTAGTTTTACATCCGGTTATTTTTTTGTTTCATTTTTTATATCAAATTCTCTCTTTATATTGACAATTCATTCACATATGACATAAATTTTTGTTCTTGTTAGAAAATGGAACAAAGATGGGTGGGTAACGTAATCTCTGAATATTTCATAAGATAATAATATATAAAAAAAATTAAAAATCATCTACACAAATATATGCTCCCATTAATATCATAAATAACAATTAGTATATATTCCTTTCATTTCACAAAGTAAGTGATGTTTTAAAGAGATAATTTTATTTCAAATTCTATTATGTTTTAAACATTCAATAAGAAATTAATTAATTTTTTATTATTTTAACTATTTATATTCTGTAAATTGTTTTATCATAGTTGAATTTTTATTTTAAATTCTAATAATTTACCATACTTTTATCTTAAAACTGGTTTTGATGTTATTTCGATATATTTTCAGAAATTGATAACTTTTTAAATTAATAAAATATCATAGTCCCAACATTATTAATTTATAGTGATTTTACTTTCCATTGGATAATCTAGTATTAATTTTCTTCTCTTTTTCTATATAAAATTATAAAATAAATTTATTGTAAGATTTGTGAAATCATATTTTATAGAATATATTATGAATATTTGTAAAATTTGTGAAATCATAATATTTCTCATTTTCTCTTGANAGAAAGACCAGAATTCACCAGCATCTGAATCCCCTGAAAATTTTCCATCCTCTACAAGAAACAGAAATGATTAGCTTGAAAATTTATCGGTCTTTTAGTCTAAGAAAGGAGTTGAAAAGGAGAAAAATCTAACCGATAGTCGCCACCTGACATCTTCCGGCATGCTTGTTATCCTTTATATATTCCACAACCTCCAGGGCTTTAGCTTTTTCCTGAGGGCTTGAGTTGCAGCCAGCAAAGAGAAAAACTTTTGATGCAGTATCGAGAACGAACACATCATCATGGTTCAGTGATGACCGAAGAAAAGGCACCTTATGTAGATGAAATCAAGGGAACAATCAATCAAACTCAGAGTGAGAAAAAAAAATGTACAATACTCACCACGTAAAAAAACACCGAGTGTTATATTTTCAAACCTGCAACTTTATCCAGGCATAAACATGTCAAGCCTCATAAAAATTCGGAACCAGACAGTGCCCAAACACGCCTTACCTCCTGTCTCTTATACACATCTAGATGTGTATAAGAGACAGCTAAGAAAGGAGTTGAAAAGGAGAAAAATCTAACCGATAGTCGCCACCTGACATCTTCCGGCATGCTTGTTATCCTTTATATATTCCACAACCTGTCTCTTATACACATCTAGATGTGTATAAGAGACAGCTCTAGCAATTGGTTTGAGGTGTTTGACATGAAGACTCAGTCTTGGACAGCCTTGCCTTGTCCTGGCGCTGTATACACATCTAGATGTGTATAAGAGACAGGTCTTGGACAGCCTTGCCTTGTCCTGGCGCTGATGATGACGTGTTACACAATCTTTTAAGCGAAAATGAATATTTTACATTCGATATATTTAATGCTTTCGAAGGAAAGCTTCGCGTAGTGGTAGATGAAAAGGAGTACACTTACCAGCCGAGCGATGGTACATGGAAGCTTGTAACAGAGCAAACGAGTTTCCGATTCGACTACGACTCCGTAGGGCCGTGGTGTGAGATAGGTAATGTAACATACTGTTGCACTTTATCCGGGGATTTAATGTGGTCTGAGTCGTCTGACTCTAAGACTGAGGGTAGAGAATGGAGAGAGATCAAGGGCTTGGGAAAACTGCGTGAGCACCGTACAAGGGGTTTAAGAACTGGGAGTGAATTTGAAATTGCTGACTATGGTGGGAAACTTTTGGTAATGTGGGATGTTTGCGATACCAAACGGAAAAACAAAATTAGGTATGCCAAGATTTGTTTAGAATCAAGATGCAATGGACGTGAGGTTTGGGGTAAGGTTGAGTGTGTCGATGTGTTTACATTTCCTGGCGAAGCATTCGAATCCTTCTACTGTTTAGCTGCTTCGGTTTAATGATTCTTAGTGGATATGGTATGAGTGTTGTTCCTTTTGCTTCGAACATGCTGTTTTTGTTCTTTGAGACAAGCTTACATCTGTCTCTTATACACATCTAGATGTGTATAAGAGACAGATATATTATGAATATTTGTAAAATTTGTGAAATCANACTACACATTTTAGAGATATATTTCAATTAGTAAAGTAAATTTTACAGTTTCATCATCACACTAGACATTTACAAAGTCTTAGGAAGCAAATAAAACACTCTTAGTTTTTTTTTCTTTAAACACACACATTCCACTCAGTTACTTATAATACACTTTTAGCATTTATTGTGACTTTTCACGTAATGAGATTTCAAAAAAAAAAAAGCAAAGTTAATAGATATCACCGCTTCATTTTAGCGTACCTAAGGCATTTGTTTTTGTCAAGTTATATATACAATCAAACCAGTTTTCTCTTATTCTTTTGTATAGTTTGTTTTGAGATTGATCAACATTGCAAACTTTTTTTTGTTGCTTTTATTTTTTTGTTTCTTTTTATGTGAATCGCTGAATTTTAATATAAATAATTGATTAAAATGGTCGAAACTTTAAATTTGATAGTTGCAGCTATTTTGGTTATGTATTGCAGATAATGCCTGAACTTCACAAAAACTAACACGATTAGTTTTATAATGCGAGGTGAAGATGATCAATTTTGTTATCAATCTATGTCAAATAATAAAAATAAAATAGATGAGAAATGGTGGAGATATAGGCGAATCGTTGCAATTATTTCAATGAACCATTTCAACTGTTTAAATGAATATTTGCAACTGTCTGAATGAATAATTGTAAATGTTTGATTTCTGGTTAATTTGATTAGCCACTGCAACATATGGTGATCAACCATTGCAACCCAATTAATAATTACAACATTTGGTGTTTAACTTTTACAACTCTTGCTTTCTATTAAATGAGTTGTGGGCATTAACAAACAACAACAAAAAATAGAAATAAACGAACATATGTATCAACGATGATCCAATAAAAAATCATGTGGGATGACATCATTTAATTTCAAATCTACTTTGCCTAGAATAACATTTATAGTATCAGTATCATCGGTGATCCAGTAAATATAAAAAAAAATATAAAAATATAACAAACATACCATTTCATTTAATACATTATAAATTATAAATAAACAAACTTTATTAATCATTTTAATACAATAATTCTTGACCCAAAAAAAATACCCAACATGACAAAAAGATGGTAAAACGGATACCATTGCACTTAATCTAGCAAAGAAGGAAAATATGGAAAATGACAATGCAGAATGTGCAAATAATTCTCCTAAAAAAAACAAAGAGTTTAGCAAAAAAATATGATTTAACAACTACATAAGAAGATAACCTTTATCATATGTAAGAAGAAATTCAATATTCAAAAGGCCACAAAAAAGAGCAAGAAGATAATTGACTATGATTTCATATGTTCTTAAAATAATGTTTAAAGACAATGTAATTTTATGCTTTGTATATAAATGATAACAATAATGGATTTAAGATTTTTTTTTTTTGGATGAAATGTCAAATTTATTGATCAAAAGGAGAGAATATTTACAAAGAGTTTTCTATCTAAGCAAAGAATAACCAATGAATGAAATGAGGGAGGATCAATTGCTTAACCCGACCCTTTATATCGAAGTGACTTCAAACCATCTCCTAAGTAGTCCTTCTAGCTTGTGCGGGAACTTATAACTGAGTGATACAATCCAATTTCGTATTGACTTATCAATGACCTTACTAAGCTGTTGGTGAGTGTTCCAGTCCATTTGATGCCGTCGCGAGTTCCGTTCACACCAAATGTGATAGATCGGTGTCTGGAAAAACATTCTTAGGAGGATAACATCGAGAGGGCCTTGTCGAGCAATAGTAAGAAACTCAAGAGTATCCTCACAGTCTGGTGTGGCGCCTGATCCAAGAAATCTTCATCCTAGGTCTGTCCAGATCGTGTAAGAGTATGGGCAGGCAAAAAACAATTGGTTTCTTTCTCGATTCCTCTGGCTCCCCGCAAAGCAGACAACATTGCACAATACCCCAGTCTCGCATTCTGACACCAGTTGCTAAAGGCATACCTGGGGCAGCTTGAGAGAACCAAATAATTCCACTCCAAGTCACTCTGGGTCGACACGACCTAATCTGATCCCATGTATTGGCTGCAGAGAAGCTGTTGCGATAGTCGTCTAGCCCATCTTTCCAAAGAACTACATCTTGGCCAGTAGTAGTGGGGACAACTTGTGAATGGGTTGCATCTATCAACTCCGATAGACACTACTTGTGAATGGATTTAAGATTTTAGATAAAGATATATGACAAACAACTTAATTTACATTTAATCATCATTAATATATAATTTTAATATTATTAATATTTACATTTACTTTTTAATGAATACGATGTGATTTAATAAAGAACAAATAAATAAATTATTGAAGTTGTTGAGTGTATCTAAATTGTTCAAATGCAAGCTTCAATCTCATGCTTGCAGTAACATAATCAAAAGTCCAATTAAATTTTAAAAACCATCAAAAGTCTAAATTATAATAAAATAAAACACATAAATTATATTTAAATGCCTCAAAACATCGCAAATAATATTTTACTAGGTGGTTGGCCCGCACATACTTCCAAGTATGATATTTTAAATAAAAATAAGTTAATTGTAATGTTTAAATTTAAGTTTATCACTTATAATAAATAGGTGATTGGTCCGAATAAACTAATAATTGTAATGTTTGTCAGTTTCTAACTTTGATATTTGTGCTAATATAAAATATAAATAATGAATAACAACATATAAAAAACTTGATTCGTGAAAGAATATTTTAATATGTTGGAAAATTTATATGCATGAATCATTTAATATATGTAAGATAATCTTCTCAAATAATTTAAAGAAAAAACATAAAACCAAACAAAATAATTCTTCTTCTTTTTTTATTTTTTTCTTTTTTTCTCTTTTCTTACCTTTACTTCTTATTCATAATTTTCTATCGTCTTATTATGATTTAGTTTTACATCCGGTTATTTTTTGTTTCATTTTTTATATCAAATTCTCTCTTTATATTGACAATGCATTCACATATGACATAAATTTTTGTTCTTGTTAGAAAATGGAATAAAGATGGGTGGGTAACGTAATCTCTAAATATTTCATAAGATAATAATATATGAAATTTTTTAAAAATCATATACACAAATATATGCTCCCATTAATATCATAAATAATAATTAGTATATATTCCTTTCATTTCACAAAGTAAGTGATGTTTTAAAGAGATAATTTTATTACAAATTCTATTATGTTTTAAACATTCAATAAGAAATTAATTAATTTTTTATTATTTTAACCATTTATATTCTGTAAATTGTTTTATCATAGTTGAATTTTATTTTAAATTCTAATAATTTATCATACTTTTATCTTAAAACTAGTTTTGATGTTATTTCGATATATTTTCAGAAATTGATAACTTTTTAAATTAATAAAATATCATAGTCCCAACATTATTAATTTATAATGATTTTACTTTCCATTGGATAATCTAGTATTAATTTTCTTCTCTTTTTCTGTATAAAATTATAATATAAATTTATTGTAAAATTTGTGAAATCATATTTTATAGAATATATTATGAATATTTGTAAAATTTGTGAAATCATAATATTTCTCATTTTCTCTTGATTCAACTTTGTAAATCTTAAACTAATATTTGCTGGAGTAATTTTAATCCAAACAATCTATTTTTAGAACAAAATGACATGACATATTTATATGTCATCAATAAAATACACTAACTTTGAATGTGAAGATGATAACTAATCATTTTTCACTTATTTTACTTCTCAAATAATTGTAAGGATTTATTTATTTTGTAAGTACAATTTTATTAAAAAATTAAAATGTATTATTATTAGAGACATAATTTCCATGCTGCGGGTTTGTTTCCTACTATTTCTAAAGACCTAATTGTGTTTAGTTAACCCTAAAATTATAACCTTTCCTATAAACAGCCACTACTGCAGTTTCGGCCGATCATGATCTCCGGTGAAGCTGAACCAACGCAGGAAACAATTCCTCAGCCACCGTCGTCGTTTTCTTCACTTCCAGACGAAATCACAGAGATCATTCTTGCACGTGTCTCGAGATGGAATTATCCGTCACTCTCTCTCGTCTCAAAGAGATTCCACTCTCTCTTATCTTCTATGGAAATCTACAAGACGCGTTCTCAAATCGGATCCAAAGAAACATGCTTCTATGTCTGCTTAAGCTTGCAAAATAGCCCATATCCGAGCTGGTTTGGTCTTTGGGTGAAACCTAACCAAACCCTAACCAAACAGAATGGGAAGACGACTAGGTTTAAGCATGATTCAAGTGGAAATTCGGTTGTTCCGGCACCTTTCCCTTCTTCCCATTCTCCTCCCATAACTGATCAGTCCACTTTAACGGTTGGTTCAGATATCTACATAATCGGTGGACCATGTGAGGAGCCGTCTTCCTCTGTTCGGATCCTTGATTGTCGGAGTCACACGTGGCGTGACGCCCCTTGCATGATCGTGGCTCGGGAGGATGCGTCTGCTTTTTTCCTGGATGAGAAAATATATGTGATGGGAGGTTGCGATATTGACGAGTACTCTAGCAATTGGTTTGAGGTGTTTGACATGAAGACTCAGTCTTGGACAGCCTTGCCTTGTCCTGGCGCTGATGATGACGTGTTACACAATCTTTTAAGCGAAAATGAATATTTTACATTCGATATATTTAATGCTTTCGAAGGAAAGCTTCGCGTAGTGGTAGATGAAAAGGAGTACACTTACCAGCCGAGCGATGGTACATGGAAGCTTGTAACAGAGCAAACGAGTTTCCGATTCGACTACGACTCCGTAGGGCCGTGGTGTGAGATAGGTAATGTAACATACTGTTGCACTTTATCCGGGGATTTAATGTGGTCTGAGTCGTCTGACTCTAAGACTGAGGGTAGAGAATGGAGAGAGATCAAGGGCTTGGGAAAACTGCGTGAGCACCGTACAAGGGGTTTAAGAACTGGGAGTGAATTTGAAATTGCTGACTATGGTGGGAAACTTTTGGTAATGTGGGATGTTTGCGATACCAAACGGAAAAACAAAATTAGGTATGCCAAGATTTGTTTAGAATCAAGATGCAATGGACGTGAGGTTTGGGGTAAGGTTGAGTGTGTCGATGTGTTTACATTTCCTGGCGAAGCATTCGAATCCTTCTACTGTTTAGCTGCTTCGGTTTAATGATTCTTAGTGGATATGGTATGAGTGTTGTTCCTTTTGCTTCGAACATGCTGTTTTTGTTCTTTGAGACAAGCTTACATTGAGGGGTTTTTTTCGTCTTTATTTGAAGAACATGTTTTTTCTTTATTTTGGTGCTTTATTAAACTAAATCCAGAAGATGAAAATGTTTTTTTTAGAGCCATGGAACTCGCAAAAGAAAACAATTACATTAAAAAAAAGTTAACACAAAAAAAACCTCCAAATTATACCCTCTTCTCTTCTAACACTTTCTTTTTGTTTTCCTAAATTTTACTTTTTCTTCTGATGTATATACTTGGTGAGAGCCATTGAATCTACCCAAAATCGATGAGACTCTCTGCTTGTTAATAGGTCCAAAATCCAGTTCTCTAGCAATACCTTCGTTTCTGTTCCATCTCCAATCGATTTCATAAGCCTCTCTCTCTATTCGCTTTGGCCTGTACACATTACCTTCTATAATACCCAATATACAGATTGCGCTGGCATTCAACCAATTATGTCAGTGGTCGTGGTCTTTTGGCATTAATGTTTAGTGAGACCAAAACAATAGATAACATAAATGGGAGAGTCATGGCAATAGACATAAAGCATAACATGGGTTTTAATTAACAAAAATTAAATTACATTAATAATAAATAAATAAACTAGTTGCAGTTAACAGAAGAAAACATTAGCTTGCTCCAAAGATCTTAATTACTGTATGTGAGGCGTTTTAAAAAAGATGGAGAGACATTTTGAGTTTGTTCTGTTTCCATTTTGGAAGTGCGTAGAACTCAGGTTTTGCCATTTTAAATCTTTCTTCGAACTCTTTCTCTGTTAAGTACGCCTGAAAGACAAAATTGAAAACTACATTGAAGTTATTTATAAAAGAAGATATAAATTTTCAATATGGAATTGAAGGATTACCTCTCTTCTCGTGGCGTCTATATCTTTCAGTGGCTCCTGAGAGTCAACTCTAAGCTGTTCGTATGAATATGCAAGTGACTCTAGACTAAGATCGAGATTGATTCCTCCGAGTGGATTCTCTTTAGAAATGTCTGAATTGATATGAGGTTTCGAGCATCAAAGAGATTAGTTGCAATTATAACAATTTTGAGGAATCCCAATAGTAAAGAAAATTGAATTATTCGTTCTTGTTACCGTTACTAGTATCCACTGAGAGAGATTCTGAGAAAAGCTTTTTGACAACTGGAGTGGAGTTGCTGCTGCTTTTTCTGTCCTCTGCAGAGGAGCTCAAAACTGAAACCTTTTCGCTGGAGCAAGGTGATACTCCTCGCTCTGATCCGTTTGAGCTCACAGATCGACTTCGTGAATCACGTGATGCGTTCTCCTTCGAGTGCGATCTCCACGGGCTTCCACTAGATCTCTGAGGGCACAAATGTTGTAGCTACTTAAAAAACACATTGATCATTTCTTGTTTTTGGCTAGTTTGCAATCATAGCTAGTATTACATCGGTCACCTCTCGCTATCCCAAGTTAACGTTTTTTTGCAAAGCCATAGTAATTGAGTTTTTTTTTTTAACAGTGTACTTACCTTAGTGCTTGGCTTCTTTCCTTTCAGACTAGCAAGCTTCCTTTCAAATGAATTACCATGCATCTGCAATGTTCCCATGCATTTTATTTAGTGAAAGTACACAAATACGCAAAACTCGAAATCCAGTAGACTACTAGAAAAACAGTTTGGAATCTCCTAAGCTCTGTTTGAGGTGAGCTCAAGATGGAAAGAGATGCCTTACGTTTGCCTTTTCAGGAACCCACTCAAAGAAACGGGTGAAAAACGGTGGCTCGTGGCCTTCTGTGACAACATATACAGGAGTCATCACGGTTAAACCTTCCTCCAGAATATCCATCTCTAGGAATTTCTGCAATCTCACGAGTATAATGGATTGAGAAACACTGAAAAAGGAAGACGCATTCGAGTTTTGTATTCTTAAATCTTATATATGTTGTTGGATTAGTCCAAGAAATGAAATAACCAAGGCATGTGATGTTCTGATCCCATTCATACTAAATATCAGCCTAACCCTGCTTGATGTCTGTACAGAAGTATCACCAAAAACAAAACAAAACAGCAAACGTAGCTTGGAAGGCCAAATAAAGAGGAAACTAACCAGACCAAGAGTAAGAGCTTGTTGCTTCGACTTTATGTCTGAGTTTAATCCAATCCAAACATACACTTCAGTTTGGCAGTCCAGGAGTAATACATCTTCAGTAGTTAAATCGTCTTGCACGAAATTGTATACTTCTTTCACCTGAGAACAATGCAGAGAATGGGTATTAGATAAGAGTATTCCCAGCGGATCTGTAATCACTTCAAAGATAGCATTAATACACACATGAATCGTACCTTGAGTACATCTGAACAGAAGAGCGAAACCAGTCATGGACCACTCTTACGTTAGGCATAATACAAGTGTGTATAGCTGAACCATGGCATAACTAAACAATAATATAAGATGAAATAAAGAAAAATGTAAAGAGATGTTTACCATTACCTGAGTTACAGGAACATGTAAATAAATGTGGTTCTTCTATTTGTTTTCTCATTTCCTTTTCTTTTGGGTACTCTGACTTCCCACCAAGCAAATCCCAAAATGTGTCTGGTTCATTTCCTTCCCTCATGGATATGGGTTGCCAAGACGTCTGCAGATGGAAACGAAGAAATAGACTTCTAACTAGTGATGCTGAACATAACCCAATAAACCAGAACCAATGTATGGCATAGACTCAGAAAACAGAAGCTGAGAGCTTAAGTTACTTACATCAAGGAAGTAAAGCATTCTGTCAAGAACATCATGATCAGAGTCTGAGGAAAGATTCCCAATCCAAGTGAAGACAGAAGCCCCGTTTTGTAAAATGTAACAGTAGGATGAGTTCAAGGAGTTTGCTGCCTGGAGAGGAAGATCTTTGTTTGCTTAGTAATATAAGTCAAGGACCAAAGACATACTACCAAAATGTACTTCTGACAAATAAGAATTGCAGAAAGTACGAAAGAACCCACTAGATTAACTTGGATCGCTTGCATGTTCTTTGGACTTGTCCCTTGAACACGGAAAAGAGACACCTTGCTCTCATTAGATATTTCAGCTTTGTTTGCATTCTCTACTAGAAACATTTTGTACCGTCTACTCAAACCACCCTGTAAAAAGTAATGATCTATAACTTAAGTATAGAAATTTGAGTCCACAAGTCTCATTAGTAGTACAGTCACATATCAATCAATCTAAGGTCTAAATGTTCAATAAAGTATTGCAAACTGACCTTAAAAACAACCAGCGACTGAAACACCGGAAAAAACCGAGCAGGTTCGTTTCCCTGATATATATGACACTGGATGAAACAGGTCAGTTAGTTAAAGTGTTGAACCAAAAAGAGAAAAAAAAAACAAAAACAGAGAAAACTTGTGAGTTTATTTTTGCAATCTGGTTAGGAACTAACCATTACAGATTCACCCTTGGTCGAAGCAGCAATGGCACTAGCATTGGATATGGCATCAGCTCTATCTTGCTGCAATGAAGTGAAAAAAAAACAGAATGATACTCATAGAGGAACAGGCTCACAAATGATTGACAGTAAAAGAATTGAAAAGAAACACCAGCTAAAAAAGCTACAGCCTTCGTACCTCCATGCTTTCACAACCTATCCATACATATAATAGGTATTCATTTCTTTCATTGTGAGTGTATTTATACTGCACAATATAGCAATCGCCGCTGAATAGCTTTGTCTGGTCAGGAATGGAGAGAAGCGAGATCTCATCACCATCTACACGCCAAACCTGAAATTAGTTTTTTAAAAAAACTCCCATTGATCAGGCTTATGCTCAGAGATGCAAGAGTTTGGTCACTTGTATTAGATATGAAGTACCTTCAGGGAGTCTCGGCAGTTTATATAGAGAGGTTCATCTTCTTCATCAGGAAGCTCCTCAACATCATATCCCTTCCGTTTGAACATTACTGCATATAAGTGTTTAGAGTTTTAGTTAGTATCTCACATTTGTAGTTTTCTGAAACTTTTTTTTCCCTCTTTACAGAACCAGTTGCAATATGAAACGGACCTGCCATTTTTTCTCGACCTTCATTGTAAAGGCTGGACTCCATGATCTGAGGCCATTTATCAAAGAATGACCTGAATCTAGCATTTTCTAATCCTTCTGTTAGAAGTACTAGACTTGTGCTAGTCGAGCGTCCTTCCTTTCGTAGAAAATCCTAGAGCACAGCAACATGCAAAATCATATATTAGGAATCGCCTCTCAGATGCTCTGGCACAAACTAAGACAAACACAATTCAAGCGAAAGAAGACTCCAAAGTCATGTAATCATGGTAAAAACTTCTACATTTGTTTTCCTCATTTTATGCTGAAGTTCCTTCTGTATACAAATCGGTGCCAGAAAGTGAAATGTGCTCCCATATCAATCATCTTATGTTACATATAATTACTTACTTCTGAGGAAGAAATGGATGTCTTCCTTTCTGTGAGTGATGTGTTTCTTCCCATCCAAACAAATACTTCGCTGTCGGAATCCAGCATGTAGCATTTGTTCTTTTCAAGCATATCTTTGTTCAAAGAACTTGTTCCAGTTGGATGTAGATTTCCTCGAGTATCTATCCTGTTTGATGAAAGATCTTTAGATGATTAATGTTGGTCTTTCTTGGACAACAGCTCCTCAAAGCACAGGAGGTATTAGTGTATAAAACTAAATCTCACCAGAACAATTTTGCACATGTAGCAAGAGTCTGTTCTTGAGCAGTAGAAGATGAAAACTTGGGAATGGGAGCATAACCACCAAAGAAAGACCAGAATTCACCAGCATCTGAATGCCCTGAAAATTTCCCATCCTCTGCAAGAAACATAAATGAGTAGCTGTTGCTCTTTTTGTCGGTCTTTTAGTCTAAGAAAGGAGTTGAAAAGGAGAAAAATCTAACCGATAGTCGCCACCTGACATCTTCCGGCATGCTTGTTATCCTTTATATATTCCACAACCTCCAGGGCTTTAGCTTTTTCCTGAGGGCTTGAGTTGCAGCCAGCAAAGAGAAAAACTTTTGATGCAGTATCGAGAACGAACACATCATCATGGTTCAGTGATGACCGAAGAAAAGGCACCTTATGTAGATGAAATCAAGGGAACAATCAATCAAACTCAGAGTGAGAAAAAAAAATGTACAATAATCTAACCATGAATGAATACATCGAGTCATATATTTTCAAGCCTGCAACTTTATCCAGGCATAAACATGTCAAGCCTCATAAAAATTCGGAACCAGACAGTGCCCAAACACGCCTTACCTCTTTAACACGAACGACGTGGTCTCCCTTGCACATTAGCAATGTGACATGGTATGTCTCGCCAGCCAAACCAGTTTGTGGCGAATACTTGCCTTCAACGGGTATGATACAAGGTTTGAAGTACGAGAGAAACTTCTCCGTCTCCTGACCTTGAACTTCACGGTATTGCACCGTACAGCATCCAAGTGCTGCATCTAACTCTAGTGCCTTGTCAGATGCCAAAGTTGAGTCCACCTTCAAAAAACACTAGATCTTAGTTGCTATATACAATGTTCACCATATTAAAACAGTTCTCAATTTTCAGTTGCCAAATACAACCTCAATTGCGTCATTCCCCAGCCAATAGTGAATGTCATATTCGGGAGATCCGATCTTCCGCAAAGCCGTCTACACACCACGGCAAAGAAAATCATGAGAACTTAGTATCGTTTAGTCACACTATTTCAAAGTTGTATGTTTGTCACAAGTAGAAACTAAAGTGAGAGATAAACAACTTACGCTGAGAACAAGGTATGCATTTCCAGAGTGGAATCTCCCGAAAGAAGACTTGGGAATAGAGATAAGCTGATTATTGTAGATGCACCAAATCTCCAGGCCGCTAAACAAAAAATGGTATAAGCATAAGAGGAGACAAGTATCTCAGGTGTCTCACAAACGATTAAAAAACAAGCATACCCTTTAGTTCCAACGCCTTGAAATGCTGAATCAATGTCTTTGCTTAGCCTAGACATTTTTTTGTTCTCATCGTCCTTCGAAAAAAATCCCGAACACAGTAACGCTTAAACCAATCTGCAATTTCATAAATCAAAAGAGGAGAGGAAACATCAATTCACCAACAAAACAATAATGTTCTCATTTAATTTCTACCGAGAAACAACTTTCCCAACCACAATTCAAAAGAAGAATCGCAAATATGACCAAGATCCGAAAAGTAACTTACAGTTCGAGAGTTCAAATCATAAAAAAATTGGAGGGAGAAAACCCGAAATGAACATCATAAACAAAATCAACGCCTAAATCTCCAAACAATCGGGAAAAAAAAAAACAAAAGAGGAATTTGAATCGAAACGTAAAAGCAAAAAAAAAAAGTATAACTTACAATTACTCGCATCAGTTGAGAAATCGGAGACGAATGCTGAATACTTACAGAGATCAGGCAGAAGAAGAAGAAAGCAGCGATTTCGAGGTGCAACAAAAAAAAAAAAAAAAAAAAAAGGCTGACGAGTGAGAGAGGAGTTTCAAAAGCAAACAGGAAGCGGCCAAACGGATGAAGAAATAATTATATGCCTTTTTGAGCTGCAACAACACTGAGCCACCACGTGGGACCCATCGAAAGGTTCAATTCAAAGAAGAAAATATAAACGCGCCTTTTCCGTTGGATTTTATATTTTTTTCTCTTAGGTATATTAAAATTGAAGATATTATTATCTTAATTGGCTCAAATAGATCTGTTTATATTAATGTGTTGCCTAAATTTTTTTATTCAAGAAGTAAAAAGTTTTACATCCATAATTGCATAGAAAGAAGAGAAATTCACAATTTTAATTTAGGGATAGAAGTAAATGGTTAATTGACTCTTTTCGACATTTTGTTCTCAGTAATAACGATTATAGAAAAACATTTATAAATGGTAGATATGATTATTCATCAAAATACTAATTATTATTTTTAATGAAATATATATTAATCATCAAAACATATATATTGCGAAAAATTTAGTTTAAAAAAGATAACATTTCTTTTTTTATAAAATCAGAGAATTTCTATACTTGATCCAAACCTTTCTTATGTTATCATTGCAACAAACTACTCGATGAACAGTTGAAGAAAACTGAATCACTTAAACAAAAAAAAGGACAGAGCTATACTTATACCTTTTTCTGATTGGCACAAAACTAGTAAGCTGTCAATTACAACCAAATTATGTTTTGATTGGTTTTCTTAACTCATACATAGTTGGTTTCTTCTTTGTAATTCCAAAAATGAAAATATTCTTTCTCACGAACTTCAATAATTTTATTCTATTAATTTTAAATAATATATATGAAATTTGTTTCGAATTCTTTTGCTCTCGTATAAACGCAAATACAAACATAAAAATACTGACATACTGTAATGCAGAATTCAAAACCAAAAACCATTTTTTACTTCAAACTTAATTTGAATACATTTCCATATAAAAAGGAAATGTTAATTTCTGTACTATCAGATAGTACGAAAATAATAAAATTTCTTAATTGTTTTTGATGCCTTTCTCTTCTTCTTTTTTTTCTGAAATAATTAAAGGCATTAAAAACAACATTGATTTTCACTTTTTATACTTGATCCAAACCTCTTTCGCTCGTGGAAAGTCTAACGGGACACTGTGTATGTCAAAGCTATAAACATGTTTCCATTTTAAATTGTCTTTCATAACTCTATAAGTGTAAGAAGTAAAAACTTAAAACCTCTTAATCGTAAATTTAGAAATAGTGAAACAACAACCAACAACAATCTTCAGAATCCAAGATGGAAAAACATACCAGGAGGATCCACGAGATGAAGTCTAGTGTTTGGTGGTGAAGACACATGGCTAGCGAACATTGGCTGATGATGATTCTTAAGATTCCCAGGTGCTGTAATATCCTGGGATTTAACCAATTATCAAAGATTGAAGATGATTAGGAGAGTGACAATTTTTTTACCTCCAAAGTCTCCACATGGTTCTGGTAATTAACGGTACAGAGAGGAAGTCCATATCACTACAATGATGATCTTGATAATATTGTAATACACAAGGTGGAACAAATACAATATTTTGACTACAAATTTCTTCTTCAAAAATGTGAAATTTTCACCAGAAATCGTTACAAGAACACTGCCCATTTCTGAAATGGTGAAACCGATACCGATCCCTCACTATTATCTCTCTATCATAGAGCTTAGATATTAGCTTAGCAACTGAATGACAATCTCCACACACCCTTAAATTTTTGATAACCCGAATCGTCTTTGGAGCCTCTGTTGATATCAATCCATAACAAATCGCCAGCTTCTCGCTGTGCAGATTCAGAGACTGCTCCTTCATTTCTTCCTCATCGATGATCTGCAGAACCTGAGACATCTCTGGCTCATAACCATTCGATTTCAGTCTCTCCATAACCTCGTGTAACTTCCCGTACACCTTCTCAGACATCGGGTGCTCGTTGTCTCCAGATAGAAACTCGTGAATCGTCCCATCGATTTCAATCGAGCTGCATCCTGGTTCTTTCTTCAGACCTGTGACTCTCATGTGCTTCCTCAGCTCAGAGACGCTTTCCCATTTCCCGGATTTAGCGTATATGTTCGATAGGAGCACGTGCGCGCCATCGTTCCTAGGCTCAAGTTCAAGCAAACGTGTGCAAGCCATTTCAGCAAGACTCAGATTGGCATGGATCTTGCAAGCTCCAAGAAGCGCTCCCCATACAGAAGCACTCGGAGGAATCGGCATCGCCTCTATGAACTTCACAGCTTTTTCAAGATAACCCGAGCGGCCTAGAACATCAACTATGCAAGCGTAATGCTTGTCCTCAGGGACAATACCATAACTCGACTCCATTTTGCTGAACAATGACTCAGCCTCATCAACCAAACCACTATGGCTACAAGCACAGAACACATTGGTGAAAGTCACACCATTTGGCTTTACATTAGCCTCTTGCATTCTAAAGAACATATCAAGGGCCTCACTTCCACACCCGTGCATTGCCAAGCCACCAATCATCGCACTCCACACAAACACATCTCTCTTCTCTACAGAGTTAAACACTTCACGGGCCTTTTCAAGATCTCCGCATTTCGAATACATATGAATCAGCGCGCTCGTAACATAAAAATTCAACCTAATGCCGTGCTTTTTGATGTAGCTATGGATCCATCTACCTAATTCCAAGGCCCCTACCTGGGCACAAGCCGATAGAGTACTCACCAGCGTGATCTGGTTCAGCTTTATGTTCTTCTGAAGCTGCAGCTCATGGAACACTAACAACGCCTCGTTAGGTTTACCATTCTGCTCATAAGCAGATATAAGAGCATTCCAAGCAACAATGTCCTTCTTAGGCATAGAGTTGAGAACATCTCTTGCTGCTTCGTAGTCTTCCAAAATCGCATACCCAACAAGCATTGTTGTCCATGTGACGTTATCTTTCGCCTCCATCGTATCGAACAGCCTCTTCGCGTCCTCTATGCTTCCGCACTTTGTGTACATATCAAGCATCGCATTAGCCAACGTCAAGCTCATGTTAACCCTGTTTTCTTCGATATAAGAACAGACCTGCCTCCCAAACTCTNTCCACACCCGTGCATTGCCAAGCCACCAATCATCGCACTCCACACAAACACATCTCTCTTCTCTACAGAGTTAAACACTTCACGGGCCTTTTCAAGATCTCCGCATTTCGAATACATATGAATCAGTGCGCTTGTAACATAAAAATTCAACCTAATGCCGTGCTTTTTGATGTAGCTATGGATCCATCTACCTAATTCCAATGCCCCTACCTGTGCACAAGCCGATAGAGTACTCACCAGTGTGATCTGGTTCAGCTTTATGTTCTTCTGAAGCTGTAGCTCATGGAACACTAACATTGCCTCGTTAGGTTTACCATTTTGCTCATAAGCAGATATAAGAGCATTCCAAGCAACAATGTCCTTCTTAGGCATAGAGTTAAGAACATCTTTTGCTGCTTCGTAGTCTTCCAAAATCGCATACCCATCAAGCATTGTTGTCCATGTGACGTTTTCTTTCTCCTCCATCGTATCGAACAGCCTCTTCGCGTCCTCTATGCTTCCGCACTTTGTGTACATATCAAGCATCGCATTAGCCAACGTCAAGCTCATGTTAACCCTGTTTTCTTCGATATAAGAACAGACCTGCCTCCCAAATTCTAGATTCCGCAACTTCGCACAAGCAGACAAGACTCCAACCATTGTCACTTGACTCTCCTTGACGTCCTCTGACTCCATCTTCTTGAACAGCTCCAAAGCCTTATCCGGAGAACCCTTCTGCACAAACCCTGTAATCATCGAGTTCCACGAAACCACGTCTTTTTCTTGTTTTGTAGTAAACACTTTACAAGCCGAATCTAAATCCCCGCAAGAGAAATATCAATGTATCAAAGAATTCGCCACGAAAAGGTCGCAATTAACCGCTGATTTAACTGCCATCCCGTGAAGGGATTGGCCCAGAGACAGAGACGAGACTTCTGCAGCCGCCTTGATGAGGAAAGGGAAAGTGTACTTGTTCGGGTGATATTGGCTCTCCGAGACCATATCCATGAAAACCCAGATGCTCCGAACAGGGTCTGGTCCTGAAGCGTAAGCACGGATAAGTGTGTTCCAAGTGAAGGAGTTTGGTTCAGGAATTTGATCGAACACCTTGCAGGCGTAATCGAGACTCGCCAAGGGAGAGAGCGCAGCGATTGCGAATAGCTTGCTAACGGAGAAAGGGTCGTTAATGAGACCGATACGGATCATTTGGGCATGGATTTGCTTCAGCTGTCGAAGATTTGAACATCTGTCGATCAGAGAGATAGTGTGGCGGGAGCGTTCGTTATTGGCGGTTGGTTGGTTCGGATTGGAGAAATTTGGGTGACGTGGCAGGGAGAGAGGTTGTGCTGTGGAGAAGATAGCCATGAGTTTTTTTTGGGCTCTCTTCCTAACTTTTTTTTGTACATTATATAAAGCAGAATCCTAAATCCTTGGTACAAAACACAACAACCTAGACAAAGGGCTGGTTTCAAACTTTCAAATAGATAATGTTCGAGTTAAAATAATTTCGTTAAAAATACTTTTATTATAAAATATGATAGAAATAGGTATGAAAGTTTTTTTTATAAAGAATTAGATATGAAAGTTATTATACTTATTTTAACTCTATTTTTTACTATAAAATTAGAATTCTTTAAAAATAGAGAAGATGTTTGTTTCAATGGTTACTTCTATTTTCTACTTTAAAAATAAATTATTCCAAATATATTTTTATTTCTGTTTAGTTATTAATTTTGTAATAAAAATTTTACTTTGCAAATATACAAATTTTAACCATTCGTTTTATATTTTTGGTAAAAATTAAATACAATGATGACTTTATTAAAATTTAGAGTTTACCACACACAAAAAAAATTCATTAGATAACTAGTTATTGCTATTATAATTTTATTTAAGAATAAAAATAAAACATATAACTTTTGTTTAGCTACAAAATAGAAACATATCAAAATTAAAAGAGTATTTTATAAATAAAAAATTTCAATTTCTATTTTTAGAGTTACATATAAAGATTTCTATTTTTAGAGATAGTTTTATTTTAAAAATAGAGTTTATAAACAAAAATAGAATCTCATCGGAGATATTAACTTTTTATATTCAAATGAATTTAACATATGTATTTGTATTGTTATATATACTAGGAGAGAACCCGCGCGATGCGCGGATTTTATTTTAATTTGAGTTTTTAAAAATATATTTTATATTTATATTTTGATTATTGATTTTATATTGTTTTAAAAAAATATTATTTTCTACTTTATTTTTTGATGATGTGTATAATCTCTTTCATACATTATTTCATGAATGTTTATTTATTCTTCAATTTTCATACTATTTTCATTTGTCTAAATCTTAATATTATGATATTATTTTTTTTTTTTCAATTTATTATTTTGAAGCTTTTTTGTATATCTTTCATTGAATCCATATATTTTTTTCATTTTTTAAAATTTTGTATATTTTTGTATCCATTTTTCTTATTCTCTATTTTTTTATATAATTTGTTATCTTCTCGATTTTTATTGATTTTATTGTTTTGTTTTATGATATTATAGGTCGGAATTACCTTTTTAATTTATTCAATATCATAAAAAAATTTCGATTTGTGGTCGCGTAGACAGCGGTCGCGACCAAGGGGTCATAGGTGCAATGGTTTCTTAATGAAGAATCAAATCAGAATTTTTGCATCTTCTTATCTTCTCGATTTTTTATTGAATATTTTGTTGTGTCTTACGATTTATATGTTGTAATTAACTTTTTAATTTATTCAATATCATAATTTTTTTTCAGTTGTACCAAAGTTAATTATCCTAATTTATTTGCAAATAAGTATAAAACAACATAAAAAATAGAAAGATATATATATATATAATTATGTATTATATAAGATTTATATATATGTATGTTTTTAAATTAAATTTGAATTTCACCTACTTACAATAGTTTTTAAATAGTTGAATTCAAATTTCATAGTTTTTATGTATAGCTAATTATACATATGTTAATTTTTATTTATGTTGCATGATGTTTAAAAAAAATAATAATTAACTGCTTATATATTTTATACATGTGGAAAAATAATGTTATGATTGACTAATAAGAAGAAACTGTTGTGACATCTTATAAAGAGTCTCATTCATCTGTTATATAGTAGATGATGATTTGTGATTTATGAATGTGTTATTTGTTTATTTTTTTCAATGATTTTTTTTGTTGTTGAATATGTTATTTTATTATTTTTTATACCGTAATAATAGACATTTTATTATATACATAACAGTTGACACAATTTAATCTGAAAGAATAAGAAAGTGAAAATTGAAATTGTTTATAATTATGTTTAGTCTATATCTTTTTATCATATATAGTTGGATGCGTTTAAATTAGTAATTAACATGATCGCGACACGTGGTAAGTGAATTGGTTAGATTTCGACATGTGTTGCAATTTGAATATATTATATAGTTAAAATTAAATTTAATGAGTAGTTAGATTTTAATAAATAAATGAGTGTTAGTATGTTATCGATTATGAAAAAAAAAAAAATTAGCTGACTTCATTGTAAGAAAAGATAAGCTGAAACACTAATCCTTTAAAAAAATATAACTTGAATGCTTTTTTTTTGGGTTTTGTGAATAAGATTTTATTTGTCATTAATTACAATAGATATTGTATATAATTTAATGATTTGATAACTTATAGGTGGTGTTTGTTTGAAATTTTTTTTTTTTTTAATTCTATAATTTATCCTTTTGATTTATTTTGTTATGTTATTTTCAAAGTTGTAATGTATATTAGAACACCATAGTTTTTTTTTACGCCTTTTACTATTATTATAGTAATTTTCGCAAAATTTGAGAAGGAGTACTTATGGCATAATGGATAAGACTGTTGATTTTCATTGAGAAGATTTTGGGATCGAATCCCCTTAGATGTGATTTAAAAGTATTTTGTTTGGTTCGCATTTAATGCCAAATGAAACAAAATTTAATAGGTACTAAAATTTTAAAATTTTTTCTTAAATAAACTAAAACTCACATGAGCAAAATGTGAAAAGAATAAAAACGGTCAGAGTTCTTTCGTTTTCTTCCACAACTTGTTTAATTCCCACTAACTCATAAAGTTAAAGACTCGTATTTATAGCTTATGTTTCTTTCTTTAGTTCGGAATTTTTAAAGTTTAATAAATGAGTTTTATCTCTATACCTTATATTAATTTTGGTTAATTTCAACTTATTGAGATTTTGATCGATTTTGATACATGATTACAATTCGATATCACTATGAAAAATATTATAAATCAATATTAGACCACACATCTAAAAAAAAATTTACGGGGATCTGCACATCCTCTCTGAGGCGTATATGAAACGATATTCATCAAACTTGTTGGATGATGCAAAAATTATGATTTGACTTTTCACTAAGAATGAATTCTTGTGATTGAAAATTGATGAATGACAAATAGTACCCCCTTGGTATCTATTTCATCTATGCGGACTTTTTGCCTATCCCACAAGTATGTGTACAGCTTGATAAATTGAAAGGGTTATTTTTTGGAGAAATTAAAGAAATTAAGATGTAAAATATATTTACCATTTAACTAATTATGAATGGATTAATACTAACATGAATGTAATAAATTTAAATTTGTTATTTCACTAATCAGAAATTTGAAATTTTGACTCACATCAGAAATTCAAATTTGAAGTCTAAATTTACATATAAAATATTTAAAACTATCAATGGTATCTGCTTCTCATTTAATATGTAGAAAATTGCAGAAAAGAACGAATATCACATATTTTTAGAAAGAATAGCCAAAAAGTATTCATGGCCTAATGGTTAAAATGATGGACTTTTAATGAGAAGATTGTGGGTTCGAGTATTGGTGGATGCAAAACAAATTTTTAAAAATTAAATAAAATTAATTTTTAAAAATTAAATAAAAAAGGACAGGTGGTAGACTCTTGTGTGATGACGTGGCACTTCCAGTTCCCTTCTACTTTTATATAGTAGATTTCTCAATTAATGTCGACACTTATGTGTCTTAATTATTTTGTTCTAAAAAAAAAAAACTTTTTTTTGTCATCAATATCATCAGTATCTTTTTATAAAGTTTTGATAAATAATACATGACAAAATATCAAAATTTGAAATGACTCTCGTAGTGGGCAATTAAAGAAGGTAAAGAAAATTGCCCAATGGCCAATGGTATTGACTATTGACTTAAACTGTAAAAAACAACTTCCATGGCCCACTGTAAGACCAAAGAAGCAGTCTCATGAATACAGAACCAATACCAAACAGAGCAACTCATAATGAATACGCGTAGATAAAAAAAAGTTTGAAATTTCTATAGCACTGAGAAAAAACGATATAATATCAAAATTATAACATTTTTTAGTCATTCATTTATATTTGGTTAACTAGTTTTTGCAGGTTGCTTGTAGGCTTGTAGCAATGTCATAACCCAATGAATACGCATCAGTGAATCAAGTCGCTGATGTATGATGAGATTTTTTTTTTTACTGGCAACCATCATGACGATAATTAACACTCTCTGTGGTAATAGCTGTCCTTGCTTTATTATAAATGTTGACCCCAAAAAAACAAAAAAAAAACAAAAATTTCATTGTGTTTTGTCGTTTTGCTATCTCTTGCATGCATCTTGATCTACGTACCCAAAAATATTTGTATTTATATTTTTTTTACGCCTTAGATAGAGAGAGAGAGAGAGAGAGAGAGAGAGAGAAAAGATGTTGGATCTTAATCTCGACGCTGACTCTCCCGAGTCGACTCAGTACGGTGACTCATACGCAGATGGGCAGAAATCGACGTCGACGTCGTCGGTAATCAATGCCGATGCAGATGACGACTCTTGTTCGACTCGCGCCTTCACTCTCAGTTTCGATATATTGAAAGTCGGAAGCGGCGGCGGAGGAGATGAAAGCACAACAACCTCCATCTCCGACGTGACCAAGGAGTTTTTCCCCGGTAGCTAACCTAGGAGATGTCGAAGGAGTACCGAGCTCTAGAAGCTGGTTCGATCTACCTTTCGACAGCTCGAGCCACCGTGGAGAAACGCAAGTGGTGGCGGCTCCGGCGCCGGCTCCGGTGAAAAGGATTCGAAGAGGACCAATCCCAAGCTCGAAATACATAGGAGTCACCTTCTACAGAAGAACCGGTAGATGGGAATCGCATATTTGGTAAAGCCAAATCGCTTATTATTCAAAATTCATCAGATTCAACTTTTCACCAGTTTTGATACAAATCAAACTCTCTTTTGGTTTCTACTTTTTTTTTTTGCAGGGATTGTGGGAAACAACTTTATTTAGGTATAACACGAAGATGTTTCAGTTTGATTAAGTTCTATGACTAGATTCATTTTTATAATCACTTTCTTCTTTTCCATGTCAGGTAGTTTTGAAACTGTTGATGCCGCAGCAAGGTAAAAAATTTAGATCATTCTTTAGCTTCGTTTTGAATTGTTTTGATTAGGATTTGTACATGACTAAACGTAAGTGTGTTTATATATATATATAAATATATGTAGAGCCCATGATCGAGCTGCTATCAAATTCAGAGGCATTGATGCTGATATTAACTTCACTCTCGGCGACTACTTGGAAGATATGAAACAGGTTTGGATATGAATGTAGTTGGTTATATACTTATATATGTTTGTGTGATTCTTCTTTTATGAAAAATGTTATTGAGTGTATTATCCTCAACAGGTAGAAAACTTGAGCAAGGAAGAGTTTGTGTACATACTCCGCCGTGGCAGATGGGGACAGTTTCTTGGTCAAAAATGAAGAACTTTTGTATTTTGATCTGAAAAATTTCAGTTTTAAGATTAGTTTACCTGATACAAAGGTTAGCAATGGCGATTTAAGAGTGGTTTCTGGTTTAGTTTGGTTTACCATAACCCAAGTCTGCCTTCTCGCGTGAATTTCTGGTTTAGTTTGGTTTAGTATTTCTAGTTTCGTTTGCTAATATCAAAAATCAAAATGGGGCACTCGAAACGACGGCGTTTTTTTCTAGAATCAATTACTACAATTTACAAACAGTCGATGAATTTTTTAACCGCAACAAACGAAGAAGATCCGTCGTCGTCCATCACAACCTCTTTTGCCGCCGCTTCAGCTATCTCCTTCAGTTTCCTCCTCGGCACATCCTCACCGTCCATTAAAGATCGGACGGCTTTAGCGATTTCATCAGCTTTCACGATTTCTCCATGGGCCCAAACGTAATCCAAACGCATCTCCAAGGCCAGACCGAGTTCCTTCACGATCGTGAACGCGTTCAGCTGCTGTTCCGCGTACATTGGCCACGTGGCGATTGGAACTCCAAAACGCAAACTCTCCAGTATCGAGTTCCAACCGCAGTGAGACACGAACCCTCCGATTGCTTTATGGGCCAGAATTTCCACTTGAGGAGCCCAACCACACACGAGGCCCATACCCGAGACCCGGTTCATAAACCCGTCCGGTAAGATCTCGTACGGGCTCGGGTATTCCTTCGGGTCTGTTCGAATCGACCAGAGGAATCTGCAGCCGACGATCTCTAAGGCTTGAGCGATCTCCCGAATCTGAGAAGCAGAGAGTGTCTTCAAGCTCCCGAAGCAGAGGAACACCACCGATGACTCCGGTTGCTCGTCGAGCCACCTCATGATCCGATCTCGCTCCGATGTGTCCAGATCCGGACGATCGTTGGAGCAGAGAATCGGACCCACCGGGTAAACGGGTGGGTAATCATTCTCGGGAAGACGATCGAAGTAATCAAAGGCGTTAGGCTCGAGAGCTGTAAACGAATTTACCAATATACCCTTAGCTTCAGGGAATCTCTCGGCCATTTCGACCCAAGCTTCGTAGGATTCGCTCTTGAACAGACCCGGTGGCAAAACCCTAGTTGGAACGGAGCTGACGAATCCAGGAATCGGGTTTTCTTCCTCGCCGGAGCTCCGGTCGAATCCCGTTTTGATTCTTCGGTGTCTCTCCGGGAGGTACTTCATCATACCCAAGAATCCGGCGCTGCAAGTGAGGAAAATGTAAGAAGGGAGGTGGAATTCGTTGCCGACATCGATCAAAGGGACGCAGAATAAATCGAGGACGATTCCGGCGACTTTAACTGAGTCCGATCCATCGCGAGAAGAAGACAAGACGGCCGAGAGAGCGTCTCTGACCAAAGGAACCATTTTCTTGACGAATTCAAGAATGTAAGCTTCGGAAGCTTTTAGGAAGAGCTCCATTGGTGGAGGGTTTTGGAGCTCGGGCAAGGTAACGAGACGGATGCGAGGCTCTGTTTTGACTAGGGATTGGAGGAAGTCGTCGTTGGTAGACCGAGGGAGGAAAGGTAAGCCCCAATGGAGGATGGTGACGGTGTGGATCCGACGAGGGTCGTCGTGGCTGAGGAGAAGTTTCGCGAGTTCGATTGTCACGAGAATGTGTCCGGTGATCGGAAAAGGGATGAAGATGAGCTCTGTTTCCTGCTTCCCCATCTTTTCTCACTGCGATTGATTCTCTGAGAAACTCGAAAGTCAAGCTTATTAGTTTTTTTGTGCAAATTGTATAACTGGTGGAGGATGTTTTTTAAGTTTTTAGAAATAAAATGTATGTGTTGATACTGCTTATTGGCTAAAGCCAAATAACTAAATAAGCGAGACACATGCAAACAGTTAGATACGTCACATGTGGCGGGCATGCAGGTGTGACTTTTTTCAGCCATTCGATTGGATTTTAGATACAAAGGTTTAAAAAACAAATATGGGTGAAAGTGAAACCAGCAAGAACGTGGGTGGGTATGCAAATATCTCATATATTATAATAAATCCAAAGCCTAGAGACTTCCAAACTTTTAAAGCTGTAGTTTTTTTTCTCTTTTTCAAAGCTATAGTTTTTGTGGTGAGTTTCTACCTAAAAGTTTTGATGGGTTTCGTTTCGATCCTACTCCTAACACAAGGGAAACGTAGAGAAACAATACATCTTGTAAACCGTTTCTAATGTTTGAATTAAAAGGATGAAACGGAAACGCATAATCAACAAGAGAGACCATCGTATATCTTCATTTTTTTATTAAAGTATATCTTTATTTTTTACTTCAAAATAAAGTAATTTCGAAAAGGAGTTGAGTTTTACTCAAAAATATATTTTAAATAGACTATTTTTATTTTATTATTAATATCTTTTATTTCTAAAATTTACAAATTAACTCATTTATTTGATTGCTTATCTTAATTTTAATATTTGTTATGTATTTTTAAGTTTATTTTACTTTTCAATCTTTTCGAATAAAAATGAAAATATTTACACACAAACACACTTTTTGTAACTCATTTAATAGAAAGAGGCATTTTGAGCAATTGAGCCATTTTGGGTGTTTACAAAGACTTTTTTATCTTTTTCACTGTCTCAAGGTAAAAAAAAAGAAAAAAACCTTTGTTAATTTTCCCAAAAATAATCTCGTGAAAACAAAAGGTCTGACGACAAATTATTTCTGATCTTCCGACAAATTGCTTCCGATCTCAAACACCACACATATCTACTCTTCATCAAGTTCTGACTAATTCTTAACTCATGCCATGGAAGGTAAAGCCCAATTATATTCTTCATCAACTATTGTATCATAGACACAACGCCTCTTTGCCGCCGCCACCATAAATTTCTAATTTCATATTTAAAGTCTCGAGTCCACCAAAATCGAGTGACTGTGCAAAACGAAATCAAACCCTAATAGAAGAGGAGGAGGAAGAAAAGCGTCCCCCAAGCCAACTCCGGCATAGACACACTCAGATCTTCTAAACCAGTACCACCGTCAACTCTGATTTCGACATAGAAGCTCGCCCTGGGCATTCTGTTATGTGGGTCGGTTCGGGTCGGGTCTATGCGGATCCGGGTTTTTCGGTTCCGCCAGTTTAGAACCCAATTGGGTTATGAAATTTTTTCGTTTTGGGTCGGTTTGGATCCTTTCGGGTTCGAGTCGATTCCGAGATTTGGAATCAGAACCGTTACGGAACCGAAAATAACCCGTATTACCCGAAAACCAGGATAATTTTCCGGTTAATTATTCAAATTTGGTAATTAATTTTGATTTTTTGGATAATCGTTCGGATTTTCGGTATTATCCGAAACGAACCGAAAAATAACCAGAAAATTTAAATTAATTTAATTAATATTTGATTATTTATATATATTATATGATATAAATAATATCATTAGTATTTATTTGATAAATAATTTCGGGTTTTCGGGTACCCGTTCGGTTCTCGGATATAACCCGAACCGAACCGAGAACCGAAATAAATTTGAAGAAAAACCATTCGGGTTTTATTAGCTAAACGGTTCGGGTCTAAACCCGGTATTTCGGATCGGTTCCGGTTCGGTTCTTCGGTTCCGGGTTTTATGCCCATGGCTAATGGAAGCTAAGATCCGAAAACAACGAAATTTTGTACATCTGTTAGGCAATGGATAAACACTGAACTAATGGACACAAAAGTATGGATGCACACTCCTCAACTCGATTGTTAGACCTTGCCTCCATCTGTTACAGGAATGGATAAACCATCATTGACACGCAAGAGATGGATGCAATATTATGGATACAATACAAACTGGTCAAAGTTTCATTTGGAAGGATGCACATTTAAACTTATAAATTAAGGAATCAAACTACACTCTAGCTCTTTTATTAGACATCATCGCTATCTAGTTCATCAAAGTTAATTTTCAAGAGTAATTGAAAATTACTAAATCCACATGGAATAAAACCTCATGGACAAGGTAACGTAGATAACTTAATACTATTAAATAGGCAACCTAGTTGTGAGGCTAAAATTGAGAAACATATAAGCTCAATTCTCCGTGTACAGAGTTTCGTGGATACAAGTGTACTTGGAACTATGTAACAGGTTTATAAATGTTCCCTATGGACGAAGGTGCATGGACGGGTATATGAAAGTGTACAAAATAAATAAACGTGTTGGACCAATCGTCGTGGACAAGAATATATTGTACAAATTAGTAACTATGTCGACAAACATTTTATTGATATTTTGGATGAAGAACCGAAAATCATAGGGAATATCCATAACACAATGTCCATATGAACATGTCCACGATATCTTGGATGAAGAACCGAAAATTATAATTTTACCTAGGTTTTAGAAGATTCTGGGTTTGGTTTGACAACACACATAACGAAATTGAAAAAATCATGTTTGGGTTAAGAACAAAGATTGATATTTTCGAAAACTAAGATTAAATCCATGACTATATTGAAGATTTAAAGAAAACCTAGAAATTTGTTTTCTTCTTTTACCCAACAAACATCATGTTATCGGCGTTAATGTCGGCGATGGATCTGTAGTTGGTGTGTTAATGGTGACTAGAAGACGGATTACTAGTTTTGAGTGAAGAAAGAGAGTTCAGAAAACAAGAATGAAGGTGAAGAAGAAAGACAAAAAAAATCATTAAGGGCAAAACAGGTTTTAGACAATGAAAAACAAAGGGCTGAGTGCCATAATTGTTGAAAGTGCCTCTTTTAAAAGTAAAAATGGTAAAAAGTGTCTTCTAGTATAAATATCTCATAAAAATGATAGTGTAAATATTTATAATTATATGTCTTATATTGTTTATAAATATTGAATGGTATGAAATAATAATATTTAATAATTAAAAGATCAGTTTGCAAATAAAAAAAGTTTAACTTTAAAATGGAGTAAAGTATACTTTAAAATGCCATTTTGGAGTAGAAAATTGAGTATGGTTGGAGAGAAATTTACTTCAAAATGGCATTTGGAGTGGAAAATGAAATAGGGTGGGAGATGCTCTCATGTTGAGTCATGAATGAATCTTTGAATCCGACGGAGATCAAGCCACGTGGCGTAGACCCGAGCGTCGACAATTTTAAAGTTTTAAACGAAAGTTGAATCATCATCCCACATCGGATGTTTGGGAAACGGTTTATGTTCTCTTTGGGTTATAAAACGGAAATGACTTTATGCTTTGTTGCTTATCCTGTTTCCATCAGATTTGAAGCTTGAATGCTCGATGCGTCAATGTTCATCTAATGACGGCGTATATGCCCGACTAAATTTGACATTTTATAATGGGAGTGGGCCTGACATTTTATAAAACCGAACCATATAGTAATACGATGTAAATGGATTCCAAAACTAAAACTGAATCGAATCGAAAATAAATAAAAACTTATTTAAACCTAAATTTCTTAGTACATTAATGATATATTTTATCAAAAACCGAATTCGAATCGAAACCGAATTCAAACCAAACAATCTATAATATATTTAGTTTTATCTTAGATATAATTATATATAAACCGAAAAACAGTAAAAACTAATCCGAAACCGAAATCCAGATTAAACACCCATAAATGACACATTTCTTTAAGACGAGGTGTTGTTTTCGTTAACATTCAAATTTCTTTTTTTTTCTTTTTTTTTGAATAATAAAAACATCCAAATTTATTTATGATATTTTCTAATTATAGAGATATTTTTCTATTTTTGAAAATATTTTAAAACCTTTGACTATCTAAACCTTTTTTTTACGAACATAAGATTTCAAATAGTTTATTCAACTCTCTTCGATTTTCTTCTATATATATTCTTCATTTTGCATAGGGATTTTCTGTATATTCCAACGTTTAATAAATATAATTATTTGGTTTGAGTATATATATAACAGAAAGACATACATTACAATACTCACATAGATATCTGAAATATAGTTCTTTGAATATCATATTCATTTTCATTTTTTAAGAGATGGCAAAAATGTCACCATTGTTGACGCTCATCGTCATGCTCCTATCCTCCATCATGATCCACCACCTTCCCGTGGCAAGCTCCACGCAATGGTGTGTAGCAACTCCAACGTCGACGGAGAAGCAGCTTGAAGATAATCTCACTTTTGCGTGCAGTAATGGAGTTGATTGTAGACCAATCTTGGCACATGGAGCCTGTTATAATCCCAACACTCCCTTAAGCCATGCTTCATATGTGATGAACGCTTATTACCAAAGCCATGGCCGTACCGACCAAGCATGCAAGTTCTTTTTCCCAAACAGCGGCACATTCACTACTACAAACCCTAGTTATGGTGCTTGTGTCTATGCATCTTCTTAGAAATATTTTTGATAGGTGGTGGTTCGAGGAATACGTGATAGAATGAATAATAATTTGTCCGTTCCAATGTTTTCTTTTTTCAATTATAAAAATAAATCGCATTATTTTGTTTAAAAGCCTCGTATGTTTAGGGGGTATTATTCAATCATGGATTCAAAGTTAATTCTTTAGATTTTATAATCTATTGTTATTCAATGATATTGATTCTAAATTTTATATTATTAAAATCTAATGTTATTGGTTTTTATATTTAAAATATCTTCATTAAAAGATTTTAAAATCTAGTATTATTGGTTCTTTTATTTACAATCTCTCTATTAAACGAATTTGAAATCTATTGTTATTCAATTAAAGATTTAAATCGGGGTCTTGCCGTGATTAATGAATGTTTTCGAAAAAAAAAAAATTAAAATTGAAATACAACAATTAAACTTTCGTGTTATTTATGTTTGATAGATTTTTACAATTTTTTTGATCTGAAAGAGTTTGAATTAATTTGATTTTAATTTTATGTGTAAATTGTAGGAATCAAAATCTAAAGTTTTATCCTCATACTTTTGTTGTCTATAAAATCCAACTCAAGATTATCTCTTCTCATCTGTCGTCACATGACTCCCATCTCTTTTCTCAATTCTCAAATCCCCTATATATTAATTGAGAAACATTCTCACAAACCCTTTAATTTACAATGGTGCCATTTTGCTGATGTGTCACCACCACATTCATTCTCACATATCATTTAATGAAATTAATTATTAATAATAAAATTATGAATAAAAAATACTAATTTTATTTTTGGGGAATCGAACTTAAGACATCAAATACAACATATTA
Organism: Alliaria petiolata; assembly: GCA_020283515.1. Lineage (NCBI taxonomy): Eukaryota > Viridiplantae > Streptophyta > Magnoliopsida > Brassicales > Brassicaceae > Alliaria > Alliaria petiolata. The sequence goes on along the minus strand of JAHZTW010000004.1, from coordinate 65,720,510 downwards.
AGCACACAAACACTTTCACAAAGACATTTCATATTTTTTCCAATAAGTTTCTTTTATATATCTATAAATTACTTTAACTATTAAAATAATAAACTATTTACATTATATGTCATTATCCACCTTCTGTTTTTTATATTACATTATATAAGAATTGTTATGCATCATTAGTAATAAAAAATAGAATAATATAAACCTACTATTTATTCCAAAATATGGAATAATGGCCAACAAAATTATTATTATTATTATTAAGTGACTTAATTAAGTTCGATTTCATTAAGTCACAAAATAAATTTAGGGAAACAAATCGAAAAAAATATATTCCTTAGCTGCCACTTTCATGAAGTCCTAAAATAAGCATGATTCAATTAATTCTATTAAGTACGAATTCATAAACTACAATTAATTCTATTAAGAACGAATTCATAAACTATAACAACACTTACCAAAATCGTCGACCTATAATTTTTATTTATTGTGTTTTCATTATGTAAAGAATGTTATTAGTTGGTATAATGTAAATACCACTATATAGTAAGATAATAATATATTCCAAGTTTAATTGATAAATGTTTAACGGACATAACATTAAATACGAGTCACTAATTACGATCCCATATAAAATACGATCCCATAACATTAAATTCCAGCCATTAATTACAATATCACTTGCCTAATAAAATTTATACTTATTTCCATTAAGTCCGATTCGAAATTTAATTCCATTAATTACGATCTCGTAAAACCCTATTCTTAATCTACTACAGTAGAACCTCTATAAATTAATACTCGATAAATTAATAATCACTATAAATTAATAAATTTTGCCGGTCCCGAGTCGGGCCGGTGTAAAAATTAGCAAATTTCGATAAGATAATAAGATAATAATTTTTTTGGAACTCCTATGTAAAAATATAGTCCCAATAATTATATAAATTAATAATTATACATTTAGGTATATATAAATAATGTAATATAGTAAAATGTGATTATATTGTTGTTTCAAGTTTATAAATATTATTTATCTTATCTTTTAAATTTATTGATATGCTATTTTTTGAATGAATTTTACATTGTTGAAAATATTTTTTTTTGTATTTTGATGGACATTAAGAATTTGAACCGAAAGATATCTCTATAAATTAATATTTTATTAATTTATGGATATATTAATATTTTATTAATTTATGGATAAATTAATAATTATTAATTTATCGATTAATTAATAACTCTATAAATTAATAAAATTTTGAAGTCCCAACATTATTAATTTATAGAGGTTTTACTGTATATAAATTCTTCTTCTAATACTACTTTTACTCATCATTTCAGAAATTAAAGACATATGTTAGTGCTTTTATTTTTCAAATCATATTATTATTTATTTCAGATATTGTTTTCATAATTTATTTATGATATCTTTTCATTTATCTTTCTAACTAGGTGAGTGTCTGCGCAAATACGCGGGCTACTGTTGTTATATATTTGAATTGGATCTATTTCATGGCCTATTAGAATTATCAAACTGACTGTAATATTTTTCTGTCCGTGAGGATCCCACCAAAGCGCCTTGCACTTCTAATAGGCCATGAAATAGATCCGAATCATTCTCAATGAATCCATAAGAAGTGATCCTATTTTTTTCATCGGGTCCGGGTAGAGACCAAAGGTCTTAAGCGACCGATCCGACAGAACAACTAAAAAGATAAAGAGGTATCGTGAATTTCTTCATGCTCGTTCCAAGTTCGAAGTACCATTTGTACAAATAAGAACCCCCTTCGTTACATGATTTCTTCTTCATATATATAGATATAGGATCTATGGGGCAATTACTTATAAGTACATTTTGTGCAACAGCCCTTTCTATCTGATAGAAAAGGATCCCATGATCCTGAACCGATCTTACCTGGGATCGCAAATCCCAAGTTTGTCTATGAAGAGCAGATCTAATTGTATTAGTGTCTATAATTGATTTCTTCTGTGTAATACTAATTGATAGGGCCTCATTGGTAAGTGCTACAAGATCTCGTGCACTGGAACCCATGGTTATGGACTCGAATCCATTAGTATGGAACATTTTTTTTTCTAAGTGAAATCCCCTAGTATAGGAAAGAGTGAAAAAGTGCTTTCGTTGTTGTGGAATAAGAAGCCTTCTTAATTTTTTTTTTTTTTTGAACATTGAACCCTTCTTATTTTAATGCATGTATTTAATGAAGATCTCGTGCACTGAAACCCATGGTTATGGACTCGAATCCATTAGTATGGAACATTTTCTTTTCCAAGTGAAATCCCCTAGTATAGGAAAGAGTGAAAAAGTGCTTTCGTTGTTGTGGAATAAGAAGCCTTCTTATTTTTTTTTTTTTTTGAACATTGAACCCTTCTTATTTTAATGCATGTATTTAATTTATTCGGGGCTATTAGAGTGGGATCCACTTTTTGGGAAATATGAGTCGAAGCAATAACAATCTTTCCTTGTTATATACTCCCTCTGTTTCTAAATAAAGGTTGTTTTGGAAAAAAAATTTGTTTCAAAATGTTAGTTGTTTTCAATTTTCTAGGTGTATTTATTATCATTTTTTACTTACTTTACCCTTTATAACATTTATTGTTTAAAAAAAACTTAAGTAACAACTAATTAAACAAGGTTATAAAAGTCTTTGTTTACGTTTTCTTAATATGTGTGAAAAACTTAAAACAACCTTCTTTAAGAAACAGAGGGAGTATTTGAATACAAAAACAGATAAAAATATTTTGGTCTGATTTACATCTGATATTTTTTTCAAATTATGAAAAAAAAATTACATTATTGCAAACAAAATTATTGTCAATCGTCGGATTATGGGGGGAGGGGTTGTTGTTGTGAAAAAAAAACATATTGTGAAAAAACATATTTTTAAAATTGTGAAAAAAAAAAATATTCCATTATCATGAAAAAGAGTGACTCGAGAGCTACTGACTCAGAAAGAAACTCACCAATTTGTTCAACAATATCAATAATTCAGAAAGACACTCAAGTCATTAGAAACAACAATATTAATAAAATTCAGAAAGATACTCAAGTCATCTGAAAAAACAATCACAACACAACAGTCATTTGTGATGACAATTAAATAGCCATTACCACAAATGACTCAACAACACCTAAGGCTAATCTAACGAATCCTAATGATCCTCGATACCGACCAAAGCAATCCTGACCCTCTATGTAATAATCTCCATGTTCATCTACTCCAGCTCCGGTAGCAAGTATAACATGATCAAACAATCCGCGTTTTTCTTGAAGAGACTTGTAGTAGATCTCATCACGAAAGAGAGTGACGTGCAATTGCGCACGGGAAATTGAACAAATACGGGACCATGAAGCATGAAGTAGAGATGGTCCTCAAATAGTTTATGGCTCAAAAATTCATGGGCATGGAAAATCGTAAAACGAGAGACTGGGTATCTCACGTTATGTGCCTATAAATAGAGAAAAAAACAGTTAATAAGAAAAAAATAAAACAAACAACAGTCTTTATGCATGAGGAATAAAACAAACAAACAACAAAAAATAAAATAAAGAGAAAACACGAAATTACTTACATGATATTGAGGCCCAACCAAAACCCCATTGTTGCGAATGCATCAAAATGCGCATGAGTGTAATGCTCAATTACACAACCATCTCCAACCATATAGTGTCTAGCTGCTGTAAGATAAGTCACTATAACAAATAAAAACGTTTTGGTCTAATTTACATCTGATACTTTTTTTCAAATTATCATATAATTGCAAATGTAAAAGTTATATTAAATAATAATTAAATTCTTATAATATGTCTTGAATATTATTTATACGATGCTTTTTTTTCTCTTTACACAATATAATCTTGCCAATATATATATTTTTCTTTGACATATTAAGCTAGCGTTTAGAGACATACCTGAGGAAATTGTAAACTCCCGGGTGCGAGATTTGTGGAGGAATGGTACGGGATGATTGGTGGCTCAGTTAAGGGATTATCTTAATCCGAACATCCTAATGAAACTGGGAGTTGTGGTTATTGATGACATTACAGGTGCACAAGATAGAATGTCATGGGGGGAGAACCAAGACGGAGAGTTCACGGTTAAATCAGCATATGCGCTAATTACTAGAGATTACACTCCAAAACAAGACATGACGAAGGTGCTCGATCGCATTTGGCGAGTTATAGTGCCAGAAAGGGTCCGATTGTTCTTATGGCTTGTTACACACCAGGTTATAATGACGAATGTCGAACGCCAAAAGAGACATCTTAGCGACACATGGGTTTGTCCAATTTGCAGGGGAGGAGACGAAACCATTCTGCATATACTCCGGGACTTCCCAGCAATGGAAGGCATCTGGAGACGAATAGTCTTGCCCAGCGAATAGTCTTGCCCAGCAAGCAGAACATCTTCTTTGACCAGTCCTTATTGGAATGGATATATGGTAACCTTGGCGATACAGGAACGCGGGGCACTAGCGCCTGGAGTACGATCTTTGCCCTGGGAATCTGGTGGGGATGGAAGTGGCGTTGCGGTCTTTGGGACCACAGGCAAATGTCGGGATAGGGTTCGGTTTCTGAGAGAATTGACACAGGAAGTGACACTGGCACATCAAAAGGTGAGAGACCATACAAGAACTGTCCTGAGAGAGGAGCGTTTAATATCCTGGTCTCCACCACCGACTGGCTGGGTAAAGCTTAACACAGATGGAGCATCACGCAGAAATCCAGGACTTGCAACGGCGGGGGAGTGCTTCGTGATGCAAGGGCGAATTGGTGTGGTGGATTCGCCCTGAATATTGGGATTTGCTATGCACCTTTAGCGGAATTATGGGGTGTGTATTATGGGTTATATCTGGCCTGGGAGAAGAAGATTCCTCGACTGGAGGTTGAGGTGAATTCGAAAGTTGTGGTGGGGTTTTTGACGACAGGGATAAGTGATCAACATCCTCTGTCTTTCCTAGCACGGCTGTGCTATGGTTTTATCTCGAGGGACTGGATAGTCCGGATTACTCACGTGCATAGAGAGGCTAACCGTCTGCCGGATGGGTTAGCAAACTATGCTTTCTCTCTACCTTTAGGATTTCATGCTTTTGATTCAGTACTAGACAGTGTTATCACGCTAGCGTCGGAGGATGCAAACGGGGTAGCACGGTCACGCAGTGTTTGCTTGTAAAATTACGTTTGCTTTTTAATAAATATTGAGAGACTTTGTCTCTCAAACTCTTACCAAAAAAAAAAGAGCGCGGATTATTAGCTAGTATAAAAAGTTCAGCAAACTAAAAAAAAGACACCCTCTCATAATTTTTGACCCAATTAAAAGAAACCCAGAAAAGATACGCTCTGTATTTTTTCACAAAATCAAACATAAGAATCTTCATCTAACCTTTTTATTTATTTTTTTTGTTATTGATTTCGATTCTATTGTAAAATCAAATGACAATATGTTGAGTTTATAAATACACTACTATGGATTTACAAAGTTTATATTAAAGGGATTATGAAATGATTAATGTGAATCATTCTAAATCAAAAAATTTAAAATCTGATCTATTTAAAATCTAATGGAATTGATTTAAACATATAAAACCAATAATGAAAAATCATAGTAATTGCATCCTTCATTATCTTTTAGTTAGGCAAGAAAATAGTTCCTTTTGCAAACTACTTGACCAGCTTGATGTAACATCGTTAGATGCGTCAATATGATCGTTCAGAGACTCCAAATTTAACAGGCAAAGGAGATTCACGCATGAGAGATAACTAATGAAAATGTTTAAACATCAAATAATGGAAAGGTAAGCAAATCAAAAGGACTGTATCATAACCATTTGACAAGAAAAGGCTACTAAGGCTTGATTCCTATCACGTCCTGGATGAATTTCTCAGTAGCCAAATACGAAGATCCACCATTCAACGTTGCTTTCCTCGCCATCTGAGAGACATCCATCAACCTCTTCCTCAACAAATCATTATCCTTGTTCATCACACTACGAATCGCTGTCTCTATCTCGTCTGCACTTACAGGCTCATCGCAACGCATCCTGTAATCAAGCTTCATCTCCACCGCGAGCTTCAGTTCCTTCACCATCAGAAACGCGTTGAGCTGTTGCTCTGCATACATTGGCCATGTCACAATTGGCACACCAAACCACAAACTCTCTACTATTGAGTTCCATCCACAGTGAGAAACAAATCCTCCCACTGCATTGTGGGCTAATATTTCCACCTGAGGAGACCAACCGCATATCATTCCTCGGTCACCGACACGGTCAAGGAATCCCTCTGGCAAAACATCATCGTTTCTGCTATCTTCAGCGCGGAGTGACCAGAGGAATCGGGACTCACAGAGCTCAAGTCCATGTGCTATTTCCTTCACTAGAGGACCTCTTAACCTGCCCATACTCCCAAAGCAAAGGAACACAACCGATGCCTCGGGCTGATCATCAAGCCATTTCATCAACTCGTCGCGACTTGCGAGGTCCTGATCTGGATGAGGCTGGGCCTTCAAGTCAAATATGGGTCCAACAGCATAAACAGAAGGGTAATTCTGTTCATTAAGAAAATGATTCACAGAGTAAGGCTCAATGTCGAAGGAGCTATTCACTAGGATTCCATTGGTCTTGGTGAACAAGATGGCCAGTTTAACATAAGCATCATAACCGTCTTCGATAAACAGAGCTGACGGCAGAACTTTGACTGGTACAGGGTTTACAAAGCCAGGAATCGACAACACTTCTTCAGAATCTCTGACGAAAACCGAGGTATCTTTACTATGTCGATCTGCTAGATACTGCATCATAGCTAGGAACCCGGAATTCGTAGTCAAGAACACATAGAAAGGAAGATTTACATCTTTCGCAACGTCAATCATGGGAAGACAGAAAAAATCAGCAACTATTCCCTTGACAGTAACTCCATCCGATGCAGGAGAAGATAAGATACCCATGACTATATTTCTCACAAGAGGGATATTTTTCTCAACAAAATCGTATACATAGGCTTCCACAGACTGAGCAACAAGTGTTGGTTTCTCTTCTAACTCAGGGACATCAATGAATCTAACAAAGGGCTGAGAGGAGGCAATTGACTTAACGTAAGTATCCAGATGAGACTGACCTTGTAGCTTCATCAAAACGATGGTGATGCGGATCCTATCATCTTGGTCAATGAGACGCCTAGCAAATTCAAGAACCGGAACAAGATGACCAACAGTCGGTGTTGGGATGAAGATGAGCTCTGCATTCCTCATCTTTAACAACAGATAGCTTTTGTTCTTTCCTCCTCAGGCTTCTTCTCTCTTGTATTGACAAGACACAATCTACATATCAAAGAAGAGAAATTAGTTAACTTCATCTTGACTTTGTCACATGTGATGATTACTGACGCGTTCCTCCTACCTAATCCGAGGTGGCCCTTGGCAGTTTCAAGAGAGAAGATAACTTACAAAGTTAAAATAATGGCCGACATGTTAAGAGTGGGATCCACAACCAAAAGAAAGCTACTTTCTTGCATCTCTCTCTTTCTTCATTCTGGTAAACTAATCACTCACACAGATACAACACATGTGGCAGGGGAGAAAGGAGTCTCCGTTCTTGTTCTGGGAACGTTAGCTTACTGATTTAAGCCGTCGCAGAGACCAAATCATCCTTCAGAAACCCTACACAGCCTTCTACTTTTTGAGTCAACAACAATAAAATACATCAATCACGGAGTTTAAAAACTTGTTGGATCGATCAAAGTTAAAATATATCGAACTTTATACAAGCTGAAAGACAGAATTGATCCCAAGAGAAGATAAAGAGGAACTCGCTGAATCGAATAAGATAAAAGATCAAGAAGAAAAATCATAACAAAGAGACATTCGATCTAGAACTTGAGGCATACATACATCACGTCAAGGTACAATAATTAAGCAGGGACACAAGAGTGTTACATTCCAGGAAAAAAACCCTTAAGGCGAGAGTGAGACAAAATCAAACATTGAAAAGAGGAGAGAAAAGAAAAAGAAAAAAAACCATAGAGATTGAGCTAAAAATCACCGCCTGTGATCGTAATCGAGGACTTCAGAATCCGTCACAGACCTCGAGTGCTGCACGATCGACCTTCCAATGGAATTGATCCACTCTTCTTTCTCCTTCTCGTTATCGGCGATGAAGAACATGGTGTAGTTACCGCTTGATAGCTCGAACGCGAACGGCTTGTTCACGACGTCCTCGGCTCCTTTGACGGTGAGACAATCTCCGACGGAGATCACACCACGCGGCGTAGATCCACGGTTTCCGGCGTCGGCTTGATCCTTGAACCAGAGTAGCTTCCCTCGCTTGAGCACGAACCAGCGCCGGCGCCAGGTCTTTATGTAATCGCCTTGCTTCGTGAGCCACCCAGATCGCTCCGGGTTGGACCAGAACTCGATCCCTTCGTATTCCTCCCGGTTCGGATCCTGACCCGTCGCGATTCGCCATAGATTCTCCATCCTCTCCTCTCACCTAAAATCTCTCTCACACGGCTCCGTCTCTCAACTCTCAAGTCCTCAACTGCCTTATCGCGCGATTCCTTTATCGCGTTTTTAATTTTGTCTCTCTATTATTTGATTCGGTATCCACCCAATTCCCTGTTAAACGCAGCGTTTTGGTCCCTATTTCAACGAAGTCGGTCGTTCTCACGCTGGCTCTCTGCGTATTATCGGGCCCACGCAATAAGTGTTGGAAATTTTCATTGGTAAGCAGTTTTTTTTTTCACTTTAATGTTTAATCTCAGTCCCATTGTTCACCAAGTTTAATTCTGGCGGTTAATTTTGTTTCCATCGAAAAATGTTTAGATGAAAACTTACCGTACAGTAAAAATAACGGTTCACTCAACCGGTTTTTGAATTTTAGACAATTATTGCATCGAGCTTACTTATGCAAGAATGCTTATGCTCAGACATTGTTGATGCCAGGTGTGATAGTAGTAGTAACCTCAGGTGTCTCAAGAAAAGAAGACTCGGCAAGATCAATGGCTCGCGCTAAAGCCGCTGCTTTGTTCTCACACTCCCTCTGTTCATCGTCAGGGTTACTGTCTGCAACAACTCCAGCTCCAGCCTGAATATGAGCAATCCACTCTCGACGTCTCTGATGATGCTTGTAAGAGTACAACGTGTCGTAACGGGTATTTGTTGGGAAGACCATTGTTCTGAGAGCCAAGGCAATGTCCATGTCTCCGTTAAACGAGATGCCTCCAAAGCCACCACTGTAAGGACCACGTCTCGTTACTTCCAGTTCATCAATCAGCTCCATGGCTTTTACCTGTATCAAATGATTTTTGTTTTAGTATGGTGAATGTGTTTTGTAATGAGTTTGTGGTTTTGCGAGAGAAAACCTTTGGGGCTCCGCTCACGGTTCCAACAGGAAGTGCAGCTCTAAGAGCGTCCCAGCTTGTTAGATTATCGAGTAACTCGCCTTTTACCTGTGAAGAAGGAGATGTGTTGTTGAGCCAAACAGATTTTTACATTTTCGATTCAGAGCTTATGAGCATAACATCATGTGAAGTTACAGAACCAGGCCTCACCACTACGTGTATTCGAATTTTTCATGATTCAATTGTGAGCTAATAAACTAATTAGAGCGGGGGAGGGGGGGAAAGCTATTGAGAAATCCATTGAAACCAAAGGACTTCAGAATCTAAAACGTTTGTTTGCTTGGCAACAGTAGCATACCGTGGAGCTTATGTGCATGACGTGTGAATACCGTTCTATATTCATGAGCTTCTCAACCTCCACAGAACCGGGCTTTGAAACCTGAGTTCACATGAAAATCAAACAAGTTATAGATTACGGCTTAAAAAACTGCATCTTAGCTTCCAAAAGAAGAGGGTAAGAGACTGAAAATGAAATAAGAGTTGAACGGTGGCAAAGTGATGAACCTTGCCAACATCGTTCCTTCCCAAATCAACAAGCATAATATGCTCTGCGCATTGTTTCTCATCGCTTAAGAGCTCTTTTTCCAGCATTAGATCTTCTTTTGGTGTCTTTCCTCGTCTGACAGTTCCAGCAAGGGGGCGATTGGTAATTTCCCTCTGTAGCGGAAGGAAAACACACATTGAGCCATTCATTTACTTGTAAACGACGAAGATGAGGTTTAAGGTTTAAGGATGAAGGAAACCAAAGATTAGAGGAGAAAGTAGGTAACACTTACCTTTTTCGAACGTAATAATATTTCTGGACTTGAAGCAACTAATATGCATCCTCTAGCCTGTAAATTAAACACCCACAAAACAAAAAAAAAGAGGGAAATCAAGAGACTAGATATATCAATCTTCAGAAATTACGTAAGGAAACAAGGACCAAAGGAGTAAACCTGTAAATAGGCCATGTAGGGACTTGGATTTACAATCCTAAGAGCTCTATATATCTCAAATGGATCCGCAAATGTCCGCCTTTCAAACCTCTGACTGAGAACTATCTGAAAGATGTCCCCAGCCAAGATATGTTCTTTGGCTTCCAACACTGCCTCCTTGTATGCCTCACTCGTCATAGTTGATTTCTCCAATTTAGGACCGAATAGTTCAGTGCGTAGTTTGATGAAACCAGTAGGCATCTTTGGGCTGCAATCAAAAGAAAAATGCAAGCTCAAACATGATTTTATATAAATAAAAGACAAAATCATATAATTCAAAGATTAGTAAGATCATCTACTCACGGTTTTTGGTCTTGAATTCTAGAGGTTAGGGATTCCAACCGATTCATTCCATCAGTAAAATTATCCCCAACAGAACGATCTTTATCTATCCGCACCCAATGAATCACATATGCTTTCTGTGTTCAACACAAGAATGGTATCACAATCAAGACAAACTCTGTCTGGACAAACTCAGGTATCCATAGAAAGATGAAATGTACTAGGAACAACACTATACCTTCTCGACATGATCAAACACGATCACATCATCGTAAAGGCCCAAATGAACATCAGGAAGACTCCTATCATCCTCTGGAGCATTTGAAAAGGGCAGCTTCTTCTTCTCAACATAACGCACAGTGTCATAAGAGAAGTATCCGACCCAACCACCTGGTTAACAAAGGAGCGAACTTTCATCAGATTTATAAAAATCAACCATCAGAGGAATCAGATTAGCTCTTTTAATAGATTTCTTTCTCTTACCGCAAAAAGCTTCAGGCAATTCATCAAGACGTTGTGGTTCCCATTCCTCCATGATCTTTTGAGGAACCATCATCGGATCTTCCACTTCCTCTTCTGTCCTGAGACCAGCTCCATGGTCCATCACAGTGACCACATTTCCCTTTGCAACGATCTCTATCGTGGGTTGAGCTCCAACTACACTATACCTCCCCTAAAAATAGTTCTCCAAGACATTTGATATTTTAAAAATTGAATTCATGGAGCCGAGAGAGAAAAAAAACTCGAACATGGAGGAGGCTTACGATATTGGAAGCTTGAAGACCAGGCTCCACTGACTCGAACAAGAAGCTAGGAGCATCTCTATCGTCTTCTTTCACCAAACATCGGTACGCAAGTATCGGGGTCAGATGATCGGAGAATACGCATCGGTATAGAGGAACTAAGTTTCCCTTCTCCGCTGCTTCCTTAAATTTCGTCAGCTGGTCCGCTGATAAATCTGCCGGAGAAGAAGTTAATTTCGATGGGAAAGGAATTGCTAACCTCAATTGAGGCGCTAATGGGGGCAAGAGTTTTAGTATATACCTAAAGATGGAGTAGATGAAGAAGAGCATTTGATCGGACGAAGACGCGAGACTGGGAGGAGATTTAATCGGGAGATAGATGATCCACCGTCAAAGTTAAGAGAAGTAGCCGGCGGGGAAGCGAGCGACGACGGAAACCGGAGCGAAGGAAATGGCGGCGGCGGCGGCGGCCGATGGGGCGTACCGGCTACGGCCTTAACGGCGGAAAAATCAGATTTGATGGAGAAGATTGAAACGGAAGTCATTTCAGTGATCGCGTTGATTTTAACTCTTTCGCTAACAGTTTGAAGAGGAGTGACTGTAGTCTGTAGAAGAAGACATTCAAAGCCCAAGAGGTGGTGATTCCGAATCAGACAATATTCTTTTTTGTTTCTTCTGTTTTATTTTATTTTCCATTAATAAACCCACCCATATTTTTTCACTAAGCTCTCTAAGCAAAATACAATAAATGACGAGATGTTCAAAATATATTATGGGATTTATTGGATTTGAAAATCAACTTGTAAATCAACATGTAGAATACATATAAGAATCTAACTTTATGCTCTTATTAGTAAACTGTAATGAAGAGTACATATAAATTACAGAAGAAAACAATGTATATGTGAGTACTGAGTTTTTACACTTGTATTCTGTAAAAAGAATGAAGAAAACCATCGCTGTAACTCAATAACTTCTTCATCACAGAAGACAGTTGCGGAAGAATCGAATTTCCTGTTTGTGCAATTAAAAAAAAAGGGAAGGTGTTACAATTAAGAATCTGCATTTTGGGGGAAAAAAAGATTGTAAATAGTATACCTTAAGAGCAAATGTGATGTCTGCTTCATCTACTCTCAGGCTCACTCTCTTTAGCTTATCGTCCCGAGCATGACTGAGTTTTAAAATCCCCTGTTCCAATCCAAAATTGACTTTTTCATCAAATGGATCTTTCAATATTCTATTAAATCTTTGATTATATAAAGGAACACAACAGTGAGAGTTATTCTAACTGATATAATCTCACACAAGAAAACGAATATTTCTTTATAGGAGATAGTACCTGGTCGTTTAGCACTGTACACATGTTAGTGAACTCTGTAATTCCAGCTGGAGTTATCGCCGAGGATTTACAGATTTCTAGGTATAACTTATTTAACTGCATCGAAGTATGAAAACAGAGATGAAAATATTAAGTTCAATGTCTTTAGTTAAAAACTTCATGAAGCTGTGTTTGTGTATTGTTCATTCAATGAAGATTTACCTCTGCAATGGTTCTGTCCTTTTTGCTTCCTCTAAAGGCCTTTGCAGCAGAACAGACTATGATCTGCAAGTTTTTAACAGAAGCATGTGATTGCAGTCCACTACATAAGTCATGGAATCAAACATTTCTGGGATCACATTGGAAAACAAAACTAAAAAAAAAATCAGGATCTATGTAAAACATATTGTAAACCTATACGAGTGATTAGTTAACCAGATATCATTGTAACTCAACATAACTACACAAGTCTGTATGTTGATGTAACTTACTTGCTGGTGTTGAGGAAGAGACTGAATTGTGTCGACTACTGGAGATTTAAACGTCTTGGACAACGCAGCTACCATATGATCCATTTTGACCTGTAGAGTTATCGATGACAGTTTATATGGATCCTTCATATTTACATCATCAGAAGTGAACTGAGTAAAGTAGAGAGTTAAAATACTAACCACTTGGTCCTCTGTAACTGGACTTTGTGCTTCTTCATCTGTTGATCCTTTAACTTCTGTTTCTAAGATTTCTAAGGCACTCCTGAAAATCGAATCAATATGAAAAAATAACTGGGATTGTCAGATTCGGTGTGATGATTTCAAGAGCAGACAAATACAATATATAAAGGATAGTACTATCTTATTCATCTTATGCAACTTCAGAGCCAAAACTTTCAAAAGAGTATTCACCTGCAGACACATAGAGCCTTTCTCATGTCTCCTGATGCAGCTGATACTTTCTGGCACAACGAAAAAAATGTTGAACATCAATAAAGAATGTCAAAAGTAAAAAAGAAGGTTAACTAGACTGGGAGAGAAAAACGGCATATATATTCTTACTCTGGCACAAAGCTCCAAGGCTTTTGACTGAAATGCAACATATGGAAGTGCCTGTTATAACATAGTTGAAAATTAGAATTTAAGATCATAGTCGAACCTAGTATGACTTTAGATCACGGATATCATCCTACAGTTCTAAGGTTCTTAAATTGTTCAAAATTTGTTATTTACATGGTTCTGAATCTGCTATTCATTTTTTCCTGATAGTTTCTTAAATACCAAATGATTTGAAACAGAAACATTTTTTGTGGTATTGACAACAGATTTATATAATTAATTGCATTGCATCACATCTTCAATAGATTTACTAATCACTTAATCAGGCATTCTCTCTCTGCGAAATGCATCCTATACCAAAAATTAGAGGTAGACTTACCGAAAGCCTCTCCTGCAATATCCTAAGAATCTGCTCCTTAGAATAGGCACGGAAAGTGACAACCACCGGTTTGCCTGCATTATTTGAAAAATTAAGTTGAAGGAATAAACTCAACTTTTGTTCTTCATCAAAGCTAAGGGAAATATGAAGAACAGAGAAGAATGTTCCAACGGTACACAATGATGAAGAAATTCTTACAATTAAGAGACTTCAGTTTTGGAAGGAAACGATCTGCGAGGTCTATTGCATTTGCTACACCTGCAGGACAAACACGACAAATAAACTTACAATTTTGTATGACCAGAGGAAACGGGTACATACTATGAACATTAAACTATAACCATGATCGCAAAAGACGGTACCTATAAGTATACACCTTGAAAATGGCAAAGTTGTGAGCATAAAAAGCTCATGAAGTACACCTCGATCTCTTGTGATCAAGTAATCCATCTCATCTGCAATTATTAGCCTGAAAATAAATTTTGAATGAGGAACAACGTTTAAATCTTAGCAGGTCATCAAATCACAGCCAACAAAAAAAAAACCTACATCATCTTTGAGCTGGACGATTGTTGCTTCTGAGAAAACAAAATCTGAAGTTGTTGTAGAGGTGAAGAGGAGCCATTAGCTTTCTTCCCGGTCTCATTTTCACCAAGTATCTAGAAAACAAATTAACTCAATAAACAACTGTATTGAAATGAGACCAAGAGCTTCGAGGTATTCCGATTGCATAAGGTCTTACCTTGGAGAAAATGTCTGTTGTTTTGGCCAGCGACGTGCAATTAACAGACACTGTTTCCGGGAAAGGCAAGCCTTCCTGAAAGAATTCATGAAGGAATATTCAGTATTTCTATTGATAGAGACTCACACTAATCACAAGTCCTGAAATAGAACTAAGATTGATCACCTGCTTTGCCCAGTCTTCAGCTTGTTGTCTTACTTTCTCCATCGATAGTGACTTTCCCGTTCCAGGGCAGCCACATATGTACAAACTCCCAGCCTTCTTCTGTTCCATGCAACCTTTCACAAACTCTAAAACCCGTTTTTGCTCATCCTCACGGCAAACAACAGTTGATTGTGCCTTAGACACGTGCAATGCCTCCTTCACAGCTTTCATTTGATCATCATCTGTGCATTAATATATATATATCAATTCTTCATCAACTACATAAGAGCGTTGGAATCAACAGAAACGCTAAAGAATCAGAAGGATCAATTATACCTCTAGGATTCCACTTTGATTTAACATCTAAACAATCAAATTGGTTTTTCACGGCTGATATCACAGGGCTTTCCAATTTTCCATTAGAATCTTCCTTAACCTCCTGCAATCGGATAAATCAGTATTAAATCATTACACATTCCAAAAATCAATCTAACAGTTGAGGTGATGATGATGATCCAATAAGACCAACAATCGGGATTGATCCTCTCACAATTAAACAACTCATAATCGCTAGACACTAGGGATACGAACAAGGAGTTCATAAACTACCTCCTTAAGCGTCATGGGGCTTGAAACAGCACATCGGCGAGGAGATTTCCATTTCATCGGCGTCGATAACGAATTCTCAAGCAGGACCGCCGTCGCTGCAGCCTCCGCGGCGGAATCCGATCTCAACTTGCGTTTCCGAGGAGTGTTGACTTCGGCGGATCTAAGACCTCCGATATTATCCGATCTAGCGGCCACGATATGCTTGTGAGGGGACGAACTGGGTCCAGCGATGGTAGGCATCGTAGGTTATCAGAAGGAGAAGGGGAAAAAAAGGCGGGAGAACGAGATCGAGATCCAATCGAATCGAAGTGAAGAATCAATCTCATGGTCGACACTGGTTTTTAAGAGATATCGAAAGAGGAAATGGTAGAAAAATAATAATGAAAAAAAGAAAAAGAAAACAAAGAGGGAAAATGGAAGTAGCGGGAAAACGTTACAGACGGACATTTTTCGCCGCCCGCTTTTTATTCGGCCGCCGTTTTGAACAATCGGCTTCGCGGCAATTTTGTTGGGCCGCATCAGTATTAAACAATTTAATGCCTAATTTGAGCCCTTTAAGAGCCCATATATCCTTTTACACAGTCACTATCGACTCTCTTTGGCAATCGCGGAAGAACAAAAAATATTGATAAAAATGATAATACTATTTACGTGCAAACCAAAACTCGCTCAAGAAATCTATTGAGGGGGTGATTGGCTTTCCACTGTAAAGACTTTAAAGACTGTAAATAGATTTTACAGTTTTAAAAGTGCAATCACACTTTTTAAACTTTAATAATTTTAAAAGTCATCACAGTCTCGATTTATTTTTTCTTCATTATTTTCACCTTTTTCTAAAGTCACCTTTTGAAGACTTTTAATATTCTCAAGTTTCTCTCTCTTCTTATAAACTAATTATTTTTTTCATTTTCTTTCTCATATAGATAAAAATTAATATTTAGAATTATTATTAATTGATTATAAATTTATTTTTTGTTAATTAACAATTATATTTTTTTCTTATTCTTTTGATATCCATTTTACTATATATTTGATTAATTTTTTGATTTATTTGTTTTACAAATATGCAAAAAAAACTTAATAAAATATAAAATTTATTTACTTTGCATATTTATATTTGTAACCAAAAAAAAATTAAATAATTTTTATTTTAGACAAAAAAATATTTTTGATAAAAAAATCTACAATATTTAAAAAATAAAAGTCACAGTTTACAAATTTTTTATTACCAATCAGACTTTCAAAAATATATAAAGTAACAGCCAAAGTTTTTACAGCTAAAAGTTTACAATCACAGCGTACAGTCACAGCTCTTACCAATCGGCCCCTGAACCTCTCATACAATTGTGGTACGGTTTATGTTTAATTGCCTCTTTCAAACTCTTACTTCAACCTTGTAGTTTTTTTAGAATTTACGTACATACACACAAAAGTGAAGGAACTTTATATAATAAGATTTCAGCCTTAATTACTCAGATATATCAGAAATTACATCAACGGAACTTATAAGATAGAAGATAGAAATCTAGGTGATCGATGTGTCAATGCACTTATAATTATTTATTTCCTCATATATAATCGTTCAAGTATGAGATATTGACATAAAAAACGACGTGGAGATATTTTTCTCGTCTATGGTTCGTTAGAGAATTTAGAGAAAAAAGGATATCCACATGTATCAATGATATATTATATATATGATACGTAGCCAAAAAAATCAAATTAATGTATATATTTTTTGTTGTTGTTGGTCAAATTATGTATAGATATATTATATATATAAGAAAGGAAAATGAAGGCAAATTTTTGATAAATACTAGGTAGAAAGAAGATAAGAGATAGAGTGGTGGCCTTTGTAATGTCTCTCTCCTTTTGATTCTCAGATTGGCTTATATCATCCTATCAAGAGCCGCCATCTAAGCATATTTTCCTATGGATGTGTTTGGCTCTATATCGTTGTGTTCGAGTCAAAAAAAAAACCCTTACATGTTCATAGAATTTTAGATTTAATTAGTTCATGTTTCTTTCTTTTATTCAAAGTTTATTTGTGAGCTTTCTTTTTTCATCGAAGAACGACGTAGTTAAATACTGTTTGTGAGTGATAGATCTCTTCTCTTTGTTGGAAATCAAATTTGAGATTTTGTACCATTTTTTAAAAAAATCTCAAGAGTTTATGAGCTAGTGACAGACTACTTCATTGTGTATACTTGCAAAAATATCATTAATTCTATGTACCCCAAATTATTGTTTTGATCGGCAATAAGATCACGACACGTGGATAATAACCAAGCAAGATCATCTCTATGAAGAAGCTGACAGAAAACGAAACCTAAACCTTTCAGACGACCAGATGGCGATGGACCTAAGCCCCCTTACACGCATTCCCACCGCCCAACACATTGATCTTCATAAACCAAACCCCTTAATATCATCACATGGTGTATCCTATCATTTTCTATTTGTTTTTATTTACCCTCCATAGATTTTCGGACGTTTAGTGTTTTTATTTAGCGATTTGTCTTAATATATACACTGGTCTTTCTTGTCGCTGCCCATTAGCAATTACTTCCATCGCTTACATAATTCATAACCAACTTATTTTCACCTTTTTAGAATTGTATATATCCCAAAAGACAACAAATAACCTCATACTATCTCTCTCACTAGCTAGCTAGATAAAAATAACATATATTACCTATTACTTAAATTATTGAGCAATGCTGAAAATACGAGAATATTTTAATAGAACTAAGTGGATCCCGCATATTTAGCCTACCGTCCGACGATGGTCCACATTTGCTATTGTCATGAAAACGCTTTGTCATTTAGGCTTAGAATGGTGACCCCATATTGGCGGGACAGAAAAAACGGATTTAAACGCGGTGCGGAGTAAACTGCGTGATGTTTGTTATGCGAACAAGTGCGGTTAATAAAAACATGCGGTGCAAAATAGTTTATGATTAGTGAAAAAAGCAACAAAGCGGTGCGGAATCACAGATTGTTAATATATACTAATATTATAAATAATTATAATTAAAAGGTGTGTATAATGTTAATAAAAATATTTTCATATATTATTTATGAATTTTAAATATAAAAAATTATTTGGAGTAAGAGTTTAATATATATATATATATATATATATATATATATATATATATGTTGCTAAATCAAACTATTAAAAATGATGAAGAAATATATATAATTTTTAAATAAATTAGGTGGAAATTAAATCTATTATTTTATAAAAAAATTGCTAAATTTAGCTAACTTATAGATATTACACATATATACATACTCAATTTATATAGATTATAACAACTTGAATAAAAAGTCACGTTTAATATATAATTATTTGCCAAAATATGTAATAGTTTACTAAACTCTTTTCTGTTAATTTATTTTAAAAAAGATAGGAAACGCTGGCAACATGTAGGAATATTTTTTTTTGTTTTATCCAATATGTTGAGTTATTTATTCCTTATTTAAACCATTTATGTTAACAATTAATTAATAAAAAAATAAAGAAAAAATGTTTTATCCAGTGCGGTTTTCATCCGACTGCTGGGTAATATATGTTGTTAGAGAAAGAAGTGCGGTCCGCTTGATAATTAGCTGTTTCGAAAAACGCAAATAGACTTTTTTATTAAAAAAAAAACGCAAATAACTTAATTTTTTTTATGATTGGCAAGTTAAAAGCCGTTTTCCAAAAACGCTCTTGAAATCCGCCATTGGAATGTCTCCAATCAAGGCCTTAGAAAATGGTATAGAAAAATATTTGATCACCTCAACAGGGATTTGTAAAAATCTAAACATATTAATAAGATAGGGATATGAAGGAGTATTTCATGTGTCATTTAACAAAAATTGATTTGATGTGTCATTTAACAAAAAAAAATTATTTGTTATGTGTATATTCGAGAGAAAGAAAAATAAAAAAATAATTTTTAGAGCGTTGTCGCTAACGACAGTATATAGCAACCAACATAGCTTTATAAATAGATTGCAAACGCAAGATTGTGCAAAGTATGATGCTGGCAAAGCCGGCTCAAAGTTTTGGAAAATCGCAAGCCAAAAAGAAAAAAATAAACTGTTTTACAGAATTTTCAAAATAATAAACTGTTTTTTTATAGATTTTTTATATAAAAACATGAGCCGGAAGCCTATGTTTATCCTGTTTGGATTCAGTGCCGGTTCTCAATGTCGATATTGATTTTGGAAACACTACCACTAGTCAAAATTGTCGCAAAAAAAAAAACAATGACACCAGGGACAGCTTTAGTAACAAAAAGATATCACTGGAAAATATTGGTAATAATCGAAAGTGAGAAACGTGACAGTAAAAATCATGGTCGCTCTTCTCTATGGCGCGACAAAACAAAGAACACAATTGAACACGTCCATTATGTTCTTATTTTATATCTACCATTTTTCTTCCGACGATTCCAATCATACATTAAGGTAAAATTATATATATATATATATATATATATATTTTATATATATTATTTATAAGTACCAAAAACAAATTAAATTCAGTTTGTCTATATCGTCTATGCTTAATAACTACTCTGACTGGATGTATAATTTCATCCGAACTTCGTGTTTCAACAACACATTTCACCTCCCACATTCCTAAAATAAGTCACGAGACGAGCAAACTATCTATCATACATAATTACATATGATACAAATCCATGTGTCCCCGATTTTAAGAATTATTCTCGATGGTCCAAATATAAACCCTAATAAATAAAGAAAAGTATAAAACCAGGACGGGGCTATATATTCCACCGTACGTGTTTTATATGAAATTGAATAAACTTAGGAAATGAGAGAATGATATGAATTAGGTGTGAGAAAAGAACAATAAATATCAACCGTTAAGAAGATATGAGCAAGCCAAATACCAAACGAGAGCCGTCAATTCTTCATCTTCTTCTAACGTCGCTGTCTCAACGACGTTAAGTTATACGGCAAGTTGGTGAATATCTTTCTCTCGTTCTCCACCGTTGATTTTTCACCCTTCCCATTTTGGCACGTTCCAACAAGAAATATAACATAAGTTGTATTATGTTTAATCAAACATATTAGTTTTAATAAAATTATTTTTATTTGGTTCGATCTTAATTCGTTCTTTTTTCTTCGATCGAACATGAATCCAACACGAGAGCAATAAATTTCAGCCATCATTTAATTAGTCATTTTGTTACAATCGTTAATGCATATGCACGGTAATAGTAGCTCGCAAAGTCAAGAATAGCATATACTGTACATAATCATCCAATGTTTTTAGTTCTACAAATGTATTAGGATACCTCTTAAGAATGTGCATTTCAAGATTATAAGATGATTAAGTTTATATGCTCTTTTACAACAAAAAAAAAGTTTATATGCTGCAGTTTTTCGAGTCAAAAAAAATTATAGATCGGAGGTCAAAAACTTACTGATAAAAAAAAAAGTTCAACTGCATATATTAGTCATATTGAGTAATGGTGTAATACTGTAATAGTAATCTCTCTATGACTAGGAAAAGAAACCATTTTCAATGGCGGCGCAGGGCGATTTTAGGGTTCCACACGAGGGGGAGCAAGATGCGACTATGGAAGACGTTGGAGTTAGGGTACGGCTCCCAGGAGACCCACCTGATGCTCCGATGTCGTGGGCGAGCAAGGTCACCGGGTGTAATGGAGGAGGTATGCCGGTTCCGGAGGAGGTGATCGATGATGAGTTTATTATGGCGAGGCTGAAACTGGATTTTCCGAACGGTGAGGATGGTGAACCAGAGATAACGATTGGCAGTGAGGTACTTGAAGCTATGAATGGATTGTGGAAGCGATGTATGATCGTTAAAGTCCTTGGACGCAACATACCTATTCCGATTCTAAACAGGAAGTTACGAGAGCTATGGAACCCTAGTGGTTCAGTGTCTATTATAGATCTCCCTAGGCAGTTCTTCATGGTCCAGTTTGAGAGGGAGGAGGAGTATTTGGCCGCGTTAACAGGGGGTCCATGGAAGGCATTTGGTAGCTACTTGGTTGTGCAAGCATGGGCTCCAAACTTTGATCCTCTGCGGGACGAAATTGAGACGACACCTGTCTGGGTTAGGCTTTCGAATATTCCGGTCAATTTTTACCTTAAGTCCATATTGATGGGGATCGCGAGGGGCTTGGGGAAGCCAGTCAAGGTTGATGAAACAACGCTGAAAGTTGAGAGGGCCCGCTTTGCGAGAATTTGCGTTGAAGTGAACCTTAAGAAGCCATTGAAAGGAACCGTTTTAATTAATGGCGAGAGGTACTTTGTCTCGTATGAGGGACTCACGAACATATGTTCGAAGTGTGGAATCTATGGTCATTTAGTTCATAAATGTCTGTTGGTGAGTCAAGGAAAGGAACGTGAGCCGGTGGCAGTCGTGGAAGAGGATACGATGAGAGCAAGGGAGGCTGATCATGTGGAGACTGTATCTCAACGGGAGGAAGGATTTACTCCGGTGAGACGGGGTGGTGGAAGGCTCAGTAGCGACGGAATTTTGGAAGCCCACCTTTGGGGAGGAATTCACGGGATTCGGTACGATCTCAGAATTCTCCGCATATCGCAATCTCCAACAGATTCGGAGGATTAGAGGAGGATCGAGAATCCCCGGGAATCAGGGAAGAAGATATTGGGCGGGAAGAGAATAAGGAAAATGAAAATACTCTTAACCGGATTGTAGGGGATAAGAGTGCACATCAAGCAAAGACAATGGTCTTTGGCGCAGAGATAAGCAGAGACAAAAGTCAAACTGGAATTGAGCCCAGGGGGAGAAAGGGCCGAAAAATTAATGGGCCTACAAACCAGAATGCAAAGCCTAAGAACTCAAAGTCTAACAGGCCTACTCGGGGTTTAGTCTTTGGTCCAATTGGAGGGGACTCGAGACTTTCTGCCACGGGGAAAAGACTGAGAGTAGAAGTTGACACTGTCGGAGATCGGGGAGGACGGTTTGTGATTGAATCTCCGGCAAGTAGGAATGAGGCAGAATCAGCTACGGGACGTGAAAATGAGAGATCAGTTATTAGGTTGGGTTCGTCAGAGATGTCGCTATGAGACAATGACCCTATGCAAGGAGAGAGGGCGGATGGTAAGTCTTCTAATCCAGAAGCTTAACGGTTTGCCCCGGCTATTCTATTGGAGTTTTGTGATTTAAAGATGAATATATTGATGTGGAATTGTCGGGGGGCAAATAAACCTAGCTTTCGAAGATCCATTCGCTACATACTGAAAAAGAATTCGACATATATGGTGGCGATCTTTGAGACACACGCAGCAGGTGATAGAGCAGACCGAATCTGTAGGGGTCTGGGTTTTGAGAATAGATTCAAAGTGGATGCATCAGATCAGCGCGGGGGCTTGTGGCTGCTTTGGAAGTCCGAGATTGGAGAGGTGGAGATACGGGAATCTTCTGAGCAGTTTATACATTCGGTAGTGCGTAATGGGGACAAGGTATTGAATGTGATTGCCGTCTACGCTGCCCCATCAGTTAGTAGACGGAGTGGATTATGGGAGCATTTGAAGGGAGTAGTGCAGAGTGTTACGGACCCAATCATTATTGGAGGGGACTTCAACACGATAGTGAGGTTAGATAAACGAAGTGGAGGTAATGGGAGACTTTCACCTGACTCCTTAACTTTCGGGGAGCGGATTAATGATTTTTCGTTGATAGACATGGGTTTCAAAGGGAATATATATACTTGGAGAAGAGGAAGTTCTGGGAATACTACGATTGCTAAAAGGCTAGATAGAGTTTTGTGCTGTGCTCATGCTCGTATTAGATGGCAGGAAGTTGTAGTTACTCACTTTTTGTTTTTAGCCTCCGATCATACGCCGTTATATTTACAATTGGCACCGGTTTCAAGGGGCATGCCTAGTAGGAGGCCGTTCCGTTTTGAAGCGGCTTGGCGAACTCATGATGGGTTTAAGGAACTTCTTAGTACTTCTTGGAATAGTGCAATTAATACCAGGGAGGCACTAGATAGACTAAGTCGAGTACTCCGGAAGTGGAATAAAGAGGTGTTCGGTGATGTGCAGAAACGGAAGGAGAACCTAATGACAGAAATTAGAAACGTGCAGGAGTTGATTGATATGGCCTCGTGGGATGCCTTACTACAGAGGGAAACAGAGTTGTTGAAAGAAATGGATGTGGTACTTGAACAAGAAGAGCTTATCTGGCTTCAGAAATCTAGAGAGAAAATCATAGCTCAAGGAGATCGTAATACTAGATATTTTCATACTACCAAGATTGTGAGGAGACGTCGGAATCGGATTGAGATGCTGAAAGATTAAGACGGCAGATGGTTGCTAGAGACTGCAGAACTTGAGAACTTAGCAGTTGAATACTTCAGGAGGTTGTATTCACTTGATGATGTGGATGCTCAAGTGGATAAGCTTCCAGCAGAGGGATTCCCTCGTCTTTCTCATGTGGATTATATGGAGCTGAATAGACCTTTTACGGCATTGGAGGTGGAAGGAGCAATGCGTAAAATGGGGAAGTTTAAAGCCCCTGGACCGGATGGGTATCAACCAGTGTTTTATCAACAGAATTGGGAGATAGTTGGGGAATCAGTGAGCCGTTTTGCATTGGATTTTTTTGAAACGGGTTGTCTGCCGAGTGGAACTAATGATGCTATGGTAGTTCTCATACCGAAAGTAGGAAAACCAGAACGGATTACTCAGTTTAGACCCATAAGCCTTTGTAATGTGTTGTTTAAAATCATCACAAAGGCAATGGTCGGGAGGCTTAAAAGTGTCATTTCGAAACTGGTTGGACCATCTCAAGCAAGTTTCATTCCTGGGAGGTTAAGCACAGATAATATAGTAGTAGTGCAAGAGGCGGTACATTCTATGCGTAGAAAGACAGGGAAGAAAGGATGGATGTTGTTGAAGCTGGATTTGGAAAAGGCCTATGACCGCATTCGATGGGATTTTCTGGAAGATACACTCCTAGCGGCTGGCTTTTCTGATAGATGGGTTCGATGGATTATGCAGGGCGTGACTGGTCCATCTATGAGATTATTATGGAATGGTGAGAGAACTGAAGAGTTTAAACCATTACGAGGGCTTCGTCAAGGTGACCCGCTATCACCGTACTTGTTTGTTTTGTGCATGGAGAGATTGTGCCACTTGATTGATAGAGCAGTTGTTGAGAAGCGATGGAAACCAATCAAGCTCTCTAGGGGTAGGCCAGGCCTATCTCATATATGCTTTGCGGATGATCTAATTCTGTTTGCAGAGGCTAGTGTTGCTCAGATACGTGTGATAAGAGGCATCTTGGAGAGGTTTTGCGTTTCCTCAGGGCAAAAGGTTAGTTTAGAGAAGTCCAAAATATTCTTCTCTGAGAATGTGTCACGAGAGTTGGAAGCTAGGATAAGTGCAGAAAGTGGTATTGGAGTATCACATGATTTGGGCAAATACCTTGGAATGCGGGTCTTACAGAAGAGAAAAAATAAAGAGACATTCACGGAGGTTTTGGAAAGGGCAACATCGAGACTTGCGGGATGGAAGGGTCAGATGTTGAGTTTTGCGGGTCGTATTACACTTACTCGGGCTGTGTTAGCATCCTTACCTGTTCATACGATGAGTACGATAGTCTTGCCAAGTCACACACTAACCAGCTTGGATAGGATATCAATAAATTTCATTTGGGGTAGCACGACGGAGAGGAGAAAACAACATCTACTTTCATGGGATCGAATCTGCTTGCCTAGAAGTGAAGGAGGTTTGGGGCTCCGCAAAGTAAAGGACATGAATAGAGCCCTGATCTCAAAAGTGGGGTGGGCGGTTGATTCATGATACGACGAGCCTATGGGCTAGAGTTATGAGGAGTAAGTACACGGTTGGGGATATGAATAATTTGTCTTGGGCTATCCCGAGAAGTAATTGCTCATCTACCTGGCGGAGTGTGTGTGTGGGGCTACGAGATGTAATCTTTAAATGTTATAATTGAATTTTAGGCGATGGCAGAAGTGTGAAGTTTTGGACGGATAGATGGCTTTTGGGAGAGCCACTATGGGATTCTAGAATCGGAGAATTACCGGAAGAGCTCGCAGCATTGACAGCTCGGGAGCTGTGGAGAGTTAATGGAGGATGGGATTTTGAGAAGATTGGGTCGTATATTTTAGAGAACAAAAGACTGGAACTATCGGCAGTGGTTCTTGATACTGTTACTGGAGCGAGAGACATGGTATCATGGGGAGCTAATGATCATGGGAAGTTCACGGTGAAATCAGCGTACGCATTGTTAACACGTGATATGACACCTCGGTTGCATCTGGAGATGTTTTATTCACGGGTTTGGAGGGTGATGGCCCTGGAACAGGTAAGAGCGTTCTTCTGGTTGGTGTGTCATCAGGTGATCATGACGAATGTGGAGAGGTTCAGACGGCATCTCAGTGATACGCAAGTGTGTCATGTGTGTAAAAGAGGATTTGAAACCATCCTCCATGTTCTTCGAGATTGCCCAGCGATACATGGAATTTGGTCTTGACTAGTGCCACGTGATAAACAACAGGTATTCTTTGCTCAGAGCCTTTTGGAATGGATATACTCGAATCTCGGCGAATCTCGGCAAACTAGTGAGGGACCTTAGTCGATATTGTTTGCGATGGCAGCTTGGTGGGGGTGGAAATGGCGTTGTGGTAATATCTTTGGGGAAGGTAGACTGTGTAAGGATAGAGTGCAGTTTGTTAAGTGTATTGCAAAGGAGGTTCACACAGCTAATACTAAATTGCGAGAGGGTGGAGTGAGAAGGGAGAGACATGAACTAATGATTGGATGGGTGCCTCCGAGTTCTCCATGGTTTAAACTGAATACTAATAGGGCCTCGCATGGTAATCCAGGTCTTGCCACAGCAGGTGGTGTGGTGCGGAATACAGAAGGTGAGTGGATTTGTGGGTTTGCTCTGAACATTGGGCGTTGCTCTGCTCCTCTAGCTGAACTCTGGGGAGTTTACTATGGTCTATGCATCGCTTGGGAGAGGAGGATCACACGACTGGAATTAGAGGTTAATTCGAAGCTAGTGGTTGGTTTTCTCAATGAAGGAATTGAAGAAACTCATCCGCTATCTCCCCTGTTACGTTTGTGCCATGGCTTTGTTGGAAGGGACATGATCAGTGGCGGATGTAGGATCTGATCAAGACGGGGGCACATAACTCTTTTTTTACTAAAACTAATTTTTAAATTAATCATTTTACATTAATTTCTAAAAGAAAATGAAGAATGAGACGGGGGCACGTGCCACCGTCCATTACGTGCTAGTTCCACCCCTGGACAGGATAGTCCGTATCTCTCACGTGTATAGGGAGGCCAACCATCTAGCTGATGGTCTGGCTAACTATGCGTTCTCTTTGCCGTTTGGTTTTCATATGTTTGACTATGTCCCTGATGATGTTTCTATGGTGTTAAGAGATGATTCTCTGGGTACTCGGTATCCAAGGAATGTTAGCTTGTAGTTGAAGTTTTTTTAAATAAAATTTGGGAAACCGGTCACTTACCAAAAAAAAATCTCTCTATGATTAGGAGATAGTATTACGAATATTGTGTGGGTAAATTATTTTGTCGCTACTTTAGTAACATAATTTTCTTTAAGTGGTGGTGATTAGAGAGTTACAGCAATTGTGTCATTGGTAAAATGAGTACACATATTCTATGTGACATATGTATATACGAGAAAAATGTATCGTCTGTCCTAAATGTTAATAATGGTTAGAAATATATATGACACATTTACGGAAAGCTAATCAATCTAATCCATAAAAAGTAAATAATCATTTGAGAGATTTGTACACGATTTGAGAAATATGTTTGAGACAAAAAAGACGGAAACAAAAAAAAGAAAAAAAAGAGAGAAAAATCAAAATACCAAAACATAAGATGAACATAGACGTAAATCGCAATAGTTACCAGATTACATGGACACGATGGACCCCACTCATTTCGCAGGGCTGATATTTTCACGCTCCCAATTGATATTTTTTTAACATATAAATACCTACGTGGCATTTTCAAGACCGTTGATCAGTTTTATTTAAGTAAATTTGCAATACCACTACTTCTAGTGTCAGAAAATGACTAAAAACAAAAACCCAATAGGCTAGGAGGAACAAATTCATTTTTCGACACGTGGCTTACCTTAAACCGTCAGATGAAAAAAAAAACCTTATGACTCTCCCGGTTTATCATGTGAGTCGGTTCTTGGGACCGGGCTCTACACTTGTTTTGTCAGGTCCTGAGAGTCGCTGTTTAACCGGCTTAAACCCGGTGATATTTTTGTTATTTTTTAATTAATTAATTTTTTTCGATATTTTTGATAAACTCGTGCACAAAAACCCTTTTCATCGCGTCTGTATATAAAGGCCATCGTCTCACTTTCTCTCTCTCCGCGTTCCACTAATAAAGTGAATCGTCTGTGTGTTTTAAAAAAAAAAAAAAAAGTGAATCGTCTGCCTCGTGCTACTCCGTTTCAGGATTTTCCCGAGAAAGTTTCAGCGAGAAACTTCGAGAAAATTTCGGACGTAGCCTGGGCTCTTTGAGGGTGAGTTTTTTTTTCTTCCTCTCTCGCTCGGCTCTCTATTTCGTTGGATCGAAGATCTCTCGCGACTCTCTAATAATTCATCTCGACATTTTCATCGATTCTCGTGACTTTAGCTTTCTGAGATCCGATTTTCTTTTCTGCATTTCCGAGAAAACTGGGATTGGTTAATTAAAAACAATAACTCTTAAAACTTAATTCGTCTGTGGTATCTGCTTCTTTGTTGACTTATTCCATTTCTCTTTTGATTTACAGGAAGGCGTGAATCTACGAGGAAAAGCCATTGTTACAGAAAAGTAGCCTTGACTTTTAAACATCAAATCCAGAATCTATCTTCCCATATTCGAGCGATTTTTCAAAAAAATTCCAATGGGGGTTAAAGTAGCTTCCACTTCTCCTTTCCTTCAATGGGCGGCTCATCCTTCTTCTTCCCCTTCTCAAACTCTAGCTTCCGGGACCATATCGTCTCCTTCGAAACGACGGAGACACGACGGACGGTTTCTATCCTGTCGTTTCGCGCCGCAGAGGCTGGACCGTTCGGCTCTCTTCGGAACTCCGTCGACGAAGCTCCATCGCTCCAAGTCCTGCGAGCTATGGGAATCATCTAGACCGATTAAATCTCAGTCTATTCGAAGAGTCTTTAGCTCGAGCTCTGATCCGTTCTCCGACGAGGAGTTTTCGAAAAAGATCCAGGAGCTAACTCTCAGATTCATTGTCTCTAATCAAGAGGATGACGAGAGAGAGACGAGCAGCGATTCAGAGCAGTTGATAATTCACGATTCCGTCAATGTTCATAGTTACATCGCAATGGAGAAACCTAATCTACTGCGAGATTCAATCGAGCCGCCATGGAACATCGAGATGAAAGCAAACAGCGTCGATCTCCCTCTCTCGCTTCGGATCATCAAGAAGAAGCGTCAGTGGGAGGAAGGAATCAAACAGACGGGCGAATCCGCGTGTTGCTCGATGAACAAAGCCTTCTCGTCGATGGTGTTCATGATCCGGGAGCTTCAGAGCTTCACGCTGCATATGAGAGAGATTCTGCTCTTCGAAGACTTGCAAGGGATCTTGCATCGAGTGAGAGAAGAGATGCACGCATCGTTCGTCTGGTTGTTCCAGCAAGTTTTCTCAGCGACGCCTACGTTGATGGTCTACGTCATGATCCTCCTCGCCAATTTCACGGTTTATTCGATCGGCAGCAACTCCGCTTTAGCTCATCCTCCGGCGACCACCGTGACAGAGCTAACAACCGCCGCTGAAACAGACGAAACAAACGAGAAGTTCGATTCCTCGACGGCGAAAACGTTCTTTGTATCGTCTCCCAACGGGAACACAACTTCCGTCGGCGGTAACAACAATGGCGGCGGAGGAAATACCCGGCCGGTGTTAAGCGGAACAGATGGTGATGGATTCGATGGATCGGAGCAATTCAGAACAATCATACCCGAAGGAGTTTCACAATTGTCGTCGTCGTCGTCGTCATCAACGTTCGGGTCAACGACTACAGAGTCGGAGACATCAGTATCGGGACAAGACGAGCTCAGGCTGTGGAATTCGATAGTGGATGAAGCAGAGCAAATGCAGTATTCAAAGATAGACAATGGTTTGGATCAAGAGACGAGGAAACGGTTCGTGTCTCCTTTGGATGCTCGAGTAGAAGTAGAGGATCACACTGACTACTTCAAAACAGAGCTTCTCTACCAAACAGGACTGTCTCAAGAGCCTACTAATCCTCTGCTTCTCGCTAACTATGCTCAGTTCCTCTACATCGTCTCTAATGACTATGACAGGTAACTAAAACATTTTTTACTCTCACACCTTAATCATGTTTTCGGTTTAATTACTTGGTTTAAGTATATTCTAATCTTAGTTTAAGTAACTTGGTTTATTGAGTGAGGGTCGAATCTTCCAATTTAGATTCTTTTGGGGTTTGTGTGGCTGCAAGTTGAAGCTAGCAGTCAAAATTAGGCGCAGTCCTCGATGATTTTTATCTAGTGGGGCATATTGGTGGAAATTCAATAATTATTATTTTTGAAGCTTAAAATCGTCGTAATAATTTCATCAGCAGAATATAACCAACCAATAGAGTTGAGCCATTTCCTCTTCTTTGAGTTATGAAGACATTACACAAAATATCTAACAGGGGAATAAATAAAGAAATAGGATTAGTTCTAACCAATGAGCTTTGAGTCTTTGGGGTTTCGATGATAGTGGAGTTTACGGTGGAGTTTTGAAGACTCCCCACCAAAAATCCAAACAAGTAAAACGAAGGCTTCGTCAAAAAGTCGCTGCCTCACAATTGGTCATCTAGATTTCGTTCACCCATCCAATAGAATTAACCCATGTTTTTGTCATTGGCTCTAATTTATAACTAAAATAGTTTTGTAGTTTTAATATGATGGTAGTAGTATTTGGATTAAACACTCTATTAAGCATTATAGCTTTTAATCATTTTAGTGATAGGATCTCTAAGCCACCACATTACTTATGATTCGTTTGATTTTTCTATATGACTAATATTGGCTAAGACAATTCTGTCACACTCTATGACCATTACGCAATTTACATCATCACATGAATCATTTGACTTTTATATTATTCATCTCATCTTTTAATACGTTCCGCATGTCTCTTACTTATCTCTAATGAATGAGTGTCTCATCACGTGATTCCATATGACATTTTGTGTTAACAGAGCGGAAGAGTACTTCAAGAAAGCGGTAGGAGTGGAGCCGAAAGACGCGGAGGCGTTGAGCAAGTACGCGATGTTCTTATGGAGAGCAAGGGACGATCTTTGGGCGGCTGAGGAGACTTTCTTGGAAGCAATCGACGCCGATCCGACCAACTCTTACTACGCCGCTAATTACGCTAATTTCTTGTGGAACACCGGCGGCGATGAGACGTGTTTCCCTCTCGACGAGTCTCAGGAAGACACCACCATCTAGATAAAGACTGTCCAACATCAAGTGTCGTCTCTTAATAAACATTCTATACTACTAATGAATAGTATATACTAATATACATATAAATATGTATTAATGTATATGCGCGTTTGTCATGTGCTATGTCACAAAAGGACTGTAGGTAAAAAAGTGTTAATTCCTTATGGTTACAATAATCACTCTAGTGAAAAGGAAGAGATGTATATCTTCGGGATCTGGCTTGGTATGGTATAGTAGTTGAGCACGTGAGTGAGTTAGATAGAGCACGTGAGTTTGGAGCAGATCCCACCACCTTGCGTTATGGGTCTTCAGTTGGGCCTATGTGGTGGAACCAAGTGTCCTCTGTTTCTTTTCCGCATGTTTCGGTCCTAATTTATTTGCCATTTAACTATTTAAGTCATATGGCGATATTTTTGTAACTAATTGTACATTTCTATGTTCTAGTGTTGGCGTATTCTAATGTTAAATACGTATGTAATAAGCGGATACTAATCTAATAGAAATATGATTAGTTAGAAAGACCTATGTGCGTGTTTTACATATATATAAAAAAGAATTATGAGTTCGTAAAATAAAAAGAATAAAAATTTTATCCATTCGATTGGATGAAATAGTTTCTCTTGGATTGATGAACCAGCCTTTTTTTTGTTACAAAGCTCCAAGAAGCTTATAACGACTAACCCTCTAACTCGCAACAACTTTCTTGCACATGGCATTCGCAAACCGATAGTGTTGTTATTATGTTGAGTCATTTTTAAAGTCCCTCCAAAATCAAGCGTGTCCACATCAGCCATTCTTTGTTATATATCCAATTATCTGTTGCCACATGGAATCTAATTGGAAAACCCTAAACTAGATCATTTACGCTCCAACGATTATTTATGGGCGGCCCAATGTTTTTTGAAATTCTCATGCCTCTGCCACACCTATCTTTATTTATGGGCTTTAATTGGGTTCCTTGTAAAAACTTATAAACACCACGCGAACAGAAACTCTGGAAAATGTTCATTTAATTCTCTAACAAATTGCAATCGGTAAATTAAATTCCTAACTATTACATGCCCAGAATAATTTCTAAATTTATAGTTGACTTCGCAAAATCGTGATCAAAATAATCGATCGTTAAACTTGAAACGGCACGTTAAATATAATTCTATATCATCGAAAAAACATTCATTTAATTTTCCAACTATTTGCAATCAGCATATTAAATCTTCAACTATCTGCATGCGCATGTTTTTGCAATCCGGGTTTTGTGACCATGTCTTTTTGATAGAAAATGGGTTGTGGCGCAACGTCGAGAACCAATCCTTTAACAAACAAAAAAAACAAAACGAACAAAAACCTAACAAAATTGATTCTAAAACATAAAACTTAAGTAAATCGTATGGTTTCACTCTTTCATTTCTTAATATAGCTGCAATATTTATTTCTTTCAACATTAACTTTATAATTAAACCACTAAAAAATCGTCTTAAAGTGTTTTGCTTTCACTTTATCAAACTTTTTCACATTCATAGTTGACTAGCTGTCTACCATTTCCTTCCTTTAAACACAGGAAGAAAAAAAAAACAAAAAGAGCAACGAGTGGTTAGGCCCTCTGTAAGATTTGGTCTCGTGCTAATGTTTTTCAATCAACATCTATTGACTCGAATCATTGACAGAGATACAATCTACTATACCAGAAACTACTAGGCTTAAATGTTTCAGTATCTTTGAATCTTTTTGGTCACATAAACCTCTCAAAATATCCTTGGATCATATTGAAAGCCGCCACAAAGATTTTTATCATCTAAAAAGCGTTTCACACTTCACAATTACTTCTAAACCACGGATTTTAAAAAAACCCAAAAAACCCTCGCGAGTTGTAACAAAGATATAAACACACACACACACACGATCACAACAATCGAATCCCGCTTACACAGTATACACTATCACAAAACAAGGAAGCACAGCCCTTGGATTAAACACAAGAAGCTCCTCATCGTCGATCCTCAAAAGGGCCCCACTCTTGCTCCCATTCCCTTGCCCAACCAGAGAATCATACCCTCCTCCATCGTTCTTGTCCACGTCATCGTCATCCGCAATCAAATCACACCCGACCCGACCCGCTACGACCCGACAAACCAGCATCGCCCGTTTCACGTTCATAAACCCAAACTCTTCCTCCACCTCCTCAGGAACCGCCGCGTGTCCTCTCCACCCCGTCGCGAGCGTCGCGATCCCGTCGAGCTTCGGCGAGAACCCGGATCCGATGATCCCGCAGATGCTGCAGTACTGATGGCCGCAGAGGTTGGAATTACCGTTTCGCCCTAGGTTACACATGAACGTCGAGCAATAGAACCTCAGGAGCTCGTTCCCGTCGGCGACGCAACGCTCGTCGTCCCACCGTCTTCCTCCTCCGCCGTTGCTGCTGCTGCTACGAGCGGCTTTCGCCTTGACGAACTCTCGGTACTCCTCGAATCTCACGAGAATCTTCGGGCTGTTGTGGATTTTCAGGATCCGGTGGATCTCCGGGATTTTGTTACCCTGTTCGGGCCAACCCGACTTGAATATGATCTTCACGATGTTCGTGCTCGATTCGCCGTCGATTAGCTCCGACACGGCGTGTTTAACCGCGATGTGCTGCTCGAGGAGGTTAGTTCTGTGGAAAACCTCTCCGCGCGCGTTGCAGGAGAAAATCTCGTCACGCAGAGGGAGAAACAGAGAATCCGAAGAAGATATCTCCGAGAACCCGTTTTCGATACGGGTTTCCGGGTCGGGTTGATTTATCGTCTCCGGCTGCACGAGAGTGACGAGAGAGTTCTGAGACGATCTGGCGGAAGTCAGAGTCGTTAACGGGCCGTTAGGGTGTGTTTGGCTACGGGACTTAGATATCCTCGTCGTGGATAAGAAAACCCGTTTTAGATACGTCCAAGAAGATGACAAACCGGAACCGGAAGAGACTGTTCTTAGCTTCTTCTTCCTCCTCTTCTGTCTACAGTCACCTCCTTTGGGGAAGAAGAAGCAGCCGATGAAGAGAAAGAAGAGTGAGAGAAAATGCTGACGCAGCAACGTCCCGAGCTTTCGCGCCGCCATTTACGAGAGAGAGAGAGATAAAGAGAGAGAGAGAGAGAGAGAGAGAGAGAGAGAGATGAAGTTAGTAATTTGCAGTTTCCACCATTGGAGAGGTGTAAAGAAGAAGAAATGATGAGGAGAAGAGGAGAAAGAGTGTAAAGGTGTATGAAGACAGGAGAAGATACTAAAGGTAGAAGAAGAGTAGGTGCGACGCTATTATATGTCTTTTTTTATCTTCTAATATTTGCCAGAATATTTGTCTCCTCTTTATTTTAATTTCATAAGAAAAAAAAAAATATTGTATCTTTATGCGAATCTTACGATGCATTGGTTAGTGTGTGCATATGAGTGAGTGTACATTGTTTTGTTCCTTCACTGAATTTACAGAATATGCCATGTTTTATCATGATGATCTTAGTTTTGCAGTAACGTGGCTGTGTCCATCGATTTCTCTCGCATTTTGATTTTTGAGTGAAATATTTTTATTTGTAATCTCGAAATGTTTAGCGAATTTGAATTGTGTTACGTTAAACAATAAACAAAAAACACGAATACGACTGTTGTTTATTAATTAACTTTGTATCTTATAACTCGATATAATTAATTAATGGTGGTAAATGGAATTTTCACTATGCATTTCCCTTCAGCAAAATTTTAGAGTTTTCTTTAGAAAAAAAAAAAAAAAACGAGTTTGGCTTCTGTGAATACATTAACTGTATACAAATAATAAATAGATCCTAACTAGAAAGAATTATAAACTATAAAGTATATAGTTAATTATGCTGAGGAATCCAAGGCTACCGAATTATTTTATTTTATGAATATAAATATCTGGTTTCACAAATTTTGCTGCTTGGGATATGGACGTAGACAGAAGAACACGTGCACATGCCTCATTTATAATCTAAGCTCATCAATGCATATGTTTACTTAGATCCATGCACATATCCATGCATATACATATATGATCATAACTACTTAGTAAAGAAAAGAAATACAGTAAATCTTATTTTTTTCTTTATAAATGTATATTCAGGTTAATTAGACTTTTGTGATTATACAGAAGAGGACAAGAATATAGGTTAAGGTTTCGCTTTCATCAGGAAAAAAGAATGAAATATCAAGTGGCAGTGAAGGGTGCTAAGTTATGTCGATTAGTTTGATTCTTTTTTGCTTAACAAATATAGTATATACTTAGCGAAAATGTAGTATATATAATTTACCATCACCGTCTTGTTGAAACGAAAAAATGGTGGGGAAAAACCACGATTGATTGATAAAAAAAAAAAGACACGTCGAGCTGAAATTCATTTATTTGGCTTATAAGATGATCTATGGTCAATATATACTATCAATTGGTTGGATCAGTTTATAATTTGATCATTTGTTTTCACTATACTGTTGGTACCGGATATATACCACATTTGTACAAACGAATAACATATATTTTTTCTTCTATACAACCAAATTAATTAAGAGAGTGTGATTTGGTTATGTATGTCGTTTAGCTGATAATTAAAAAAATAGGGAAGGGAGAGAGTTAGCGATGAATGATTGAAATGGTGAATGATAATTGAAGGAGTGGGCCACGTTGGGAAGTATGTACTTTCTGAACTGGGCCATTGCGAAGCTCTTCCTGTCTCCATCCACATGGAGGCTTTTGTTTCTTACGGCCTAAGTTTGCGTTTCTTCTATTTATATCTTCAATCTTGCCTTCTTGTTTAGTCGATACGTACGGCCCTGATCATAAGTAACATGCGACTGTAATTATTATATTTTTACTATAAGGTGTGTGATTGGTAAACTCTTTATCGTTATGCCGCTGCGGTAAGAAATGTTTATTTCTACTGTGACCAATACATAAGGAGGTAGGCTAAAACGAAACAAAAACAAAGTGGTACAAAATCTTTATTGGCTTTTGATTGAATACCAAAAGCTTTACCAAAAATCTGCAGTACAAGTTATATATTTTTAATAGCTATCAATCACAAAATATTATTAACAATTATATTTAGCTTTTTTTGTATCGTTTTTGTTTACAATTTTTTTTTTTTTTACAATTTTCAACTATTTTATAATCACTTATCATTCCAGTATACCGATAAAAAATCTAATTTACCACTGAAAATTTTATACCGTTTCAAATTACCAATAGCACCCAATTGTGTTTTGATAAAATACCAAAACTTAGGTTTTAGTTTCCACCTAAAATATTACGTTTGTATCGCCGAAACTAGATCTATATGATCCGCATAATAGGTTGTATAAATTAAGTATTGCTGAGATAAGAAAATTTCCTGTCTAGTTTATATTTCTGAAGACCGTACCACAAAAAGTTAGATGTTGGTTTATAGAATGTGTATCGAAGGCAGTCGATATTATTAGCTCCGATTAATTGGATAACGCATGCAAGAAAAGGAATTATTTGTTCCATACACAATAATAACCAATAATGACGATATAAAGATAAAAAAAAAATAATAAGTAAAAGTGGTAGTCAAAAAGCATAAGCTAGGGAGCACTTGTGGTAGACAACGAGGGACACCTTCCATGAGTAAATCTGCCGCACCACACAGTNATAAAGATAAAAAAAAAATAATAAGTAAAAGTGGTAGTCAAAAAGCATAAGCTAGGGAGCACTTGTGGTAGACAACGAGGGACACCTTCCATGAGTAAATCTGCCGCACCACACAGTCTTGCATCATTCTCATCCCTTATTCTTGGACCGTCATTAATACAAATCTACATATGATTCACTTATTGTAATTGTGATTTTGTAACAAGTTTAGATATTCATTTCTTTTTAAAAATCTACACATGATTCGATTATTCATATTCATACATTCGTTAAATTAATTACAAAACTTTATGTAAGAGGGTGGAGATGTTGAGACGGTTTTATTAGAAGTATATATGATTTGGGTTGCACATAGTACAATGAGAATGTAGTTTATTATCTAACAATTACTTTGTATGTGATGAGATGGACTAAACACAATGGGTCAGATTGGTAACCTAACAGCATCCACATTGGTCATACTCTAAGGAGTGTCTTAAAAAAATAAAAAAGAGATATGTTTTGGCAAATAAAAAAAAAGAAAAAGAAAAATATGTTTTCTTCCAATAAAAAATTGACATGTGGAGATCTATGGTGTCTTAAGTGTCTTCCCAAAGACACCCAATCTCTACTATTTTCGCTTTTTAATATTTTAAAAATTTAAAGACACCATCCTTTTTGTGCAATGGAGGTGGTCTAAAAATGTATGAAATTTTTAGCGGTAAGCTGTAGTGATAAAGTGGTTATAAAATAGTTGAAAACTATAAAAAGAGTTGTAGGTCAAAACGGTACAAAAAACTGAGTGTAATACTGTTGGTAACGCTTTATGTAATATTTTTGTGATTGGTAACTATTAAAACGGTATAATTTGTACCGCAGCTTACTATAAAGTTTTTGGTTATCAATCAAAACCAATTTATTTAATTAGTCCATCTTAAGATGTGTGACAGTAGAATATGGAGATAATATTTTTCCGTAAAGTAGTACACATGGTTTTCGTAAACTTTTATAAATACTACTACTGTATGTGTTTCATCACACTAAAAAGGATCCCCACACCAGATTTCTAATAAATTAATTATCGGATTACATATTATTTCGCATCTTTACTAACGCAATTAGTGGGGGTGTTGGTTCCACATTTGCCTTTATTCCACATAAAGTCAAATCACTATTCATATCCTTAAATATTTTATCACCCATAATATAAATTTACCGTATTTGTTGCATTTCTTTTGTTTTGATAAGACTTGAAAACTCATAAACTTTTTTATTTTTGGGAAAAGTGAAACAACGGTTATAAACCATTGAGGTTTGTATGTTCATAACCGGCTCAGCTCATAAGGCCCAATTCGTGGTCTAGTCTAGGCATGAAGACCAAGTCCTATTAAAGATAGGATTTCCTTTTCCTAATACCAATAGGATTAGTATAAGTTTTCCTATTCCTTGTATGAGTAGTAAAAGAACAATTTACTTTTCTCTCCTTGATGTAACCACTATATAAAGAGACCATTGGTCCTCAATAATAATACACAGAATACAAGTTATTCATAACACGTTATCAGCACGAGCTTGCTTTGAAAAACCCTAGCAGCCGCGCCGAGTATAACCCCTAAAAATCCGCCGCCGTCCGACGCCGAGTAGCCGCCGCCGTCCGTCCGTCGTGCGTGGTCGAGGTTCGTCCGTGTGCGAGCCGATTAGCCGTCCGCCGTTTTCCGAGGTCTTTAGCTCCCGGTTCTTTTCCAGTCAACCCAAAAGAAGGATCCAAGGTATAAACAAATTTCTAAAACCCTAGAACATGAAAATTGAAATCTGACCTAATATTACCAAACCCTAAAAACCGATTTTGATTGTTCTACTTGCTTGATCTTATAAGAACATATAATCGAATTGAATCTAAGCTAAAGATAAGACCTAAAATCGGTTTGTATGTTTAAACTTGTTTGATTTCTTAAAACCTAAAAATCGAATTGGACCTAAGCGTATGAAACCCTAAAACTCGGATTGCTTGATGAACTTGCTTGCATAATTAAAACCGTTTTCCTAGCTTCTTGTTTAATGTCTTAAAATCGCATGATAAGATTACTTGTTAGAATTGAATTAGAACATTAAACATACATGAACCCTAAAACAGATTCATGTGTTGATTGCTTGTTTTGTTAAAATCGCAAATTGGAAATTCCCTTATTCGTTTTAGAAAGTTTCCTTATTTGTTTTGGAAAGTTTTCTTATTTGATATTGGGATGGTTTCCTTATTTTGAATTTGAAAAATTTCCTGTTTTCTTTTATCACCTAGAATTAAATGTTAGGATTGAATTTGAGAAACTTGCTTGATTTAAAATCGCATGATACATAAAAATAAAATCGGTTGAAAGAAACCCTAAAAGCCTAAGAAAAACCGATGTTTGATTTCAGATGGCGAAAGTCAACAATTTGGACTTCGCAGCCCTTAATCTCTCGGGAGATAATTACTTGCAATGGGCTTTAGATGCAAAGATCATGCTGAAATCAGAAGGGCTCGGTGAATGCATTAATGATGCAAATAACGAATCCGAGAGGAATAAGTATAAGGCGATTCTAATCATACGCCACCATCTCGTTGAGAGTCTCAAAGATCAATACTTGACGCTTGAGGATCCTCTTGATCTCTGGAAGGAGTTAAAGGCTAGATATGATCATCAGAAGATGGTTATACTGCCTAAGGTCAAATATGATTGGCTTAACTTAAGGCTCCTAGACTTTAAGTCCGTGGATGAATACAACTCGGCCCTTTTTAAGATAGTTTCAAAATTGAAGCTATGTGGCGAGATTGTGACAGAGAAGGATATGCTTGAAAAGACCTTCTCGACCTTCCACTCAAGCAACGTGTTGCTACAGCAACAGTATCTTGAGAGAGGCTTCACGACCTATGCAAGTTTGATCTCTTGTTTATTGCTTGCGGAGCAAAACAATGAATTGCTAATGAGAAACAGCGAGATGAGACCTCCTGGATCAACCCCACTTCCAGAAGCCCATGTGGCCGAGGACACTAAGATGGAAACCGAGGCAAACCATGTCCAGAGATATCAAAGATATAATGGCCGCGGATCTGACTTTAACCGCGGGCCAGGACGTGGGCGTGGAACGAGACAAGGGCGTGGTCGCTACCACCCATATAGTCGAGGGACTGCCCGCGGATCTGACTTTAACCGCGGACAAGGCCGTGGCCAAGGGCATGGCCACGGGAACCAGACCGGACACAAGTCCGGCCTGACCAAGTCCGTTTGCCATCGGTGTGGGATGGACAATCATTGGGCCAAGACGTGTAGAACTCCCAGACATCTTGTGGATCTTTATCAAGGGAGTGTTAAAGGGAAGAATCCCGAGGCCAACATGATCCAGCGTGAACATGAGCATGACAATGAGGGCGATTTTGATCATGAAAAGGATGATCTTATGGATAATGATGATCTCACGAAGTATGAGACTTCCGATTTCTTAAAATGATTTTAGACTTTGAGTTCTATTTGCTTTGTTGCTTTTATGTTTACTTTGCTTTGGTTTTATGTCTTTGGATTTGTTTGGCATTAAACTACTTTGAGTTTATTTTATTGCTATTATCTTGTTTGATTCTTGCTTGATAATATGAATGTTCTATTGCTTGTTTTATTGCAAGTATAAAATCTCGACCAAAAGGCATTGCCTAAAAGGGTATGAATTTCTCACCCATACAAAGCCCATTGAGTTATAAGAATGGTTTCCAAATAGAAACAATGGGCAAAAGGAAATGAAAGTTCCTTCAGATCGCCTAAGGCATTAA
The DNA here is from genome assembly GCA_020283515.1 of Alliaria petiolata. Taxonomy (NCBI): domain Eukaryota; kingdom Viridiplantae; phylum Streptophyta; class Magnoliopsida; order Brassicales; family Brassicaceae; genus Alliaria; species Alliaria petiolata. The sequence goes on along the minus strand of JAHZTW010000004.1, from coordinate 65,679,941 downwards.
AAGAAAATGGTCGAGACTATACTCTACTGATCTAGACTATGCCAAAGATCAGTATGATAGAGGCAAAAGCCATGGTAACCACAATTGGTATACCCCACGAAATTTACACTATATGGCATGACTGGAATAGCCATCCAAGTCCAAAACTTGATGCAAAGATTGATCATGAAAACGGCACAAAGAGTTATCCCATAGAGTCTCACGTTGTGTTACATGTGCACAAGGGAAACTCATCAGATTTATTGTCTCAAGCATCACGAAATTATAGTATATTCATGAGGGGGAGTGAGGACAAACCCGTGGTCCATGACTATACTACAAATTCGATGATCATAATAAGACTCGGCCGAATTTTATAAAGAAAAGTCATTACCTATAAGGTTTAGACCCTAAAGTTTATGAGCTTGGAGACATCACAAGTTTTACATGTATATAAGATCAATATGCATCAGGCCATATAAGTGAGCATATATATTTCCATCTCAGATTGAATACGGGTCATGAGCCAGACATATACCATCTTAAGAGATTTTGAATAAAACCACCACATACATATGTGCCGTCTAAGATGGAATCTCATAAGGAGATTGAGAATATATATATGTTGGATAAGAAATGTTTCTCCTACGAATTTTAAAGAAACCTTTGAGCCAAATATGGGTGATCTATTTAGTGGCCAAGGAACACGGATTACATGAGTTTTTAAGTGAATCCGAATATCCAACATTATAAGGAGAAACGTAATAAGCTGATAAGAGAAATGAAATGGTATCAACCATCGGTGTCTTGGCAAGATCCTCGGACTAAAAAAAGATTTAAGGACGTCCAAATACAAAGATCATATAAAGCTAGCATAATCAGATGCCAGACACATTGACCCGAAAAGAAAAATGACTAAGTCATATCAGCTTAAGCACCACGAAATTGATGTCTTAGAGACACAATCAAGTTGCTACGGAGTCTATACAAGATAGACCAATAAGTTCCATAACATAAGAAACCTCGGAAAAGGGTGCATAATATAAATCCGGGTTTATTAAGGAAACCAGACCAGACATAGAGATATAAAGGCTGGCCAGCTGAACATCTAAGGTACCAAACTATGTAGCTTGGGACGCCAAGCTGCAAGGTAATAAAGGTCCTGGATTATGAAATCTCAGATCGATCAAATCATGTCTGGATCAAAATAGGAACTACATAAGAGTGTTAACACCAAAATGTATAAGAAAGCGCGTACAAGATAGTAGCACTTGAACAATAAAGAAACATGCGAGGATCAGAACCCACGAATAAGAATGCATTCATAAGATAAAAGGAAACTTGGGATTATGAAAGTGTTAGGCTTATTGTCCATATAAGAAATCGCTATCAGATGATTAAACCATTTGATAAATAAGTCCTGTGAAGAAAAGAAAATCGTGAGACTACATGATCTAAAGTGTTCATGTTTTACAAGCATTTCGAGATAGCTTGGTTACATAAGAATACTCACAGAGACTAAGGAATAAATTATAAGGAGATATACTCCAAATGTGGTGGGTGCTGCTACAAACTCGAAAGTTTAGGATGTCTGGACACATAAGAAAGAAATCAAATTGATATAGTAAGCAGCCTATGGTCCACTGGATAATGAAATTTATATGAAAGTCCCAGAGGGGATAGAGCTGAAAGATAAAAGAAGTTCTCGAGACCAGCATTATATTAAGCTGAATAAATCGCTCTATGGATTGAAACAATAGACTAAGCGAGTACTTAGTGAAAGAGGGCTATAAAGACGATCCCATGCATATTCATAAAGAAATTCGATAAGGGATTCGTAATTATCGCGAAAAGGTACTTAAGCGATTTAATATGGACCAGGCTTACCCACTGACTAGCCCAATGATGGTGAGAAGCCTTGGCCTGGACAACGATCCATTCGGTCCAGTAAAGAAGGACGAAAAGGTCCTTGGTCCCGAAGTGCCATATCTCAGTGCTATAGGAGCGTTAATGTACTTGGCTAGTCTCACTAGGCCGGACATATGCTTTGCCGTGAACCTCCTTTAAAGATTCATTTCTTGTCCGACCCAGAGGCACTGGAATGGGATCAAACACATATTTCGTTACCTGAAAGGGATGAAAGACATGGGTCTATTTTATACTAACCTTAACAAAGAAGGATTAGTTGGTTTTGCTGATGCAGGTTACCTTTCAGATCCACACAACGGTCAATGACTCAACACATTAGACGAGATTGTGGGATGACAGAAGGGAAAGAAGAACCGACCAGCATGTACGAAGACAATACCGCATGCATAGCTCAATTGAAGGATGGATACATTAAAGGAGATCGGACGAAGCATATATTGCCAAAGTTCTTTTTCACTCACGACCTACAGAAGGCCGGTGAACTCCAGGTGCTCCAAGTCCGCTCAAGTGACAACTCAGCCGACCTCTTCACAAAGTCGTTTCCAACCTCCACGCTCAAGAAGCTTATGCATCAGATTGGCATGCGCCAATTGAAGGACCTTCAGTGATGTTCATTTCAGGGGGAGTAATACGTGTTGTACCCTTTTTCCTTCACTAAGGTTTTGTCCCACTGGGTTTTCCTTGGTAAGGTTTTAATGAGGCAGCATTCCCCAAGCGTATTACTGAGATCCCATCATCATCACATACAGTTATGTCATCCAAGGGGGAGTGTTATAAACCATTGAGGTTTGTATGTCCATAACCGGCTCAACCCATAAGGCCCAATTCGTGGTCTAATCTAGGCGTGAAGACCAAGTCATATTAGATATAGGATTTCCTTTTCCTAATACCAATAGGATTAGTAGAAGTTTTCCTATTCCTTGTATGAGTAGTAAAAGAACAATTTCATTTTCTCTCCTTGATGTAACCACTATATAAAGAGACCATTGGTCCTCAATAATAATACACAGAATACAAGTTATTCATAACAACAACGCAGTTTTTGGTTTTTGGTTTGCATGCTTAACTATTTGGGCCTCATATGGGCTTTATGTTAAGCTCAGATTCTTAGATTAGTTGAAAGTTAGTAGTAATGGACCTCCAATAATTCTGTTTACCGTTACTTCCCGTTAGATTATGACATCCTTACTCAGCCAATATCGGATCGTCACGTGTCGTCACGTCAGCCACGAACTTAGGAAAAAAAATCAGTTCAACTCTCTAAAAGAAAAAAAAAAAAAGAGAAGATGAAGAGTGAGAAGAAGAAGAAGAAGAAGTGGAGAAACAAAAATATCTGTCTCTCGCCATGAACGCGAGAGCTCTTCTTTACTCTCCGAATCTCCACTCTCTCTACACTTCAAATCGTCCGCCCGAAACCTCTTCTCGCAACCGCCGGACTCTAAAATCGGATCCGAAGCCGTTACGGGTATGGATTTACCCGCGGAACAGGTCCGGCGTCTTCCGGGTGCTGGTTCGGAGCTCCGACAAGAGAGAGAGCGGTAATCCGTACGCGGAGACTATCGAGGAAGGTCGAGAGAGAGCGAGTCGAAACGGAGTCGTCTCTGATTCGCTTAGCTCGGTTCCGTGGTGGGAAGAGTTCCCGAAGCGGTGGGTGATAGTGCTTCTCTGTTTCTCGGCTTTTCTTCTCTGCAACATGGACAGAGTAAGTCTAATCGTAGAAATTGAGTTTTGCTGTTGTGGAAATTGAAGGGTTATGGAATCGGGATTTGCTCAATCAGGAATCGGAGTTACCAATTTTGGACAGATGATGTATTTTTACAGGTGAACATGAGCATTGCAATACTTCCGATGTCGGCTGAGTATGGTTGGAATCCGGCAACAGTTGGTCTGATTCAGTCTTCCTTCTTCTGGGGTTACCTTCTCACTCAGGTAAAGCTTTTCAACGATTCCTTAATTAGGGGTGTTCTTCGTCTTCGTCTCAGAGTTTAATAAGTAAAAACGAATTAGATTCTTTACGGTTTTTGCATAGATTATGATCAATTTTGAGGCAAATTCTTGGTATAGAATCCTTTTGCCATAAGTATGTATTTGAATCAGTGGCTTGTTGATATGATAGATAGCTGGTGGGATATGGGCAGATACGGTAGGTGGCAAAATGGTTCTTGGATTCGGCGTAGTCTGGTGGTCTATCGCCACGATTCTTACTCCCATCGCAGCTAAACTCGGTCTCCCGTTCTTGCTCGTTGTTCGTGCTTTCATGGGAGTTGGCGAGGTCTGTGATTACTTTTTAAGAATGCTGTAGATATGAATCTCGGATTGTGTTACGCCGATAAGGAAAGGAGAAGTAAAATCTGTCTCCTTGGTATCATCTCCAGGGTGTTGCAATGCCTGCTATGAACAATATACTGTCGAAGTGGGTGCCTGTGCAAGAGAGAAGCAGATCACTCGCGCTTGTGTACAGCGGAATGTACCTCGGATCAGTCACCGGTCTAGCCTTTTCGCCTTTCTTGATTCATCAGTTTGGATGGCCCTCTGTGTTCTACTCTTTTGGGTCTCTTGGAACTGTGTGGTTGACTCTTTGGCTAACTAAGGTCAGACTTAGACTTCTCTACTGCTTTTTAAGACTCTGATGCCATTAGTGGACAGTAAGATCAAAAGGTGTGTGTTGTCACTAACTGTAGGCAGAGAGTTCACCGGTTGAAGATCTGACGTTGCTCCCTGAGGAAAGAAAGCTAATTGCAGACAACTGCGCCAGCAAAGAGCCGGTGAAGTCGATCCCGTGGAGGCTGATACTGTCGAAACCGCCGGTTTGGGCTCTCATCGGTTGCCACTTTTGTCACAACTGGGGAACGTTCATTCTCTTAACCTGGATGCCAACCTATTACCATCAAGTCAGTTCTATTACTGTCTTTATATGGATCTTGATTTTTTTTTTTTTTTGTTCTTCTGATTATTAGTTGATCTCACAGACATTGGGATGCAGGTGTTGAAGTTCAACCTGATGGAATCAGGGCTTCTCTCAGTGTTTCCATGGATGACAATGGCGATTTCTGCAAATGCTGGAGGATGGATCGCCGATACACTCGTCAGCCGAGGTTTCTCAGTTACGAATGTCCGCAAGGTATCTGCACACAACTTCTTCACTCCATTTCAATGTAATCTAGTAAAAACTAATTCATTCGATAATCCTTTTGTTTTTTTCTATGATGAATTCAGATAATGCAAACAATTGGGTTTCTTGGACCAGCGTTCTTCCTAACACAGCTGAAACACATAGATTCTCCTGCAATGGCCGTTTTGTGCATGGCTTGTAGCCAAGGGACTGATGCGTTCTCGCAGTCTGGTCTATATTCTAACCATCAAGACATTGCTCCAAGATACTCTGTAAGTGTAATCAATTACCCTCAAGTCTTTTACCAATCATGATGCTACTCAAAAAGCAAATGGATTAGCTCGTTAATGTTTGTTGTTGTGGTCAGGGCGTGTTACTTGGTTTGTCAAATACTGCTGGAGTACTTGCCGGAGTTCTTGGCACAGCCGCGACTGGTCACATCCTACAACACGGTCAGGACTCTCAACACTATTTTTTTTGGTTTTTTTGGTTTCCAACGATATTAACATTGACAAGAAATGCCTCAGGTTCATGGGATGACGTTTTCACGATTTCGGTCGGTCTTTATCTTGTCGGGACCGTCGTTTGGAACTTATTTTCAACGGGAGAGAAGATTATCGATTGATCCATTCCCGAGAATAGTGATTTATCAGTGAATAGTTCAGCTCCAAGACCTCATCAGTCATCAGGTGCAAGTGACTTCACCTCATGCCAGTCTCTGATTTATACACATCATTTCAGAGGTTGAGGAGCTTGTCGGAATATTCCTTTTTTGCTGGAAAATTCTTCAGGAAATTTTAGGGAAAATGCATATGATCGATTCTATGTAGATGAAAACAACACAGATAAAAAATTTGTACATACACGAAGCAAGATTCTCAAGGTCACACTTTTACATATATCTTCGCTGCTCTATTTATTTTATTTTTACCTAAGATATTACATGCAATTCTCTAATATGCTATTGCATAACCAACGAGTGACCAAGAAAGAGAAGTCTTCGAAATTTATGGGCATGACTAAAAAGCTTAAGATGTACGGCCACTCGCAGAGCTTGATCTTGTGAACGAGGTCGATGAGTTTATAAACTCTATGCAGTCATCTATAGCCTCTGATCTAATGGTATCACTAGCGACAGAGATGACCGAAGGCTGAGATCTAACGGTGGAAGAAGCCTTCGATGGTGGAGATCTCTTCTTCTTCTTCTTCCTCATCACCACTAGGCGTAACCCCTTGACGAATTTACAGCTGAGATGCTTGATCAGTCTCGCTGCTGTGACTTCTGTATTCCTCGGTAGCCTCAAGCCACAGCTCGTTGTGCATCCCGGATTCTTACCATATGGTCCCTTGACTGAGGATTGCTTACCAGGAGTAACCGGTCTAGTGCTTGCATTGAACCGTTTTGTTCCTGTAGCCGACATACCAAAAGAGAGTGAGAGCAGTTTATGAGAACAACGTTGAAGAGAGTGAGGGATTATATATAAGGGATTGATACTGAAACAGTTGGCTAATAGAGTTCAAGTAGAGACCAGAGAAGCCATGATTATTAATAATGTATCAATAACAATGACATGATAACACTTAAGTCATGATTACTGTAGACATTAAATAAATAAAAGTAGGTAGGTTCAGTTTCAAACTTATTTTTAGATACTTTATGCCAAAAGAATTGTATAAATAACTAACAGATATAAAGATATCAAAAATTCTAGCGCCGAAATTCGGAAAACAAAGCTAGCTTAAGAGCAAAAGAAAAAGACTTTGTTTAGTTTTTCTACATTTACATTATAAGATGGTCCACATAAGGAATAAAACCATTTGTTTAAGTGAATAAAAGGTCCTTTCTGTGAAGCAGCCTTTCGGTATTGTTCCTATTTGATTGATGATCACTCAGGTATGTGCACAAAATAAATTTGAACAAATTCTTTTGACTCCTGAAGAGACCAATATAAACTTACCTTTATAGATCGCAGATACCTTCCTTGAGTCTGAGGCTAACCCAACAAAAAGAAGAGAAAAGTTAAACGCGGTGAATGGTGGGCACACGAATATCAGAAAGCAAATAGTAACCAATGCAGTGTTATGAGTAGTCTTATGACCTACACTAAACATCATACTCTGGAATGTAAATTTTTAAATGTGAGAGCAGAACAACAATATATGCATATAGATCCTAATGGCAGATGATTGATATATATGGCATGATTCAAAATACAAACAGGGAGAGAAGGAATAAAAAAAAATTACTCCATTGAGTTGTAGAGCAAAATGTTTTAGCAAATATCTAGCTTTATAGACTATGACAAGTTCCATGAAAAGAGGAAAGACATTGTTTTGATATATGATGACTGATAAGCATTGTGATGTCACCAGACACAACAATGAAGATATCTTACTTTGAAACATGAAGATCATTAAGTTCCAATAACTCACGAGTGGAGCAAACTCACTGAACTTCCAAGAAGTAAAACTACAAGACAGGAACCGGAGACATTTCTACATTTGATGGGTATTTCGATAACATACAGAGAGAGAAGTACGAAAACGAAACTCACTTTGTTGATCTTTAAACACTTTTCACTAGCAAAACCTCTGCACCTGAACTCAGATTCTTATCCAAGAACCCCTTAACTCCACCTTCGTCTTTAAACGGCTGTGGCACAACGAGATCACTATCCAAGTTATACCAGACTCCATTGATTTGTCTCATCACGACCCAGTGCCTGCTTCTCCAGAGTCCACCATATCGCTTGACCGGAACATTCAACACAACACCCATTAGAGTATCTGCATCGAGGTCAATCGAAGAAGCTCCAGCACGCTTATCATGCCAATCAACACTCTTGCCTTTCCCTTCAAGAGCTGCGATCATCACGTTTACGTCGTAGTTCCCAGTGAGCGTATTGTGGTGAGGCTTGAGGAGCAGAGAGAGAGGCGTCCACGCTTCTTTGTTCGGATCATCGGCAACGAGCTTCTCCGCGATCGAGTTCAAGCTTTCCCGCGTGAATGCGTCCTTGTCCTGAGCAATAGCAGAAACTCTCAATCGCTTACTTTAGCTAATTTCACATCATCGGTGATTCTCTGGGTATCGAGAAAGTAGTTCGCAGGACGAGATTTGAAAATTGAGAAAAGGAAAATGGCATCACCTGAAATAGATTGTTGAGGGCGTGCAAGAGGCAAAACTGCAATCGTTGTCGCTCGTGATAGATCTGCGATTCGCATTCCGCCATCTTCCGGGCGAGTTTCTGTGTGAAGAGAGATTAGGGTTTATCTTGAGAAACCAAGCAAAGGATTTGAATCTTTGATTTTTGATTTTTTGATTTTTTGGTCAGAAGCAAAGGGTTTGATTATTCGAGCAATTTGATTTTTGATTCTTGATTCTCCCGTCCCATTCATATGTAATTTTAAATTTTTGTTACAAAGTCCCACATCGGAAGTAGTAGTCAAGCGGATACGAATCGTTTAGATATAAAAGGAAGAGGACTTCGATGGCTGTAACTCATCTTTGCGCTTGGGGCAATGACGCAGCTAATGAGGTACTAACCGAGGCGCGTCTATTGCTGGTTGAAAACTATTTCCAAACCCCCTCCTGGGCCTAAGCTTGTCTTGGGCCTTCGAGAATTTCTGGAAGGGCTCCCTTCGGGGTAAAGCCCTACAATATCTAGTTCAATATTAAACCCGGTCAAATGTGAAAATTGATTCTACCCGAATTTTAAACAAAAGTCTAAAAAATAAGGAAAAATAAATATCCGAACTACCCGACCCAAACCAAACCATTCAAACATAAATATCCGGTTTATCTTCCACCAAGTCCGGTTTTAGGTTATATATTCTGCTTCTCGCCCCTTTTTTAATGGCCTTTTGGTTTATCTCTCTGCTTTTCCAGTCACATGTGTGCAACAAGAAGAGGCTTACATTCTATGAACCGATCAGTAACAAATTGAGCTATAACAACAATCTTCAGTCTTGTCCAATGTTGCCGATACAGAATATAGAAAAAGTTCACATCACATTTCTCATGGTTGTTCTTCAATTACTTTTTAACTTTAGCAGAAACATTAACCATAAGAAACCTTCAAACCGTCAAATACATACATATGTAACTTTTTTTCTCCTTCTGGCCCAAAAGCTTCATTTCGTATTTGGTATACATGTTCGGTGTACTTATGTTCAACTGCAACATAACATAATCCTTTTACGTATTAAATGGAAGGAAACGTTTTCACACTTGTGCTTTATAAAGGAGCAGAGAAAGCTGAACAATGAGAGCCACAATGGATCTTTTTCATGAGTGTTGCTGGTTCCTATTCTCTGCGTCGTGTAATATAATTAACAGCACATATTGATATTGGCTTATTCCCCAAAGGTGCAAAAGCTTTTATCAATCTGAATGAATTTTTGATTGATTTTTTATTTTTACTGTTAGTGGCTTAGTGCATCAGTTAAAAGACTTTCTTATGGCTGTGAAATCAGTGAAGCTCGTATCTCATGTGAATCAAACTGTGAGAAACCGTGGAACCGAGACTCGGATGAGCAGCAACAGTTGAAGCTTCTTCTCCTAAAGAAAGCTACAGAAAGAAAACAAACCGCACACTCCCTGCGCAGGCATTACCCTGTTCAGGTTCAAAGGGACTTTCTCAGCCTGGTCCTGGATAACCCGCTCTTTTTCGCGGGCTATCCTGGTTCAAGCACCCCTGGTGCTTTTGCATGTCAATTCACCAGCCAAATCACAGAATAAAGTATAACTTAGCTTGTCTTTATTACTGACTCTGACTCGAAGGAACATAGTGAAACAGAGACGAAAGATAGTTCTAAAGTTAACAAGACATAGAGACTACTAAAAGCTTACCAACATCTTGTGCCTTATTCAGGTATAGTCCAACAGGCACCAGGACTTGGTAAGCGAGGTCTTGCTTCAACCCTGATGAAGCAGAAGAAAAAGAAAGACAACAAAAAACACAGTAAGGACACATTTTTTGCAGAATTTTTAAAAATATTATACACCTGAATGCTTGTAAACTAGCAAAGTGGAATCTAACGTGTTTGCTGAGACTTGAGCGAGCAATGTTTAAGGATACTGACCTTTTATTTCTGAGCAGACTTGACATAGCTTTCTGGCAAATAGATTTCTCCGCCTATTTCACCGTGCTGCTCTCCGCTAATGGTTTTCCTTGCGACTTTGAACTCTTCACTCATAGCCTCCATTCCTCGTCTGACGGCTTCTTCAGCAGTGCCATAACCATTCTCCTCTGCATACTTACGGATGTCTTCTGTTATCTTCATGGAGCAGAATTTTGGTCCACACATGGAGCAAAAGTGTGCAACCTTGGCTCCATCAGCTGGAAGAGTTTCATCGTGGAATGACATAGCGGTCATGGGGTCCAACGACAGAGCAAACTGATCCATCCATCTTAACTCAAACCGCGCCTTGCTCAGCGCATCATCCCATGCCTGGGCATACGGATGCTGTTTGGCTAGATCTGCGGCATGAGCGGCGATCTTGTAAGCTATAACCCCGGCCTTCACATCGTCCCTGTTTGGTAACCCGAGGTGCTCTTTCGGTGTTACGTAGCAAAGAAGAGCTGTTCCCAAGGCTCCGATATTAGCAGCTCCAATGGCAGAGGTAATGTGATCATATCCAGGGGCGATATCAGTAGTCAAAGGACCAAGAGTGTAGAACGGCGCCTCGTTACACCATTCCAGCTGCTTCTGCATGTTCTCTGGAATCTTGTGCATTGGGACATGCCCTGGCCCTTCATTCATCACCTGAGAAACAAATCAAACAGTATTGAGAATATTATATGCAAATACAAAACGGGATGAAGACACTGTGAATTAGATAAGTAATTGTAGTATACCTGCACATCTTTTTCCCATGCTCGGCGAGTTAGTTCACCTTGAGTAAGGAGCTCTGCAAACTGAGCAGTGTCGTTAGCATCATAGATCGAGCCAGGTCTGAGACCATCCCCAATTGAAAGAGCCACATCATACTGGTTACATATGTCTAGAATATCATCCCAGTGCTCGTAAGCAAAGTTCTCCTTGTGGTAAGCTAGGCACCATTTAGCATGGATGGATCCTCCACGGGAAACTATCCCGGTCATTCGCTTGGCTGTTAAAGGAATGTAACGCAGCAAAACTCCAGCATGGATTGTGAAATAGTCCACACCTTGCTCAGCTTGCTCAATGAGAGTCTCTCTGAACACTTCCCAGCTAAGATTCTCAGCGATCCCATCCACTTTCTCGAGGGCTTGATAAATGGGGACGGTGCCAACGGGAACAGCCGAGTTCCTCAGGATCCACTCGCGTGTCTCGTGGATGTGACGGCCGGTAGAGAGATCCATGATTGTATCAGCTCCCCACATTGTCGCCCACTGAACCTTGTAGACTTCCTCTTCAATGGAGCTCGCAACAGCGGAGTTTCCGATATTGGCATTGACCTTGACCAAGAACTTCCTACCGACGATCATCGGCTCCAGCTCCAAATGCTTCTTGTTGGAAGGGATGATCGCTCTCCCACGCGCGACCTCTGATCTTACAAACTCAGGGTCTAGTTTCTCCCTCGTGGCACAGTAGAGCATCTCCTCGGTTATGATTCCTTGCTTAGCGTAGTACATTTGGGTGTATCTTGGTGTTCCAAGCTTCTCTCGGCGATCAATCCACTCCTTCCTTAGCTTAGCAAGCCCTGTTTTGGTAAGTTTCGTTTGTTATTGATAGTCACATAGAAAGTGAAAGTAAATGGTAAACACAAGCTTGAATCACATACCAATGTGTGGGTTAACATTTTGAGGGCCACTAGTGTCGTAATTGTCAAAAGCTGGCTCACCACCAGACAAATGCACACGTCTGAAAGGAACCTTGAGGACATGGCCAGTTTCTTCATGAACAACCTCACTGAAACAATCAAACCAAACCAATGATTTAACTCTTCCAACAAAGTGATGACATAGAATGAAAATGTGAATTGAGTGAAGCAAATACCTGTGTTCTTTAGTGCTCTTAGGAAAACATTCCTCAAAAGATGGGATCGGCTGAAAATCAGGAGAAGAAGGATCGATGGTGTGTTTCCTCTGCTTGGCTCTCTCTGAGTTAGTCGTCGGGGGATCAAAGGTCAACGTGGCTCGTGTGCTTGTTGTGTCCTTCTTGAATCGAACTGCAGCGGCTTGAACAGAAACCGGATCGAATCCAGGTAATAAGGAGGAGTTGGGAAGCTTGGGCCAGGAGGAGTGGGTTTTGTTGTTGTTGCATACGACCGACATCAAGGTGCTGTGTACAGAAGCCATAGCTGCAAGATATACGACGAGGTTAGTGAACAGAAACACAAGTAAATGGCTGAGCAAATATATACATCTCACAATATACTTGGAGAAGAAGAAGAAGAAGAAGAAGACAATCTAAACTTTCCTATTTACATGAGATATGAAATAGGAATCAATCACCGTTCAATGGAACTCACAATCATGGCATATAATTTGAAGAATCAAATCGGTTAAGGTCCAATTTCTCAGGAGAAACATCAACAAAACTCGATCAAACGAATCAACAGATTGTTCGAATTCCATGCACATTCATGAAATCAACAGTGGATCAAAGAAGTAGAAGGGAGGATTCGAACCTGGATCTGACGAGTGAAGAAGATGACTCGTTAGAACTCAATCGGTGGCACACTGAGTCACTCACCACACTCTGATGAAAAAAGAAGAGAGAAGAAGTGTTTGGGTCCTTAAAAAATGAAACGAACCTCTCCTGAATCTTACTGATAATAAGTGTCGAGTGATTTGCTTACGTGTCCCTTCCTCCCAGATATTTTTAGTCAGCGTCCTTTGATAAGATACGTGAGGAGGAGAGTATAGTACAACCCTTGGTTTTATTTTTTTCTTCGTTAAATAACATCCGTTGGTTTTCTAGCAATTTTCGCTTTTTTTTGTTGTTAAAGGACTAATAAATAAAATAATTACTGCAATATATATATATATATATATATGACATATCATCAATTTATTTTGTTAATTTTAAATTTTTTACTTAATCTATTATGTTTTATATTATTGTACTCTTTAATACTCATAATAACTAACATTCATTCGCTTCAAGTAAAATTTCAATAGTCATTTTTTTATAAAAAAATAGTTTATGTATTGATCTCAACAAATTCTAATTTAATAATTTTAGTTTCGTCAGATCTATTTATATAGTTTATCAAAACATTTACTCAAAAATCAATACATCAAAATATTAATAATAGTATCACTAATTTGTAAGTTTCTCTTCATATTATTTATTTAAATTATTGGGTAAATACGGATAAAAAATAAGAAAATTTAAAAATAATCGAATTTATAGCCGTGCCTGAGATATTCGTGGTCCAATATAAAATTTAAAATCGGGGCCCTAAATTGTATATAAAAAAATTTCAAATGGTTAAAACTGATTTTTTCTATAAGAAAAATTCAGAGGTCCTATCCAAATGTTTCATATGTTTTGGCTCAGACACGGCTTTATCTAGTTTTGCCAAATCCAAAAATAACTTTTCAGATCTAGAACCACTTCAAAATGTTAAGATGTTACAAAAGTATCTTCCTACCTATTAATTGAGAATCACTTTTAATGAAAAAGCTGATTTGTCATCACTAGAATCAAAGATAGTGTATTTTTTGATAACATGTAAATGTGACATGTCAAATTTTCTAAAATAAACGAAATGTTTTGATTGGTTGAGTTAAAATTAAATAAATTATAAAATTAAAACATAAATAAACTAGATTATAACACTAAAATTAATAAATTTAAATTAACAAAAATGATAGTTACTATGATTTCAATTTATTTTTACATATATACATAATAAATTGCATAAAATATGATTACAAAATTTTTACAACCAATATATTTGATATTTTTATATAAAAAATAATAATATATTATCCAATAGGATAGTAAATACGTTATACCATTTTTATCTCTTATTTTTTATAAATAAATAAAATATTTATATTTTGGATCGAGAATTTGAGATCCAAAATAAAATTAAATGTAACTGGATGAAAAAATAAATTATAATAAGATAAAACAAATATGAATAAGAAGTAGAAGTAAAAATAATAATAAATCTCTACAGTTTTGTTTTTCCGTAACATTCTCGTGCTTTATTTTACGGAGTCATTTAAAAGTCGTAAGAAACAAATTTTATAATAAACACATGTGCGGCTCAAATTTTATAATGAACACATGCGTGCATGCCAACCATAATAAATTTATTTTCTTCATCAAACCAATTTCTCAATATTGTTCAAAGAGATGAGCGGAGAGCTACCAGAGAATTTTATAAAATATGATTTCACAAATTTTATAACAAATTTTTATTATAATTTTTATTGAAAAGGAAAATTACTAATAGATTATCCAATGTATTATATTTATTTTCATGATAAAGTCAAATATTATATTAAATTTTTTAAAACATTTTTGTAATTTTTGTTAATATTTAATATAAATTTTAATTTGAAACCATATATCATAAAATGCTGAAAAATATTAAATTTTGATTATATGAAAACGATAGAAACGGTTTTCGTGATTGTTCTTAAATGCTAAAAACTGCATTGTGTAAAAACATAAGGTTTGCGAAAAATATCAGGAAAACTAACCAAAACCTAAATATTACAATTCACTTATTTTTAACTCATACTTAGATGCATAAATATACGTATTTATTTCTTTTTAAAATTCAACCATACATTATAAAAATATATATTACAAAACATATATTTGTTATTTTTTTAACATATAAAAGCCATACTTTGATTTTTCCACAAATATTCGTGTGGATATAAATATTAATTATGCAAAAGTTAAAGTCGCATGCGAACTTGTCGTGCGTGCATTTTGTTAACCTCGATTACAATCCAATTTTAATTTTAGTTATTAAGCAATTCATATATATTTTTTAATCTCTATATGTCCTAAGAGCGCTGAGGTGGTTGGTATGCATAAACGTGCGGGCCAACCATCTACCCGCTCTTATGATAAGTAAAAATTATAAAACCCATTTTGGTTTATTTTTATAAATAAGAAGTAGAAATAAAAATAAAAATATATATTGGCAAGATTATATTTTGTAAAGAGAAAAGAAAGCAGAGTATATATAATATTCAAGACATATTATAAGAATTTAATTATGATTTAATATAACTTTTACATTTACAATTATATGTTACTGTAAACGGTAGAAAAAATAAAAAGTTTTAAAATAAATCAGTTTCAAAGGACACAAAACGATATGAAACGTTTGTGTGATTACTGTTAAATATTAAAACTGTGTATGTATAAAAATATAACGTTTACATAATATATAAGAAAATTAATCAATACTTTAATATTACAACTATTTATGTCTATAAAAAAAATTATACGTGCACATGCCTGCAGACGAACCATAAAAATTAAATAAATTATTATATGTTTTAATATTTTTCAGTTTATTTAGTTATCATATTTACACTTTTTGTCTAAGAAAGTTTTTTAAAATCTTGGTTAATGGCTTTTATCTTCAATTTCTATTGAAATTTATAACATTTTTGATTTGATTTATTATTATTTTTTATTATTAAATATTTATATAATGTTATTATTAATACATAATTAATTATGTACAAATATATCAACTTCAATATACAATATAATTATATATTAAACATATAAAATGTTTTATAACTCGCACATGGTGCGGACCGATCACCTAGTTTAAACATTAAAATATAATGACAATATTAATTTATTACTAAATTTTCAAATATATATATATATATATATATATATATATATATATAATAATGGATATCTGGAAGTTTATGTCTCTGCCTTGGAGAAAATTGGAGATTTTTCTCCAACATTCCTTGCAGTTTTAGATATTTACAGAGTCAACTGCTTTTATGCAAGAGGGCGTCATTCTGTTAAGATGATAGTAAGAGAGAAACTTACTAAGAATCAGTTGGAGAAATTGCATGTAATGTGTACAAAACTTTAGATCACCATGATTAAAGAGAAGGAAAAATATTGTGTGAGAATAAGTGAAAAAGAAGAAGAAGCAGTAAAGAAAGCATTCTGCAGTAAAAAAAGCATTCAAATGCTGATTTTAAGATTCATC
This sequence comes from Alliaria petiolata, assembly GCA_020283515.1. Classification (NCBI taxonomy): domain Eukaryota; kingdom Viridiplantae; phylum Streptophyta; class Magnoliopsida; order Brassicales; family Brassicaceae; genus Alliaria; species Alliaria petiolata. The sequence goes on along the minus strand of JAHZTW010000004.1, from coordinate 65,663,775 downwards.
TGCTTATAAGTGCTACAGTTTTACACTCCTGGCGGGAATAGTTACTCCTCATGTATTTGAGGTACTTTAGATTCAAGTCATCAACTTCTTGATTAACATGTGCAATTTGGGAGCATTAGATTCAAGTCATACATTCAAACTCCATCATGCAACATCACAATTATCAAATTGTTTTGTTAAATTGTGTAACCAATCATTAGCTTGCAAGGAATTCATAAAAATATTCATGCCATTTCATCAAGAGAAACCATTATCCCCAATATTTTCAAGAAAATTTGTCACTATTTTGAAATTGTAAAAATGAAAAAAATTTAACATCCGTTGAATGTAAAAAGTGAAAAAGTGAATCAGTGACAAGGGCTTAACCGACTTCTCGCATTCAAAAAGTAATCATGTTGGCAAAAATGTTTTTTTACCACAATCCTAAAAGTGCCTTTTTATGTAATTCACTCTATTTATTTCAGGAGGAGTTGGAGATAACATCGAGAGTGATGGGAGAGAGAGAAGTTATAAAGGAATACTTGTAGATCAAATAAACCAAACTAGTTCATTCGGATACAACTTCATGTGTGCACTTAGCACTCTGCGGTGGTAAGCAATATAATCATCATCCACCTGCATCATAGGAAACCATGATCTTAAGTATTTCATCTATTTTATGGCTAAATTCGTATGCATCTCATGATAAACCTAGAAAGTGGATTAATCTCGATAATCTAGGAACGTTCTGTGTGTGGGACAGCGAATGAATTGCTGATCTCCACAGTACCGTCAGGTAGGATAGATCCCATGAGAGTAGTTACAGTTTTACACTCCTGGCGGGAGTAGTTACTCCTCAGGTATTTGAGTTACTTTAGATTCAAGTCATCAGCTTCTTGATTAACATGTGCAATTTGGGAGCATTATATTCAAGTCATACATTCAAAATCCATCATGCAACATCACAATTATCAATGTTTTTTGCTAAATTGTGTAACCAATCAGTAGCTTGCAAGGAATTCATAAAAATATTCATGCCATTTCATCAAGAGAAACCATTATCCCCAATATTTTCAAGAAAATTTGTCACTATTAATGGGTATGATGAGCCCTATTTAAAATTTTTTTTTATTTTTCTGCAATTGGTAATATTAATCAAGGAAATTGATTACCCAAGTCACAAACAACATTAATTTTTCATAAAAAATTGAGTATGAGTCGCGAAAGAAAAATCTGGCAATTTCAAAAAATTTGTATTTGAGCAAAACTTTGAAAAATACCATATAAATTGGAGGGTTAAGAGGATATATCTTTGGTTTCGCGTGTAGAATGTGAGACATTAATTTTTCATAAAAAATTGAGTATGCGTCACTAAAGAAAAATCTGGCAATTTCAAGAAATTTGTATTTGAGCAAAACTTTGAAAAATACCATATAAATTGGAGGGTTAAGAGGATATATCTTTGGTTTCGCGTGTAGAATGTGAGACGAAGTGGCATAAATTCTTTTTAGGTAAATTCTTTTACATCTAGATCTGTTAATGACTAAGTAAATTATTTTTTTATATTGTTAAATTTTTTTTAGTTATATTAGAAAACGACATGTAAAATTTCTAATAAATTATGATTTATATGTATTATGCGAGTTACACACACCAACACCATACAATTTGAATCGATTTAAACCGTATCTCTCTTCTTACCTCAATCAAAAATAAACCAACAGCAATATAATACTTCTTTACTTCTTATCCAAGCTTTTAAAACTTTAACCTCCCAAATAAAAATTCATGAAACCGAAAACTCAAAAATGAGAAAATGTACAACAAAGGTATTACAAAAAAAATGACAATTTGAGCAACGCATTTTCCCTTTTTATTTATCTGTCTTAAAAGCTATACATGAAGCTTCTGATTTATCATCATCTACTTATTAGAACTATATGTTTAAAAAGACTTATTAGAAGAACTAGGTGATAACCTGCGCATGAGAAATTTATAAATAATTTTCAAAAATATGATTTTGAAATTCTTTAAAGTAAAAATAATTTAATTTATTTTATATTTATGTGAATAATATAATTTAATATTTAGATTTTTTGATATAATATTTTTAACTTGCTATGAAGTTTAAATATTTATATTATTTTGTTAATTTACATGGTTCTATTAACAAACCATATTAAACCAAAAAAAATATTTATAAATATGGATGTCTATTAAATCAAGCTTCTTACTTTTACAGTTTTTTTTAACATTAATGTTCTTTTTATAATGATTTTTGAACAATATACACATCCTCATTTCCAATATGAGACTTTTAAAACATACTCATATTTATTAATCATTTGAGTAATTTATATTTATTTTTAAAAATTCGAATTACAACACATGTACAAAAAAATCTATATATTTTTTACTATATGAATGTTGTGATGCTTACTATATATGTTTTGCTATATATTTTTTTAATAAGAGAAGAAATCTAGTGTTTTAAAAAGTAATTAGTATGATATACTTTTGGTAAGAAATAGAAATAGAAAGAGAATATATTCATAAATTAAATGCTTAATTGCGTATAAATAAATGATATAAACTATTGTCTAACCAAATTAATGTGAGTGGCATAACATGTAATTAATCTAGTAACATAAATCCATTTTATATATATTTACTTAGAATGATTCTAGTGATGACACATCAGCAAAATGGCACAATTGTAAATAATATACAAAATTAAGGTTACTCTCTCAAAATGTTTCTTAATTAATATATAGGGGATATGAGCTATTAGCTTCAATTTTTTCTTTAATACAAAAAGGTGGTGGTAACACCTAGTTATAGAAACAGTTCTAGGTTACCCAAGTCTATAACAAATTGCTGCCAAAAAAAAAAAAGTCTATTAACAAATTCATTATATTAAATTAACAGTTTACAAGTTACGATTACATATTCCATGATACACAACATATATAGTTTGAAACATTAGAACGAGCATTAAGTCTATAACAAATTCAAGACGATGATAATTAAAAATAAGTAAATACAGTATCTATTGGACTCATACCATGTTTTTTTCCCCAAAGTCTCTTACTATTACAATTGGTAAACCATACAAAATTACAAAAGAGGGGGAAGATTTGAAAATATTTGAGTTTTAATGAATTTTTAGATAATTTTGGATGAATTAGTAAAGTTTTTATGATTTGTCATTAAAACTCTATAAAATTCATCTAAAACTATGAGATTTGATTTTTTTTTATATATATTTTTAACTAACAAACTGCATCAAAACTATTTAAAATTATTCATAATCCTCTTAAATGCACTACTTAAAATATTTATAATAACAGTGAATTTGAAAGTGAATTTAAAAGTACATTTTCAAATCACTATGAAATTTTAAAAATACATTTTAAAATTCATATTTGAATAGCATATGATTTTTTTTTAAAAATACAAATCACTAGTTTGAATATACCCCAAAGCGATTTCTCAAAATATATTATTGTTCACTCTTTCTGAAAGTGACATTGATATTTTGTTTTGTCCATATGTTGATATATACATAATTATGTAAGTCTATATATTGAGATTTGATATTTCAAATATCTTTTGGACGTACATGATTTAATTATTTACTGAAATCAATCAAATACAGGCGATAATCTTTAGAAGAACCACAAATCGATTGTTCAATCATGTTCATATCTAGAAAAATCGGAAAAAAATGATTAAAAAACAAGAGAAATCATCTACGAAATAGAAGAATTCTTCTTGATTAAAAAAAGACAATCTTACAAGTAACAACCATTGACGCATTTATATTTGTATATTTTAGATAAATTAATATTATCTTTATCTATATCAATCCAACTGTATTCACAAAGAAATTATCATGGGTATTCTTCTCTGGGCTTACATGTCTAAAAGGCCAAAATTAAGAAAACTGAGCAATAAATGCCAAAACTGAGAAACAACGGGGGCTAACCTGCAAATTAAATTACATATTCAAAAGTTGTAAGAAGATAGAAGAATCTTTGAAAAACATGTATGCAACTAACTCCCTCGTTTTTTTTCTATTTTGTCTTCCCCGCACGATCCGATCCGTACATAAACATTCCCTCCCTCCCATACCGAAGTTACTAAAAAAGAACGAAAATTTCTAAATCTGCAAAAAAAACCCCTCCAAAAATCAGACTAGTTTTTTTTTTACTGGTTATTGTTTCAAAGGTAAGCTTGACCTCTCTTATTTGGCTTTTTCTTCCTTTCTCTTCATCAAAGTTTGATTTTTTTTTTTATAGTTTGGATCATTTGTGTTTACTGATTCTGAGTTTTACAGGGTTGTTTGAGCAGTAGAAGAAGAAGAAGAAACAATGGGGATTGATGCTAAAGATGTATGTGTGATCGTCTGGAAAATTATCAGATTTTCGACGAATACAACTTTCAGATACGTGAAGAGATATCCANATCATTCTCCAAGTGCATCCTCAACTCCCAAGCGTCCTTTTCACCTAATAAGGTCCCAAAACATGCAAAGAACATGCAAAACATGCAAGAACCATGCAAGAACACTCTAGGACTCTAAATGATAAAATGCAACACTATAATGCTATATTAGACTCTAAAATGATGATAAACCTACACTATATGGATGCCAAAATGATGCAAAATATAGACATATCACTTGCTTAATGATATTAGTCTAGTTCGGACTAACACAACTCAAGATTGGGGTATGGGTTGAAAAGCCTTAGGCCTTGGTCGAGAGGGGTCGAGCTAACTTGATTGGACGGCCTCACGCCTGGATTCGTTCTAGGACAGGCTGACTTATCGAGTGAACCTCGATATTTTGTAGCGTCTCCGGTCGGACTGGTCCTACTCCGAACCGGGGGTGTTACAGTAATGGGACACACTCTTTTTCTCTTTTCAAGTTTTATCCCATTGGGTTTTCTTGACAAAGTTTTTAATCAGGTGCCCATCTACTAAGTCATTCCCCATTTGTTAAACCAATAAAACCTATACTCCAAATCAAAAGGAGTCATAAGCATTTGTTTCAATCTTTTAGTCTAATAATTCACTAAGCATGTAAAGAAGAACAAAGAGACAAAGGCCAATCGGTTTCTTGATCATAAGGGACAAGCAAACAAGTCAAGCACCGCTCCAAGCCCAAACCGTTTCTGTTACAAAGATGAACAAGACCAAGCAGCTCTCAAAAGCCCATCGGTTTCATGATCCAGAGGCAGACATGCAAGCAAGCAGGCAAGTAGCTCTCAAGGCCCAAGCGTTTTCCATCATAAGATAAATCTTAACAAAACCAAGCAGCTCTCCAAAAGCCCATCAGTTTCATGATTCAGAAGCAAGCAAGCAGGCAGGGAAGTAGCTCTCAAGGCCCCAAACACTTATTGTTCAGAAAACAAACTTAACAAGATCAAGCAACTCAAATAAGCCCAATCGTTTATGATCTAAAGAAAGCAGCTCCCCACCTTATGCGTAGGAAGAAATCCTTAAAATAAGAAGACAGGCTGCGGTTCTCAAGTTCCCATGCTCGCCCATCATCTTCTGTCTCATCTCATCCCCATGCTTTCCCCACGCTCACTTTTGCCCATGTTGCCTCAAAGACAGCATCACCTTTCCTTGATAAACGCCCTTATCTCTTACATGACATGAAATCATTCTCCTTAGTTTATTTGTTCTCTTTCATTTACCCATGCTGGGATCTTTGCCTAGATAAGTTGTTTCCTCTCTGTTGTAAAAATCAACTTATCTCTGAGTAATAAGATTCATAAGTTCCTTTCCTCTCTATATCTTGTGCGTTAGTGTGTCATATCTAACATACAAGAAACCGTTATGCTTGTGTGTTATATCAAGCAAAACACTTCGAGTTTCTTAAGGCTAATCCGCAAGCTTTGTCAAACTATTCACCATATTTATCAAGCTATTGTTCTTCAAGGATCCTTAGCAATACGCTCCTTGTCTTTCCCTTAAACCGCAGATTGATCTTTCTTGGGAAGATTACATCAAGTGGTATCAGAGCTACAATCTGCAAGTTAAGTTTTCTATATTTACTTCTTTTATCTTGTATCAAAATAAAAAAAAATAAAATATATATATACCTTGTTCTTCCTTATTTCTCTTATAATTGATTTCACAAAAACAAAACAAAAGAAAAGTTTTGATTCAAGCTATTATAATTGTGTTTAAGTTTTGTATCCTTTAGAATCTCTTTACTGGTGTCCTTCTTGTTTTAATTCAGAGGAACACATGCCAGGAGTAGAAGAAGATGAAGGAGCTGGCGCCTCTCAAACCCATAAACTTCTCATAGAAGCTCTCACGGCTCAAATGAAGAAGGCATTGGCAACTGAGATGGAGAACTTTAGACAAGAATTCAAGTCTAACACCGAACAAGATCCTCCACAAACCGAACAAAGAAGAGAGATAGAAAGATTTCCTCAAAGAGAGAAAGCACATCGAAGACAGCTTAGAGATGAAGCCGCTAATGATTACTATGAACATGGCGAAAGTTCTTCTCATACAACCCAAAGGAGACCAAGGAGAGACCACAAACCTCCCCAAGACACTTTTGGTGGCCTCAAAATAAGGATACCACCGTTTCACGGCAAGAACGAGCCTGACATCTATCTTGAGTGGGAAAAGATAATCGAGTTGGTGTTCAATTGTCAAGCCTATACTGATGGCCAACGAGTCAAGGTAGCAGCAACGGAGTTCTATGACTATGCCCTTAGCTGGTGGGATCAACTTGTTACTTTAAGGAGGCGTAACAGAGAATATCCCATAGAAATGTGGGGCGAGATGAAGTCTTTGATGAGGAAACGTTTTTTTCCAAGTCATCATCACCGAGAGCTACACCAAAAACTAAGAAGGCTAGCTCAAGGAAACCATGGAGTAGAAGATTACTTCCAAGAGATGGAAACACTCATGCTCAAGGCCGATGTTTTTGAAGATAGAGAAGCGACCATGTCAAGATTCATGGGAGGTTTGAATCGGGATGTACAAGACCGCTTAGAGATGGGACATTACTTGGAGCTAGATGAGCTCCTCCACAAAGCAATCTTGGTGGAGCAACAACTCAAAAGAAAGGGCCCTATAAGGCCTACGTATGGAGCAGGAGCCGCACCTCCAAAACCATTCTATAACCGTGGAGAGAAACTCCCTTATGCAAGGGATGTCAAACCACCTATCAATGGCCGAGTAGAACACAAGCCTTATACTGCAACTCCAAACAACAAAGGCAAGGCAGAGATGACTACTTCTAGAGCCAGAGATGTCAAGTGTTTCAAGTGCCAAGGAAGAGGGCACTATGCCAATGAATGCACCAACCGGCGAGTTATGATCATTCTGGACAATGGCGAGTTTGAATCCGAAGATGAAAGACTAGAAGCTGAATCCTCCTTAGAGGAGTATCAAGAAGAAGCCGTCCAAGGAACATTATTAGTAACAAGAAGAACTTTGAATTTACAAGCTAGCCAAGAGGAGCAAGAACTGAGAGAAAATCTATTCCACACTCGGTGTATGGTTCAAGACAAGGTATGTAGTTTGATCGTATATGGAGGAAGCTGTGCTAATGTGGCGAGTGAAGTTATGGTCAAGAATCTAGGATTAATCACCAAGAAACATCCTACGCCATACAAACTTCAATGGCTCAACGACGTGGGCGAGTTAAAAGTCAATCATCAAGTGATGATCTCCTTAATATTGGTAAGTATGAAGATGAAGTTCTGTGCAACGTGTTACCTATGGAAGCTGGTCATATTCTCCTTGGAAGAGCGTGGCAATCTGACCGAAAGGTGATCCATGATGGCTACACCAATCGCCATAGCTTTGAGTTTCAAGGCAGAAAAACAGTGTTGCTTCCCTTAACACCAAGCGAGGTCCATGGAGATCAACTACACCTCAAACGCCAAGGTGAACAAGTATCAAAACCTTTAAATTTCTTGGTGAAAGCTAACATAGTTAAGAAAGCTTTGTTTCTAAAGAGGCCGATGTTATTGTTCATATATAGGGAAGCTCTCTTGAGCTTAACTCACCTTACACCGGCATTTCCGAGTGAGATGATATCTCTTTTGGAGGACTATGATGCTGTTTTCCCTGAAGATAGCACAGAAGGATTGCCACCAATCAGTGGTATAGAACATCAAATCGACTTTGTTCCAGGCGCCTCTCTCCCAAATCGCCCATCATACAGAACTAATCCTATGGAAACAAAGGAGTTACAAAAACAGGTAGATGAGCTAATGGACAAGGGCCACATCAGAGAAAGCATGAGTCCTTGTGCTGCACTTGTCCTCCTTGTACCAAAGAAAGATGGTAGCTGGCGCATGTGTGTTGATTGCCGAGCAATCAACAATATCACGGTGAAGTATTGACACCCTATACCTAGACTAGATTATATGTGATAACATGCATATTTTACCCATTTTTACCATCATAAGTGTATGCTTTAATAAGCATTTCACTAAGGTATTAATGTATATCTAGTAGTTTTTGAGTATTTGTGTGTCCAAGATCTTAGGAAAAAAGGAAAAAAGGGAGCAAAACGGACATTTTCGGAACATGAGCTATTTGACAGAAGTTTAGCACAAGACGGAGACCTTCCCACCACGGGATCAAGCTGACATTTGGTGACAAGATAGCCTGATCTACTACCTTTCACCTCGAAGTGGTTTGAGTCCAATCCCATGGTTAGATCTTAAGTTATGATGGAAGCAAGAAGACCCGTCAGACACATCCTCAGAAGAAGGATGGCCGCGCCAGGAAAGCTCAGAAGACCAACGGCCGGCCCATGAACCCTCGCTCGCGCGGCCAGGACAAGTAGCGATTCCCGAGCCCGTTCGCAAGCCCAAAACTAGCCCAATGACCACCAAACTTTGTGGAACCCTAAATGACGCCTAAGAAGACCTAAGGACCTATAAATACACAAAGCCACTCTTATTTTTAGAGGAGAATTCGAAGTCAGCCAAAAGACCTAACCTAGAAGAACGCCGCGGCTAAGGAGGAAGAGAAGAGGAGCGAAAGCCGTCTTCTCCAGTCCCCAATCTCGTCGCACTATTCGATACTCTTTTTTCTGCATTTTCCTTGCATCGTTATCACTTCCTTTATTTTCTTTTCGAACCTTTGAGATTTCTACCTATTGCAATGGTAATGAATTTCGATTCCATGTCTGAGTAGTCCCTTAGTTGGGTTTCGCAGGGGGTTTCTCAAANACCACCAAACTTTGTGGAACCCTAAATGACGCCTAAGAAGACCTAAGGACGTATAAATACATGAAGCCACTCTTATTTTAGAAGGGAGGGGGAGTCAGCCAAAAAGACCTAACCTAGAAGAGCGCCGCGACTAAGGAGGAAGAGAAGAGGAGCGAAAGCCGTCTTCTCCAGTCCCCGATCTCGTCGCCCTATTCGATACTCTCTTTTCTGCATTTTCCTTGCATCAATATCACTTCCTTTATTTTCTTTTCGAACCTTTGAGATTTCTACCTATTACAATGATAATGAATTACGATTCCATGTCTTAGTAGTCCCTTAGTTGGGTTTCGCAGGGGGTTTCTCAAAGGGATTTCATGGTTTGATTCGATTAGGTTGTTAGGTCATAGGTAGTATACTTTTCACTGTTCTTCGTTTGGATTCTCTCTTATTGCGTAATCCTTGACTGGCCACTTAAGGATCGATTGTAGGATCATTAGAACCGCTAACGCGCTGAATCTCTTGGCCGGATATAGTTTTAAACGAGCAGACACCGAAGAATGCTTATGCATATCGGCGGTGTGTTGTGAGCTTCATTGAACCTAATCTTATAGCTGATCTGCGAAGTCGTTACCGAGAGGGAAGCGAACGAGCAGTTTAGGTTTAAGTGTTTGGTTTTCCGAAAGGTAGATCCGACCACTTTCGTGCTTGAGCTTAAGAACCAGTAGAATCGATTTGCCTAGGTCAAGTTTGCTAACTTGTAGAATCATCCCGTGAAATGCCCCGAGAGATCCCTGAAGCCCAGCGTTCCGTTTTATAGTTTTTATAACGTACTTTCGATTTCCATTCAGTTACTAAACCATCACCTCGCCAAAACCAACTTTCAATTTGATCGTTCTCATTTGATTTTCTATTTTATTGGATTCGTTTGAAGCATCATAGTCTCTGTGGTTCGACACCCTAAATACTACAACGCACATCTGTGCACTTGCAGGCAATATGGTTATAAATTTAAAACTCGAAAAAGACTCTAAAACCTGTTGCATCAAGTTTTTGGCGCCGTTGCCGGGGACTATTGATTTGCTTCTCACAAATTCATCTCTGGAAAATCAACAGAACGATTACTGAACTACTCGTTTAACTTTGCGTTTTGCAGGAACTTCTCTAATGGGGGATCAAGTTCGAGACCCCGAAGCTCAAGAAGATCTGTTTAGCGACGAAGACAAGACGTTCGCCGAGGGCGCGCCCGCAATCTCAGAGTTCGACGCACCCCTCAAGTCCTTCCAAGACCGAAATCTTTTTCGGCTGGCACCACCTGAAGGAGACAATTTCGAGATCAAGGAACACATTATAGACCTGGTTAAGCAGAACCAATACCGAAGCCAACCATCGGAGCAAGCCATCGAGCACATTGAAGCATTCGAAGGAGTCTGCGCCATCTTCAAGATTAATGGAGACTACATGAGGTGCATGCTTTTCCCCTACTCTTTGAGAGAAAAGGCAAGCTAGTGGTTGAGATCCTTAGCCCCAGCGTCCATCACCACCTGGGAAGAATGCAGAAAAGTTTTCCTGAACCGCTTCTACACTAATTCTCATTCCTACCTCCTAAGGAACAAGATACAGTGATTCCGACAAGAAAAGTTTGAGACTCTCATCGAAGCGTTGGAGCGATTTAAAGGCTATGAGAGAGACTGTCCACACCACATATTCACTGACGAACACATGATCAGCACATTCTATCGAGGAGTCAACAGGAAACTCCAAGTCGCGCTGGATATTGCAAGCAATGGAGACTTTTTGTCAAAATCAGTAAAAGGAGCGCGACTATTAGTGACCAATCTGGCCACTAGTGAGTTCAACGGCCTGAACGATCCTGGACATGGAGAAAGCCACAAAGAAGACGCCGAAGATGACCCTTTAAAGGTCATCATGGGCGCACTAGCTAAAATGAACTCAGAACGTATGCAACAGTCAGAAGCCATGCGAGAACTACAAGACTTCCACATGCGTTACAACTCGGGCCATGACATCGACACGAGGCACTGCCGCAACCTCGACCCCTATCACGAGAACTTGGAAAGGAGCATAGTGAATCATCACGACAACCATCAAGCCCGAGATCTAATGGGAATGAGCCATTCCCTCGACTTTTTAATTCACCGGGACCATTCGGACCAAATTAATAGACTCGAGGACAAGATACAGGAACTCGTGGATTTGTTCGAGAGGACCTCAAGCGATGCTAGGAAAGAAGCTGAACGTAACCGCCATGAGGCGAATGGCAAGATCGAGCACCTCGCTTCAGAAATACGGAGAGTGGCGAAAGAAAACGAGAGACTGACCAAAGAAGGAAGAGAAACGGCAGAACCAGAAGAGGAAAACAAAGGGGGAAAAGGCTGCTATGATACCGTAAAGGCTGTCGAGCTTAGAAGCGGGCTAACCTACAAGGAACCCGAATTTCCAAAGGATAAGGAAGCAGTGGAAAAGGAGAAGGACAGCAGCAGGGAAGGTCAAGCACTCAGAAAGGTAAGACAGGACGGCATCAATGGGGAAGCCGTGACTGAAGACGCCCCACAGGAGGAAGGAACACCACCACCGCCACCACGACTCCACGCACCTAAACCACCCTATCCACGTTGTCTGAGCACGCCCAGGAAGGAGAGGGAAAGAGCAAGGCTGAAGGAGCTAATAGGACAACTCTCGGTGAGACTACCCTTCATAGAAGCTTGCGCCATGATCCCAACACTGAGAAGGTACATGAAAAGTATTCTCACCAGCTCTCTCACCATGGAAGAGGGGGTTATGATGATCACACAAGAATGCAGCTCAGTCATCCAGAACCTCCCCCCTCTAAAACGTGAAGATCTCGTCAGTTTTGTACTCTCTTGTTCGGTTGGAGAAGAAGTGTTTAAACGAGCTCTATGCGACCTGGGGTCTAGCATCAATATGATGCCACTCTCTGTAGCAATACGTCTTGGTTACAACGAATTCCTTCCTACAAGAATTACCTTAATTTTAGTAGATAGATCGACCTAACAACCCGTCAGAGTCTTGGCCGACGTCCAAGTCATCATCGGGGACTGCGCAATCCCGACCGACTTCGTGGTGCTAGATATCGAAGAGGAACCCCGGGACCCTCTCATTCTCGGCCGCCCGTTCCTCTCTACAGCAGGAGCGGTCATCAACGTACCAAAAGGAAAGATAGAACTACACATGGGAAATCTCGTCATGAACTTCGATATGAACAAAGATCTTGGAAAGCCTACCTTGGATGGGCAGGCCTTTCGCATCGACGAGCTCACAGGAGCTGTGGAAGAAATATACGAGGAAATGCTTATGGGCAACCCGCTAGAGGTGGCCCTGACGAACGCAAGCGCCGCAAGCGACCCTAGTAGCGAGGAAACTAAAAGCTGTGCAAGAATGCTGAACCGGACCGAACCACACGTCGGACCCGCCCACTTTTTGGGCTTAGTGGACGAAGGACGCAAGCCCTTACCACCAAAGGACGCCCGAGGGACAATTTCGGACCCCTGGGGCCCACTCAAAGCACCTAAGATTGAGCTGAAGCCGCAACCGGCCGGGCTGAGGTACACATTTTTGGGACAAGATTCGACTTATACGGTTATCATAAATTCTAGCATAAATCACACCGAAGCGACGCTGCTGCTCTGCGAGCTGCGAAAACACATAAAAGCAATAGGATACTCGTTGGACGACATTCTTGGGATATCTCCAGACATCTGTGTGCATAAGATCCATTTGGAAGACAACGTTAGAAACTCGGTCGAACAGCAGAGGAGGCTCAACCCGAACCTAATGGAGGTAATCTAAAAGGAAGTAATGAAGCTCTTGGAAGCAGGAATAATATACCCGATCTCGGACAGCACGTGGGTAAGCTCGGTTCATGTGGTCCCGAAAAAAGGAGGAGTTACAGTTATTAAAAGCGACATAGACGAGATGATCGCTACAAGAACCGTGACTGGCCATCGAATGTGCATCGATTACCGGAAGCTAAACACGGAAACCAGAAAGGATCACTTCCCGCTGCCATTTATCGACCAGATGCTAGAAAGGTTAGCAAACCATTAGTACTATTGTTTTCTTGACGGGTATTCTGGACTCTTCCAGATCCCAATACGGCCGGAGGATCAAGAAAAGACGACCTTCACGTGCCCTTACAGAACATTCGCGAACCGACGAATGCCGTTTGGCCTCTGCAATGCTCCTGCAACATTTCAAAGGTGCATGCTATCGATCTTTACTGATTACATTGAAAAATTTATGGAAGTTTTCATGGACGATTTTTCGGTTCACGGACCATCCTTCCAAGAATGTTTAAGTAATCTAGGGAAGGTTTTACAAAGTTGCGAAGATAAGCACCTAGTCCTGAACTGGGAAAAGTGCCATTTCATGGTGCGAGAAGGTGTATTTCTCGGACATAAGGTCTCCGCAGAAGGGATCGAAGTCGATAAAGCAAAGATAGAAGTCATGACAAGCCTGCAGCCACCATCGAATGTCAAGGGGATACGAAGCTTCCTAGGTCACGCAAGGTTTTACAGGAGATCCATTCAGGACTTCTCCAAGATAGCAAGGCCGCTAACCCGTCTTCTCCCAAGGACGCAGAATTCAAATTCGACGAAGACTGCCTGCAAGCCTTCCACAAGATTAGAGAAGCTCTGGTGTCAGCTCTAGTAGTGCAACCGCCTGATTGGGAGCAGGCATTCGAGGTTATGTGTGACGCCATCGATTATGCAGTAGGAGCAGTGCTGGGACAGAAGAAAGATAAGAAGTTGCACGCAATCTACTATGTAAGCAGGACCCTGGACGACGCCCAATGCAATTACACGACAACAGAGAAGGAGCTCCTAGCCATCGTGTTTGCATTCGAGAAGTTTCGCCAATACATGGTCGGTTCAAAAGTCATAGTACACACCGATCATGCGGCAATAAAGCATATAATGGCAAAGAAAGACAAGAAACCTAGGTTGATTAGGTGGGTCCTTCTGCTCCAAGAATTCGACATGGAGATAAGGGACCGAAGAGGAGCTGATAACGGAGCAGCCGATCACCTTTCACGAGTATCACATAGGGATACAACCCCCATAAACGACGGTTTCCCAGAGGAAAGCTTAAACGCAGTTCCCGCAACTGACGAACCAACAATGAGACATCCCCCTATGGCGAACTCTGCAGCATGCAACACGCCATGGTTCAGACACATCGCAAACTACCTAGCAGCTGACATCAAACCACCTCAGTTCGTGGGGTACAACAAAAAGAAGTTTCTGCGAGACTCACGCAAATTCTTTTGGGACGAGCCGTATCTCGACAGGCAATGCACGGACGGACTGTTCAGGAGATGCGTGGCAGAAAAAGAAGTCGTGGGCATACTACATGGGTGTCATGGGTCGGCTAACGCAGGACATTTCGCCAACTTCAAAACCGTCTCTAAGGTACTGCAAGCTGGATTCTGGTGGCCGACCATGTTCAAGGACGCTCATACCTTCATCTCGAAATGCGACGCCTGCCAAAGGATGGGGAATATAAGTAGAAGAAATGAGATGCCGCAGAACTTCATCTTAGAAGTAGAAGTATTCGATGTATGGGGGATCGACTTCATGGGACCTTTCCCAACCTCTTATGGGAATCAGTACATCCTCGTGGCCGTCGATTATGTCTCCAAGTGGGTGGAAGCGATAGCCAGCCCAACCAACGACGCAAGCGTCGTTGTAAAGCTGTTCAAGACGATCATTTTCCCACGCTTCGGAGTCCCACGAGTTGTCATAAGCGACGGAGGACCGCACTTTATAAACAAGGTTTTCAATAACCTGTTAAAAAAGAATGGAGTGAGACACAAGGTAGCATCACCATACCACCCCCAGACGAGCGGCCAAGTAGAAATCAGCAACAGGGAGATCAAGTCAATCCTACAGAAAACCATGGGGATCCACCGGACGGATTGGTCGGCCAATCTAGATGATGCTTTATGGGCCTATAGGACCGCATACAAGACGCCTTTGGGGACGACCCCGTTTCATCTAGTATACGGGAAAGCCTGCCACTTGCCAGTTGAAATCGAATACAAAGCACAGTGGGCTATCAAAAAGATAAATTTCGACCTGAAGGCAGCCAAAGAAAGGTGACAGATCCAGATGCATGAGCTGGACGAAATGAGACATAAGGCCTACGAGAGCTCTAAGATCTACAAGGAGAGGACCAAGGCCTACCAGGACAGGAAGATTATCCCGCGCACATTCGCAGCTAATGACCAAGTACTGTTGTTCAACTCTCGCCTAAAACTCTTCCCAGGGAAGCTAAGGTCAAGATGGTCAGGACTATTCAAGATAAAAGAAGTTAAACCGTATGTAGCAGTAACGCTCTGGGATAAGAATGGAGATTTCTTCACCGTAAATGGGCAAAGAATCAAGCCATACCTGGCCGCACCTGAAGACATAAGGGAGACGATGCGCTTGGACGACGCATTAGTCGCCTGATGCACAGAAAAGTCTAGCTAAAAGACTCTAAACAAGAGCGGCTCGATGGGAGGCAACCCATTTTAGGTATCTCCTTTCTTGTTCTCATCTCTTTAACCGTACTAATTTTTAGTTTTAGTTTCGTCTTGTTTTTAGTTTCATAAATAACACAAAAGCAAAAAAAAAAATCTGAAAAACAAGAAAAAAAAATGAAAAATGAAGAAGGAGTTTCGAAGAACACTCACCAGGCGACAAACCGCCCGTGGGCCGGCCAGTAGGAGCCTGGCCGCGCCATGAGCTACGATGGCGCGGAGGCAGGATGCTAGGCCACGGCCGCGACAACCCGTCGCGCGTCCGACCTTCTTCTGCAACGTTTTCCATCCCGAACCTTGCCAAACCGGACCTCTTTCAACATGTTTCAAGCCTTCCAAGTTCCCTCCTTGATTCAATGGCTTGAACACGTCCTAAAGACCGCAAAGACAATTTCCACAATTGCGGCACATTGCTTTGCATCCAAGACGGCGAGACAAAATGAGACTCCATCCAAGTCAAGTTAAGCCAATGACCCATCTCTCTACTTACTTCGTCCAACACGTTAAACAGACCTGTATCCACAAAGACGAAGAAGAACACCACGGTTCTAGCGGAAGAAAACCGTAGTGCAAGCTCCAGAAGGAAGAAGATGCAACTTCCTTCACCAAACCGCGAAGAGGAAAGTTCCCGAAGACTAGCTTCTCTCTTCCGCGACCGAGACCTTTACCAAAGCCAAGTAAAGATTTCATATGGCATTGAAGTTCAAACTAGCAACACCTGTCTTCCGGTATCCCGAACAAATCACTGGATAGGCCAACATAGACCCAAACTTCAAGTCAAGTTTCTGAGGTGACGTAATCTTCAAGACGCAAGGACGGAAGATTTTCCATCTCTCATTCACGGTGTTATCAAAGGTCAAGGAACCAAGACGAGTACTCGACAACCGGAGTACCTGCTCTTCTCAACATAGACGTGCCCCAATCATAATGATCATCACTCATCAGCCGCCAACAACAACATCACACCATCACGCCCTCCACCACGCAATACATTTCCTTTCGAGCTAAGTTTTCGATTTCTTTTGTTCAATCAAATCGATTCTAAGCAGGGACATAAGGAGAATGATCAAGTCCTTAGCTCAATCATACCACACGCCCATTCACCCATATTAAACCGAACGCCACTTTCAAGTAAGTCTTCAGAAGCTTGTACTTGAATTTACCTATCTTTTTCACCTCAACTCGATTTAAACAATCTGGGGACAGTTTGATTTAAGTCTGGGGGTTTCTTATATTACTAACTATGCTTTGATTTGATGAGTCTTAAGCATACATGCATCATTTATCGAGTCGTTTTATAGAGTCAAAACTTTTTTTTTTTCTTTTAGTCGGAAACTATGAACTTTGCTAGGTACAAGTCATTTCGAAACAAGGAACCTTAATGACCATTCTCACGGTTTTAGAAGCAAGGTTTACTAAGTTGAACACTGCGAGTGGATAGTTCCAACGGAGAAAGTTCTAATCTCTAGAGTACTCGAAGGATCTTGCGTTGACTCCGCACCTAATGAATCAAAACTTCTCGTCAAGGGGCTTGAGGTACTTCGAACTTTGCTCCTCTTTTAGACTCTAGCATGACTAAGTAGATGCAATGCAACCCCTCCTTGATCTTCCCTTGTTATAAAAATAAAAAATAAAAATAGAAAGAAAAGTCTTAGTTTGGGAATGGCAACCAGTATTCCTTAAAGGACCATGACGGTTCGCAGACATCATAAAAGCTTCGAAGAAGTGATCATTCTTAGACTAAGAAGAAAAGAAAAAAATAGAGCAAGAAAGTCGATAGAAAAAAATAAAATGATACCCTAGAAAAGTAGGGAGAAATCGACTAAGGGAAGGGAAAATAGGAGAGTTATGTCTGAAATGTCTTTGTCTAGATGTTTAGAAGAGAAGAGTATAATGTCTCGTCGACCAATACTCCCTCGATAGGGACCGCACGCCTAAATGAATAAAGGGGTCAACAAGAGATATCTTTAAATACTCAAAGGGACCATGAAGCGTATCCGGGAAGGATGAAAAGCTCAAGGTAACTAGACCCAAACACCTTGAAGCTGAATCCCGAGTTATGTGGCTCAAACAGGTCGATTGCTAGACTTGATGAGTTCCCGAGTATTGGTGAGTTTCCACGTTTTCAAACCTCTTTTCCTTACTTAGATTTTTGTTTTGTTTGAGGACAAACAAATGTTTAAGTCTGGGGGAGTTGATAACATGCATATTTTACCTATTTTTACCATCATAAGTGTATGCTTTAATAAGCATTTCACTAAGGTATTAATGTATATTTAGTAGTTTTCGAGTATTTGTGTGTGCAAGACTCTTTTCAGGAAATCTTAGGCAAAAAGGAGAAAAACGGAGCAAAACGGACATTTTCGGAACATGAGCTTTTTGACAGAAGGTTAGCACAAGACGGAGACCTTCCCACCATAGGATCATGCTGACTTTTGGTGACAAGATAGCATGATCTACCACCTTTCAAATCCCATGGTTAGATCTCAAGTTATGAAGGACGCAAAAAAACACGTCAGACACATCCTCATAAGAAGGATGGCTGCGCCAGGAAAGCTCAGAAGGCCAACGCCGGCCCATGAACCCTCGCTCGCGCGGCCAGGACAAGTAGCGATTCCCGAGCCCTTTCGCAAGCCCAAAACTAGCCCGATGACCACCAAACTTTGTGGAACCCTAAATGACGCCTAAGAAGACCTAAGGACCTATAAATACACGAAGCCACTCTTATTTTTAGAGGAGAGTTCGAAGTCAGCCAAAAGACCTAACCTAGAAGAACGCCGCGGCTAAGGAGGAAGAGAAGAGGAGCGAAAGCCGTCTTCTCCAGTCCCCAATCTCATCGCCCTATTCGATACTCTCTTTTCTGCATTTTTCTTGCATCGTTATCACTTACTTTATTTTCTTTTCGAACCTTTGAGATTTCTACCTATTGCAATGATAATGAATTTCGATTCCATGTCTGAGTAGTCCCTTAGTTGGGTTTCGCAGGGGGTTTCCCAAAGGGATTTCATGGTTTGATTCGATTAGGTTGTTAGGTCATAGATAGTATACTTTTCACTGTTCTTCGTTTGGATTCTCTCTTATTGCGTAATCCTTGACTGGCCACTTAAGGATCGATTGTAGGATCATTAGAACCGCTAACGCGCTGAATCTCTTGGCCGGATATAGTTTTAAACGAGCAGACACCGAAGAATGCTTATGCATATCAGCGGTGTGTTGTGAGCTTCATTTAACCTAATCTTATAGCTGATCTTGCTGCGAAGTCGTTACCGAGAGGGAAGCGAACGAGCAGTTTAGGTTTAGGTGTTTGGTTTTCCAAAAGGAAGATCCGACCACTTTCGTGTTTGAGCTTAAGAACCAGTAGAATCGATTTGCCTAGGTCAAGTTTGCTAACCTGTAGAATCATCCCGTGAAATACCCCGAGAGATCCCTGAAGCCCAGCGTTCCGTTTTATAGTTTTTATAACCGACTTTCGATTTCCATTCAGTTACCAAACCATCACCTCTCCAAAACCAACTTTCAATTTGATCGTTCTCATTTGATTTTCTATTTTATTGGATTCGTTTGAAGCATCATAGTCACTGTGGTTCGACACCCTAAATAGTACAACACACATCTGTGCACTTGCAGGCAATAGGGTTATAAATTTAAAACTCGAAAACAGACTCTAAAACCTGTTGCATCAATTTGCTTGATGAGTTATATGGTTCTTGCATATTCTATAAGATTTATTTAAAGAGTGGGTATCACCAAATTAGGATGAAAGAAGGTGATGAGTGGAAAACAGCATTTAAAACTAAGCATGGATTGTATAAATGGCTAGTTATGCCCTTTGGGTTAACAAACGCTCCTAGTACTTTTATGAGGTTGATGAATCATGTCCTTAGAGCATTCATAGGAGTTTTTGTGGTTGTGTATTTTGATGACATCTTAGTTTATAGCAAAACTTTGAATGAACATGTTAAGCATCTAGGACTTGTCTTAGATATGCTTAGACAAGAGAAGCTCTATGCTAACCTAAAGAAATGCACTTTCTGCACAGATAACCTTGTATTTCTAGGCTTTGTTGTGAGTGCAGATGGAGTTAAGGTGGACGAGGAGAAGGTCAAAGCCATCAGCGAATGGCCAAGCCCAAGGAACGTTAGTGAGGTCCGGAGCTTTCATGGCCTTGCTGGCTTCTATAGGCGATTTGTAAAAGACTTTAGCACCTTAGCAGGACTTTTGACTGAGGTCATCAAGAAGGATGTTGGTTTTAAATGGGGACAAATTCAAGAAGAAGCGTTTCAGAACCTCAAGGAGAAGTCACGCATGCCCCGGTTTTAACTCTTCCAAACTTTCTTAAAACTTTTGAAATCGAATGTGATGCTTCTGGTATAGGCATATGAGCTGTTCTAATGCAGGAGAAAAGGCCTATAACATTCTTTAGTGAGAAGCTTGGAGGAGCAATGTTAAACGATCCTACTTATGACAAAGAGTTATATGCCTTGGTGCGTGCATTGCAAACATGGCAACACTACCTATGGCCTAAAGAGTTTGTCATACACACTGATCATGAGTCTCTTAATCACCTCAAAGGTCAGCAGAAGCTCAATAAGAGACGCTAGGTGGGTTGCATTCATAGAAAATTTTCCCTATGTCATCAAGTACAAACGAGGTAAGGATAATGTAGTAGCTGATGCATTATCCCGGAGGTATGTGTTACTATCTGTTTTTGATGCTAAACTCCTAGGTTTTGAACAACTGAAGCACTTATACGAACTAGATGACGATTTCAAAGAGATCTATAGCTCATGTGAAAAGTTTGCTTCAGGGCATTACTTTAGACAAGAAGGGTTTTTGTTTTATGATAATCGTTTATTTGTCCCTAACTGTTCTATGCGAGATTTGTTTCTAAGAGAAGCTCATGGTGGCGGTTTGATGGGTCACTTTGGCATAGCTAAAACGCTTAAGGTAATGCAAGAACACTTCTATTGGCCTCATATGAAAAGAGACGTGGAGAGACTATGTGGTAGGTGCCCAACGTGCAAACAAGCTAAGTCAAAAGTCCAGCCTCACGGTTTGTATATTCCCTTGCCTATTCCAAGTCATCCTTGGACAGATATATCCATGGATTTTGTGCTAGGACTGCCTAGAACTAAAACAGGGAAGGATTCAAATCTTTGTTGTGGTTGATAGGTTTTCAGAAATGGCTCATTTCATTGCTTGCCATAAAACTGATGATGCATCTCATATAACAGAGTTGTTCTTTAAGGAAATTATTCGCTTACATGGGATGCCTAGGACTATTGTCTTTGATAGGGATACAAAGTTTCTTAGTTATTTTTGGAAAACTCTATGGTCTAAGCTAGGAACTAAGTTACTTTTCTCTACAACTTGTCACCCTCAAACAGATGGGCAAACTGAAGTTGTTAATAGGACTTTAGGAACCTTGTTGCGTGCATTGATTAAAAAGAATCTGAAAACTTGGGAAGAGTGTTTACCTCACGCTGAGTTTGCTTATAACCATGCTATGCATTCTGCTTCTAAGTACTCACCATTTCAGATTGTCTATGGGTTTAATCCTCTGTCTCCATTAGATCTAATGCCTTTACCTTTGAGTGAAAGAGTTAGTACGGATGGAAAAAGAAAGGCTGAGCTAGTCATACAGATACATGAGAAGGCTATGAAGAACATAGAAGAAAAGACCAAGCAGTATGCTAGACCAGTGAACGAAGGCAGGCGTGTCATGAACTTTGAAGAGGGCGATCAAGTGTGGGTTCATCTAAGGAAGGAACGGTTTCCAGCTGAAAGGAAATCTAAACTAATGCCTAGGATCGACGGCCCTTTCACCATCAACAAGAAAATAAGCGACAATGCTTATCAGCTTGATCTCCAAGGTAAGTATAACATCAGTCCTAGTTTCAATGTATCTGACTTAGTCCCTTATATTGCAAATGAAATGGATTTGAGGTCAAATCCTTTTCAAGTGGGAGAGGATGATATGATATTGGACCAGACACCATGTTTGGAACAAGGAGACGATCCTAATGTACAGCTAGAACCGGAGCTAGGGTATGAGGATGCTCTACACATACCCATCGGCCCTATGACACGCTCCAAGACCAACCTACTCAATGAGATGATTGAAAGAATTCTCCATAACAACATCAATACTGCCGGCCAAGATGTCCTTTCCCAAGGCGCCTTGGTTCTTATTCAAGTCCTATAGGTTAACAAATGGGATAGTAATGGGACACACTTTTTCCCTTTTCAAGTTTTATCCCATTGGGTTTTCTTGACAAGGTTTTTAATGAGGTGCCCATCTACTAAGTCATTCCCCATTTGTTAAACCAATAAAGCCTATACTCCAAATCAAAAGGAGTCATAAGCATTTGTTTCAATCTTTTAGTCTAATAATTCACTAAACATGTAAAGAAGAACAAAGAGACAAAGGCCAATCGGTTTCTTGATCATAAGGGACAAGCAAACAAGTCAAGCACCTCTCCAAGCCCAAACCGTTTCTGTTACAAAGATGAAATAGACCAAGCAGCTCTCCAAAGCCCATCGGTTTCATGATTCAGAGGCAGACATGCAAGCAAGCAGGCAAGTAGCTCTCAAGGCCCAAGCGTTTTCCATTACAAGATAAATCTTAACAAAACCAAGCAGCTCTCCAAAATTCCATCGGTTTCATGATTCAGAAGCAAGCAAGCAGGCAGGGAAGTAGCTCTCAAGGCCCAAACGCTTATTGTTTAGAAAACAAACTTAACAAGATCAAGCAGCTCAAATAAGCCCAATCGTTTATGATCTAAAGAAAGCAGCTCCCCACCTCATGCTTAGAAAGAAATCCTTAAAATAAGAAGACAGGCTGCGGTTCTCAAGCTCCTATGCTCGCCCATCATCTTCTGTCTCATCTCATCCCCCATGCTTTCCCCACGCTCACTTTTGCCCATCTTGCCTCAAAGACAGCATCACCTTTCCTTGATAAATGCCCTTATCTCTTACATGACAGGAAATCATTCTCCTTAGTTTATTTGTTTTCTTTCATTTACCCATGCTGGGATCTTTGCCTATATAAGTTGTTTCCTCTCTGTTGTAAAAATCAACTTATCTCTGAGTAATAAGATTCATAAGTTCCTTTCCTCTCTATATCTTGTGCGTTAGTGTGTCATATCTAACATACAAGAAACCGTTATGCTTGTGTTATACCAAGCAAAACACTTCTAGTTTCTTAAGGCTAATCCGCAAGCTTTGTCAAACTATTCACCATATTTATCAAGCTATTGTTCTTCAAGGATCCTTAGAAATACGCCCCTTGTCTTTTCCTTAAACCGCAGATTGATCTTTTTTGGGAAGATTACATCACTTAATCTAACCGTAAATCTTTTGGTTATGCTCAAACCCTTTGGCCTATGGAATGTTCAAACCCTTAATCTAACCGAGTTGGTTTTGGTTATGGAATGTTTAGTTATGCCGTGGAGATACGTGTTTATGGGATAAGGAAATTACTATGTTTGTTCATGTATGTTTTAGTTTTGAATTTTGTCACTCCTTTCGGTAAAGTCATGTCGTTACCATGGAAAGTAGAGAGGAAGCAGATCAAATGTGTTCCCACTATAGATATTTTGCCATTTGTATAATCTTACTGTATTTCATAGCACATGAAGAGTAAGAAGAGATTGAAGAGGCGAAGTAGTAAAACGCTGATTTTGAAACTTTGAATCTCAGATTGGATGGACGTGTAAGAGTCATACTCTTTTCAGAGGGAGTCCTCCTCAATTTTTTACAGATCACTTGCCCTACAAATTGGACAGTTCATCTTTGTGTACAACCAGGTGATAATACATTCATGGTGGTATATGTGATTACATGCTAATTTGTTGATATCGTTTAGTCATTTGAATGTTTGTAGACATATGGTGCATTCCTCAGCTTCCTCTTCATGAGTTGGTGGCCTTTTCTCAGCGTCTAAACTGGCTATTAGAACATCTGTGTCGATCCTAACTGTCGCCTGCATATTATAATCTGTAACTGTGAAGTAGATATCAAGAGCCATACCTATTTCACATTGTATTGACATTGCTGTTACTGCGTCGAAGAATTGGAAAAAGTGTTGGGCCATTCTAGTTGCACTGTTGCCGCCAATTTGTAAGTAAGAAGAAATTCAATTTGTAAGTAAGAAGTAGAACAAACTCTTTGCATTTTAAAACTAATAACTTGGACATTGATCTCACTTCTTCTATTGACATCTTTAGTTTTGAACTCCCATTTTCAAATCTCTCTC
The DNA here is from genome assembly GCA_020283515.1 of Alliaria petiolata. NCBI lineage: Eukaryota > Viridiplantae > Streptophyta > Magnoliopsida > Brassicales > Brassicaceae > Alliaria > Alliaria petiolata. The sequence continues at coordinate 65,639,777 of JAHZTW010000004.1, read as the reverse complement.
CCTTATTTGTTCTTGTTTGCTTGAGGACAAGCAAAAGGCAAGTGTGGGGGTATTTATAGCTTGCATATTTACATCATTTTAATGAATCATTTAGAGTAGTTATACATCATTTCATGCATATAAGTGTCCCATTTGCATTCACATTAGGATTAGTGTGTCTTAGGATTAGATTTGCATACTTTGTTGCATATGGAGTGCATTTCAGATGCTTTTTGAGCTTGTGGAGGCTCTATGGAGTTTGAGAGAATAACCAAAGAGAAGGCAAGGCATTAAGGAGCAAAAGAGAAGTCTTCTCCAGCCATTTCGACCAGCCACAACGATCTTACCCCGATGTGAAGAAAGATCGGTCCGAACGAGGGCATTCCACTACAATTCAACCTCAGCGTCCTTCATCAAAGTTCTAGAGGATCGAGGTAGCTTTTCAATGGTGGCAGTTTGAAGTGATTGCGATCAGTGGTTCAGAAGTTTAGGTGGAAAGAGTGTGAAACGGTCTAGCACAACGACCACAAACCATTATGCCACCAAGATATGTCCAAAAGACTTGGTTTAAGTCCCCTTTACCCTTGTGTGGAAGGGGGTTCGCCCTAGGCCCTATAAATACCCCAAGACCCTATTTTTTAGGGATGGCCACAAAACTTTTAGATCTTGTTCCTCTTGTTTTCTCTTAAGTTTTTCTTTAGTTTTTAAACTTATTATGTAAATACTTTTTAAGTTTTAATTTAGTTTTGCACTTGCCTTTAATCTTTTCTTATTGGTTATTATTCTTCTTTAATCTTGCTTAGCCATCTTTCCTTTATTTTGTGGTTAGGCTTTGATTAAAGATTGTTAGTTTAGTTTTTGCACTTTCCTTATTTATTTTCTTCTTGTTTAATATTCACCAATCATGTTTAGCCATCCTATCCTCATGGATTTCGTGGTTAAGGCTATGGTTAGTGAGCAGTTATCTTAGATTTGAGATCTTGGTGGATTAGGGTGATTCTAATGATTGTTTAAGATGTCTAAAGCTTAGATCTTTGTATTCCCTTTTCTTATGTGATTGCTCTAATAGCCAAGTACCTTTTTATTGGAAAAGTTGATCCTAGTACTTGATCGATTTAGTGATGAGAAGGTTTATATCTAATTCACATCTCTGTCCAGGTATCTTTCTCGTCGCTTTTGTTGAGCACTTAAGGTGTTTGATAAAATGCTTGAATGAGTTTATATTTGAAAATGATGTTTAGAAATCATGATTCTTTGCATCTATCATTTCTTATATAAATGTGCTAAATGCTTAGTACAATATTGATGGGAAATCGCCTCTAGACTTTTATTGGGCATGGGAGTGTCATTAAAATGTCTGAAAATGTTGCATAAGAGATTACTCATCCTAGCCTAAGAGATTAGATGTCTAGGGAGTTCTTTGTTTTATGGAGCTTGTGATTGAAAGCTTGTTAATCATACATACACCAAGAGATTGGGTTTGAAATGTGATTAGCAAAGGAGTTTTTGGCAAGAGATTGGATTAACCTTTAATTGTGCTCCTTACTTAAGGTTGAGTATTTAGTATTGCGTTTTTGGACATCTTAGACATGAATAAGGATCACCCTACATCATTTGCCTTGGTCTTGAATCTTTTCTTTTTATTATTGAAGCTTAGTTATTTTCTGTTTTTTGCATAGTTTCATTTGCTCTTATCCTTGCTTAGATTTCGTCACATTGCTCTTTGTTTGTTTTCTTTTGCTTCCTTGTTTGTCACTAGGTTGTTAGATTTCAAAACCCTTCTCTATTAGCTTAGCTTAGCGAGTTATCGATATCTTAAGTGTCATTAGCTTCCCAAGTGGATTGACACCTCAAATACTACAATGACATGTGTGTTTGAGGATTGAGTTAAGACTTAAAAACCTTAACATCAATTGGCGTCGTTGCCATATTGGAATTGTTTGATCACTAGAATTTAAGTTTAGTTTGAGACTAAGTTTTTCTTTTGTGTTTATTGACCATCTACTTTTCTAGATTTCAGTTCACCTTGAATGCATTTAAGATCCGGAGGAGACAACAACTTTCAAGGTTTTCAAGAGATTGATCAATTGGAAAGGGTTGCTAGGATTGCAAGAAGGGAAGCTGAAAGGTTAGATAGGCTGAGAATGGAAGAGCATCCAAGGGAACAACATCCTCAAGGTGCTGCACCACCACACATGGAGCAAGCACAAAGGAGCAATGGAAACCCCTTGCATGCGCAAAGACAAGGGAGAACAATTGGGGCTGGTGATGCTCCAAATATTCATCAAAATAGATATGGTATTCAACCTCCACCAGTTCACAACAACACCTTTGAAGTGAAGCCAGCCTTCATCTCCATGGTTCAACAAGACAAGTTCCATGGTTTGCCAATGGAGGATCCACTTGATCACTTGGATAACTTTGATAGAGTTTGTGGGTTATTCAAGATGAATGGTGTGAGTGAGGATGCTTTCAAGCTAAGACTCTTTCCCTTCTCTCTTGGGGATAGAGCAAGGCAATGGGAGAAAAACTTGCCCCAAGGAAAAATCACATCTTGGGATGAATGCAAGAAGGCTTTCTTATCTAAGTTCTTCTCCAACTCAAGGACGGCCAAGTTGAGGAATGAGATCTCTAGCTTCACTCAAAAGAACAATGAGTCTTTTAATGAAGCATGGGATAGGTTCAAGGGCTACACAATGCAATGCCCTCATCATGGCTTCACACAAGAGTCTCTACTAAGCACCATCTATAGAGGGGTCCTTCCAAAGATTAGAATGCTTCTTGATACAGCAAGTAATGGAAACTTCTTAGGAAAAGAAGTAGAAGATGGTTTGGAGCTTGTAGAGAATCTTGCCTTGAGTGATGGTAATTACAATGAAGACTATGATAGAGCTCCAAGGGGAGGTGAATATGAATCTCACAAGAAAGAAATGAAGTCTCTACATGACAAGATGGACATGCTCATGTCTTCCAATCAAAGGCATGTACATTTTGTTAGTGAGTACCAAGAAGATTGTGATGATCAAGTTAAGGCTCAAGAGTGTGAAGAAGTGGTCAATTTCGTGGGTGGCCAAGGAGGCTACAACAACTACTCCAACAACAACTATAAGGGGAATAACAACCTCTCTTATAGAAGTACTAATGTAGCCAACCCCGAAGACCAAGTCTACCCTCCACAAGCTACTCAAAGCAAACATTTAGTACCTTACAACAATCAACAAAAGGGTTATGCACCAAGGTCTAACTACCAAGGAGGAAACCAAGGCAACTGTGGTGGTCCAAAGTACAATGCTCCACCAGGTTTTACTCAAGCTTCACAAGGTCCTCCACAAGACAACATTTCGCTAATGCTTCAACAAATACTTCAAGGTCAAGCCAATAGTGATGCTAATGTGGGAAAGAAGATTGCTGAGATTAACACAAGGATTGATTCTACACTTAATGAGCTCGCCACTTAAATAGGAGGTCTTCAACACAAGTTCTGGCAACTTGAGAACAAAGGAAAAGCTTCTAGCTCCAATTCTCAAGGCACTTTACCCGGTAAGCCCGAAGCTAACCCAAAAGAGTATTGCAACGCTATCTCCTCTATTGATGAGGATGAGTATGAGCTTGTTGTGCTAGAGTTTGAACAACTATTCGAAGCTCCTCATGATACATCTACAATCAATGAGGACATTGAAGTTCAAGATGGGGAGGGGGTCATTGAAAATGACTCCATGGTAGTTGCTACTAAAATGGGTAAAGAAGTGTTTGATGAACCCAAGACTTCTACAAAAGCAAGAGTTGAAGAGGATGTAAGAGAAGTGGCTAAGATAAGTGAAGGAGGAGCTTGTGATCTCCTTATCTATGAGCCACCACTCCCATATCCTGAGCTGATCTTGACTAAGGCACAAAAGAAAGTGCTCTCAAGTTTTAGAGAAAGTATGGAGAAGGCTGGTGCACGTTTGCCCAATGTGGAGAACTTTTCTCAAGTCAAAGGTCATATATGGTTCATCAAAGACTTACTAGCTAATAGTGAGAAGGTAGAAGAGCTGATGGAAAGCCTTGACCCGCCAAGCACAACAAGGGATGAGCCTAAAACTATTCCAAAGCTTGGTAATCCCGGAAAATTCTTGATTTCTTGCTCTCTTGGGAATTTAAAGGTTGATGAAGCTTTGTGTGATTCTGGATCAAGTGTCAATGTGATGTCCCTTGAAATGTCTAAGAACCTTGGGATCACAAACCTAAAGAAGTATCCATCACATATTACCTTTGTTGATGCTTCCTCAAGGCAACCAATAGGCCTTGTTAAAGATTATCCATTGAAGATTGGTAAGTGTCTAGTTCCATCTGACTTCATAGTCATGGACATGGTTCAAGCAGCAAGGCTACCTCTTCTCCTAGGAACTCGCTTCCTTAATACAGTTGGTGCAAGCATTGATTTCGCCAACAAGAGTGTGAATGATAAGGTCCTCTATCCTATGAAGCCTTCTACCTTGGGTTTTTGTGGCACAATCACATGTGCTACTGTGGGAATTTATGAAGAACCACCATATACAAAGGGGCAACTGATGGGATTCACTTGTGTGATGCTGAAAGATAATGATACCTTGGACCACAATGAGTATGATGGGTCAAGCTTTGATGGTGTGAGTCTTCTTGCTATGTTTGATGGGATCAATATGGTGGAACATATAGCTGAACCACCAAGAAGGGCAAGAAGGAGGTCTAAGAAGAAGAAGAAGGTGTTACGCATTGGAACAAACACCATGTTCATCGAGAAGGGAGGAGGAACTTCATATCCACTCCATGACCTTCCCAATGCCTAAAAAGGTTTGAACCGTCGAGCAATTGACGTTAAACAAGCGCTCTTGGGAGGTATTCCCATGCTATCCTTGTATATATTCTTGTTTTTGTTCTATAATCATGTTTCTTTGAGTTTTGAAAAGTATTAGGTTGAGTATTGAGAACTTAAGCTTCAAGAAGGGGTTTGGAAGAAACTTTTAAAGCCGTATCGACGTACCGTATCGACAAGGCAGGTCGATACGGACATCCCGAGGTTCATCTCGGCCTGGTGTCTCGAGGAAGTAAGTCGATACGGGGGGTTCTGAGGTCCGTATCGATCTGCTGTCTCGACATAGACCCGTCGATAAGCGCCAAGAGCTTCGCACGACCAGGAACTTTCCAAACCGTCTCGGCATGCCGTCTCGACGACCCAAACAGATACGGACGTCCCGAGGTCCATCTCGGCCTAGCGTCTCGAGGAAGCGAGTCGATACGCATGCCCGAGGTTCGTACCAACGTTTTGTATCGGCGTGGCTGGCCGAGAAGGGTCCTTCCACCAGGCGCGGGAAGCGGGTTATGAGGTCCCCCACCCCTCAGTCAAGCAATCCATCCTACTCCATGGAGTCTTACTCCTTCTCCTCAATACGCTTTTTATAGAGGTAACACTCCAAACCATTGTAAATACCATTTAGCTTTTATTTTTGCATTTTAAAATCTTCTCCAAGCTTGAATTACACAAGGGACTGTGTAATTTAAGTTTGGGGAAGTATGGTGTATTTGACTTTGTGTTTTGTGATCTTATTTTCCTTTTTCATGCATAGTAGAGTCTCATGCATTCATCTATGGCATAGAAAAACCAAAAAAATGAGAAAATTTCGGAAATTTCAAAAAAAACAAAAATAGCATGTAGTTGCATTTGCATTTGCCACACAAGTAGGATTGAATCTAGAATTTTTATCATTTATGATTGCATTCATATGCATTCGGAGCAATGATGAGCCTATCCTTGTAGATTGTTAACTTTTGTGATCAATTCAACACCCTAGTTAGTAGTTCTTTGATGCTTGTGAATAAATTTGAAAGTAAGGAAGAACCATGCTTGGACCACCTCATTTGTCACTAGTTTTTGGTTGAAATATAGTCTTGAAATTGATAGCCAACTCTACTCACTTAAACCAAATTTTGACATATAATTATCATGCTTGCATTGAAAGTAAATTCATGGATCTAAAATACTTGAGCTTTCTTATCCACTTTGCCACCCTTTTGCTAGCTCAAGTAGCACTCCTACCATAAACCAACCTCCTTTGAAGCCAATTGTTCTTGTGTGATCACTTGTGAGGCCTTTATTTCGATTGAACTTAGCATAAAGTGTTAGGTTTGGGACGACAAGTATGGGCTTTCATGTAGATTCTATCCTCGCATTTTGGGGCTAGCTTTAGTCTTAGGATTTGGGGGTTTGTTTGTTTGGTGGAAAAGTTTGGAAGGAAAGAGATGTTGAATAAGGGGATTGGTGAAAATAAAGGGAAACACGGTTTGAAATGGAAAGTCTTGTGGTTAAAAAGGAATAGCTCAAGGTAAAAATAAAATACTATGTGGTCTTGAGAAAAGAAAAGAGCCAAAAAGGGCCAAGTTCAAAAGAAAAATATGAAGATGGCTACCTAAAGATAAGAAAAAGAGCTAAGTTTATAAGTTAAGACTTCTCCATTCGCCGAGAATAATAGGTTGAAAAAGTTCCCCTTTGAGCTTTAAAAAGAAGAAGTGTGTTTGAAATTCAAAGGGTTTGGCAAGGCACACAGAGCTTTGGGAAAAAGGGTAGATTGTAGAGGGTTGAGTGAGCTAAAAGATGAATGAGAGGGGTTTAGGATCATTGATAGCATTTCGGGTAGATGAAAGTCTATTCTTGTATGCATCACTTGTTTCTTACCTTTAACATTATGCATATAGTTCAATCTTTTTGAGTGTTACCCTTACTTAAAAGCAAAACCGGATGAATTGAGATCACTTTTATCTCAAAACCCAGTCCCTTAGCCAAATGAATTTACTTGGCTTGCAATTTCATGATTCACGGTTTCATACTTAATGAATGTTAAAAAGTTGGTTTGATAGGGAGACTTGTTTTGAATGAATTCTTAGTGCACGTGAATGTTGAGATGGGCATGGTTAACTCTTTTGGAGTAGGAAGTATTCACATGCATTCTAGAATTAAGAACTAGGATGTTGATTTGATCATTATTGTTAACCATCTTGGATTTGAGCTCCCACCTTCAAACTTCTCTCCTTAGCTTGTGTTTCATTTGCTTGGGGACAAGCAAAAGGCAAGTTGGGGGGAGTTGATATGTCTATATTTTGCATCATATTTCCCTCCATTTAGTGTAAGTTTCATCTCATTTAGGAACTCATTAGGCATCTTTGCACCACATTTCATTCATCTAGTAGTCTAGGATGTCCTTGCATATTTTTGCAATTTTGGAGTCTTTATCATGTAATATGGATTCTATGGAGGCATTCTCGAAGTTGGAGAAGGATGGCATGATCAAGAGGAGGAAGAGAAGCGGCCAAATGATAAGCAAAAGTCTTTTAGAAGCATATCGAGCATTTGGAGGCGTGAAATATATGTGTCCGTAAGAAGGCCTTGCAATTAGATTCAGACTCCAAAGCCTTCTTAAGAGTTGTAGAGGATCCAGAGTGCGTTCTAGGGGCGTTGGAATCAAGTCATTCGGACCTCTGGTTAGAAAGTTAGATCGATTTTAATCCGTATCGACCAGACCACGTCGAGACGACCAAGCCGAGAAGAAGCAAGAATCCAGGAGTTCGTATCGACCTAGTTGATATATCAATGTTTTTACCCGTTTTTGGACCATGATATAAGTGTTTTTATAGAGTCTTTTGTTAGTTTTAGAGTCTTTTCCGAGTCTTTATAGGTTGGACTACGTTTGGAGCATAATTGGAGATTTTGAAGCTTTTTGGAGCATTTTGGAGAAGCAACCAAAGTGATGAAGTCGAGAGAGTAAAATTACGCGCAGAGTGTTGATCGACACCCACAGAGGGTGTCGATCGACACCAGACGAGACCGCCAAGTTTCGCGACTTCTATTGGAAAAAGGAAATTGCCCAAGTTTTGAAGAATTACAAGATTGCCCCTGGACGAAAATCCTCTTCTATAAATAGTTTACAGGCATTGTTTAGCCTCAATACTTTTGAATACCTTTTCATAATTTTCTGTCTTAGAGATTTTTGGAGAGAAGAATTTGTCTCCTTCAGAGCAAATTTGGAACTCCATTATTTCTATTGATTTCTTTTATGCATTCTTCTTTATTCATGATGTTTGTTTCATTCACCATGTCTGAGTAGTCTGCTAGTTAGGTTTAGGGTTTTTCAAAGGTGATTAATGAATTGTTAGGTCGAATTAAATTGTTAGGATAAAATCATTAGAGTTCTTCATCTGGATTTGTGTTTAATGCTTATTCTAGCTTCGCGACCTAGAATCTGATCTTAGGTTAATTAATAGATGCGAGAGTATTATTGATTGCCTGAACTAATGTTAGATGAGCAAAATACCTATTCGCAAAGAGATTTGGTTTAGGGTTTTGTGAACAATTGAACCTGAACTTTAATGCTTGTTTGAATTGTTAGGATTTGCAAAGAGATTTGGAATTCTAGGGTTTAGACATAGATAATCTTCGCAGCGAGAGTTGGTTGATTTTACATTAGTGTTTCAAGTTCTAGAACAGTGCTTAATAATTCCTAACATTCTGTCTAGACCTGCAATTTAGATCACCTGAGAATTTCCCTAAACCTAGCGTTTCGTCTCCTGAATTTACTAAGTCTTTAATTGCTTTCTGTTTTTAATTCCATATTTCTTCTTAGCTTAATTCGAAATTAGAAAACTGCTGTGTGACTATCCCTTCCTTGTGGATTCGATCCCTAAGTACTACAACTGATCTCTTAATTTGAGAGAGTAGCTCTAGGGTAAATTTGAGAGCATATCAGATTTTGGCGCCGTTGCCGGGGAAGGAGATTAGTTGCCTACAGAGTTCTAATATTATGATTTTGACTAGGTTTTGTTTTTAATTTTTATTTTTGGTTACTAATTCAGTTTCTTAACTTTGTGTTTCAGGTGCATGCACAATCGCAGTACCAAGAGCAACAAGAAAAAGGAATTGATCGCACTCAACCAGGAACTCACTCGTCTTGAACGTACGAACTGTCGATCTGCCCGAGCATCGATCGACACAAAGAGTATCGCTCGACACCCGACCAGAGCATCGATCGACACACTTAGCATCGATCGACACTCTTCCCGAACAGAGATGGCTGGACTGATGATTTTGATCCGCGATGAGAATGGTGACTTGGTTGATGGCGAGGGGCATAGGAGGAATGCCCAAGGACAGAGACTTGATGAGGCTGGCGCCATCATAGTCGAACCAGCAAGACACCAAGCACCTGCAGAAGCTGGACGTGGAAGAACATTAGGCGAGTACAACCGCCCAGACCGGTTCTATGCTAATAGAGCTACGATCCATCCTCCTGCATTCCAGAGGAATGACTTCGAGCTGAAGCCTGCTTACTTCACGCTCGTATCTCAACACCCTTTCCATGGTCTTGCCACTGAACACCCCATGGACCACGTAGAGAGATTCGAAGACTTAGCTTCAAGCATCAAGGCTAATGGAGTGACCTATGAATATCTTTTCTGCAAGCTTTTTCCCTATTCGCTTGCTGGAGATGCATCATACTGGCTGAAGCAGTTGCCACCAGGATCCTTGACCACATGGGAAGACACAAAGAATGCATTCCTTTGCAATTTCTTTGATGACTCGAGATCTGAAGAGCTGAGAATGAAGATCACTACATTCTCTCAAGGACCTACTGAGGCATTCAAAGCTTCTTGGGTAAGGTTCAGATCTTACCAAAGGGACTGCCCACATCATGGATTCAGCGAGCCGCATCTTATCGGAATATTCTACCGCGGGATCGACTGGAGATACCAGATGGCCTTAGACGCTGCAAGCAATGGGAACTTCAACACCAGATTTCCAGATGACGTAATAGAGCTTATAGAGAACTTGGCCTCTAGCAACAACACCAAGAATGCTGATTTTGAGAGGAGACAAAACGCAGGAGTAGCTGGAGGAAACCAAATTGCTGAAGTCAACAAGAAGTTGGACATCTTGATGGGAAAGAAGCAGGTCCATTTTGCTAATGAAGTAGAGACTTTTGAGCCTGAGGAAGAAGAAGTTAACTACATTAATGGAGCTGGTTTTCAAGGACAGAGATTCAACAATCAGCAAAGCTATGGTTCTTCCTACCAGAAGCCTTTTCAGAGCAACAACTTCAACATAACTTATGGTTCTTCTTCCTATCAGAAGCCTCCTGAGCAAGATAATAAGATGGAGTCTATGCTTGAGCAAATCTTAGAAGGACAGCAGAAGCTAACAGTGAATTTCAATGGCAAGATTGATTCACTTTACCAAAACCTAAATGGAAAGATTGAGAGCATAAACTCTCACATGAAGAAGCTGGATGTTCAAGTTGCTCAAACCGCAGAAGCTGTTCGTAGGTAAGAAGGAATTCTTCCTGGAAAGACGGACACGAATCCGAGACACCATGTGAATGCCATCACGATCCAGAATGGAGGGAACCTTCAGCCTGTGCAGAAAAGTGGGCCAAGTATTGAAGAATTCAAGGAGCTTGAAGATGTAGAAATTGCTGCGTAGTCAATGTCGATCGACACTACTGTGTGTCTATCGACACTCGAGAAGAAATCAGACAAATCAAGCTCGATCAACACAGCATCCTCGACACAAACGTGTAGTGTCGATCGACACCAGTTGGGTGTCGATCGACACCCTTCCCGGACTTTGACAGACACATCTAAAGATTCACATGTCGCATTGGAAAGAGTCTACAAGGCCAAGGTTCCCAATATTCCTCTACCCAAACACCTAAGGCCGCCCATTAGTGCAGAGAAGCTGGTTGCTTTCAACAAGAAGGTGGAAATGATTCCTAAGGAGCTCTCCTTTGATGAGGCTTATGAGAGATATCCTTTGTGTGCTTTCTTCCAGAATAACAGAGAAACCTTTGAAGAGATGGAAGAATTCTTTCACAAAGCAAGGGAAACACCACCACCAATGAAGCAGCTGCCTAAGGTTGAAGATCCTGGGATGTTTATGGTTCCATGCTCCATTGGTGGAGTTGAGTTTAAACAATCCCTCTGCGATTCAGGAGCAAGCGTGAACCTCATGACAAAAGACATTGCAGAGAGGCTGGGGATTGCTGACATTCACCCTTCAAGCATGACTCTTGAATTTGCCAATTCTTCTACCGCAGTCTCATATGGTACAATTCCAAACCTACTTGTCAAAGTTGGGAGTTGCCTAGTTCCAACTGATTTTCAGGTTGTGGAAGTAAGCAGAACGTCTAGCATACCATTCATCCTTAGAAGACCATTCATGGCCACGGTAGGAGCTATTGTAGACATGCCCAATAAGAGAATGTCTTTCTCTAATGTTGACAAAGAAGTGTTCTGCAAAGCTATCCCTACTACTGGAACTTCCAAACACATCTCTTGCATTGCTGTGATCGCTGGAGAGGAGCTTGATACTGCAAAACAAAAGGACAAGCTGGTTATTCAAGAAGCATTAGCTGAGAATTCTAAGAAAGTTGTGGAGCTTGAAGACTGGGGTGGAAATGATCATCTCTTCCAAACTATGAGCAGAAACGATGTTCAAATCAATGACAAGCCAATGGAGGAAGACGTTTTTGTCATGGAGACAAGGATTGCAGAGATGAACTACAGAAAAGGTGAAGAAATTCGAGCTACTGACTCAGTGTCGATCGACACACTTCACGGATCACACCAGAAGTCGTTTCCAATGCTGTAAGTCCGTCATTTTTGGTCAAACAGAAGCCTCCACATCCTTCTGCCGAGAAACCTCGAAGTAAGCAAAGGTACGCACACCCTGTACTCAATTCCAAACCTCCTGATCATCTCAATAAGAATTTTAAAAGTTCAAAAGCTGTTGCACACTTATGCAAGCCACAAGATTCTCGTAGAAGGCTTGGTGTTTCTTTTGATGATGCTGCAGGAAAAAGGAGAACCCCACCCGAACTCAAGTCCCTCCTTGCTGTTGTTCCTCATTTCCTTGGTCGATCTCATGCATCTAATGCCTATACACGGCCTTGCATGAGAAGACATTCGTCTGGGAAGCATTCAATGCCACCCTCTGATCCACCAGACGTCTAAACCCCGACACAGTCAAGCTAATGACTGAAAACGAGCGCTGAGTGGGAGGCAACCCACTGTTAGGTACGTTTTTCTTTTTATTTCGTTTTGGTTTTACTAAGTCCTAGTTTTAGTTGAAATGAAGAGACATTGGACTCGACATAGACGAGTGTCGATCGACACCACGCGCGGACGAAGGTAAGTCTTCTATCTGGTCTTTTATGTTGTTTCTAATCTTTCTTTTAGCCAACTTCGGGCTTGATAACACTGGGGACAGTGTTGTTTAAGTCTGGGGGAGGTGATTACTGACTTTGTGTTTTGTTTTGAGAGTCATTTGAGTCAGTCAAAAACTTTGTTTTACTGAGTCAAAATCAGTGAAATTTTCAGTTTTTCTTGGAACTAACCACAAAATGTTGACACTTGAAGGACCATTGCTTTAGTAGTTGATTACAGGTCTTACTAAGTAGAAAGTTGCAAATGGATCAATCTAACAGAGAGAGTTCAGATCCCCTTAAAAGAACTCGGTATGCATTGAATTTGATTCCTCTTTCAGCTATGAACAGGAGAAGCTAGTTGCAGTCTCTCCTTGATCTTCCCTTGAGAAAAGAAAAAGAGTCTAAGTCTGGAAATAGTGCAAAGAACCTCATGAACCTGTCTCCTCACAAGAAACAATATTAGTGAGTGCTCTTGAACACGTCTCCTCACAAGGAACACAAGTAGAGAGTAGCACTATTTCCCGAGACTTCAAAAGAATAAGAAGAGTCAATGAAAAGATCTTAGAACACCCTGAAAATGGGCATAAGTTGACTAAGGGAAGAGAAAATAGGAGAGTTGTACAAAGAGAATCTTGTTCAGGCATTAAGGAAGGGAAAGAATCATAAAAGTTATGTGGCAATACCACTGTTAGAGTTCGAAATTTTACCAAGGAAAGGATCTGGATTCAAACTGGGAGATTGCTAAGCTTGTGGTAAGTACACTGAACATTACCTAAGGTTGGCTCTATAGCATGTGGATTCAAGAGTGTTAATGACTGTGGCGTTCCGAAGGATAGCTCGATGTTTCTGTTTCCAAACCTCGACTCTATATTTGGTTTCTGTTTTGCTTGAGGGCAAGCAAAATCAATGTCTGGGGGAGTTGATATATCATGGTTTTTACCCATTTTTGGACCATGATATAAGTGTTTTTATAGAGTTTTTTGTTAGTTTTAGAGTCTTTTCCGAGTCTTTATAGGTTGGAAAACGTTTGGAGCATAATTGGAGATTCTGAAGCTTTTTGGAGCATTTTGGAGAAGCAGCCAAAGTGATGAAGTCGAGAGAGCAGAATTACGCGCAGAGTGTCGATCGACACCCACAGAGGGTGTCGATCGACACCAGACGAGACCGCCAAGTTTCGCGACTTCTATCAGAAAAAGGAAATTGCCCAAGTTTTGAAGAATTATAAGATTGCCCCTGGACGAAAATCCTCTTCTATAAATAGTTTACAGGCATTGTTTAGCCTCAATACTTTTGAATACCTTTTCATAATTTTCTGTCTTAGAGATTTTTGGAGAGAAGAATTTGTCTCCTTCAGAGCAAATTTGGAACTCCATTATTTCTATTGATTTCTTTTATGCATTCTTCTTTATTCATGATGTTTGTTTCATTCACCATGTCTGAGTAGTCTGCTAGTTAGGTTTAGGGTTTTTCAAAGGTGATTAATGAATTGTTAGGTCGAATTAAATTGTTAGGATAAAATCATTAGAGTTCTTCATCTGGATTTGTGTTTAATGCTTATTCTAGCTTCGCGACCTAGAATCTGATCTTAGCTTGATTAATAGATGCGATAGTATTATTGATTGCCTGAACTAATGTTAGATGAGCAAAATACATATTCGCAAAGAGATTTGGTTTATAGATTTTGTGAACAATCGAACCTGATATTAATGCTTGTCTGAATTGTTTGAATTTGCAAAGAGATTTGGAATTCTAGGGTTTAGACATAGATAATCTTCGCAGCGAGAGTTGGTTGATTTTACATTAGTGTTTCAAGTTCTAGAACAGTGCTTAATAATTCCTAACATTCTGTCTAGACCTGCAATTTAGATCACCTGAGAATTTCCCTAAACCTAGCGTTTCGTCTCCTGAATTTACTAAGTCTTTAATTGCTTTCTGTTTTTAATTCCATATTTCTTCTTAGCTTAATTCGAAATTAGAAAACTGCTGTGTGACTATCCCTTCCTTGTGGATTCGATCCCTAAGTACTACAACTGATCTCTTAATTTGAGAGAGTAGCTCTAGGGTAAATTTGAGAGCATATCACTAGTGTATCGACCAGCTAGGTCGAGACGAACACATACGAGTTTTAGTGTTCACTTTTTCTGGGTCCACCTATAAATACTCAAAAGACCTAATTTTATGGTTAACTTTTATTCTCTATTGTTCTTAGCTTAAACTTTAGCCTCTTGGAGAAAAAACTTGTATTTGCTTGGATCTTTTAAGTTTAATACAAAAACTCTCTTGGATTTCTTAGTTTCTCTTCTCTAATCATGTTTTGCTTATCTCTTATCATGGACTTGATGGGCTTAATGATGATTAGTGAGTAGTCTCTTAGGAACTTGGGGATGGGTTAGATTTAAGGTTTTCTAATGGTTCAATCTTGAAATCTAGGTTAGATTCTTTCATCTCTCTTCCTATTAAATTGTTCTTAATGCCAAATACCTAATCTTTTGCTATTTATGATCATAAGAATTTCATACGCCCACCAAGTGTTTGATGAAATGCTTGAACCACTTTTCTAAGAGATTTACATTCCTAGCCTAAGATATTAGTTGCCTAGGGTGTTTATCATGCCATATAGACTTATGTTTATTGCTTGCTAATCATTTTAATGCTAACACATCATTAGTTCATTAAGGTGATTAGGAAATGGATTATTACCACACATCATGGATTAATCTTTATTAGTGATCTAGGCATAGAGATAACTTGTTTAGTTGNTCATTTTAATGCTAACACATCATTAGTTCATTAAGGTGATTAGGAAATGGATTATTACCACACATCATGGATTAATCTTTATTAGTGATCTAGGCATAGAGATAACTTGTTTAGTTGTTAAATGTTTGCAAGGTTGGCCATTTAGATGCCCAAATCAATGATTTCATCCCTAGGTTTCGTTTTTACCAAATTAGTAATCTTACTTAGTAGTAAATCGCTTGATTAGTGCTTAATTAGTTATAATTAAGATTTTAAATCATATAATTAGTCTTGTAGTATCTCCTTTAGCTAGTAGCTTGCTTTTAATAGTTCCTTGTCACCTAAATATTCGAATTTGGCTTAGCTTAAACAAAACTTTGTATTCCTTTTGCATCAAGCTCCCAAGATGGATTGATATCTCAAGTATTGCAATGATATGAGCAATTGAGAAATTGCAAACAAGACTAAAAGTACTTGTTTCACATATTCAAGATGTTTTGAGTACCTTGGAGCTGTGGAGGATGCGTGGACATGCTTAGGTTCAAAGGGGAGCTTATGGACATTTGAAGAAGTTCGGACAAGCAAACATGCGCTGAGATCGAGGTGAAGATCGAGCAAGACTGGTCATTCTAGACGAGATCGACCAGAAGATCGAGGCACTTGGACCGTTTTAAGGAAGAAGAACGGGACTTGGATCGACCAAGATGATCGTGCGACTGTACGGACCCAAAGACATCACTCAGAAAGAACGAAGTGAAGATCGAGGCTAAGGATCGATCAAGATCGAATCGACCCAAGGATCGAGCGAGGGCGTCGATTTCGGTGTTGAAACGACCCAAGGATCAAACGACCCAAGGACGACTCAGCTCGATCTCTTCTCTCCAGGCGCGCTTCCTTATCCGCTAACTCACGTTTTGTCCTTTTGTGAGGGGACCATTCCTCCTTTGCTATAAACAGCTAAAATCTTTAATTTTTGGGATAATCTTTTATGCTTTTTGCCTTCTTCTTCTTTTGTTCTTGCCACCATTGTTAAGTTTTTAAGCTTTTGTAATCGCACTTTTAGAGTTTCATAAGCAAGAACTTGTCTTTTTAATCTTAATCTTCTTTCTGTTTAACGTTAATCATGTTTAGCATTTCAAATCTTGTGATTATGAAGTGTTTGATTATGATTAGCGAGTAGTAGCCTTAAGGTTTGAGGCCGAGGGGTTTAGGGAGGTTTAAGGGTTTAGATAGAGGTTTAGCAAGTTTATAACCCTTAACTCTTCTTGGTTTTGGAGGGATTAAAGCCAAAGACTCTCGATGGAGATCTTTGAGTCCATATAGATTTCCTTACCTCATGAGGGTTTAGGAATCTCATCAACCCATCCAAGAGACTATCTCCTTTTAAGCCACGACGGTGGAGATTAGGGTTTAGTTAAGCCAAGATTAAGAAAGGCTCTCTCTTGCTCATCAACCGATCATTTCCACCACACACCATGGGTTTGGAGGGAGAGGTTTGATGAAGGTTCGGAACCACCACCGTGGAATGATCTATAATCGTTTCTTAGGCTTAGAGTTAGCTCAATATTTGTGTAGATTTACTTTTGTCTAAACCCAAGATCCAACCTTGAATCTCCCATCATCTAAACCTTCGGCCTTGTATCTCTCTTTTATATTTGATAAATCAAGAACCAATATTTTATTATTTAAGTTGCTAGAGATCCTTTAATATTTTCACTTGTAGTTTTTAAATCTTTAAACTTTGATATTGTGTTGCTCTATAATTTTAGAAATTGCCTTAAGCGTTGTTCTTTAGCCTAGTTATATTTTAAGATTTTATTATCTTGCATGAGTAGTTTTTATAAATCCATTTCACCAATCAAAAACTCGTATATGGCTTAGATTAATCTCGTTCTTGCATTCCTTTTGTCTTTTCCTTTCCAAGTTGGATTGATAACCTCAAATACTACAATGACATGATTAGTGTTGAGCATTGAAAGCAGAAAAACTCCACTTATCAATTGGCGCATTTGCCAAATTGGATTAGGAAAGCACTAGGATTTGGAACTTGGTCAAGACAAAGTTTTTCTTTTAAATTTTGTTACTAATCTTTCTACTTCCTTATCTTTGTTTTCAGGTACATGAATTTGAGGTCTAGAGGAGACACCAATCTGGTCACACCTCTAGACAACATTCATCTTCTTGGAAGCGCAAGCTTGAGAAGGGAAAGAGGTCAACCGGTTCAAGAACAATTTGTTGAAGACGGTATGGCTGATCAAGACGAGATACCACCACCTCATGCTGCTGCTGGTAGGGTTAATGGAAACCCCAACCATTTCCCAAGAGTTCCACAGATCATTGGTGCGGGTGATGCACCAAACACCCACACCAATCGGTTTGGCATTACACCTCCTCCGGTGCAAAACAACAATTTCGAAATCAAGCCGGGCTTTGTGTCAATGGTCCAAAACAACAAGTTCCAAGGTCTTGCGATGGAGGATCATTTGGAACACTTGGATAACTTTGAGCAATGTGGTATGATAAAGATCAACGAGATCTCAGAGGACAGTTTCAAGTTTTGGTTGTTCCCGTTTTCACTCGGTGACAAAGCTCGCCATTGGGAGAAGAACCTACCTCAAGG
Organism: Alliaria petiolata; assembly: GCA_020283515.1. Lineage (NCBI taxonomy): Eukaryota > Viridiplantae > Streptophyta > Magnoliopsida > Brassicales > Brassicaceae > Alliaria > Alliaria petiolata. Next base: position 65,622,230 of record JAHZTW010000004.1, on the reverse strand, counting down.
AACCATAACATCATGGACTGACTGCAAGAAAGCCTTCCTCTCCAAGTTCTTCTCTAGCACACGGACAGCTCGGCTAAGAAGCGAGAGTAATGGCTTTACACAAATGAGCAATGAAACGTTTAGCGAGGCTATGGAACATTTCAAGGATTACACAATCCAATGTCCTCACCACGGCTTCCGTGAAGAGTCCCTACTACAAACAATCCATAGAGGAGCCTTGCCTAGAGTTCGGATGCTATTGGACACGGCGAGTAAAGGCAACTTTCTTGGCAAGATGTAACCGCGGGTATGGAGCTAATCGAGAACCTTGCTTTGAGTGATGGGAACTACAGTGAGAATTATGACCGATCACCTAGAGGATCTGATCAAGAGTCACACAAGAGAGAGTTGAAGTTGCTTCATGAAAAGATTGATAAGCTCGTACTTGCTAATCACAAGCATGTGCATTTTGTGGGAGAGGCTACGAATGTTCTAGAGGAGCTAGAACAAAGCCAAGAAGAAGCCAATCGGGTAGGAGGCCAAGATTACCCAAGACCACAAGGTTACTTTAACAAGTTCCAGAACAACAATCTCTCCTACTGAAGAAACAATGTAGAGAACCCTAATGATCAAGTCTACCCTCTTCAAAGGCAGTTTGGGAACCAAGGAGGATATGTGAACAAAAACACATACCAAGGAGCTAGACAAGGCAACTTTCAAGGTCCACAACAACAAGGCAACAAAAGGTATCCCCCTGGATTTGTTCAGCCTCCACAAGCTCAAGCTTCTTGTAATGATACGGTTAAAGCGATGCTTCAACAACTCATGCAACAACAAGCATCAATGGCTTTGCATGTGACCAAAACGCTTGATGATTTCAGTACAAAAATGGACTCCTCTCACAGAGATTTTGACACTAGACTCCGTACACTAACCACAAAGGTTAAGCAGCTTGAGAAGGGCAAAGCCAGCTCCTCCAACACCGCCACACCACCGGCCAAACCAACGGAATATGCTAAGGCCATTACACTTCACAGCGGGAAAGAATTGCAATCTCGTTCTAAACCTCAACACAATGAAGACATTGTGATTCAAGTGGGGGAGGAAGGTCTTTTAAAAGACCAAGGAATAACTTTTGATGATGTCTACATCGAGAGGTCAAGTAAAGGAAAAGAAGCGGTCAAGGAGAAAACGGTAGAAAGAACAAGTGAGAAGCAGGATGTTTTTATTCCACCACTGTACAAGCCAAAGCTACCTTTTCCCACAAGGTTCAAGAAACAACTCGTAGAGAAGCATAGAGCGCTGTTTGAAAAGCATACGAGGGAAATCGAGTTGAAGATGCCTCTACTTGATGCTTAAACTCTCGTACCAAAGTATGCAATTTTTTTGAAAGATACTCTTGCAAAAAGGGCAAAGGACTCTAAGGAAGTGATGGTCCTTAGCCATGAGAGTAATGCTATTATCCACAAAGCTATTGCACCCAAGAAGCTCGGGGATCATGGTTCTTTCACCATACCGTGTGCATTTGGACCCTTGAAGTTTGACAGTTGCTTATGCGATCTTGGGGCAAGCATAAATCTTATGCCCAGTCCGTTACAAAGAAGCTACGGTTCACAAGGTTCAAGGAATGCAGAATCTCCCTCGTCCTTGTTGACAGAAGCGTGAGGCTGCAAGTAGGTGTGTTAGAAGATCTACCGGTGAGGATAATCAGCGTGAGTGTTCCCACAGATTTTGTTGTCTTAGAGATGGACGAAAAAACCAAGGACCCCTTAATTCTTGGAAGACCGTTCCTAGCAAATTTCGGGGCCATAATAGACGTAAAAAATGGCAAAATCTCTTTGCATTTGGGCAAGGATTTAAGACTAGACTTCGACATCATCGAGGTTTTGAAGAAACCAACAATCGGTGAACAAATGTTATACGTGGAAGCTATGGATGCCTTAGCGGATGAACTTCTGGAGGAATTAAGGCAAGATGATCACCTGCATATTGCCTTGACAAGGGAGCATAGAGAGCATGGATATCTGAGCCAAGAGACGCAGGAATATGTTAAACTGCTTGATGATCGAGAGTTTTCGAATGAAGATGAGGGATTTCGACTAGAGATCGAGTCGAAGATCGATTTAACCCCTCGATTCAGTGTGGAGAACGGGGCTAGAATCGATCAAGCAGCCGAGTTCTGCTCTGAGATCGACCTTAAGGAGCGATCCACTCCTCGATCTTCGATGGAACGATTGGTTGAATCGAAGGAGGACGCTCGATCCAACGAAGATCGATCCCACGATCGAGCGACCAGATCGATCTCTGCTGAAAAACCAAGTGAGGACAGTAGCCTTGTAATGCAAGATTGGGGTTCAAGGATGCTGAGAGGGAAAACAACCTTGGTACAAGCCATGAAGAGGACTGGAGTGAGCTCCTTGCACCAAAAGTGGAGCTCAAGCAACTTCCAACCGGGCTAAGGTACGCTTTCTTAGGATCAAACTCTACATACCTGGTAATTGTTGATGAGCTGAACTCACTCCTTACGGAGTTGAGAAAGTACAGAAAGGCTCTTTGGTACTCACTACGTGACATCAAGGGTCTTTCACCACTGATATGCACTCATAGGATTCACTTAGACAAAGAAAACTCATCATCCATTCAACACCAAAGACGTTTGAACCCAAACCTAAAAGAAGTTGTCAAGAAATAAATCCTTAAACTTCTAGATGCTGGGATGATATATCCTATCAGTGATAGCACATGGGTCTCTCCAGTCCATGTGGTACCAAAGAAAGGAGGTATCACGGTTGTAAGAAATGAAATAGACGAATTAATACCAACTAGAACCATAACGGGTCATAGGATGTGTATTGATTACCGAAAACTTAACTCAGCCACTAAAAAGGACCATTTTCCTCTTCCATTCATTGATCAGATGTTGGAAAGACTAGCAAACCATCCTTATTATTGCTTTTTAGACGGGTATTGTAGCATAATAATGGGATTATGGTCGGATAGGTCATGGGATGGCCGAGGTAATCATGTACAGAGTCGAGTAAGGTTCGACTGTGGCTGTAAATAGTTGTTTGTTTTGTGACTATGTCTGGGAGTTATGGACAGTACAGTGATCGTAGTCGAGTGGTTAACGGCTATATTCGGATAAAATGTGGAAATTGTTGAGAAACGACTAAGTGTTGGGAGACAAAGGGCTGGGCTCGTGGGCCATGATTTTAGCCGACTAGAATTAGACTTTTCCGAGTGGGGAAAAGATTTCTCGCGTTTTGGCCGAGCGGTTTGGGAAACTGCCGAGAGAAAAGGAAAGTTGTCCGGATAAAGTTGAGAAAAAGGAAAATCTGTTTGGTTTAAGCCGAGAGAAAATTAGAGCGGACCGACTATAACCGAGAAAAACCCGAGCGTGTTGGATAAGTCTTGGGCAGACGGGTTATTTAGGGTTTTGATCGTATAAAAGGAGTTGTTCTAGGGATTTCTGCTCACGCGGCTGAGAGATATCCGAGAGAGAGAAGAGTTTTCGAGCTATATTCGAGAGAGATCGAACGTAGCCGAGGATTGTCCTAGAGCGCTTGATTTCGTCCGATAATTTTTGAAGCTTGTTCGAGAGAAAGTGCTTGGTTCGTGAGTAAGCCGAGAATTGATTGGATCTCTTGGCACAGATCGTAGCGATAGCCGAGGATTCACGTTGTGTCTGACTATCTTGGATTGGATCGAGTTTTTCACCAAATATCCTTCGACCAAACCGTTTGTTTGATTGTCTAAGGTGAGTGTGTGATTGTGGTTAGCATTTATGGATTGACGGATTGCTAGGGATTTGATATTTGATTGATCGCTTGTGCTAAGTAGGTTTTTTTTATGCTTAGCAAAAGGTCAATGTTTATGAGATTGTGATGCGGTTTGGTGGCCGTGATATTGTGTGATGTTTGGCTAGCTCGTGATCGAGGCGGGATCGTTTCGTTGCATAGGTGATGTGTTATTCACGCTAGTGTGGAATCAGATCCGTAAGATTAGATGGTCAGGGTCAGGCTAGACGATCATAAGTGTTGATTGATTGTTTGCTTGCTTGCTAAGTGTTGATATCATATTAGAATTGTTAGCATGAATGAGTGATTAGTTGCTGGCTAAGGTGTTACGAGATCACCGTACTCACTAAGCATTTATGGTAATGCTTATGCCACTCTTATGTGTTGAGTGTGCAGGTAAAGATGTTGTCCAGGACCGTTAATTCTGAAGGCGGACTTGAAGGCAGTGAAGAAAGGAATGGATTTAGGATTGGGTTTTGGGGTTTAAGCATTAAGCATTGTTTTGGTTCACGGCTTTGGGTTTTATTATGAACTTAATCGAATTTGCCTAAGTTAGTTTATGATTTTATAAACCTCTATTGTACGTTTGGAATTTTTATCTATTTATGCAATGAGAATGAATGGCTTGAGAATCGAATTGTTGATTAATGTTTAAAGAGAAAATTTAAAAATTCCAAATAGTTTGTAAATTTGCCAAGGGTTGTATCAGGGCGGGCTGGCCGCGGTAGGATTACCGGGTCTGGTTGCTTCAGCTTGGTATCCGAGCGTGGTCGATTCTAGGATAGTTCATTAGCATAGTTGGGGTTAGAAAAATCCACCTTTCACTGCCGAGTATCGCAGTTTGTTGTTGTTTAAGTTGGGAACTCTTGGTTGCGGTTAGCTACGGGCTAACAGATAATTGTTTTAACGTGCAGATGGCTCTGAGAAGGACTAGAGCTGCGAGGTTGAATGGTGCTGTGAACTCGGGGAGTTCTGGAACCGAGAATGCGGTTGGGAACCAACATGAGGTTGAGGCTGCTGTGGCGGCAGAGGCTGCTGCTGCGGCTGCGGCTGCGCAGGTTGCGGCTGAGAATGTGATATGTCTTTATTTTGCATCATATTGCTCTCTATTTAGTGTAAGTTTCGCTGCATTTATGAACTCATTTCGACATCTTTGCATCACATTTTACTCATCTTGTAGTCTAGGATGTCCTTGCATAGTCTTTGCATATTTCGGCATTTTTGGAGTCTTATCAGGTTATGTGGATGCAATGGAGGCAATCTTGGAGTTAAGGAATGATGGCATTGCAAGGAGGAGGTTTAGGAGTCACTTGAAGAAGACGAAGAGACCTAAGGAGGATGTTTCGAGCCATACCGACGTACTGTATCGACCAGTCAGGTCGATACAAGTTTCGAGGGGATCATCTCGGCTAGCCGTATCGGCCTGGCTTGGCCAAGACGAACAGAAGGGCGCTTAAGAAGAAAAGTTTAAAACTGTATCGACGTCCTGTATCGGGATGTCCACGCCGAGACACAACTCCAGGGATCCGTATCGATCAGCCGTATCGGGATGTCCACGCCGAGACACAACTCCAGGGATCCGTATCGATCAGCCGTATCTGGATGGCCACGCCGAGACACAATTCCAGGGATTAGTATCGACGTGCTGTATCGACCTAGCACGTCGATACGAACATACGAATTTCCACCTTTTGCCCTTTTGGGGGTCCCCCTATAAATACTGAAAAGACCTAATTTTATGTCAACTTTTATTCTCTACTATCTTGTCAAAAACTTTTATCCTCTTTGGGAGAAAAACCTTGTAGTTGCTTTGGATCATTAAGTTTAATGCAATATCTCTCTTAGATTTTTTGTTTTCATTTCTCTAATCATGTTTGGCTTATCACTTATCTTTGATTTGATGGGCTTAATCATGATTAATGAGTAGTTCCTTAGGAACTTGGGGATGGGTTAGATTTAGGGTTTTCTAATGGTTCAATCTTGCAATCTAGTATAAATTCTTTTATCTCTCTTCTTATAAAGTAGTTTCTAATGCCAAATAGCTAATCTTTGCTATTTTGGATCATAGGCATTTCATACACCCACCACTTGTTTGATGAAATGCTTGAACCAACTTTATAAGAGATTTACACTCCTAGCCTAAAACATCATTAGTTTCCTAGGGTGTTTATCATGCTATTAGACTTGTGATTAATGCTTGCTAATCATTTTAACGCTAAAACACCATTAGTTCATTAGGGTGATTTGTTAAGGGATTATTGCCACACATCATGGATTAGTCTTTAATTAATGTTCTAAGCATAGAGATGGCTTGATTAGTTGCTTAAATGATTTCTTTCCCATAAAGGTTGCAATCATTTAAGAAACAATTGGTGGAGAAATACAAGGCTATGTTTGACAAGCAAATCAAAGACATTGAGCTCAAGATGCCTTTGGTGGATGCCTTTATGATGATTCCACAATATGCTAAGTTCTTGAAGGATACCGTGGCACAAAGAGCAAGGGATATCCAAGGAGTTATGTTGCTTTCTCAAGAGTGTAGTGCAATTATTCAAAGCAATGTGATACCAAAGAAGCTTGGAGACCCCGATTCTTTCACTATACCATGTGCCCTAGGTCCCCTTGGTTTTGAAAATTGTTTGTGTTATCTTGGTGCTAGCATCAACCTTATGCTCTATTCAATAGCTAAGAAGCTTGGTTTCACCAATTACAATGAGTGTGAAATCTCTCTAATACTTTCTGATAGGAGTGTGAGGATGCCTATTGGTGTTCTAGAGGATTTTCCTTTCAAGGTTAGCAATTTCATCATTCCCACTGATTTCATGGTACTTAATATGGATGAGGAGTCAAAGGATCCTTTGATTTTGGGAAGACCTTTCCTAGCTACAGCTGGTGCAATCATTGATGTGAAGCATGGGAAGATTAGTTTGCATCTAGGAAAAGGGGTTGAGTTGAAGTTTGACATAAATGAGACCTTCAGGAAGCCAACCATTGATGGTCAAACATTCTACATTGAAACTATGGATGAGTTAGCCGGTGAGTTACTAGAAGAACTAGCTTAAGAAGACCATCTTGGTGTGGCTCTCACCAAACCACATGGAGAGAATGGGTACTTGCATGAGGAGACCCAAGCATACATGCTCATGCTTGATTCACGCAAGGCACTAGATGGGGAGGATAGCTTTACAAGATTAGTAGTTCCATGTGAGAGTGAAGTGAAATTTGACCAAGACAAGGGGTCCATGAGGGTTGAGATTTCAAGTCAAGGCAAGAGGAAACGTCAATCATACCATATCGGAGTCAACCCGATATGGCCATCCAGGTAACATGGTATTTAGACTTAGCCAATTCGAGAAAAGCACTCAAATGTATGGCCGACTTTTCCGGATAAGGCAAGAATACTTGGTTGGGGTTAGCCGACAGCTATTCCCCAAACCGAGAAACCCTAGTCAAACCCTTTCTCTCCCCTTATCCCCTCTTTATAAAAAGCTATCGCCTCTCTCGTTTTCATCTCCCATCGCTCAAAACCAGAAAATTATCTTTAGCTTTTAATTTCGCAACTCGAATCTGTGCATCCTTTCAAGAATTTTTGCAAATATCGTGCTAAGGTAAATATCTGCTATAGAATGATATGATTGAGTATTCCTTAGGATTGTTTAGATTCGCTGCATTAGGGTTTTGAGAGTGAATGGAGAAACGTTTGGTAGACAATTTTGCATAATCACTTAGGTTTTTTGTAGGATTTTCTGGAATTTCGGTATATCTATTTGAGAGGGTAGCTTTACGGCTAAACTCTTTTGAAATGTTGAGACTCTGGAAATCCCCTTTTCCACCTTTTGTTTAACGCATGCTTGTCTAAAATCTGAAACTGTGAAGAACAACTTATAAGGAAAATTTTTTATCCTTCACAATTTAGGATTTATCCCGATCTAGTAGTAATTCGAATATGTTTGCTTGGGTCTCTTTAGTCATGAATAGAGTTGCCTTAGGTTTAAACATACATGCAAGGTAATCTTTGCTCTTAGTGTTTTTTCTTGTGCTTACACACTTTCGAGTGTTTTTGATTGTTAGGTACAATGGTAGAAGCAACAAGAAGCGGAGCTATTCTTGGGAGATCAAGGGAATATCAAACAGAAAAGAGAGAAGGAAAGAAGCCAGTTGGAAGTTCCAGCCGAGCGGCTGTAGTGCGCTCACCCACACGTGCATCAGGAAGGAGAAGTACGAGTTCCCGACCCACTATGGCCGATATGCGTGCAGCATTGAGGCGAATGGAGTTCAAAGCCACACGCTACCCACATGAGGAAACAATGGCCGAGCTGGGCATCTACGAAGACTGCCATATCCTTTTCAATGCGATGAGTCTGAGGAAATTCATGGAGAACGCCTATGCGTCTCACGACGAGGCAACCTTCCAGTTCCTGGCAACATTGGAAGTGACCTTCTATGCCTTTCGAGAGGAGACTCCAGAGGAAGATGGAGACGGCTACATTCATTTCAAATATGGAAGCGAGACACACCGAATGTCATTTCGGGATCTCGAGTCGATATTCGGATTTAGCCAAGGCGATATGCGAGAGATGACCCTCAACATCGAAAGCGAGGAGCTGGAGGCACTGTGGGGTCACATTGGGGTGGGCACTTACAAGCCCGGAGTGAACAAGAGCACCAGGATAAGGCACCCAGCCTTGAGATATGTGCAAAGAGCCATTGCACATACTTTCTTTACAAGGAAGGAATGTGGAGCTGTCCTGACCAAGGAGCTAGAAATAATGGATGACGGTCTGGTAGAGATCATTCAAGAGACCCGAAATGGGAGGGAGCTGAATGGAAGCAGACGGAGCACCGGGCTAATCATAATTTTGCTCAAGGAGCTCCTCCACTACAAGTCGTGGATGATCTCCACACCAAGCGAAAGGCCTCAAGTAGGCTGTGGAGGAGTCGTATCTGCCATCTTGAAGGGAGCTGGTGCCGATCTTTAGGAGCCAACAAACGGGATTCGCTTGATAAACATCGATTACTTGAAGAAATGCCAATTTCTCGGGAAGCCATATCGGCATGGACACCGATATCAGTTCACCCTTCCTGCAGATAGAGCAGCTGTGATGTTCCTGCCCAACCCATACCTGACCATGATAAGGGGACCTCAGCATCTGGATTTCGAGCCGCAAGACGAGCATCTTTTCCCCTATGGAGCTGACTTCTATGGAGACTACGAGGAAGAATATCGGGAGGAAGCCGATATGGTCGCTGAAGAGGAGGGAGGAGATGAAAACGACTATGTGGACCCTACCGACGAGTTTGGCTTCCCTCTCTACGGAGCGGATCGTTACCATTTCGACCCAATCACAAGCGCGACACATCGAACCCTCAAGACGGCTCACGAAAGGATCAACGTGCTCCAACGGTACTGCAAATGGCAGGATCGCTCAATCAAGAAGCTAGTCTCCACGGTGAAGGGGATTAAAGGACACATGAAGGGTCTGAAAGGCCAGATCAAGTTNGCGATTGTGCATGCACCTGAAACACAAAGTTAAGAAATTGAATTAGTAACCAAAAACAAAAATTAAAAACAAAACCTAGTCAAAATCCTAATATTAGAACTCTGTAGGCAACTAATCTCCTTCCCCGGCAACGGCGCCAAAATTTGATATGCTCTCAAATTTACCCTAGAGCTACTCTCTCAAATTAAGAGATCAGTTGTAGTATTTAGGGATCGAATCCACAGGGAAGGGATAGTGACTCAGCAGATTTCTAATTTCGAATTAAGCTAAGAAGATAGAATTAAAAGTAAAAGCAGAAAGCAATTAATAACGATGTAAGTTCAGGAGACGAAACACTAGGTTCAGAGAAATTCTCAAGTGATACAAATTGCAGGTCTAGACAGAATGTTAGGAATTATTAAGCACTGTTCTTGAACTCGAAACACTAATGTAAAATCAACCAACTCTCGCTGCGAAGATTATCTATGCCTAAACCCTAGAATTCCAAATCTCTTTGCAAATTCAAACAATTCAGACAAGCATTAATATCAGGTTCGATTGTTCACAAAATCCTAAACCAAATCTCTTTGCGAATAGGTATTTTGCTCATTGAACATTAGTTCAGGCAATTAATAATACTCTCGCATCTATTAATTTACCTAAGATCAGGTTGTAGGTCGCGAAGCTAGAATAAGCATTAAACACAAATCCAGATGAAGAACTCTAATGATTTTATCCTAACAATTAAATTCAACTTAACAATTCATTAATCACCTTTGAAAAATCCTAAACCTAACAGGCAAACTACTCAGACCTGATCAATGAAACAGAAATCATTATTTGAATAGAAAGCATAAAAGAAATCAATAGAGTAAAATTAAGGAGTTCCAAATTAGCTCTAAAAGAGTCTGATTTTTCTCTCCAAATAAGGAAAACTTTTTGGGCAATTTTGGAAATAAGGAAAACTTTTTGGGCAATTTCCTTTTCATCAATCTTGTGAACGTCGCGACCGTCTTCGAATTTTGGGGGGGTGTCGATCGACACCATGAACAGTGTCGATCGACACTGTTCATCCATCTTCACTTCGACTTCATCTTTTCAGCAGCTTCTTCCACAATGCTCCAGAAAGCTTCAAAATCTCCAATTATGCTCAAAACGTAGCTGAACTTGCAAAGACTCTAATAGGACTCTAAAAAGACCAAAAGACTCTATAAAAATACTTATATCATGGTCCAAAAATGGGTAAAAACCATGATATATCAACTCCCCCAGACTTAGCTTTTGCTTGCTCTCAAGCAAAACAGAAACCAAAGATAGAGTCGAGGTTTGAAAACAGAAACATCCAGCTATCCTTCAGAACGCTACAATCATTAACATTCTTGAATCCACATGCTATAGAGCCAACCTTAGGTAATATTCAGTGTACTTACCACAAGCTTAGCAATCTCCCAGTTCAAATCCAGATCCTTTCCTTGGTAAAATTTCGAACTCTAACAGTAGTATTGCCACATAACTTTTATGATTCTTTCCCTTCCTTAATGCCTGAACAAGATTCTATTTGTACAGCTCTCCTATTTTGTCTTCCCTTAGTCAACTGCTGCCCATTTTCAGGGTGTTCTAAGATCTTTTCATTGACTCTTCTTATTCTTTTGAAGTCTCGGGAAATAGTGCTACTCTCTACTTGTGTTCCTTTTGAGGAGACAGGTTCAAGAGCACTCACTAATATTGTTCCTTGTGAGGAGATAGTCTCATGAGTTTCTTTGCACTATTCCCTGACTTAGACTCTTTTTCTTTTCTCAAGTGAAGATCAAGGAGAGACTGCAATTTTCTATTTGTTCAGACTGAAAGAGGAATCAAGTTCTGCGCATACCTAGTTCTCATAAGGGGACCTGAACTCTCTCTGTTAGATTGATCCACTTGTAGCTTTCTACTTAGTAAGACCTGTAATCAATTACTAAAGCAATGGTCCTTCAAGTGTCAACATTCTGCGGTTAGTTCCAAGAAAAGTTGAAAATTTCAACTGATTTTGACTCAATAAAACAAAGTTTTTGACTGACTCAAATGACTTTCAAAACAAAACACAAAGTCAGTAATCACCTCCCCCAGACTTAAACAACACTGTCCCCAGTGTTATCAAGCCCGAAGTTGGTTAAAAGAAAGATTAGAAACAACTTAAAAGACCAATTAGAAGACTTACCTTTGTCTGCACGTGGTGTCGATTGACACTGGTCTAAGTCGAATCCAACGTCTCCTTTTTTCAACTGACTAAAACTAGGAGTTAGTAAAACCAAAACAAAATAAAAACAAAAACGTACCTAACAGTGGGTTGCCTCCCACTCAGCGCTCGTTTTCAGTCATTAGCTTGACTGTATCGGGGTTCAGACGTCTGGTGGATCAGATGGTGGCAGTGAATGTTTTCCAGACGAATGTCTTCTCATCCATGGCGGTGTATATGCATTAGGTGCATGAAAGCGACCAAGGAATTTAGGAACAGCAGCAGGGTGGGACTTGAGTTCGGGTGGGACACTTCGTTTTCCTGCAAAATCATCAAAAGAAACACCAAGCCTTCTACGAGAATCTCGTGGCTTGCATAAGTGTAAAGCAGTTTTTGAACCTTTGGTATTCTTATTGAAATGATCAGGAGGTTTGAAATTTATTCCAGGAAATGCATACCTTTGCTTTCTTCGGAGGCATCTGTTGGATCAAAGATGATGTAATTGCAGCATTGGAAACGACTTCTGGTGTGATCAGTGAAGTGTGTCGATCGACACTAGCGGTGTCGATCGACGCCAAGTTTGCAGCTCGAGTCTCTGCATTTTTTCTCCACTTCAGCTCTGCAATCCTTGCTTCCATTACAAAAACATCTTCTTCCACCAACTTGTGTTTAATTAGACCCTCCTCTTCGCCCATAGTCCTGAAGATATGATTGTTTCCACCCCAATCTTCAAGCTCCACAGCTTTCTCAGAATTCTCATCCAATGTCTCTTGAACAACCAATTTGTTCACTTGCTTTTTAGAATCCAGCTCTTCTCCAGCGATCACAGCAATACATGAGATGTGCTTGGAAGTTCTAGTAGTAGGGATAGCTTTGTAGAACACTTCTCCTATTCTCTTATTGGGCATGTCTACAATAGCTCCTACTGTGGCCATGAATGGTCTTCCAAGGATGAATGGCATGACAGACGCTCTGCTTACTTCCACAACCTGAAAATCCGTTGGAACTAGGCAATTCCCAACTTTGACAAGTAAGTTTGGAATTGTACCATATGAGAGTGTGGTAGAAGAATTGGCGAATTCAAGAGTCATGCTTGAAGGGTGAATGTAAGCAATCCCCAGCCTCTCTGCAATGTATTTTGACATGAGGTTCACGCTAGCTCCTGAATCGCAGAGAGATTGTTCAAACTCAACTCCACCAATGGAGCATGGAACCATAAACATCCCATGATCTTCAACCTTAAGCAGTTGTTTCATTGGTGGTGGTGTTTTCCTTGCTTTATGAAAGAGTTCTTTCATATCTTCAAAGCTTTCTCTGTTATTCTGGAAGAAAGCACACAAAGGATATCTCTCATAAGCCTCATCAAAGGAGAGCTCCTTAGGAATCATTTCCACCCTCTTGTTGAAAGCACAGCTTCTCTGCACTAATGGGCGGCCTTAGGTGTTTGGGTAGAGGAAGATTTGGAATCTTGGACTTGTAGACTCTTCCCAATGCAACTTGTGAAGCTTTAGGCGTGTCTGTCCAAGTTCGGGAAGGGTGTCGATCGACACCCAGCTGGTGTCGATCGACACTAGACGTTTGTGTCGAGGATGCTATGTCAATCGAGCTTGATTCATCCAGTTTTTCCTTGAGTGTCGATCGACACACAGTAGTGTCGATCGACATTGACTCCGCATCATTTTCTACATCTTCAAGCTCCTCGAATTCTGTAGTACTTAGCCCTCTTTTCTGCACAGACTGAAGGTTATGCCTATTCTGGATCTTGATGGCATTCACATGGTGTCTCGGATTCACGTCTGATTTTCCAGGAAGACATCCCTCTTGTCTCTTCAAAACTCCTGCAGTTTGAGCTACTTGGACATCCAATTGCTTCATATGAGTACCTAGAGACTCAATTTTCCCATTCAGATCAGTGTACAAGGCATCGATCTTCCCATTGAAGTCCACAGTCATCTTCTGTTATCCCTCCAAGATTTGTTCAATCATGGACTCCATCTTATTGTCTTGAGCAGGAGGATTCTGGTAAGAAGAAGAACCATAAGTTCTATTGAAGCTGTTGCTCTGAAAAGGCTTCTGGTAAGAAGAACCATAACCTTGCTGATTGTTGAATCTCTGTCCTTGAAAACCAGCTCCATTTATGTAGTTAACCCCTTCTTCTTCATGCTCAAAAGTATCAACTTCATTAGCAAAGTGAACTTGCTTTTTCCCCATCAAGATGTCCAGCTTCTTGTTGACTTCTGCAATTTGGCTTCCTCCATTCACTCCAGCGTGTTGTCTTCTTTCGAAGTCTGCGTTCTTGGTGCTGTTACTAGAGGCCAAATTCTCTATAAGCACTACCGCGCCAGCTGGGTATCTGGTGTTGAAGTTGCCATTGCTTGCTGCGTCTAAAGCCATCTGGTACCTCCAATCAATCCCTCGGTAAAAGATACCGATAAGCTGCGGCTCGCTGAAACCATGATGTGGGCAGTCCCTCTGGTAAGATTTGAACCTCACCCAAGAAGCCTTGAATGCTTCAGTGGGTCCTTGAGAGAATGTAGTGATCTTCATCCTCAGCTCCTCGGATCTCGCGTCATCAAAGAAATTGCACAGGAATGCATTCTTTGTATCTTCCCATGTAGTCAAGGATCCTGGTGGCAACTGCTTCAGCCAGTATGATGCATCTCCAGCAAGCGAGTAAGGGAAAAGCTTGCAGAAGAGATAATCATATGTAACTCCATTAGCCTTGATGCTTGAGGCTAAGTCCTCGAATCTCTCAACGTGGTCCATGGGATGCTCATTAGGAAGACCATGGAAGGGATGCTGAGCCACTAAAGTGTAGTAAGCAGGCTTCAGCTCGAAGTCATTCCTCTGAAATGCAGGAGGACGGATCGCAGCTCTATTAGCATAGAACTGGTCTGGGCGGTTGTACTCGCCAAGTGTTCTTCCACGTCCAGCTTCTGCACCGGCGATTTGTATCGCCGGTTCGACTATGACGGCGCCAGCCTCATCAAGTCTATGTCCTTGGGCGTTCCTTCTGTTGCCCTGTAGGTCGACAAAGTCGCCAGCCTCGTTGCGCATTAGGATCAGTGGTTCTGCCATCTCAGTCTGCGTCTGGTGTCGATCGATACAAGCGGTGTCGGTCGACACTAAGGTATGGTGTCGATCGATGCTCTCTGTGTCGATCGACGCTCGAGCAGATGCTCGGTTTGTGCGTTCGAGATGACCGAGCTCCTGGTTCAATGGGACTAGTTCCTCTTCCTTGTTGCTTCTGGTACTGGGCATGCACCTGAAACCAAAGATGAGAAACTAAATCAGTAACAAAAACAAAAATAAAAACCTAGACAAAATCCTAATACTAGAAATCTGTAGGCAACTAATCTCCTTCCCCGGCAACGGCGCCAAAATTTGATATGGGTCAAATTTACCCTAAGCAACTCTCTCAAATTAAGAGATCAGTTGTAGTACTTAGGGATCGAATCCACAGAGAAGGGATAGTCACACAGCAGTTTTCTAAATTCGAATTAAGCTAGGAAGAATAATAAAAGTAAAGACAGAAAGCAATTAAAAGCGATGTAAACTTCAGGAGACAAAACGCTAGGTTTAGGGAAATTCTCAGGTGATCTAAATTCTAGGTCTAGGCGAATGTTAGGAATTATTAAGCACTGTTCTTGAACTTGAAACACTAATGTAAAATCAACCAACTCTCGCTGCGAAGATTGTCTATGTCTAAACCCTAGAATTTCAAATCTCTTTGCAAATTCTAATAATTCAAACAAGCATTAATATCAGATTCGATTGTTCACAAAATCCTAAACCAAATCTCTTTGCGAATAGGTATTTTGCTCATCTAACATTAGTTCAGGCAATAAATAATACTCTCGTATCTATTAATCAACCTAATATCAGATTCTAGGTCATGAAGCTAGAATAAGCATTAAAGACAAATCCAGATGAAGAACTCTAATAATTTTACCCTAACAATTTAATTTGACCTAACAATTCATTAATCACCTTTGAAAAACCCTAAACCTAACTAGCAGACTACTCAGACATGATCAATGAAAGAGAAACCATTATTTGAATAGAAAGCATAAAAGAATTCAATAGAAGAAATAAAGGAGTTCCAAATCAGCTCTAAAGGAGTCTGATTTTTCTCTCCAAAAACCCTAAACTTCTATGATTCTTAAAGTATGAGATTATCCTAAACAATGGCTTTGACAACTATATTTATAGGCTAAAACACGAGCTGGGCACTTTTGAAAATAAGGAAAACTTTTTGGGCAATTTCGTTTTCTTCAATCTTGCGAACGTCACGACTGTCTTCGAATTTTGGGGGGTGTCGATCGACACCATGAACAGTGTCGATCGACACTGTTTATCCATCTTCACTTCGACTTCATCTTTTCAGCAGCTTCTTCCACAATGCTCCAGAAAGCTCCAAAATCTCCAATTATGCTCAAAACGTAGCTGAACCTGCAAAGACTCTAATAGGACTATAAAAAGACCAAAAGACTCTATAAAAATACTTATATCATGGTCCAAAAATGGGTAAAAATCATGATATATCAGCATTCCTGCCAAGAAGGAAGCATATCGAGGAAGAGGCGTGCGAGCCAGTCTCCGATAACAGAATTGGACAACCCTTTCTTCTCGACCAGTGAGGACACCACGTCCTCACATCACACTGAACAATGAGGTACCACTCCAAAACCATTGTATATAAGCATTTTTCCTTTATTTTTCTGCTTTTTGTTTAAACTTTTTTGCATTAGGACCATATTCTTCCTCTCTTCTATCACACAGGGACTGTGTGATTTAAGTTTGGGGTAGTATGTAGTACATGCATTCACTTAGATTAAACGTCATGCATTCATCAAAATTGCATAGAAAAACACAAAAAATTGTAAAATTTTGAAAAATTTATCCCACAAAAAGATTCATGTAGTTGCATTTCCATATTAGGATTGAGTCTAGATGCATTCATTTAGGATTCATAAGCATTCGCATAGGGTGATAAGTATGATGAATCCTTGTAAATAGCCATTTTTAAGTCATGAATTCAATGCCTTAGTTCTTGTTTGTTTGATGCATTTTGAATTAGACTGAGCTTAAGGCAGCACGACATTTGGAACTTGTCTTGTGAAATTTGGTTTTAGCTTGATGCATTGTGATTTGAACCATTTCCCTAATGAACTTGAACTGTTAATTTGAAAATCTAATTATCTTGTTCATACTTGTCAATTAACTCATGGATTTCACTTGGACTTTCTTTCCCTTTTTACCACTCTTCTGCTAGTCCAAGTACCAGAACACACCCAAAGCCTAAACCGTCGTTTTAAACCATAAACACTTTTGTGAGAGCATGTGAGGCCTTTGCGCCATTTTCGAATCTTCTTAGGCAAAAAGTGTTGGGTTTAGGCCGACAAGGTTAGATTTCCATGTAGACGTTGGCTCACATCTCGAGTCAACACTAGGTTAGGTGGTTTAGACACGGAATTCGGCTTGATACCGAAATTTGAGGCCGATATTGCTGGTTAGACTAGGAAAAGGGGGTGGGTTCCGATTGCTGATACATTTACAGAAAAAGAAAGAGAAGAAAACCCCTGAGTCGAACGGGGACACGTATAAAGGAGATGGCGGCACCAAAAAGGCTTGAAAACAAAAGAACAAAAGGCGATTCCAAAAGAAGGCAAAAGAAGGCCAATCAACAAAGTCTAAATCCGGCCAACAACACCAAAGGTGAAACGTAAGGAACGTAACAAAGAAGCCGGAAAGCCGAAACCGATCTCCGACAAAGAAGAAGTCCCCTGAAATGACCAGGAAAGGTGATATCGAGCCGTAATAACGGGTATAAGGCGAAATTCCAAAGCAAAGGGTAGCTTAGGAAGGGATGAATTAGACTAAGGTAGAAAACGAAATAGGTGTTCGGGTAGATGGAAGTCTATCCTTGTATGCATCCATTGGTTTTTACCCTTAGCATTTTGCATTAAGAAGATTCCTTTCATGAGTGATCCCACTTAAGCACTTAACCCGTTCGCATTACGAGTTCATATTTATCTCGTGACCTTATCCTGAACCAAGTGAAATATTTGACAGGCATGAATGAGATCCACGTTTTAAATTTTTTAGTGAATGTGAAAGGGAATTGGGAATTTGAATGTGCATCTAAGTTAGGATTGATTTTTCTTGATATTGTGATGAATGTGGCTAAGGCTTTCTGGATAGGTACAATTCGACTTGCATCCTAGAAACCTGAACTTAGACATTGAGTTGATTTCCTTTAAATGGCGTTTTGGATTCAAACTTACACCTTTTTCTTTTAAAACCTCACCCCTCTGGTTGGCTTTTGCTTGAGGACAAGCAAAACGGCAAGTTTGGGGGTGTTGATATCTCTGTAAATTACATGTTTTTAACACATATTTCATGCTACTTAGGACTTCATTCTTGCACTTTCATCTTAGTTTTCATCACATCTTCACTCATGATAGGATTAGATGCATTAGGTTAGGTTTTTGCATAGTCTTGCATGTTTGGAGTGTTTTCTCAGGTGCTTAAGATGGTCCGAAGAAGAAACCAAGAAGGGAGATCACAAATGGAGGATGAGCAGGTGATATCGAGCATGGATCACGACCCCATAGCCGATATAGACAAGCGCACGATGAACCTCGACGAGTAGCAGCGACTTGATCCCGAAAGAAGCACCTCGGAGCGAAGATCCATCAAGAGGATTCCATGAAGACGGATATCGGAACAAGGCAACGGGAAGTACCCTATTCGAGTAACGAGTAAGGCGAGCCTTCACGAGATAATCCTGAAACACCTGCCAGATATGGAGCCTACCCAAAGAATCGAGAGAGTTAGCATATCGGCTTGCTCACGACGACTTGAGCCTGAAACGCTAAAGTCCAAAATAGTATCATTTCGGGAAAGTGGTCCCAACGTTTTAGGTTTTTCCTCTTTTATGTATAAATATATTGTCTCCCACTCTGATCCTTATCATCACGTTTTCTAGTTTTATTTTCTGTCTTCCCTTTCAAACCGAGAACTACTTTGTATTTTCACCATTGAAGCTAGTTTCTTCTATTGTACCGTTATGCGAGAGCTAGTCTATGGTAATAGAGATTCAAAGAGTTTAGACCCAAACGCCATGGGCCAATCGATTTGAGGATCCCTTTACCTAAGAATCATCATCAAAAGACCAAGTCTTGATGTGATCCAAAAGCTTAGGCTTGATAAAACAAAACCGAGAGTTACCTAGTCCATACAACCCATCTTGATCCTTCTTTTATCTTGAAAGCTTATCTTTTTACCGTTTAAATCTCTAGTTTCTGCTTAATACCTTTAAAGTTATTTTATTTACGGTCTTGAGTGACACAAGATCTATCCTTTAGTCATTTTTAGTAGTAAAGTCTCAATCTTTACCCATTTCGACTTGACTTATGACGTTGATATGACCGATCTGTTCACTAACGCTCCCACAATGGTTTGATACCCCACACACTATACTGCATACGGTTAACAGTGTTGGGACATTGTTAAAAAGGTTGAAAAACCTATTTATCAGTCATAAGATTTCTGAAAATGATATAGAAGTGGGCAAAGCCAAGATAGATGTAATGGTCAAGATGGTGCCACTAACCAATGTGAAAGGCATAAGGAGTTTCCTTGGGCATGCAGGTTTCTATAGGAGATTCATCAAGGATTTCTCAAGGATTGCTAGACCTTTGACAAGACTCCTTTGTAAGGAAGTGAAATTTCAGTTTGATGAAGAATGCTTGCAAGCCTTTGAAACAATCAAGAAGACGCTTTGCCAATCAATGATTCCCTACCGGAGGAGAAAATTATGATGATCAAGAGCATTGCTAGTGCACATGGAGTTGGAAGGAAGCTTAAAGAGATTCAAGGTCTAGAGGACAAAGCTTTGCCTTGGTATGCCGACATTGTTAATTACTTGGTGTGCAAAGAAGAACCCACTCATCTCAACACCTATCACAAGAAGAAGTTTATGAGAGATGTGTCACACTTCTATTGGGATGAGCCTTATCTCTACAAAAGATGTAATGATGGGATCTATAGAAGGTGCTTGGCACAAGAAGAGGTTGAGAGTGTGATTTTTCATTGCCATGGGTCTAAGTATGGAGGTCATTTCGCCACATTCAAGACAGCTACAAAGGTTCTTCAAAGTGAATTTTGGTGGCCTACATTGTTCAAGGATACTCATGACTTCATCAAGAGGTGTGATCCTTGTCAAAGAAAGGGGAAGATAAGAAAGAGAGATGAGATGCCCCAAAACCCAATCTTAGAAGTGGAGTTGTTTGATGTTTGGGGCATAGACTTCATGGGACCTTTCCCATCTTCTTATGGAAACCAATACATCTTGGTAGCTGTTGATTATGTCTCCAAGTGGGTGGAAGCCATTGCAAGTCCTACTAATGACTCCAAGGTTGTGGTGAATATGTTCAAGAGTATAATCTTCCCAAGGTTTGGTGTACCAAGAGTTGTGATTAGTGATGGGGGAAGCCATTTCATCAACAAGGTCTTTGAAGGGTTGTTGAGCAAGCATGGTGTCAAGCATAAGGTAGCCACTCCTTACCATCCTCAAACTAGTGGTCAAGTGGAAGTCTCAAACCGTGAGATCAAGGCTATTCTAGAGAAAACTGTGGGTATAACAAGAAAGGATTGGGCAATCAAGCTTGATGATGCTTTGTGGGCTTATAGAACAGCTTTCAAAACACCAATTGGAAGGTCTCCTTTCAACCTTGTGTATGGGAAAGCTTGCCATTTACCAGTGGAGATTGAACACAAGGCTTTGTGGGCTGTGAAGCTTCTCAACTACAACATAAAGACAGCCCAAGAGAAGAGATTGATTCAACTCCAAGAGCTTGAGGAGATTAGGCTTGAGTCTTATGAAAGCTCAAGGATCTACAAGGAGAGAACCAAGGCTTTCCATGACAAGAGGATTGTGAAGAAAGAGCTGAGTGTTGGTGACAAAGTCCTTCTCTACAATTCAAGATTGAAGTTATTCCCGGGTAAGCTCAAGTCAAGGTGGGGAGGCCCTTTTGAGATTCAAGAAGTGTTGCCTTTTGGAGCCATCACCTTGATTGAGAAAAATGGAGAGAGTTTCACAGTCAATGGTCATAGGGTCAGGCCATATTTGTTGAATGAGCCTAAGGAAGAGGCAAGCTCATGTCTTCTTAAAGATCCCCCTATTGCCTAAAAAGGTTTGAAAGGTCGAGCTAATGACGTTAAACAAGCGCTCTTGGGAGGCATTCCCATGGTTATCCTTGTAAATATTCTTGTTTTAGTTCTATGATTATGTTTCCTTGAGTTTTTGAAAGTTTTAGGTTAAGTATAAGGGACTTTAACTTCAAGAAAAGGTGAGGAAGCAACTTTTCGAGAGTGTATCAGCGTAACGTATCAACCAAACCGGTCGATACGCAGCTCTGGAAGATTGTCTCGGTGCTTGATATCGACGAAGCTGGTCGGGACAAGAATCCAGGGACTTGTATCGACCAAGTGTATCGAGGTACCCAATCAATACGGTTTTAAAAAAGTTTCTAACAGCCGAGGATCGCCCGATCCGTCCCGACCTAGCGTATCGACGAGACCTAGTCGATACAGAATTCAAGGGACTTGTATCGACCGGGTGTATAGGACTAGTTACGTCGATACAGAATTCCAGGGACTTGTATCGACGTCCCGTATCAATGTAAGTAGTCGATACACTCCCAAAACAAGGTAAGTTGACTTTTCCTCCTTCTTTTGACTGGTTTAAATTTGAAATCTTCACTTAGATTGAACTGATTTTTGGGGATTTAAGGGCTTCTTCTTCCCCATATCTCACTCATTCACGATCTCACTCACTCACAAAAGCAAGAATTGGTTTTTCCCTTTTCTCTCTCAATTCTTCATCAAATTCTTTGATTCCAAGTGCTATAATTCTGAGATTGTGCATCACTCTTGATTCCTTAGTTAATTTCGACCTTACATCTGCGTGGAACCAAGGTTTGTCTTCTCATCTTCTCTTTTATTCTTTGATTGCCCAATGAGAATGAATTGGAAATAAGGATTGATAGAAAGGGCTTTGAATGCATTGATTGAGTTGGGTATGGTTGATTATTGTTATGGGTGATAATTTTTGAAGTTTTTCAAAGAATTGCATAGGAAAATCTGGATTTTTGAACACCTTTTTTTATAGAATTTTCAAAGGTTTCGAAAACTCTTGTTTATTGCAAAATTGATGTTCAAAAATTCCAAAATTGGTTTCCCATGTTGCATAAGTAATTAGGCTAGAATCCTCTTGAATTTTAACTTGTTACCATTTAAAGGATGCGTAATTCGAAATTTCACTTGTAGACTTCTTTAGATGATAAAAATGCTTAATTCTTGCTAATAGTGCATAGCCATTGAGTTTTAATCCTTAATACTTTCATGGAGTCTTTTGATTACATGCTGGGTGATATTATGAGTTTTAATTCGCAATGTGCTCACTCCCCTCCAAGATTTTTAATTTTGTAGGCAATATGAGGAGAACAAGAGATGAAGTAAGCAAGAAACAAGGAAAGAGACCCGCGGTAGTGGAAGAGGAAGAAGTAGAGGAGGCTATCCCGGAAATTGAAAGGCTAGCTCGGAAGAGAAAAGTTAGTAAGGGGAAGGACAAGGAAGGGCAAGCTGCGAGTTCCAAAGCCAAGACTCCATCGAGCACCGAGATATTCAAAAGCCTAATGGAGATTCCTTTCAAAGGCACCAAATACCCGGATCGCGAATTGCTAGAAGAGTTAGGTCTATTAGAGGATGTAACAGCCATCTTCAGGAACTTAGGTTGTGAGAGGTGGTTCAACCAATCATTCCCAAGTTATCAAGAGGAAACATGTCAATTCCTGTCCACCTTGAAGGTGACAACTGCGAGCTCGGGTGGAGTTGATGAAGAAAGGGATGGGTTCGGTTTCATTCAGTTTAAGGTGAAGAACAGATTGCACAAGTTGGGGTTCAAACAGTTAAGTGAGATACTTGGCTTTACTGAGGGAAGAGGAGCGGGATCTAGATTGAATGTCTCAAAAGCAGAGGTGAAAAAGTTGTGGAACATGGTTGGGTGTGGGAGTTACCAGCCCGGGAGAAACAAAAGCACAATGATCCGGCACCCCGCGATCCGGTATGCCCACAAGATCTTGGCTCACACTTTCTTCAGTAAGAAAGAAACGGGAACCGTGAGTGAGGAAGAATGGGAGATTCTTGACCATGGGCTCACGAACATCATCGGCTTCTTTGATGACAAGTCCCGGATGAGAGGTGATTGGACAGGGAATGGGATGGTGCAGTTATGGATAGCTCACGCAGACAGCTTCAAGAGCTGGGCAACAAACAAAAGGGACCTCACGCCTCAGCTCGCCATTGGGGGTATAATCACGCCGATTCTCAAGAGTGTTGGAGTTAGCTTGGGAGAACCTTCTGCTGAAAGAGAATACCTAGACTCCAAATACCTCCTTAAGGCCAAGTTCTTACTTAAGGAAGGGAGTGGATACCGTGATATGTCAATATTTTGCATGATTTTAGCATCCATTTAGTATAAGTTTCTCTTCATGTAAGTATGTATTTAAACACCATTGTGTTGCATTGTATCATTTAGAGTCCTAGAGTGTCTTTGCATAGTCCTTGCATGTTTTGGTGCATTTGGAGTCTTGATCAGGTAACATGGATGCTGTGGAGGCAACAATGGAGTTGGAGAGGAATGGAACATCACTTAGAAGAACAAGGAGTT